>JAODUD010000046.1:7146640-7158576 GCA_026784285.1 Stomatorhinus walkeri | reverse complement strand
TTTCCCTATAGAAATGAATGAGCGGTCCCCATAAGGATATGTTTACCCTACATGTGTGTGTGTGTGTGTGTGTGTGGGGGGGGGGGGGTCATATTGAACAGGCCTCACAGTGCCACTAAAGCCTTTCAATCCCCAAATCTCTGCCATATCGAGCTCCTCCACCCCCTTTTTCCACATAAAAGCTTCACAGAAACGAAAAAAGTACATATTCACCAGCACGTGGCAGGAGATACAACTTGATTTTACTCCACTGCTGTCAATTCGCATTCTTCTGCTCCTCAACTCAGGCTGTATGCTAGGTTGTTCGTACTGAGTCACACAAAACACATATACAGTATTTTTAAGTGTGAAAACTCAAGAACATCCTTGAAGCACACTACACTAGGGCAGTGTTAATTTTCTTGACGAAACATTTTCGTCATTGTTATCGTCAACGACCTTTATTTTCAGATTAAAATGATACCTGAATAAAAATGAATTTCCGACGCCCAAGACTATGACAAAGAGTATTGACAATTGATAAAGGGATAAAAACGAGATGAAAATGTTTGCCAGAGACAAGATCCAATCAGAACTAATGTAGTTGGCGTAAGGCAGGCATCAGTTAGAGAAAATGTCCTGACGCAAAGGTTCAGAAGATCATTATGTCTAACTATTTAGTGTAATATATATTTAAGTAGCCTATTAATTGTATCAACATTTACTAAATAAAGATAGGGCCGCATTTCAAAATAAGAGAAAATAAATAAGAAGTGAAAATTGTGCATGTTTAAATAAAGTGCTTAACTTAAACCGTAAAACCCTAATACAGTCGTGTAATATTTTAGTGTTCATGGATTTAAGTATTGGTTTTCTATAATCCTACACCGGTAATAAAATTAAAGTTTCGTTTGACATATGAAATTAAAACTTTAACCGCTGTTAGAGTAGGATACGGACGGCCTTATTGTTTTGAAAAGATATAAAATGTGATGTTTTTCTCATATTCGTTTTATATTTGTCGGAGTATCAACGTAAATGGAATGAGCCATTTCAGGCGAAAACAGTGTATTTTACGTTCTTATTTCAAATAAAATGTTGCCAACTTCGGCCAGCTGGCTGGAGTGAGATTTTCAATTTCAAGATGTTTCCACAGATATGTAACAGTTCTTACGTTGTAAATAGTATGCTTCTGTATTTAACCGTGTAAATACACTTTGGACGTAGCTAATTTTACGTTTATAATGGTATAATATGGATTTGCCGTAAGATTTCCTGCGTGAGTCTGAAAGCTCGAGTGTCATGCCAGATGCTTCACCTGAGTTGATTTATATAACAAATAACATTACTTCACACAGTTGTTAAAAAGCAGAAACTTGAAAGGCAGAAAAGCAGAACATGAAATCACCAATAAACTATATCTACAAATATTTTTTCAATATTTCTATTTTAATATTCAGAGAGAGGAGGCCTGGTGGCATTATAACCTATGCACTTTGAAGTGATTTTATTTTTGCACTAATGGCACTACTGATTTTACAGTACTCAGTTTCCGGGTAAATAAACACAAGTTTGTCTTTCAAATAGTAGTGAAATCTGTGTCTTTGTGTACTGCACAGTCAGACCTTAATATCATCCCTTAACACTGGCTTCATTTCTGACATCAAAGGGAAACTTTAAACATTGCACTTTACACTTTTTATTTTACTCGACTGTAATCTTATGATATTTAGTCAACTAAAACTAAAATAATTTAGATGACTAAATTACATTTTAGTCAAAAGACTATGACTAAAACTAAAAAAAAAGTTGCTGTCAAAATTAACACAGCACCATGGATGCTCAGCTTGGAGGCCATGACCTCTTCAGTATAACTCTAAAACAACAACACCCTTTTTCACTGGCACAAATTCTAAGAAAAGATTCCTGTTACAGCTGTTTCACAAGGAACCTCCTGGAAGTTTATGCTAAATATTATGTATAATTATTTTGTATTTTTAATGTAATAAATAGTCTTTTTATTGAATAAAACAGAATATCGCAAGGAAAAAGAACAAGGGAAGACCCACTTATTTCTGATTTCAAATGAAAAATATCTGAAATATAAAGGCTCATTCCAGTTTCAGCTATCAACAGATAGGTTCAATACAGTTTCAAACAAACCCCCGCCCAAAAAAAAAAAAACAAATATGTATATATTTTGTGTGTGTGTGCGTGCGTGCGTGCATGAGTAGTGTCCAGCAGGTAATTATTAACAAATTCTACTTTGTCTGGAGTTTTCAGTGTCTTGCGACCTGACAGCCTTTTGAATTCTATAGATGGGAGGGAGGTGATGAAATGTTCACAGCAAATGCTCCTGCATATAATGCTCCTGCATATAAAAATAATAATAAAGGCAACTGGCCTTGAACATATTTGTACTTTCTCTCTACGAGTTCCTCCTTCCTTCCGGAAAACCAGTGTCCAGCAGTCGCTTCCTTTCAAATGAAAGGACAGATCAAGTATGCGCATCTTGACACTTGTATATGTGCATTGTATACACAGTCACTCCTTCACATCCATGAAGGTTATTGGCAGTGGATCCCTGAGGATGTGGACATTTCTGAATTATACTTCTGCCTATTATTGAAAAAGCAAAAGTACCGGAACTAAAAAGTTTGAAAGTTACTGGAAGAAATGAGTGATTCCATGATTACAAAGAACGTTAAAACATGAGGCTGGTTGCCAAGACAGAGGAATGCCTGACGTAGCCAAACCAAAATGAGTAGATCCCATGGTTTTTTTTTTTTTTAACCAAAAACAACTTAATATTATAGACACAGCACGCACCTATTATAGATATAGTATGCACCTGTTACAGATACAGTATGCACCTATTATTGACACAGTATGCACCTATTATAGATATAGTATGCACCAATTATATATACAGTATGCACCTATTATAGACACAGTATGCACCTATTATAGATACAGTATGCACCTATTATAGACACAATATGCACTTATACTAATGAAGAGATGCAAATGCCAAAAAAGATTGTATAGCTAAAATGACATTGGATTTGAATATAGTATTACATACCAACATAATAAAGGAAATAGTACATACTACTGAGGACGCCAATCCGCCACAGGGCAATCACATGACATGGTAATGTAGAGAGCTTACTTCTCAGGCACGCACACACACTCAATGTTTTTATGAGGCCGTGGAATTATCCACTGCAACGCTACGCAGCCCCAGCATCTTCATCTGATTACTGTTGTTTTGATGGCAGCATAAACCTCTGCTATTAACCTCAAGATTTTATAAACTGCCCCCCAGTTCGAAGGCGCAGGGCAGCACCCCGGCCCTTTAAGCGCGCTGTGCAGAGAGCACGGCGGAGAGCACGGCGGAGAGGTCGGCCGCGTCGGAATTCACAGAGAGGCGCGAGCTCTGCACATTTAACGTTGAGTTTAAAAGAGCATCTAATCGCTCGGCGTGCAGTGAATCCAGATGAGGTGCTGCGCATTAAACAGAGGCAGAATTCAGTGGATAAGTCTATTTAAAAAGATTTTTTTGGTTCAACGCTCACATGACCCCCACTTTTTAAAAAATAATAATAATATTAATAGATATTGTATGTCTGCGATGGGCTGCTCCCCATCCAGGGTTGTTCCCTGCCTCATGCCCATTGCTTCCAGGATAGGCTCCAGACCCCCCGCGACCCAGTAGGATAGGCGGGTATAGAAAATGGATGGATGGATGGATATTGTATGCATGTATGCCTGAGAACAAAGATCTCTACATTACCATTATTGTTATTATTATTTTGTTGTTGTTGTTGTGAATGAATGACTGAATGACTGAATGAATGAATAAATGAATGAATGAATGGACTGATGGATGGATGAAAATCAGTTTGACAACCTGTTGTTTGTTTGTCCAGTGCAAAATTCTCACATGGCCTATTTTTTTTTACAAAACAAAAAAACTAGTCAGTGAGCAGCACAGTATCAGATACCCAAGGAGGACAAAACAGTGGCCATCAAACTGCATTAGTGAGCATGACTGAGAAAGTGAGTATGACAGACCCATTTGGGAGCCACTGGGACATTTGGCTTCTGGGTCGGCCATGATAAACAATGAAAAAATGTGTTAGCAGATCCAAGGTTAAAAGTACTGCAGCAAAGTTACCAATTAATGCAGAGGACGGAAATACTACTGGTCACTAAGCAGACACATAGGCTAATGGTAATTATAGATATTATTAATATCCTGGCCGCAGAGCAGTGACCCGACACTTCTCAGGGCCAATACCGTCAAGCATGGCTGGAACTCGCATGTGTGATTCATGAGAGCTATGGGTGGGGAGACTTCTACCCTGGAGGACAAAATTTTAAATGGTGCTACCCACACCATCCACTGGGGGCAGTGTTCCTCAAAGTTACATACAGGCATCAATCATACGCCTTATCATCTACCTGTATCCTGACTTGACGGACAGGAGTGGCCGAGGTATGCTACATGCCAGGACTTGAGGACCCAACTGGTCATCTCATCTCTCGTCTTGCTGGAAAAAACCTTGCATATTTTGAACTGAGGACCCAATAATCTAAAAGCAGCCGGGTCACAGCCACAAGTGCTCAAATGACATCGCCATTAAAGTAATAACTGCAGTTTTTTCCTGCACAATTCCACTTTTACTATAATAAATCAAATTCTCCCCTGCCAGTTACTATAGACAGTATTTTTCATTACATTATCCAGTTACTGCAGAGAAACATTCAAGAGGCAGCTTACAACTCCTCTGTCAGAAGCCTCAGGTCTTTAGCTGCTAAGCTAACACCGTGAACCAGTTTTCTGTTCTGCATCAGAAGGCTTTGTGAGCCTTCCTAAAAAACGTCATTTCATTGAAGTGTACCTCGAAGTCAACATATTGCTTATGCTTCAAACATAAACTTGTCTTTCAACCATAGTGCTTGCTAGCTAATATTTTAACTTAGTATGCTAAACAGGTCAGATTGGGGAACATGCACTGATGTGACATGTTGACCCACCACACAACAAAACATCTTGGGATCCCAGTTAGCAGACACACGGAGCACCACACACCCTTTTCCAGCAATCACATGACCCCCCCATGCTCTCCCAATCCGTCTGATGATTTCATAGGAAGAGTCACCACAGACATGAATGTCGCTGCCAAGGTAAGTGAACCTCTCGGTGTGGTCGACATTTTCTCCACAAACGGAGACGCTGATGGCTGCACTCAAGAAATCATTAAGGGCCTAAATCTAAAGGCCAAGATGCAAAACAGAAAAGAAATAAAATTGTGGATGACAATTCAGATAAATCTCTAAAAATGGGCACTGTTCTTGTGGCCACTCAACGTTTTAATTTTTATAGTTAACTTGACATGGTTTCTAGAAAGAAGGGGAGAGTGATGTGGATTTTGTCCCACAAAATAAATGAGACAAACCACTATCAATTGTACCAAGTATTTTAGGAGCTATGTCAGCTGAAATCTTTCAGTCACTGTGTGCGATTTTCTTTTCCATTCCGAGTGCTGCTGCTGTTATATCATTGTTTTCACTATACGGGACATACAGCATTTATCAATATATTTAAACGCTTAAGCTAATTACAAAACCTAACATAACTTCTGACAAGGTCATATCGTAATTAATTTCATTAACAACTGTTTGCTTACTCAGCAGCACCTATGAAAAGGTGATTAAATAGCATTGGAATGGGACCAAAACTGTGCCCCAAAATGTTATGTATGATGAATAAAATCAATCAAATCAATCATTAATACAAAATAAACATTTTAAATGCAAATACACATTTAATTCTTCGATTTGTAAAGCTATTTGTTAAAATGATAAACAATAAAAGCCTTAATAATGGAAAGCTATACATACAAGGACCAAAATACAGGTTCATACAGGGCTGTGGGGGCTGTGGGGGCTGTGGGAGCTGGGGGTCGGGGGAGTCGGGGAGACGCGTACCCCAATATTTAATTTGGCTTTGTTCATCTTCCTCAAAAAAAATAAACCATTCAGTTATTAAGTTGCCCAGCCCCTCTATGCTATACCATTGGATACTTAAGATTACAGCAACTACAATATATGAATAAACTGGAGAGCGAACCAGCATAAAAATATCTGAGCCAAAAAAAGCTTAAATCAACTTAAACTAGGAAGCATATACCTCATGCATCCACTTCATATGTTATTTTCAAAATAAATGATAATCGCTCGCACAGCACAAGTGCAGGAAAGTTGCTGGTCCTGTGAATTTCCTCTATCATTTACAATGAGCGAAGACAAGTGGACAATCTTCTTTTCATTTATAAGATAATGTGACGTTATATAAGTGCCATCGGTCCAGATGTCGTGGATATGCTATGTCTGCCTGTAAAGCATGAATGCCTAATCAAACTTCGTAAAAGCACATGGAAAACAGTAACTTCTTACGGTCTGTTCTATTGTATGCATCCTGATTGCCTTGCAAATCAAGTCAAGAATTAAATTAGCATGCGAAATCCACACTGCTTAATAGGAGAGTCTGGCATCGTTTTGATCAAATGCTGTAAAAGGATTTTCTCATGAAATGCGTACGTATGATCTAAGCGGTGACAGGACTGATACAAACACACATTTTGGATTAAGATAACATATTTTATACATGTCAGTGCTCTGCATTTTCATCACGCGTGCTGATTGGCTAGAGGTCATCAGTGCCTCCCCGTGCGGCTGTATTGAAGTTGTCACAGATGTGACCTCAGGCTTAATTCCTCCATGAAGTTATCATCAGGAAAGTGAATCAATCACCTACACGGACTGCAATCACAGCCGGGGCTCTGAAGATAAGCGAGCGAGACAACGCTGGTCTGCGGGATTTTCATTTAAATGGAGGTCTGTGGAGACGAGAACCTGAAGGCAGACACGTCATGTCTTGAAAGATCACGCAAAAGGGCTCTGTACACATGTATGGCCTGCAGTCAAATGACTGCGGAAGCACATCTGTTAGCAAACAGTGGGAAGGAGGAACCGAATCATACTGGGTGTTTTAGTAAGGAATTCACATTGATATGTTGTATTTCAGCGACAACTTTAGACTCCATCCACTTATAGGTTTGTTTTTGCATCGTTTTCCTGTTCTCTCCAAGCCAGGAGCAGGTGAACAACCGAGTCCACATCATTAATATTGCTTGTTTCTAGTCCTTTTCTAGAGACAGAAGTTATTGCAGGGTAGGATAAAGTCTGTCAGCCAGAAGAAATGAGGTTCTTGACCCAGGAGGGGCCTAGAAATGGTACTCTTGAGATCCATCAGAACTGTTTCGGTACAATGGGGAGAAGCTTTATACAGCTTCAGATGAGATCATCAGTTAAGTAACAGTTAAAAAGATAAAAGCTTTATTTTATAACCATTCGTGGATTTGCCAATTAACCTTTGCACATGAATCAAGCGAGTGTTACCAATTCAGTGTGTTTTTATCAAATTGTCTTGTAAAATTTATTATTCAACGAATCCACAGCATGGGACTTTCTGGGACTTCAGGATGTTTAAAGATAATTGAATTTCTTGTGCATTTATTGTCTTGCAACTATGCCAAAGGCTTTAGTAACAAATCTATATAGCAACAATAAAGTTTTCACACGCTCGGCTAGGAGAGGCTGGCTTGAATATAAATAAAATGATCACCAGAATTCTGTCATGTCGAAATCAATCACGTCTCTTCCTTTAAGCAAATCGACGTGTCCTTATGATGAGATTTAGATATATTGACCTTAAATGTTGTTTATTCTTATCCTCCTTATGAAATACTTTACGTGATGCTTTTTTACTCCAAACGTAACAGGAACACTGTTGACTATCCTTGCTGAGCAATAAATAACATCCATTTTAAAGTTAGAATTTTAATGTCATGAGGACTTCTCACTTGTTTTGCTCCATATTATGCGAACATATGTACCGATGACGTCGCGCGCCATTTGCTGATCAATCTGCGTGATTAACTTAGTTACGCTCCTTTGGTCTTTAATCATGTTTCAAGGCCAATAAAAGCCTGGATATTTTAATAATTTGACTATTTCCTTCTGCCATTCGTGACCATCTGCAACTGTACATCAGTTTTTTGAAGGCAGTATTACCACCTCAGATAGTAGCAACAAGATAGTAAACGTAGGTGCATTGTTTGTCAGGAGAAGTTCATAGCTTACATTAAGTGAATAAAATGCATGTCTGATAATCCATTTATTTCTATCTCTTTGCTATACACTGCATTAGCATTCTTTGGTTATGAGCCTCCACTGACAAAGGTACATTGAAACAGTACGTAATAAATAACTACCATTATACACAAACCAATACATGCAGATTCCGTTCCTCTTCTGTCTTTCTTGGCTACTTTTTAGATCATTATAGTACTTTAAAGCCTAAGCCACATACAAATAAGTAAAATTATACCTTTTTTTAACTTGTTCTTTAGATTCCTTGAAACACTTGAATTTGACATAGTCGATGTACATTACTAAACATATGAAGGGACTGGCAGCCATCAATGTGTTTTAAAGGTCAGGTTATATAAAGAATGCACTTTGTGTTGGTTAAAGAAAGGAAATGTAGGACATATCGGAGTCTTGGAGCAGCACCCAAGTGAGGAGTAATGTTGGAAATGACAAAATCATCAGAACAAATATTCTGCCCTGTTCAAATGCTTCCATAAATAAGGCACCAACCTAATGATAAATGTGGGTGTAACTTCGGGAGAAACATGCAAAAACATTTTGGCCAATTAGTCATTTTGATTTAATGTGAGCCCATGAATGCAGGAATTGTCATGACTCAAGCCAATAAATATTCACTACATGAATTAATTCCAGTTTAGTTTTAGGAAGAAATAACTTTGTGGTTTGACTTGTAGATGTGGTGTGCAGTGTCAGAATGAAGGTCACACACACACAGTCACTGGCACATAAAGAAGCAGAAGATACAGAAAGACAACTATCATCTTAACCTATCTGTGGGTTATTATGTAAGAATGGATACTATGAAATGTATTTTACTGCGATTCAGCCCAAGATTTAAGACACAGTATTTCAGAATGTACTGTCAAGTCGCCCAATTGTTCAATCACACCAGGACAACTGGGCTGAGAAAAATAAACTTAGTGCAGAGACACCTGACTTCACTTCATATAAAGACATCGGTAAAGTCACATATTTTCAATGCTATTAGGTGATCTATTTAAAAAGTTAAAAAAATATATTTCTTCCTTCTGAGTAAGCCAATGCATTTGTCACAGAATGTTCTGGCTGGTTTTGGTCCCAGCTGTGTTCTTGCAGTACCTTTGGGTTTAAATCGTCCCAGAGAAATACGTAGCTGTATTACCTGGCAGAATAACAGCTTAAAGCTGCCATCCTAAGCCTTCAGCATTTCAGAACTATCCTGAAAAGAATCATTTTTTTTCTTCTATATGTACATACCAGCAGACAACTAGTGAGACTCCAAAACTGGGATACGGCTCGGAATGTCACTGTTGTCCAAAACTCAAGGAAAAGACGACTGGCAGGTGTTTACTCCTGCAACAATGCCGTAACATATAAACACATAGTCTTCCAGGGTATTAACGTGTTGCAGGCAAACACTGAAACGTGCCTTAATATTTGTATATTATATGGTCATGCGCTGCCTTCCTTTACATGATGACATGCTTACTGTAAATATCAGTTTCAACATTATGTCAAACTATGTTTGACATAAGCAGAAGAACCTCAGGATTTTTAAAGGTATGAATGATTACAGCTCACCCTAACGTGTTCTTAATAAATTATTAGCTTACAATGGATTTCCTTTTACTCAGTAAGGAGTACAGGAAGTAGCCGAGAAAGGCACTATTTTCATTATTAAATCAAGGCTTTGATAAATATATAACACTCTGAGGTTTGGTTGATGTTGCATGCTGACAGCCAACCTTCACAAGAAGAGATGGATCTGTTAGCGACTTCATTAGAGATTGCTAGGTGAAGCTGTCAATCAGCTATTACAAAACAGGTCATCTAGTCTGACAAGCCTGGGTTTCGCACCAAAGCAAGTGCAATAGGCATTTTTGGATTCAGAATTTCATGAGTCTAGTATAATATACACCAATGAGCAAAAATAAAATAGCCACTCCCATGAGAAGCGAATAACGTCCATTATCTGGTAAAAGCAAGAAGTGTCAAGGTCTGGAGAGATAACATTCATTACTTGTAGTAGATATGTTAAATGCAGAAGAAATGGTCAGGGATAAAAATCTGAGTGACTCTGACAAGCAACTGCCAAAAACTAATGGCCCGATAATTTCCAAAATGACAAGGCTTGTGGGGTGCTCACAGTCATCTGTGGTGGGTTCCTACTGAGGGTGGTCTGAGAAGTGCTCTGTTCATTTGTACCAGACATGATAGCCTTTGCTAATATGCAGCATCGTTGAGACTCGGCCACCGGACACCATCAGCGGTTCATGGCGTTTCCTCCCTCAGGCCCCTTTCACCACGGCTGACCGTGAAAACCACGCAAGCTTCGCCGTTTCAGAGACGCTCTGACCCAGTCACACGACCATGATGATTTGTTCCTTGTCAAAGTCATTCAGATCTTTATCCCCCTGCCTGTTTCTTCACATTTAACATGTCAGAATAGTACCAAACGTTAGCTTGCCATCTGATATATCCATCAACACACACTATTATTCGGCGGGTCATAATTTGTCTCATCGGTGTCAACACATAATTGCACTTTACATATTATAGATCACTTTTTCCATTTCCTAATAGCAGTAAAGGCAACAGATGTAATGATGATTTTTCCTTGCAGTGCATGTTTATCATATTTTACCAGTACAATAAATCAAGTACAAGAGACATAGCAAACAGGAAATGGAGTTTGTACTAGGTAGCTGTGCAAGTAAAATGTATTTAGGGATATGCAAAAATATTAAGCAAACAGTACTTTGTTCAGTTTTGTTTTAATGATTCTTACTTGTTAGTGCAACACATATGTTCAGCCCAATGCAAAACAGCTACCTGTCTTGCAATGCCTGACATTCATCTTTTCATATTGGCAGAGACAAGAAAATATTGCTCCTGTGCCTTCCACTGCTAACTGGAGTTCTCATTGTAGTTTTTACGGGTTCGACAAAGACCAAAAATGTTTCATGGTGTATAAGTGGGGTTTAAACCACCTAACCACCTTTGCACTATGTCCATCTAGTAATCTAAATATTCATGGAGGATTTCACTCATGAAAGGCTCATAAAGGTACCTCCCTGAAGGCTGAAAGAGCATGTCCACTTAACATTATTTATTTAGCAGGCGCGTTTCTCCAAAGCGTCATTCATGTGAGGCAAGTAGCACATTACAAACATGCTGTCAAGAACTCGACTAGGCATAAGTGTAGCTAGGCTGACCTTCCATTGAATTCAAACGTGAGCAGTATTCAGCAAGAACTACGCAATGTCTTTCGAACAAAGCTAAAGAATCTAACAGCAGGTCTATGCACACCAGCAGATGACGCATAACATTAAGGGCATTCAGGAAACATGAAGGTGTAGGCTATTAAAGTTCATGCCACATTAACCCCCATCTCAAAATTTTTGTTTATAATTTGGACACTGCTTGCTGTTAATAATGTCAATTAGTTCCCCCCCCCCCCCCAGACTGGGTCAGATCAGGCTGTGCAAAAAACACTCCTAAGGATTGAAAGGGGGGAAAAATCACCCCATTGACTTGTTGGACTCCTGATGTAAATGACTTTGGTCGCAGCCTTGATTTTCTGAATTGGAACAGCCCTTTGGCAAGGGGTTCTGTGACAGGAAAGCGCAGATTTCTTCAGCGACCTGGGGAGACGGGAGGAGTGGGCATACTGAGAGTGTTAAACTGTGCTAATTGTAGAGCAGCGCAGGGGGTTCAAGCTTCAGAGATTCGCC
>JAODUD010000046.1:7129049-7146618 GCA_026784285.1 Stomatorhinus walkeri | reverse complement strand
CGGCACCATGGCCTAAATCTGAACGGGCGGGGGGGGGGCTCATGATAAACAGCAAGAGGGATCACTTCTCTACACTGTCAACCAAATTTTATTGGTAAAAAAAAAAAGAAAAAAGAAAACTGGTGAACAACAACGGCTGACATTACTCAAAGGGACTTATGAACAAATCTGCAGCAACATGGACAAATACCCAAATAAGATCACGTCTCCAACTAAGAAGAATCAGGGCTTGTTACCTGCATGCTGAGGAAAGATATCCGAATGGTAGAACATGAAGTCTCACGCCCCTAAGCCAGGCTTCTCTACCGCATCAAACAACAGCTTGACGTGGCATATTCGCGGGGCGCACCCAGCCCGTCAGCCACGTTGCCTTTGAGCGGTAACAAACAGCCGTCTGTAGCAGACGCCGGAATGAGCAACGACCTGCCACCGCCCCCCCCCACCCCCCATGGCAGTGACAGATGAGCAGAGAGACGTCAGGCAGCCCAGACGCCGTTTAGCTGGCTAGCACTGGCCTACATCCTTTCTAAAAGGTCAGGTAGCCTGAGAGACAGATGACACGTAGGGTTTCTATTACGCTAAATTAGCTCACCAACCCATGCAGCTCGAGCGCAGTGGGGAAGAGTAATGAGCAAGCAGGCTGATAGTAAGAGAGCCCCCAATAGCTTTTACTACTGAAAGTACGGTACTGCCATTTTTAGCCAAAAGTTCTACTGCAAATTTTAATGCAGAATTTAACAAAAAAAAGAACAACAGTATAGCAAACAGGACAGGGATGGCATCTGTCATAATACTATGTGGCTTTACCAAAAGCCTTTCCCTACCTAGCGGTCAAAAATATGGATGTAGTGTCGGTAGGCTAGGAAACAGAGGTACAACAAACAAAATCCTCAAACATTGTTGGTTACATCGGAGGCAGAAGTAGTTCTGTGCATGGTCACTTACAGACGACCCAAGTTTAGATTGAAAAGAAGTCAGCACCACTCTACCAGCTGGAGTAATGTCTGCATCTGAGTGGGATTATAATCCACATTAATGTACGTGGATTTAGCCAAGCTACAACAAATCAGGCTAGTTACATATAACAAATTATCAGCTTTGACAAATACTAATAGATCTGAAATCACAGACCAAGTTAGTTACTATGACAAATATATCATTGATAAATATTTTAATGTATGTTTTTTTCACATAGTGCATTGCCACACCCACCACACAACAAACCACCTCTGGGATGACAGCCTGAGTGCAGCCATGTGGCGGGTGACACCTCAGCACCACACTAGGCCAAATGGACCAGTGAGCAGTTTTTTCTGGCGGTTGGAGTGTCAGTCCTGCCACCAACCCCTAAGTTATTCCCTGTTAGTCGGAGGACCTCCTTATAAGGCTGGATGTAGATTAATGGCATACACAGGACCAAGCGACTGCAGGGTAAGAGCCTTGCTGGATCCAATAGAGTAGAATCACTCTAGGCATTCATGGGATTTGAACCCACAACATTCCAGTTGGTGGCGCAGATCCCTAGCCTCAGAGCCACTATAATCAGTGCATGCTCCATACCTTAATCACAGAGTCAACAGTGTTCAGTTCTATTTTCCTTGTTTCCCTCCATACTAATAAAACTGAAAAGGACTCACTATGTGGGATAGAGGTAATAACATGACAATTGAGCGAGTGAAGATGTGGCAGTACGTATCAGTAGGGCGGAATTATTCCAGTCCGAGATCAGAAAGATGGACAGGCTGTTAAGTCAGGAACAAGGCACCAACGTTACCCTAACCCTAGAAACTTCCCAAGAAGGTCGGGCAGCGCGACATTCTGTCAGATTTGCGCAAGCCTGTGAGAGGGGGGCGCCCAGAGAATGTGTGCAAGCTGGCTCAGGCTTCCACATTCCAGGTTTTAATAAAGGATCTCTGCATGTTACATTATGAATTCTGACCCCCCCCCCCCCTACTTTTCCTGCCCCACTTTGAAGCCCCTGATTGTCTGATTCCCGTCTAGCCCCCATGCTGAACCGTTGGGAAATGAACATGCTCAGGACCCCTTCATCTTCTTATCTATAAACATAAAGAGCCAAAATGATTCTTTAATTGAGGTGAAATGCACAGCAAAGCCTTTGGATTTTCAATCACACTCATCCTAATTTGGACACATGCACGATGGCTCCCAGAAAAAAAAAACAAAAAAAAACAAAACGGAATTCCTTGAAAATACCAGTTTTACATAAGCGGCTCATAGTTATGTAAAGGCACGTTTTAGATATGATGTAAATGATCGAGCGCAGTGGTTCATCTCATCTGTGAATCTAAGGAGCTAAAGATTATTCTGTAATTGAAATGATGAAAGGCTACAGAGTTTGAATCCTTCTCTCCATATTTTACAAACTTGTCTGGTGCCAAAAGAGGAAAACAATGCAGTGTTTATTTTTCAGATCAGTTATTTAGTACGGAGTTAAAACCATACTGGATTTAACAGAAAACAACTTATTTCGGATGCCTGGAAATTCACCATAGAATATTTTTAGCTGACCATTACGCAACTTCATTTCTCTGTAATAGTGTCTTAATTAAAGTATGACAATTGTGACCATTATTTATTAAAGATCGCCTCAGTGGGCCCAATGTTTACCCTCTACATGAGTATTTTTGAATGTGCTTAGTACATAAAGTAGATGATTTTACATGACTTCATAAATTAAAAGGGATCTTTCGGCATAATTATGTAGCATCCTATTCCAAAAATCTAAAGTAAAATTAATAATTTTTAATTGAAAAAAAGTTGCTTTCGTATGTCCAGCTTCTTATCCATGATGCACAGGGATGATGGACAACATGATATTAAACTCCTGTATCACACATACGACTGAGACGTATAATACAGGAGACACTTTTAGGCAACATTTCCCCAGTTCTTCAGCGGGGAGTCCCTGATTAAGAGGAACGTCTGGTGGCACACAGCATCGAAAAGTGTAGTTATAATGCTCAAGCTGCTCTTAGCTTATGAACTCGCTGATCTCCATCTGTTTCTGGCATTTCCTCTCTAGTTACCATGTTCCTAAACCATATTTTCAATCACTTCCTACGTGCCATCTTTTAAGTTTTATAAAGAAAAAAATGCATAGCAAAGATAAACAAAAAATGCATTAAATATTTCATGTACAATCCCCATTTTATGGGTGAGTTCTGGAAAAAGTAAAACTAATTGCAAAATATATGAAAAGCATTCCATTCACTCATAAGAATATTTATGCTACATAACTTTATAATGAAATGCTGATTTATGTAAGATACATATTACTTCTCTAATACCTATTATTTATAAGGTGACCAAAAATTATTAGAATTAGCTAGCAGCTTTGTCTTAAGCCCCCTAATTACTTTGTGAATTTATTGCAGGTGTCAGATGCGTTTTGGCAGTATATTATTAACTCAAAACATTAAATCGTTTAATAACTTTCCTCTTGAGCCTCTCTTCAGTTAAGGAAAAGTGCCTTTTCAGGTGTACTTGCTGATCATTTTAAACACAACTTGGGAAAAAAAACCATGAAGGATATGTTACAGATTCATAGTAGCGTGAATCAATAAATGAAATGCGTTATAAGGTACTGAATTTAGGCAGAGAAGTCATTGAGATCATGCGAAACGATGATAACTTGACGCCATGAAATATTTCCATTGAGCAAGCGATTCGGCCCGGGATTCGGCAGCCGGCCGGAGAATGGAGAGTGAGGGGTCTTTGGGGAGCTCAGCAAGTATCACCACAAGAGGAAAGGACTCTTCCTCTGCACCTCAGATGTCAGAGAGACTTAAATTGGCTTGACAGAAAACTGACAATTTATGACAAAATCGAATTGTGTGATACAATGAAGCTGGCTCCATTTTACTTGAAACGCACCCGGACTTCTGTCAGGGAAGACTGCGTCAAAATTTTGAGCAAGACCAGGATGTGATATCTTACATTGTGAACGGCACTGTCTAGCTTCAAGGTCTGAAAGAATTACAGCACATTATACAGAATCACATATTCTGTCACCCAGTATGGTATCTAATTTAGCTTTAAATTACAAATGTACCCTAACAATCATGATTCTAATTTTAGAAGATTTTTAGAATCTTATTTAATTTTTCATTAATCTTAATATATTACAGGAAATACTGGACACATGAAAGGGAGACTCTGGACAGGATGCCAAGCTTTCATAAGACACACACGCACACTGCGGGCAATTTAGAGCTTACGGTGTGACCAACCGCATGTATTTGGACTATGGGAGGAATTAAAATACTAAATCATTTTCATTATATTTCCACAGTACAAGTAATTCACACACAATGTGGGCATGTATATTGGTTAAGTTTTATATAAAGATTATAATAAACAAAATAAAATATATATGTTCCAATATTAATTGTGTTGTTGTTCGAATAAAATCATTGCTATTATTTATTGCATATAGCAGTATGTCTGGAATGGACAGTTCAACAGTGAGATTTTTATAGTGACAAACCCTACAGATTTTGTTTTTTTTTTTTTTTCTTGGTACTTTAAAAAAAATGTTTCAGGTCTTAAGCTCGAAATCTGAGTAAAAGAGAATGAAAAATGAAACTGGGAGTTGGAGACAGTTTGAAAAAGAATTGGAAATTGGGCTGGTGCAGAAATATTGCCATTGACCCCAGTGTTATATCAGAGACGGGAATTCTTTTTTGTTTTGGAATACGTTAACTTCCCGAGTCAGTGTCCAAACAGGTCAAGTTTGATGATCAGTGGTCATGTTTCCCAAGATGTGCATTTCCCACCAGGGCTGCATTTTCTTTA
Organism: Stomatorhinus walkeri; assembly: GCA_026784285.1. Taxonomy (NCBI): domain Eukaryota; kingdom Metazoa; phylum Chordata; class Actinopteri; order Osteoglossiformes; family Mormyridae; genus Stomatorhinus; species Stomatorhinus walkeri. The sequence continues at coordinate 7,141,803 of JAODUD010000046.1, read as the reverse complement.
AAAGGATTCCTGGGATTTGTCATGCGGAATAGAACAATTTCCAGATTTGCTTTACGTGAGTTTTCCTTTTACAATACGATTACAAGATTTGCTGTTTGTTGGCCTATTAAGAATGATTAATTTATTACACTTCAGAGGGAAAGCATTACCACCAACTGCATAACACTGGTGAGGTTGGGTGTATTAAATTGAATTATTAATAATCTATTCCTCCATATCATGTTAACCATGAGTAGCTGATTCATTGCAAAATGCTGAATAGGTTTACAATACAAACTGCATTCATTTCAACAAGCATTTAAAAACGTAAATAGTGACGCTAATAATGGAATTATCACTAGCTAAAATGGCGGAGCTAGAAAATCTCTGAAGGGACGGGATCACTCGTATCCTCATTAGTATTTATAACTGTATTCGCTTAATATTTTCCCCAGTAACCCACACTGTGATATAGGAGCTAATTATTTGGGCTTTTTAACACTCTTCCATGTACACATTTGTTTTTCTCCATCCTCAATCCTTTTCACTTGTACTTAGATTCTGATTCGTATGTGATTCATGTTACTATATTTTGCATAAATAACTGTGTCAAACGTTTTGCTGCTAGGATGCTTCTACACAACCATTTTTCATCCATCCATCAACCATTTTTGTGATATACGGCTGTGAGGGGTCTGGAGCCCATTCCAGGCAGCACAGGGTAGCACAGGGCACACACAGGCACGGGCACACACGGACACGGACACGGACACACACACACGGGCACGGGCACACACAGACACAGGTACGCACGCACACACACAGGTACGCACGCACACACACGGACACACACACACGGGCACGGACATACACGGACACGGACACACACACACGCACGCACGCACGCACACACACGGGCACAGGCACACACGGGCACACACGGGCACGCACGCACGCACACAGGCACGGGCACACACAGACACGGACACACACACACGGGCTCGGGCACACACAGACGGGCACGGGCACACACAGACACAGGCACGCACGCACACACACAGACACGGACACACACGGGCACGGACACACACTGGCACACACGCACGCATGCACACACACGGGCACGGGCGCACACACATGCACACACGCACACACACAGAATTACACACAATGGGCAATTTAAAGACAATAATTAGCCATTAACTACATGTTTTTGGGCTGCAGGAGGACAAACCTGTAACATGGGGATAAATTTTCACACACAGACAGTGGATGGATGTGGAGTTAAAGCCCATAGCCATCCATGTCGGAGGCAACAAGCGCTACCCACGAAGTCCGGGATCATTCTGCTTCTCCATTTCCTTCCTTACTATTACTGTATCTTTTTATTACTCTATTAAATTCCCTGTATGACAATGATTATATAAATTATACACTAATGTTAAATTATACATTTCTTGCCATCACAAACCCAGCAGAGAGCAAACCATAAGAAAAGATACCTTCTACTGTGAGCTCTCGCTTTTACGTTTGATTCCTAGAGAGAAACGAGATTGCTGCAACACAAAGATGAGGCTTACTTGCGTAGACTCATTTTCTGGGATCGTCTCTCTGGAAAAAGCTCATACATGCCTCAGCTGGATTAGAGGAGCCTCACTTCATCGCTACTCCAAGTGTCTCGGTTAGTCTTGAAATGAGATTGAAATAAATGGAGGTCTCAATGGTTTCTCCTGACCTCCACTGATAATATATTTCAGGCCAAAATTACAATTATTTCTCATGTGACTCACCAACACGTCACTTTTGAAACCCTCTTTTCTAAAGTGTTTATTTCTCTAGTTGTAATTTTAGACAAAATTCAGAAAACAAAGGCGCTTGAGATATCCAGCGTTTCCCCAGAGAAATAAATTATACAGCTTTTGGCACTGAAATTTTTGCCCAGGAGTGGCAATCACTCAGAGCTGTACCTTAGAAGAAAGCTTTGGGATGCTCAGAGCGGAAACTGCACTACAGGCTGTAATTTGGAATATGGAGAGATTTTACGCTCACATGTTTAACAACACATGCCTATTAACCTGCAGATATGAATTTTTGATATCAGATATTGGATCAGCACGTTCTTCTTCATACATCTTTAGAAAACCTTTTATGGAAAGTGAGTTACAATTTTAAAAGGCATTTATTTCTTTCCCGGTCACTCTGGGACTTTGAACTGAGATAGCTTTATGCCAGTAGCAAAAAAATGATAAAATATGCTGTGAAGAATTATTAAAAAACCTTTACTACTGCTGCTGCAAGGGGTGGGTGACATGATATTTATTTTTTTTGCCCGGAAGGATCACGATCTACGATCATATCACGATTATTTTATGTTAGGCTTTAAGACTATTTTGCAAGTTAGTGAACAGTAACTAAAACCAAATTAACCAATTCCCCTATTTTCAAAAATATAGCCGTATATGGTACAAAACCTAAAACAGCAGCACACTCTTTCAGGTGTTTTCCTTAGAAGTGGTTAAAATGTTTTGTTGTGGTACCATACGACATGTAAACCGAATCTTTGCAAATTTTGTAACCAACTGTTGTTTGCAACGTATCAGTTTTGGAAAGTCCAAACAAGGTTCCTGTATTAGCCATGTGGAATTTTCAGGCCCTCCACGTCCATGTCGCTGCTTAGCCAGAGAAATTGGAATGTTTTGCATATTTGTGCATTGCATTTTGGGATGAGGGAGAGAAAGCACTGTTTGCTAAATTATTGGCGTGTGGAAATGGATCTGGCGGACAAAACAACTTTAGGTGCATGTATACGCCATAAACTGCAACTGACAATGTGCACTGTAGCGCAATACTAACGATCTCCATAAAGGCAGATCGTGGAGTCATTTAAATCTTTCACAATTTAATATCGTCAAATTGCACACCCCTAGTTGCTGCTACATCCTTAATGAGGTGAAGTAATTTTAGAACTACGTATGTAATTATGACAGTAATATGGATTGCTAGTATACAGCATGAGTACACTCAAACGTGGCCACAACAACCACCTCGATATTCAGCTGCTTCTGTAAACATTCATATACCCTGCTATGAGCTTCATGCATACTCTCCAAAGGCTACTGATGCACTGTCATGCCATCATAGATCTGCTGCAGGTCTTTGGGTTCTGGGTAGATTTCCACAGACCTTCTAAAATGCAGTTAGTAAAAATAACCTGAAGCTTCAATAATCTACAACTTACATTTACAGCAGACGCTCTTATCCAGAGCGACTTCCGTTTTTTTCCTAAACTCAGGGACAATCCCCTGGGAGCAAGTTGGAGTTAAGGGTCTTGCTCAGGAACCCAATGATGCCAGAGGTGGGACTTAAACCCATGATCTCTTAGTCCAGAGGCAAGCATCCTAACCACTAGACCACCAACACCCTATAATGAGCTTTCAGTCATGGTCAAGTGACTCTTGATAATTAATGTAGTACATCCACCAATGTGCCAAAATCTTAGGCAGTCAAAGGAAATGTTTACAGTTTTGTACGTAGGTACTAAGTGTGTATTTGCTCAAATCACAACACACAATTTAACATTAGAACAAATGGAGATTAAGAGCAATATAATAAAAACTAATAAGAATTTATTCTGTTCTCCAAAAAGTTACTGATATCTAGTTGGATGGCTAGAACAACACCTTTTCTGTTCCCAAACCTCTCCTCATGGGGCCACACCAACCATTCCATGTGTTTGTCAAATTTCACCGGCAGCTTATTTAATTAATGTACTACATAGGTTTAAAAGTCGGTGTGGTATTGATTAGCCATATGAGGTGTGCTAGTGGTCTTCATCGTGGCTGAGTCAAAAAATGCATGGGTGTATTGGATGGTTATATGAGTGATTATAGGAGAGATTTGAAATGGTTCCGCTAACACACTATGATAGGCATAATATCATAGTTTTACACCAACATGAAAATCATTGAAAACATTTTCTTTGTCAGCCTAAGACTTTTGCATAGTACTGTATGGGCTACAGGGATTTCTGCTGGACACAAATTTCTCGGACATTAAGAAACATTTTATTAATTTATTTGGCAAACCAATGTAACAAAACTGGAATCAAAGTAACGGTAAATAAAAACGCTAATGTTGTTTTTACCAGTGCAAGAATACCACGAGTGACACCAGTTTGTGCCAAGAGTAATATTCAGCCCACAAAACACAAATTAAATCTTTGTAGGCCTGTCCAAAGCAGTTTTCCAAGCGAACAGCAAAAGATTACGCAGTAAACACATTTAGTAAACTTATTATTTTATGGCAAAGCCATAGTTAAGGTTAAACATTAATTGCTTTGATTAAGCATGTTCAATCTTTCCATTGACCTGGGACAAATATTTTCACCATTTGGGGGCAATGAGCTCTCAACTTAGTTGATATGTAATGAAGTCACTTTCAGAATCCACTGACACAAAGACCCAGGAAACGCTTAGGGGCAACTAGCAAGCGGAACTGGAAATTGACAGCGATATTCACATACTCGTGTGGCAACACAGGCAGGACTAATGCATTTGCGAGCTTCTGCTAAAGGCACTATCAAAGCGTGGCTATCAGCAAGTAATTTACAGATAAATTCAAGGCGCCACACAAATCTAAAATGGCATTTTTAAAATGTTTTGCCGGATTTAATGACTGAATACATGTTTTCATTTAAAAGGTTTTTGGCAGACTGCCTAAATTTACTACTACAAATGACAAATTATAAAAATTATTAACTGAAAGTAGAAAAATACTCTACAGGAATACCCTGCATAACTCCCTAAAGAGCTCAGTGTGTTTGACACCTCAGTAAATGGCTGTTTGTGTCAAACAGTAAACTTGAATCCGCATCCATTGTAACAGTACATATATGTTTAATTAACTGCACAATGAATATTAAGGTTCTACTACTTTTAATTGAATTGTCAATCAAATACAGATGCTTCGCAAAAAAAATATTTTTTTCCTCATGCAGCAACCATTTTCCTTGCCGGTTGGGCTACTTATTAGGGTTCTGGACCTTCAGGAGAAAGAGAAGCCGCAGTAGAAGGGGGCTGGACCACAGTGTGGAGTCTTACATTTTCAGAGGTTTAAATCCAAAACCAAAGACCTTCACAGCACACTCTGCCTGAAGTGACTGGCTGATGAGTTGTCTGACCAGCACAGGGATGGCGATTGGAAAGACCAGGGATCAGGCATTTCGAAAGAACACAAAGGCACCATCAGACATAGTAAACAACAGAAGGGGCGGCCTGGGCGTGATCCTTCACCAGGCGAGGAAGAGGCAAAGAATCAAAGCCAGGAAAGAGGCAAAGGGTCACAGAGACACAGCAATCCTAAGGACTACGAGCTGCAGAATATAATCAGGTCTGAACACCGTTATTATGTTTCCCCAGACTTAAATAGCCAGCTTCGGTTTTGCCAGACCTAGACAATCCATAGACTTTTGGGATTAGTCAGGGTCCATGGCAGCAAGGATACTATGATTATATCGCCCCCTATTGGTCTGGAGATTGCATGAAATAATCTCCACAAAGTTTTAATAACCTGGAAATGTTATGAAATTTGTTTTGAGTTTACCTGTATACTGTGATTACCTGTATATACCCCTAAAAGCTATTGAAAATTACATGAGAGCTGAAGTAAACCCCAACAGGAGACACCTTGGCTGGGATGCCCCCCCCCCCTCCCCCTCCCCCCTGCAGAGCACATAGACATTAACACAATCTGGACAACTCAGACATGCTAGTTCATCTCTGAATGAATGTGTATAGACTACAGGAGGAAACTAGCGTGCATATAGCAACCATGACTGAGAACATGCAGACTATCAACACCGATTGGGTGCAGGATTCAAAGCCCCAACCTCAGAGAGCAGGGACAACAATACTGTCATGCCACCACCCCAATTACCAATTACATGCTCAATAAAACAGTTAATACAGAACAACATTCAGATATCGCATTTTGTAATTACTGGTCGGGGAGGCAAGTCAAACACAGCATGACTCGATATAGACACCAGTCAAATCCAAGAAAGCTCTGTGTTCGCTAGTTTGGTCTAGCACGCAGTTGCGCATATGGATTTTAACTTAAAAAAACACACTTTTTAAAAATAAACATGTAAATAGTTGTTTACAGCCTTAAACAACCACAGGAATGTTAGAATAGTAGTTAAATCAATACACTATCCATCAAACTTCCATATCCGCTTGTCCTATGCAGAGTGGTATGTTACAAAATAATCTGCTTGCTGCAATGCATGTGCTATTACCCACACTGACTGCGATAACTGATGGCTACGAGGGAGCCCAGTTATCATCTTCCAAATATGGTTATAATGACCCTGCGGCAGGCCTTACACCACTCGAACAGAAAGGAGAGCGCATAATCACCAGAACTCTCCCACAACAGCCTATTGCTAAGTATACCATGACGAGGATTTAGCATTTTTTATACTTTTACACAACACAAACTTCAAAAGGAAAGCACATTTTGTTTGGGTGCATCCTGAAATAACGCTAACGGAGAGGTGTGCAAATGGAGCTGAACTCCAAAATAGGATAAATTTTAATTACATTTGCGGCATAAGAACTGCAAATATAAAAACTCTAAATGACCTCTTAGGTTAAATCTGACATAAGAGAAACCAGAACCCGTGGGTGTGCATGACTCATGCAGAGTTTGTCTCCAGTTCTTCCATTTCAGTTTCTGGTTCCATTTCCTGTTTTGTTGTACGTCATTTCACAACACACTGCAGTGTGTGAAAAACCACCACGATAAAGGTGACTGACTGATCTATTCAAAGAAAGCTTCACGAGTGCAACATTAGGGCTAATGACCTGATGTTATCGGCCGCGGGACTTAAATCCCTTTTAAAACATTGCAGCGTAACCGTGACCTCATTTCCTTCTGGTGCTCAGGAAGCAGAAACAACACAAGGAAAAAAAATCATCAGTAAGCATTTTTTTTTCTTTACCGGAATATGCTCCACTTTCATTTACAAGTACTTTCCAACAGGGGGCAGGGGTTCCATCTTTTCTGCAAGGTATGATCCAATATGTACCCCCCCATATTCCGGGAGATTTCCACTATCAATCCCATTAAACAAGATATGGTTCCCTTTGTGAACTGAAGACTTGTTTTGTTGTCACTGCCGTACGTATAGCCTCCATTTTAGGAATTAATTTTAACTTTACACTAGACAGTTACTTTCTGCTATAAAATGCATATTAAGATTCTCCCAGCAGAATAATTCTCATTGATTAGATTTCTTTTAAACACATGGCCAGTGATAATTAATAGAGCATGGTGTTTGTGTTTTTGCACGATGTTCACTTTTATGCGAGTAAACAAATTCCTGAGCACTTATAGCACAGATTTTTTATATCCTTACAGTACAGTGGAGTCAGTTTAAAGTGGCTTGTGCACTGTGATGACCATGTAATTACAAAGGAGTGGTGGAGAAAAAACAATTACCATGCGAAAGGGATTATATACTATTTATCACAGTGGCCCTCAGCCCTATTCCCTAAGACTCACTGTGCATGCTGATTTCGCTTCCCGTCTTGATTGAGACTTTGAATGAGTTCTTACTGTGCTTTGACCTTTTATTGAAAATTGTATTAGCCGAAACAGACGTGTAACAATTTTCTTAAAGGACCCCTGACAGAACAGGTAATACCAATATCACCTAGATCTGTAGTCTACAAGACATCGTTTAACATTCATTAATTATGGGAATGGTTGGAACTAAGAACATAATGCACTGGGAATCTAGGAGCAAAAAAAAGAAAGAATGAAAAAAACTAGCTGCTACATTTCAAAAACCCAACAAAGGAGCCACTTTATGGACAGGATTTTATTGTTTGAATTTTCATTCCTGAAGGGGCTTATAAATATTCAAATAACCTTTTTTAACATATTGTGTACCGTCTGTCTTTATCATTATGCACTATAATGTGTGAAGGTCAGTTTGTGATTGACGATAAAGCAAATCACTAAAAGGAAAGGTAAGCATATTAATACTAAACATACATCACTTCTTCAAATTAGCAAAATGCAGATTTCATGCAAAGCATCAGCAACTGATGTGAAAGACGTAAAAAAAGGAAGTAAATTATTTCAGATCGGCATCATTAGGTCAGAGTGAATATTTTTTAAAGTCACTTTCATAAATATACTGCTCTCAGTCCAGGCAAACTATCACACATCTAATTATAACTGTTGCTTTCATACTATATAAACCCTAAGTAGAAAGTATATTTTATCTGCATTAATTTTTCTATCCTCCATTTTAGCAACAGGTTAAATGTGACATAAAAAGACCTAAAATTGAACTTAAATTTTTTTTAAGTGGTGCCTTTTAAGCTGTTTTTATTTTTATGCAAATGAGTGGGCTGGCCTGTCATTTATTCACCATACAGTTCTGCTCTTTCTTGTCACGGTGAATATGACCTACATTATATAGACAAAAGTACTGTAACACCATTATACCTGCAGGAACTTTTCTGACATCCCCTTTGAAATACATAGGAATCAATATTTGGCTGGTGCTTGATTTTAGACACCTGTGGCAATGGTTCTGAATAAAGCACCTGAATTCAATGATTAAGATGTGTGTCCCAATACTTTTGTCCATATACTGAATTTCAACAAAACACAAACACAATTATTCATTATATAACTTTGAACAGTAACCATTAGTAAAGTTAGCTTACAAAAAAAGAGGTCAATTTAAAGGGATTACAAGGTCATTCTATATCTTGCCAGAACTGAGCTAAGCAGTAAAGTCATCAAATGACCTTTAGTTTAAAAAAAACATTATTTATATAAAATATTTATTATACAGTCTAATTTTGTGCAAGTCTAACATATGTTCCCAGCAGCCCTTGCCTGTGTAACGGACCCAGGTGGTTTAATTAACAGAAGCCATAAGCTCAAAACCCTCCAGCTGGGAATCACCAGGACAGACCGGCGTCCAGAATCTCACCCCATACAATATTAACCGTGATGACCGCAAGAGCAACTCTAGGGCAAAGTAAACGCAAAATTCTCAGCCCGTTTCTCAATATGCTCATTTGACCGTTCTTCTCTTCTGACATCCAATAATTTCTTATGTTTTTTTTTTTTTTTTTTTTTTTTACTGTGCGCTCTCTGATTTTTACTGTGTGTTATATATGATTCATATTGAGTGTTGTAAGGTGTCTATAACTGAAATGCATTATTATTATTAATATTATTATTACTGCCCACCTGACATCTTGCATCGCCGAAGACCCGGTCCAATAATCAAAAACAGAAGTTCAGAAGATGATAAAAAAAATCCCCAAATGTCGTTCTTGCCCCAGCCCCAGATATCAAGGATACATCAGCTACAACTTCGCCAAACGAGACCAATCTCATCAATTCCTCCCCCCGACAGACAATTCTGAGGAAGCGCACACATATTGATGCCAATACCAGCAAATGACTGTCGGCAAGCTTAGTCAGGGTGAGGGTAAGCAAAGGGAAGCAGGCATGGCCTTCTGTAAGGAGGGGGCCAGAAGGATTATGGGTATTCAGTGTGTCTGTTTTTCACTGGTGTTTACGATAAATTGTTGGTTTCTCTCTATCTTAATTCTGCCCAAGAACATAATGCTGATCTGGACTATTGACTTTGTTTATTATTGTTCTACTGCTTTTTGCAAAATTTCATTTTTTAGCACCAGTCTCTTTGCTCCCCCAAGTCTTCGGGTCACAAGCATTGACATCTGGGGGGGTATCTATTTATTATTCCTCTCCTCTCTGTAAAACAAATGACCAATTAGCACTCAGACCAGTAGAGAACGTCGTCATTTAAAATCTCAGTGGGCTGATTATATGCGTCAAAGTTCTCAGCTTAAACACCTCACAATAATGTTAAAGAGAATAATGGATTCGGCAAAGCTGCGGATATTTTTCCTCAATCCTCCGGTGATGAGAGAACATACCAAAAACAAAGGAAGTGACAATAAACAACGAACAACAAAGCCCAGCTGAGCAAACCCAAGCAAATGAAATATTAAATGTGAGTGATACAGTATACAGATCCACACACATTACCCAGTGCAAGTAAAAAATATATACAGATCTATGCATGCTTTAACATATACACAAACACGTGGACGGAAAGATGAAACGGTACAGCGGGTTTACAGGAACACTCACGGGTAACTTAAGGAAGAAAAATCTGCTGTATATTTTGATATCTAGTCATCAACAGTCAACAAAAGTTAGAAGTATCAACAGAAGTTTTAGGAATAACAGATGGGTTTTCTCTTCTCTTTTTGATGTTTATAGAATGTACTGTCATAAGAACAACTTTCATAAAGATTTCGATGCCTCACAATACATTTAGATGCAATTTTTTTAAGTCATGCTAGTTTTGCAGATGTATTGCAAAACTAGCACTGACCTATTTGCAGATCTCATTTATGTCTGTACCCATAAGCGTCTTGGGAAGAAAATGAGATGACACGTATGAATGGGGAATGGCAGGATCTATTACTTCAGGAGCCTGGACTTCAAGTAATACCAACAAAAGTATATTTGCAATTTATTAAAAACTTCATGTGCTACAGCTAGTGTGCAAACATTCTATTGCCAATGACAGAACGTCTGTCTTGAAGTGCATGTACACACAACAGATTAACCTTTAACGCTGTTTTGTGACAGTCAAGTCGTACAATGGGAAGGTAACATCAAGAGTGGCATCGTAAACTTTTTTTTTTTTGCATTGTGTCAAAGGTGTTTACATTATTCAATCTCATGCAGCTGGACGGAGACCAAAAAAAGAAGTCGATAATCCAATGCGGACTGGGGGTCTGTAGCAAAGTGCTTCAAGCCTTTTCAATAAATGGCACTCCGTTAAACTTCAACACCAAGCAAAATAGACACGGTCTAGCTGTAAACCTAAATGTGTGGAAGTTCGCCGCCGCACCGATGGCAGAGAAGAGGCCTCAGAAGTTACAGAGGGTTGTCGCTGCTGTGCACTTTGTGCCCGTGTCCCCAGCGGTTACCGCATTGATTTCCACGGGGCATGGCTCACCACCCATTGTGGCATTTGAAGCTTGATTTCTCCCATCACTCCTTTCCTGTGAACGTCCACCATAGGAGTCTGAACCATGCCGTGAACAGTAAAAAAAATAAATAAATAACAAATAAACGATTTAGGGACGTGTGGAATTTCCTGACCTCGATTATATCAAACACTAATTCAGTCATGTTAACATTTACATGACAAAAACTTGACCAAAGTGTGACAACTCATTAGCGGGGATTTCTTCTCAATGGATTTCCAATTGCAGCAGCTCTACATTATTCCAGAAGCATGCGTCCTTTACAAACAAATGCAAACGCAAAATGCATTAATTTTCACACCCATTAATCTCAGGCTCGCAACTCGCTATAATGCATATCTTTGCGATCTTGCTCAGCCCGGTCGTCCAAGTTGCAACGTTGTGCACTGAAGTATTCCAGAGTAATCTTGTGCGCAATGAGGCATATATTGAAAATATCTTTCACCAAAATGCACCCCTAAAAATCCATAAAACATATTATTCACATTAGACGGAAAACAAAGCACAAATTCCCTTCCGCAAAGCCTATAAATAAAGATTCAGAAAACATTTAAAAATTGGCCGGAGTTCTAGAAATAAAATGCAGCATTATATTTATTAGGAAGACAGTCACTTAATGTTTTCGTAATGTTTATTCACAGAAGTTTGGATATGTATGTTTGATGTTGAGCTCCATCAAAACGGTTGAAACAGAATGTGCCCATTGTGTAACTGCAACACCTGCTACATGCAAACACAATGGCGAGCTACAGCGTTGGCTTGTTGTTTGAAGCAAACGCAGACTAAAAGTTTCATTTTCAAATTTCACTTTGCCAATCATGGCGCATATAGGTGGAAAAACAAGAGCAATAAACATCCAGCATTAAACTTCAAAACTGTCTGTTATGTCTGTGTTTATCCAGTATATCAAAAACTAAGCAATGCTTCTCTATTTCAACTTCTTTCAGATGTTATAAAGTTATACAAATATATGCAAAACCACACATCGCTGTCTATCAGATAATTTCAACAACTTACCAAATGGATGCAAAATCAAAGATATACAATTCGGTCTGGCACTAACCATGTATTCCATCATAATACTAAACCTTAGAAAGGTCCCCAATGAAAGGCCTGCATTCGCACGCCAGAGAGACTCTTAACGTTGTTATATTAGATGAGACAAAAAAATTAGAAATCTCAACAGGTGCAAGTAGTTTTCCCTCAGGAGGAGGACAATACCAAGACACACATTTACACATAAAATTACGACAAATCTGAGTAGTCCAGAATGTCCTTAAAGCAGAAACACACAGCGTATATGGCCTAAAATTAAAACGCTCACAAATGGTTAGGGGTTCAAAGGGTTAAGTAAAAAAAAACACATTCTGAAGCAGTTTGCTGCCAGTTGACTTTGCTGCAATCTGACCATTTGCACTGATCAGCAACAACATTAAAACTGCCTGACTAATATTGTGAATGTCTCCCACACAGCGCCAAAAGGGATCTGATCCATTGAGGCACGGACTCTATAAGACCTCTGAAGGTGGCCTGTGGTATCTGGCACCAAGACCTTAACAGCAGATCCTTTAAGTCCTTTAAGTTGTGAGGTGGGACCTCCACGGATCAGGCTTGTTTGTCCAGCACATCCCACAGATGCTTGATGGGACTGAGAT
>JAODUD010000046.1:7099859-7128607 GCA_026784285.1 Stomatorhinus walkeri | reverse complement strand
GAACACTTTTCTCAGTGTGGCTGTACGCATTATCCTGCCGAAAGAGGCCACTGCCATCGGGGGATGCTGCTGCCATGAACGGGTGTGCTTGGTCTGCAAGAATATTAAGGCAGGTGGCGAATGTCAAAGAAGCATCCATGTGAATCCCAGGAACCAAGATTTCCCAGCAGAACATTGCGCAGAGCATCACACTTCCTCTGCTGGATTTTTTTCCTCACATAGTGCATCTTGGTGTCACCTCTTCTCCAAGGGGACAACCAGCTCAGGATGTAACAGAAGACGCGACTCATCAGGCCACCTTCCTACATTGCCCCATGGTCCAGTTCCCAGGAGGGCAGTGGATAGGGTCAGCATGGGCACTCTGACCAGTCTGCGACTACGGAGCCCCATATGCAGCAAGCTGCGACGCACCGTGTGTCCGGACGCCTTTCTGTCACGGCCAGCTTTAAGGTTTTCAGCAGTTTGCGCTACAGTAGCTCTCCTGTGGGATCGGACCAGTCAGGCTAGCCTCCGTTCCCCATGCACATCAGCTAGCCTTGGGTGCCCTGACCCCATCGCCAGTTGACAGGTTGCCCTTCCTTGAACCACTTTTGGTAGATACTGACCACTGTATACCATTTAACACCCCACAGGACCTGCTATTTTGGAGATGCTCTGACCACGTCATCTGGCACAATTTGGCCCTTGTCAGTGTCACTCAGATCCTCATGTGTGCCTAGTTTATCAGCTTCCCTGCCTAATAAATAATGCCACCCTTGACAGGTGCCATTGTAATGAGATAATCAATGGCATTTACTTCACCTGGCACTGGTTTTAATGTTATGGCTGATCAGTGTACAGTGACAATTACAATTGCACTCTGAGGGTGCAATTCAACAAAATGTATAAATTCTGAAAAGGATTCAAGGATTTTTATAACCACTGTAAATATATACATCAGAAAGAGCAGAATAAGTCACGTAATATTTATTTTTAACAGTTTTCCCATTTTCTTGTAGATTCCCAAAAGTATACCCTCTTTCAAAGGTATGGATCTGTGATATGATGTCTGATTTTTGACCTGCTGTTACACAATGTTTAAAATGAGAAACTCAAAAATTAGCAAGGAAAAACCTGCACAGTCTCACATTCATTATTGCAAATAAAATAACTGGCTCACAAATAAAATTCAGAGGGAATTGCAGGTGACAGGAGAGAGGTAGTTATTTTGACAGAGTCGCATAAAAAACCTTATTTGCTGACAAGAGTTCACTGGCACATTGAGCGGTTTAAATATCACCAGCAGAAGAAAAGTCTATTCAGTAACAGAATATTCATGCTCCTTATTACAGATCTTGATTCAAATGGATATCTCTTATATATACTCTGAGAACCCCCCCCCCTATATTCTGTGAGGGATGAGTCTGTTAACCCCAAGGTTAGAGAGATTTCAAACATCACCTCACCGAACAAATGGAAGAAAACGGTGTTATTTATCGATCACTTTCCATTTCTAAGGCAATAGATGTCAACGATGCATTACTGCGGTCCACCACGCCGGAACGTTCCCTCTGGCCAGGAAATGGGAAAACACCCCACTTATATTTTTCAAAACTTCCCCTCCATGCATTATCGTTTCCCATAAATTCAGGTGCTGTTCGAGACCACAGACATGTTATCCCTTTGTAGAAGTTCTACTGTTTGCACAAACGACATAAAACAAAGCTTCCCCACCCCACTAACTTTGACTTAACTTAAAGATCAAGGGTTTTAAAATATTCTGAAAGCCTCCAGGATGAAAACAACAACGCACTGTGGTGTCAGAGGCAGCGCGGCGGTGAGAGATGTAAAGCAAATATATATTTGAATACATTTTCTAGACCATGTAATTCAGTACTTTTGATCAGAGTGCTACCCTGAGCAGACTTGACAACAAAATGGCATTTTTAACGGATGTGCTGTGAGCTTCAAAAAAATAAATAAATAAATAAAAGAGCAAATAAAGTGTGATTAACTTTCAGTACAGACGGGTTCATCAGGAAATGTCAGTGTATTAAATTTTTTATGAAATTTGGAAGCCTGAGTTTTGGAGAGTAGGGGATGTTAGGGATTCTTTCTAATGCCACTTTGATAAAAGTAAGAAAGGGTGCTGAAAAGATGATGACTGAGAGGATGAGGACATTTCTGGCGACGACTGATTCCCCACGAATCCAGCAGCTTCTCTGGGCCTCTAACTCCGGGCCTTTATGCAGCAGATCACCGAGACGCCACAGCCCGGTTGGTGACACACGTGCGTGCGAGGAGGAGAGCGTTGCATACCCGTGGCCACTAGGTACTTGATGTGGGAGGGCGTGTCAGCGGGTGGATCTCGCCGTGACGCTCGGGGGAAATTCAGCTGTCTGTACGTCAGAGAGAGACACCAGGAGCCTGATTGCCTTACAGCCGGTTAGGTGATCCCATGCGTGACATGACTCGTATCCTTTGAAACTGGGGTGAAGCATGATTCAAATACACACGGGCGTTTACCCGTACACATACGGTGCATCCCCATTACTGGTCGAAGGCTCACGTGATGCTGCGGCTCTTCATCATCTTTATTAAGTCACATCGCTTATTAATCAGCGCTTAGTGCTTAGATTCCTCTCCACTGAGTCACGCACCCAGTATGTTCATTCATCACTCTGCTGCACGCCCGCACCAAGTTAGTGGCAAGCAGTTTTTTTAGAACTACGACAGGATCATTGTTTAAAGGAAGCTTAAATGGTGGTGGCGGGGGCCTCATTTGTAGGCATTTGATCAGGATTCAACACGCAAGAAAATAGAACGCACAGGGGTATGTAAATGCCACCCCCACTCTGTGTGTATCTGTGTGTGTGTGTGTATGTGTGTGTGTGTGTGTGGAGTCTGCATGTTATCTGTGGGTTAAAAATCACAAAGTTCAGTGAAACTGTCTCTCCAGATTGCCCACAGCGTTTGAGTGCGCGTGAGTGTGCTTGACCTGCTATAGACTGACATCCCACTCAGATGCGTACTGCTTCCCAGCAAAGGCTTCAGGTCTGCCAGTGACCTTCATTAAGGCGCTATGAGGATGGGTGAACAGATCGATGGATCAATGGAAAGTATACTCTGCATCTCAGTTTTGCTGTCAGAAATCCCGAACACTTCCCATAAATGAGCTAGATGTTTGCATGAAAATCTAATGTTACTTGATCTCTTTTCAAGCACTGTTAAGTGTTAAGAAAGGTTGTTGCATCTTTATCCTATTTATGCCCTTGCATTTTTTAATACGCCAAATATTTATATACAGTCTTGTGTTTTTCCACAGAACAGCTCAGTTTCAGGGGGGATTATGCTGAAATTCTCCTTGGCAACTGAGGACAGTGAGAGCCTCCATCTCTGTCTTTCTCGGGTCTTTTGTGATTGGTGGCTTAGCGTCACATGCGTCCCTATTCCCTTTCTGTAAAGATTATGTGTGCTGAAGGGGCAGTGATCTGGGGACACCCCCCGATTACTGCAGGTGACAGCTATGTCACAATCATCAGCAGTCGGCTTCTATTGTAAGACCTTCAGTGAAATTCAATTATGGCATCAGAACACTTTCACCAATAAAATTAAACTCTCCCCTAGACAATTGTCACTATTAGTGCTGAACGAACACATTAAAGAAGCGCTAAAGGATTACCGTAATAGTTTAAGCCTGCAAATCTTAGGTGTTGGAAAAAGTTCTTTACTATCCGTAACTAAACATCAGTAGTCTGAGATAAAACAGAAACGCAATTTCATTAACAGGAAGGCGAAGTTTCCACATGTACAAGTGTGAGAAATTCTACTAAATTTGCAGGGCACATGAACTGCGCACAAAAAATATATTATATACATACTGAACATGTAGATGCACTCAAATACAGCAGATGTGAAGAACAAGGCAGTTTCATGTTGTTGGCGTTTCACTGCTACAATGAAGCTCTCAGTATCACAGAAGACTCATCTCATTCCGGACACAGTCTGTTCAGACCCCAGTCATGTGGGAAACTATACAGGTCTATTCATACCTGCATAACCAGACTGTAAAACAGCTCTTACTCCATAGCTATAAGAGCTTTATGGCATGGGTCAGTGTGCACTGACTACGGGCACTTTTCCATGTCGCCAACCATATTGAATCAGTTTCGCACTAATTAAAAAAACTACATATGTTACTTGGGTATGTTGCATAATTTGTATTTACGCTATATTTTCATTTATATATCCTGCTTAATCCATATGTGTATGTTTACATCTACACTGAGTTTGCACCTTTTCACATGTTTCTACGCAACTGGAGTTCTGCTAGAGAAATTCTCACCGATCTATGAACAGGGACACTAACTCCTTTACATGGCTATAACACACATTTCGCAAGGAGCGTTTTTTTTTTTTTTAACAACGTAAAAACCAGTATTGATTACATTTTTTTGTGTCACGTCTGATCCCCAGTAATCCCCCCTTCACGTAATCCCTCGCTGCAGTGGTACTGAGTATAGCACCGCCTTCTCTTTGCCTAAAAGCACTCATTGAAAGGAAAAATAAATAAATAAGCAGAAAGCGTCTTTATGAATAAGTCAGGAGCTGCACTCTCCGGGGCAACAGCGAGGCCTCATTTTGAGAGGCGGTGCTCTGTTTACATCCGCGCGGGCTGGAGCGCCATGACCGGTTCTCACTTCATACCCGTAAGCAGAGCCGTTCCCGGGACTATCCGTGGTGGGGGGCTGGGGGGGGGGGGGCAGTGCCAATGAAGGCAATACACACTCGTATGAGGCCCGCTTCTGTGCTTTCGGCTGTGATGGAGACACCATCCTTTTCAGTTTTAAGCTCTAAAATGTTCAGAGGTAAAATCCTGCAGTGTTTCGCAGCGGCTGATATTTTATTCAGCGTTCTCAAACTGAAGTCATAAAACAGTCCATAGACATTTAAATTTAGTGAAAGAAGGTTTAATGGATCGAATAGGTGTCAATTCCCCTAATACAGACTAATGTGCATAATACTGCAACCGGAAGCACTGGCCAGAACTTTCAAAGTGCGTTTTTAACCGGGAAACTAGACCCGCAGGACCGGGAGAATGTGAATTCAGAGACTTTTTTATTTCCACTGGGGTTGTAAGAGTTCTGTATAAGCAATTTGATCGCAAGATACTTTGAGATGGTAGTCCTCAGAAGGGACTCTTTAGATGAGAAATCTCCAAGCAGAAGTCGCCGGCCTCACAAGCCTTCTCTCCACGCAACGGGTTTCGGCAGCACGAAGAGCGGAAGTGTATCCATGGAAACTGAAAACTCCTCAGATTATCGGCTTGGAAACGCCACATTTGGAACCGCTCTGTAACCATCTCGTGGGCAGAAGCCTGCACGACCTTTCAAAAGACAATGGTCACAGGCGCAAAGTTTCCACTTTACCTATAATTTTTACAACAGGCTCAGATATCTTGGATTATAGTATATTTTATCACTAACTTAATCCCAGACAAAACCTTAAGAAATGTATCAGGTACTGGAATTTTGTTTTCTGCCAGAGGACTATATGTACATACGCATGCACACACGAATGCATGCACACACACACAGACAGACATTGACAGACACACACACACACACACCTGTATTCATATCTTTGTGGGGACCGTCCATTAATTTCTTTGGGCAAACCCTAATCCCAGCACTGACAACATTACTCAGCCCTAACCTTAACCATAAGTAATCTTTTGGCATTTTTAGTTAGTCGACTGCAGTCAGATTTTGTATAAAATTGAATTTTGCCGCACTAAGTGTACAACAGGTTCTTATCACATTGTGGGCACATATATACTGTGTACACGTGCTCACACACACACACACACACACACACGTACGTCTGTGTGACTGCATATGTATATTTATGTATGTATACACAGATATAAATATATAAATAATACTACTCACTGAATAGAGACTTCGATGGTGACGGCCCTTCTACTGTTCCTGTATTGTGGACAGATTAGCCAGCAGTGTTTGTCTATTGGGGCTTTTATTTACATGGGCATGTCCCTGTAAGTCAACCTGACGATGAACTTCACCATGGAGCTGCTTGTAATCAGACGATGAAATGAACTGAAGGAGACGTAGCAAAAACGGCAAGACTTCAGCTGAAAGGCATAACCGTGCTATATAGAAATATGACCGATATCTAATGCTGGATGTGTAACTTTTGTGTAAAGTGATAAAATATCGATTTCATATTGTTAGAGTAAATAACGACAAATGTCTCCCTCTTTTCCTTTCGGGGGTGGGATATGTTTGCAGGGTAAATATTACAGGCTTTCAGTCTATTATCAAACAGCACCAACCCACAGATATGTAGGAAGAACTGGCGCTTGCTGAGGAACAGAAATAGTTCATTAGTAGCGAAGGAGGTCAAGGCTGCCAGGAGCTGTTAATTGAGCTAGCCGGTGCGTGCAGGAGGTGACAAAGCCCTTTGCAGAAGGGCGAGCACGCCGCACTTCACCAGGTCCCTGGATGCGACGGCGCTATTCTGGGAGCAGCAGACCGGCCTTGGGGGAAGCCGGATGAGCAGACCGGGAGGGCGATCCGGCACGGTGAGGTCACGGGGTCGCGCTGCGCCAGGTAAGTCATTTCATCTGATGGACAGATCAATACCCATCCATAAGCTTCACGGCGGCCGCCTCGGCCCCATGGAGCCAGATACTCCAGGGACGGGTTTGATTTGCGGTCATTTCACGTACACTTCATCGCTTTGTAATCGCAGGCTGACAGATCTGGTGACAATTTTTTCCTTAATTGGGCTGGAATTTTTTTATTTTTTTTTTTATCTCCTTTGACCTTTGTTTTGCTAAGCACTGTTGATACGCATGCATGTCTGTAAACCGTAGCCTAACGATCCATTCTGGGTTTCTGTCAATTATTCCAGTCACTCGTTCACGATTAATGCTGCAAAAATATTAGCTTAACACTTACGTTGATATACATACAACACTGAGCAAAAGTCTTAGGGTCAAAGAAAAAGTTTAATTGATCTTCATGTTGGTATAAAACTATGATTTTATGTCTGTCCCCAGCATTTCGAGTAACCATCAACATTCCCGTGTTTCTTACCCCACTACTACCCAAACATGTTTGGCTAATCATATATCATTGAGCTAACTACTTAAGTTAATTAATTAATTAAGCTGATGGTGAAATTTAACTAATAAAGCAGGGTTCCCCCTGAGGAGAGGTTTCGGAACCAACAAGATATCAGAAACACTCTGGAGAACAGGGAATGTTCTTGTTAGGTTTTATCGTGTTACTGGTAATTTGCGTATGTTGCAAATTTTTCTGAGCAAATATAGATTTAGTACACAGATAAATAGCTAACATTTTGTTTGTCTAAGACTTTTACACAGTACTGTATATGCAAAAGAATTTTAAATCGCATCTTGCACCTCAGTCTGTGTCGCCAGCACTTTCTGTGACCTGCAACTCTGGGTACACATTGTCATCCGGTGTCTCGGTTCTGACTGATGGGCTTGGCATTGCATTGGACTTCTAAGGCGAGACGTCGTCAGACCGGCTCCAGCTTCAGCCCCGGCCCCCACCTGTGGAGAATAAGTGGCAACTCTACCTATTTACCAATGACTATCTATGATAGCACATGGTCCTACATCTGCAGGAACCTGCACTACCAATCAAAAGTGTTTGCGCACACTAAGATATTCTTCATTTGCATATTACAGAAGCTCCTCTACTTACAAACTTTCAACTCACGAACTTTCAGATATATGAACAAAGAGGACTGCAAGTCCAAATTGTTTTTGTTAGGCTCCTATTTCCTGTCCGCAACATCAATTATTTTTCTGTGCACCAATTCCACCTAGTATGACTTATGGCTGCTACTCCCGCCGCGCGGAGCAGCGTAGCGTGCATACTACTAACATTATAGTTCTTCGTACTTGCGTATACCCTTAAAATGATGTTGAATAATGACTTACGAAAATTTCAAGTTACGAACGGCTGTTCGTAACATAACTTCTTGGTAAGTAGAGCGTCTGTACTTAATATTTACTAAAAATACACTCAATACTCTTTGCCAACAAATATATTTACAGCATGTTCACCATTTGAGTACCTTTATTAGCAAGCAAATGTTAATGTAATCTTTGATTAATCCAAGTAACCTCCTCCAAAAGTTATAATGGCAGAGAAAATCTGAGGCATTCTTTCTACAAGAGATATTCAATACTGGTCTGTTTCATGGGATGAAACAGTTAACCAGTGCATCTGAAGGACGGCCTAGAACATGACTATATCTTGTTTAGTGGGATTTTTAGTGGAAAAAATCCCACTAAACAAAGCACATGCAATTGTGCAATGCGCGTAACATGAAAAAAAGCAATGGATAGTTTGGAGACTCGCTAGCTTGGGGTGTTCTGTAAACTGGCTACAGCTAGAGATGCACAAGGGGCTGCGACCGCAGTGATGTGTGAATAACGATGCTGCCAACGGGGTATGCTTAAAAATGTGGGGCATTTTAAGCACTCCTCACTTACATATACTTGCTTGAAAGATATTAAAATTGAACTGCAAACGCCTCAAAAGTGCAAGTAAGATGCACAAACAAGGTGGATCGAACAGTAGGCTATGTATGTTTCTAGTAGCCTAATTAAAGATTTTTCTGCATTTTTTTCATTTGCACTTACCATCTTAAAAACAACATATAAAGTATAAATATTATACATGTTTTATGTTAAAATATTAAAGTAAAATAAGCTCTTGCATTGGAATCAGCAGGTGTGTATCAGAATCAGATTGGAAGTGGGAAAATGTCGATTAGCCCATCCTTAGTTTTAGGCAGCCTGGGTAAGATGCAGCGGGACTTACCCTGTGAAAAACAGCACATTCGCCACATGCTACGCTATTAATGAAAATATATCATCTGAATTCCAATACACTCAGGCCAGACAATTTGGCATAAATGTGCTGTCCTTTAATCCTTACAGCAGTGAAATTTCAAGGACGCTGCCGATCTTAGAGCTGAACTTGCAGAGCTCTGCTGCTGCTGCCTTTTATAAGGCAGGCAAAACTGAATCACCAGCAAGCTTTTGATACCGATGTAAATTTCAGGATTAAGGATTAAGCAACAGTTGATCTATATGTGACAGCACAACAGACAATAAGAATCACAGAGCCCCTACCCATGTTCATTCAATATTAAGAAACTTTTTTTTAATTATGCTTTTAAAAACTATAGTACAGAATCCATAATAAAAAGCAGCCCATATGGATTACACAGTAATCACAATAATAATTACCTTAACATAACAACATAATCAAGACCTTGCGGATTTATTTACCAATACAATGTATATTAAGATTTAAATATACAGTTTTTATTAAAGAAGAACTTAGCTTTCATTAATCAGCATTCTAAAAAAATAATATGAAATAAACTACTACGCGAATATACACTATATGGACAAAAGTACTGGGATATTCCTCTTAATCACTGAATTCAGATGTTTCTAGTGGTGCAACGGATCACTGTTGATCAGTGATTCGAATTAACCGATTCGGCTCCACGGTTCAGCACGCACGTGATCCGAAGATTCGAAGAAAAAAATAAAAGTTGCACTGTATGGTGCACGCGGTCAGTCTGTCAAGCAGTGGCGGAACAACTGCACATAAGGGCCCGAGGCCCCCCTCCACTCCCGCGCACGCATGCATACGTATGTGTGGTGGCGCTGAAACGAGTTTTAAACTGTGGGTGCAAGAACACAAAAAAACATAACGAGAGAATTCGACTATCCCTCACAAAAACCGTAAAGTTTTAGTGGTTAAATTGCGTTTTCTACGCTTTTTCAGACAGGAGGAGATTTGTTTGACTCTGCATAGAAAATAACGTTACCAGTGTGGAGACCGTCAGAGTTTTACTAAGGACAAAAATTCCACCTGAAGCTGCCTGCCCATCTCATCCATTTCTGCTGCAAAAAATACAGTGTATTGTCTAAGTGAATAGGGTATAGGTTAATTAGTGTGCACACACCATCTTTCCCATTCTCATAATGGTCCATGCATCCGGGTACAACCCATTCAGATGTCATGTAGCCTAACTTTTTATACAATTTAGACAGCACAGAATCATTAACCTACTTTATCGCATTTATTTATTTATGCAACCACATATTTCCCACATTTTGACATCAGTGATACAGTGAAGATTTCTTGACGCCAACCCTCCCCATTAATCCGGGCTTGGGACCGGCACCTAGTTGAGCTGGCTTGCTCCCTTAATTAAGTGGCTGGGGTCGGCTAAATGATATACATATTTACAAAGACTACAATAAAACATCCCGAAATATGCAGTCTAACAAAACTCAGTTTAAAGAAGGTGGCCTACCTGGCGAAACTGCAAACAAACAAATTAAAAGGCCCACGGCATATAATCGGGCCATAGCCAACAAAAAGCAGTTTTTAAGAACGTAGCCTACATGGGTGAAATTGAATTACTGTCTGGACCAACATACCCAACAGTTGTCAGACGGATGAGGACTTTAGGCAGCCTTTAGATCCTACCCATCATGCACAGCAGTTTTTTGCAAATTCCTCAAACAGAAAACCATAGTTTGACTTCGAAACATTATTATGTATTATATTTTAAGTTTGTAGTAGAGATTTTACAGGTTTTATTTTTTAAAATGAAAAATTACACCATATATCCACCGTAATAAGAATGTATGCCGAACATGACAGACACATAAATTAGCAAGTTACACTAAAAATGTAAGCAATATACTTCAGGTATCAAACACCTGGGAGAAATTATTTCAGAAAGACTTGTTTTAGTATATTGTGAAAACGTGTTCTGTGGAACAAGAGAGAATGATACCTGCCTGACTGCACTGTGCCACCTGTGAAGTTTGGTGGAGGAGGAATAATGGTATGGGGTTTGTATTTCACGGGTTGGGCTAGGGCCTTTAGGTCCGCCATACCAAGATACATTTTGGGCAATTCTTTGCTTCCAACTGTGTGGGAACAGTTTGTGGAAGGCCCTTTTCTGTTCCAGCATGACTGTGCCCCAGTGCACAAAGCAAGGTCTGTAAAGACATGGTTGGGTGAGTCTGGTGTGGAATAAGTTGACTGGTCCACACAGAGCTCTGACTTCAACACCATCAAACACCTTTGGGATAGACTAGAATGGAAATTGCAAGCCAGGCCTTCGCGTCCACCATCAGTACCTGACCTGATAAATGCTGCTCTGGATGAATGGGGCAAAAATTCCCACAGACACACTCTGAAATCATTTGGAAAGCCTTCCCAGAAGAGTGGCAGCAGTTACAGCTGCAAAGGGGGGACCAGCTCCACATTGATACCCATGGATTTACAATGGGATGTCACAAAAGCTCCTGTAGGTGTAATGGCCAAATACCCTAACACTTTTGTCCATATAGTGTATTTTTGTAACATTTTCCAGCAGTCAGATTTACTAAAAGGTTGGCATACGTGAACTCGGGGGGTATTTTGCGAGCACCACATGGGTTGGGGTATTTACTCATAAGTGCAAAGTAAACAAACACAGGTGTGCTTCATTCGGCTGAGAACTGCCACGCATCTGCTCACAGTTATGTTTGAGGTTATTGCAATGGCAGTTGCAAATTTACAGCGAGGCAACCAGTAGTCAGACAAGAACCGAACAAAGTGTGTTACAGCTTTATGACCAACCTATCTATGAAACTTCAACTCAGCCTTCTTACATTTTGATTGCAATGCATAAAACAAACGGGAGTACTTCCACTTGTAAATTCTAACCCTTTAGTTTTCATTCTCACGTAGTTAATCACAAAGTTTCCTATGACCTAAGAAACATCTGACTAAGTGCAGAAGTGAATGATGCACCAACTGAATGATGAACATCTGCCAGATTACATAGTCAGTCTTCAGCAATGAAACAAAGTCTCTCTTGCATACCCAGACTATAGTTCTAAAACAAAACAACTTATGATTGCAAGAGCTTTATCTGATTTTTAAAGTACTGGTCACAAAAGAATTAAATGTTTTGTTTTTTTTCCTGCAGGTACTTAAATCTAATCTTGATAAGTGGCAGCTGTTTTAAGCAAGTGCTGGAAAGCACAGAGAGAGAAATCAGCAAAATATAAAAAGCAGGATAAAATGATAAAATAACAGGGGTACGAAAATAATCTGAAATCCATTTCAGTGGCCATTCAGCTCATCCAAACCAAAAAAGCCTGCGGGGGGGGGGGGGTTTAAGGGGAAGAAAAAAAAACTAAAAAACATAAATCATCGAAATATATTTTTTTGAAGCAAATGGCATAGAAAAAGCAGCAACCACATGCAAATGATCTTGTCCAAATGTGGCTGGCACATGTGCAATGCTGGGAACACCCAACCTAAACACACACAGTTAGGTCATGTGACACAAAGTACAGGGGTAAAGGAAACGTAGGAGGAAAAGGGCGGGAGAAGAGTGAAAAGTGTGATAACCTGTAACTGAAGGTAGGTGGTGGATGAGCCAAACTACTGGAGGAATTACAGCTAAATAATCAAGTAAATAAACACTCTAGACTAATTCCCGTATAGGAGTGTGCACTATTTGGCAAGTGTTCCCTAACCCGGTCCTCGGGTACCTCCAGTCTCTCCACGTTTTTGCTCCCTCCCTACCCAGGGCTGAGAGGGAGCAAAAATGTGGACTGTCTCACAGGGAGATGGTGGAGATAAAATGTGGACTGTTTGGGGATCCCTTATAAGCTATTAGCTAATGTAAACATTCTTTTTTAATAATTTTTTTTTATAAGCTAATGTAAACATTCTTTTTTCATTTTTAAATTTTTTTTTGAATGTAAACATTCAACAGATGGTCAGCATGAGTCCAGTTAATATGCAATTTATTTTGCTTAATAATAATCTTATTAATCATCAATATTAACTATGATGGCCGGATCACACGCTGGTATATGATAACTGAATGCACAAGCTGGTATATTTCAAACTTTCTGAGGAGGCGAGTATGAAAAAGCAGGCATGTTAGAGAACAGACGTATTTCTAAAATGTGAATTATCAATCCTTAAGTGCACATACACAGTCCAAGTATTCATATCATTATGGGAACTTCTGATTCACTTGTATGGGCACAACCCTAATCCCTTTCTCAGGGCTTGCAAAATTACTCCTTCCGGCAAGCATTCTTCAGATTTTGGTTTCAAAAAATACATTATATATAAGCAATAGACAAATAGATAGATTGCATAAATAAAATAAAATTCAAAGTCGAAGGTTATTCTTCTTATTTCAAGTTTGGCAAACCACCCACATGTGTGACAGAAGCAACATTAACTGGTACCAGCAGTGAACTTGGGACACAGCAATCTGTCAGCTCCATGGACATCAATAGAGGAAACAATAACAAAAGATAATCCCTGCAACTGCACATCCAGGGATAAAATAAATTGATCAACAATTTGCCTTTAAAATGCATTCACTTGTCTGTGATCAAACTGGATTTCTTGTACGAGCAACAACATGAAGACAGTACTGTAACGTAAAGATGTTAACGTTAACTGATTAGCATTACATTACATGAGGAAAATAACGACGATACGCAATCTATATTAATAATAAATGAAAAATAAGCATGACATTCATACTTGTACTTACCCATGAATAAATCGAAATCTCGTTCATACATTCTCCTTGGCAATTTTAGTGTCCAGCCAGATGATAAAGAAATGAAACCTCCAGATTTTTAGACACTGTTACTCACAGCATTTATACAACCAGATAATTATCGGTCTGCTCATAACTCACAACCATTCTGCTTTCACTGTGAAAGCTTCCCTTACAGAAATAATCCACTGTGTTTTACATCGTTTGGTTTTAATCAGCATAAGCAGTGTACTAAATATGACTAGTGTAATAAATAAAGCTGTACACGACTTACCATGCTTGTTTTATGGTGCCTGGAGTACGGAAGTCCGTTACCGTAACTGACAATGCACCAAGATGGCGGCGCGGGGCGATTGCACAATAAATAAAGCTGTCTATAAATGAAGGCTTTAAGCCTACACATGCCGGTGGTCAAACCATTATGATGATCAACAAATTGCTGGTGAAAAATTTTCAAAAGATCAGACAAGGTAAATTAAGGAGGCGATGTTATTTTACTTAGGCGACAATTTCTGATAGTCTTTTGGACAGGGTGTTATTACATTTTGGTAGCCAAAGGAGAAAACTTGATTGTGCTGGAAAGTCGGGCTAGTGATTTTACAAGCCCTGCATCTGAGAATCTTAACCATATAGAGTAAATTTTTTTTGACATTTTTTTTTTTTTTTACATACTTTTATAAAATGGACTGTCCCCTTGTGGGGATTGTTAAAGAATGTCTGGCCAAGGTCAAAATAACAGGTAATAATCACATTATGGGAGCACCGATTTGCTCGACTGTGTTTTGGACTTCAGGTGGACGCACCAGTACATAAATACAACCTCCAGACACAGAGCAGGATTCAAACCCTGAGCCACAGACATTTTACACGACTGTGTTACTCACTGGACCAGCATGCAGCCCCACTGAGACGCGAGTCTCTGCAAGATGGAGTAGTGAGAGTATGGAAAGGAGGATGTGTCAAAAGATGATGTGTGCAATAGAGCAGGCGAGTCAAAAAGTTATTTCTATTGGCCGAAAAATGTTGTTAATAAATGCTATTTTAGAAAGAGACCAGACATATAGCTCAGGAAATGACTATGATTAACAGATATCTATAATTAAATGCCTGTTCTATATTTGTTCATACAGCGTAGGAATTTCCTATGCTTGTTCACACTTACCGCCATACTTCCAGAAAGTATGCGTGTGGTTCCACCCACCTCGCCACATTCTATTCCTGTTGACACGCCCAAGTACTCCAGCCTGCAGAGACCTATTTCTGGCCCCATTAGCTGAAAATGATAAGCATGTTACACACACAGGGACTGATACCTGGCTACAGTCTTATCAAAGTTCAGGACAGCTCACATCACTTTATCACCCGGTTCCTCTCAAACACTGTCAAGAAAACATTAAAAAGAATCAGAAAAGAAACACTATTGCTACCCTCAGTTCATTGTCCACATAGTTCAGCTCTGATTTAGGATGTAACGCTGATACAGAAACAGGTTAAGGCACCACACTCAGATGTCAGCAGGTGTAATGCAATCAGCTAGACCCTGAGACATGGATATGTACATAGGTCAGCAATCTGAAAGGGAGACTCTCTGAAGACTCCTTCCTGGCTTG
Source organism: Stomatorhinus walkeri (assembly GCA_026784285.1). Classification (NCBI taxonomy): domain Eukaryota; kingdom Metazoa; phylum Chordata; class Actinopteri; order Osteoglossiformes; family Mormyridae; genus Stomatorhinus; species Stomatorhinus walkeri. Next base: position 7,113,335 of record JAODUD010000046.1, on the reverse strand, counting down.
TTCCCAGCGTTGCGGCCTGTCGGATTCGGGAATACACACCATCAGCAGCGAAATTACAATCTATAGGTACATAGACTGCATGTATGTGGCGAGAGAAAGAGAGCCCACCATCTTCTAGTGATTTGGAAAGCCGTAAAAATTTGCAGGATAGAATGTAAGTACAACAACTGTTTCACACATTTTCGTCCAGCTGCATGATTGATATCTGTTGCAAAGATAAATGTTATAACCTTGTCTGAAGTTTCGGAAGGAAAGCTACCAAAATGGAAATTAGAAAAATAGATTTCTGCACAAAAGTGTATGTGAGCATCACTGGTTCATTTGCTTTTCCTTCTGACAGGAGGTTCCATACAGACCTTCGCATTCAAGTATGGCTGTATGTAGCTGTCAAATAATCAAAAAATAAGTAAAAAAATAAATAGTAAATGTAAATACAGCCCAATGCAGTAGCAAAAGTACTTAAATGCTCATTGGGAACTATGTCCTTGTTTTACATTATAACTAACTGAAGAATCAAATTAGCTAATAACTCAAAGTTAACTAAACAAACTTGCAATCAGCGAGATAAATAATATTGACATCCCAGAGCCATTAACATAACATATTTCATTTGTCTGTTGAAAAGATTGATATGAATGTTGCCAATTTACTTCCAATGCATCTAATATTTTTAAAAAATCTAATATTCAAGACTATACCATTACATTATTTAAAAAATATTTGACCAGTCTTGTCCAAGTGGTTTTTAGAAAAGAATGATAATCTTAAATGAAACAATTTCTTTCTCCAGTAACTAGTCAGTGTAGCATTTTGGAAAAACAGTGTCATCATCTAAAATTAATTGAGAAATATTTAGTGTTTAATTACGTCTCAGTCTGGTGACATAGGGCATTATTCAAACCATGGAGATGGCAAGGAGATAAATAGGGTGTGGATTTTTCAAACTATGACCGCAATAACCTCCTGTTGATGCTTCACAAACTAGTGGCACATGGTGTAATTCTTCAACAAAAATCCTACTCTGAATGTTTATTAGGATATTAGCAGATGACGTGAATCCATTTTGCTAATAATAATGCGATGTATCATTCAAAGTATACAGATTTAATCTACCACAACTAATTATTTATTTGGTTTTCTTGCATTTAATTTACTAAAAGGGTTCTGAGAAAATTGAAATTTAATAAGATTTTGACTATAAAAATCCAAAACTGATAGACTAGTTTAATTCCTTGAGTGATAAACTGCAGAAGATAGGTGTGATTTTTAAGTCGAATGTTTTCATCGAGTCATTTAGCGCGGGTAGGTTTTTCATGGTTCAGTGGAAACAGGTACAATTGGTTATACTCCAATAGACTGATCATGACTGCAATCCGAGATGCATTTTCAGAGTTCTGCCACTTGAGGTGCAGCTTCAGGATGTCTAGCCAAACACTTAGGATGAAAAATGGATTTAGCAAATGAATTCTTGGTAGGGAAAATTAAATTAGTTTTGGGAGATGTGTGGTAAGGCAGGATCTCGATTAAAGCCATCAGGCTCATTAGACAAATGTCTGACGTTATTAATAACCTCCAAAACTACCTTGTAATGGCAAAATAACATGAATATGGTACAAAAACATTTGGGGATTACTAGAGTTCAAATTAGCAGAATTATGATGAAAAGTTGAGCTCAACCAAATGCTGAACAGATATTCTTTTAAAAGAATTCTCATGTCACTCACAAATGTCAAGTGCAAACATATCGCTGGGACTCCCTCTGCCTCCAGTGCTCTTCCATGCCTGTTTTCCTGGCCTCAGCAATTCCAGATTTTACGTCAATGCAGACACAAATCTTTCCTATCCTTCAGAGAGGTGAGAGGGTCCGTGTACAATGACATGAAAAGCTATACTGCAGTACAAATTCAGAATAGAAATAAAAATATACTGTCTCCTCCACCTACATTAGAAAAAAAACAGATGAAAGGTGCACCAACATCTGCAGTGATGTAAACTTTGCACTTGAAGAGGGACTCTCTAATTTATAAGAGCAGATAAGAGCAGACGCATGACGGCAACTAACAATAAACAACAGAAATGCACCTCATTGCTTATCACCATTCAATTATTAATAAGCAATGACGTTAAAAACAAAGCCTGTCATTCTCCTGTGGAATATTAAATGCTCATTCTGGTTATCACCCTGCTGACGATATGCAACTCACAAAACACTGCTAAATTTCCTTCAGATGGGCGATAATCAGTTTAGTAGCTTAATGACGCGTGGTTCATTGTCAAACGACAGGCTTGTGCTGCTATTAATGACTTGCAGCGGCCTCCAGCGCTTTACGGCTTTTTAAAAGTTAATTTATAAAACAAAGTATTTACTGATTGTCTGACGGAACAATTTGTCGTATATAAACCATGCTGCTACTTGAATAAGCCGCGACCCACTCAAAAAAATATAATTAATTTAATAAACCACAGAAACAGATAAAATGCCAGTAGCACTGTAGGACAATGCTTTCTCTATAAACCTTAATATTAGAGATTAATATTAGGAGCAGCTACCAGAAAACAGCTGTGATAACAGTAAGGATACAATCATTTACAGCTACTGAAGCTGCACTATATGTGGAGATACATTCTGCCTTACTGTCTTGCTTTTTTGATTTCATCAACTAAGTTGATTCCACTCATTGCCATTGTTTCTGTTGAATGCGGAACCAAAGACTGAGATCTCTAAGCAGGTCTTACATTCTACAGCTAAGTAAAAGTGACCCAGTGTATCAATAACAACAGAAGACACTTCTGGTTCCTCACGGTTATGAGACCATCTATGCTCTTGGGTTATCCACCGAAGGTTAAGCTCTAGCAGGAATTGGAGGCCGAATTTCCAGCTGTGAGACCAATGATCACATCACCAGTGATTCCTTAGCAGATCTAGACAGAGCTGACATGCACTAAGACAGACAGACTCCAATACATAACTTCCTGTATCAAATACTACAGATACAGTGTTACTGGACAGCTTTTAGATAAACACAGAAACAAAACAAATATACTGCTTCAATCAAAAGGACCTGCGCTGTAGAAAACAGTGTTGCTTCTTTTCATTTAAATTGACATAGGCGTTTCATATTCCTATCTCCAAGACAGACAGTTCTATACCAAGTTGTATTTCTTTGTCCACTTATTTTGGGAAAGGAATTATTTGACACCAGATATATTTTGAACCAACATATCAATTGAAAAATTGACAAATTGCAAGTCTGTGCACAACCCAAGAAGGGAACACCAACCTTAGTTCAGCTTGTGACTCCATCTAGTGGAGAGATCGATCATGTCATATCACAACTGCTGCCAGACGTGCCGCTTTAATTATCCCTTTGTGCTCCCAAAGAGCAGGGCTCTCCCGATCAGACAGATTAAAGTGCACTAGTGAGAGAGAACAACCAGTATCGGTTTCATTTTCTGCGTCAAGTAAACCAAAATTCAGCATGTGGCCACGAAATATGCTAAACAAATGCAGAAGTGTGCATACGTGCGCGGTGGTGTGCAAGTTAATAGAATTTCATTTTTAATTTTAATTAGGTGAATATAAATACATTTATTCAAACTTTAATACTTGGTACTAGGCTTTCAAAAGTGGTGGTTCTGAAAAGAAAGTGGCTTATTGTAAAAGTGGTGCTTCTGAAAGAAACCTCGAGTCCAAAAGGCTGAAATATTCGCTATAACACTTGAGCAGACAAAGGTCTGTGGGTTGTGAATCTGAGAGGCAGAGTGAAAGGGGATTTACTTCGAAAACAAGCACCACAAATGACTGCCTTGGCCTTTCGATACTCCCCATAACAGCACTTAAAATGCTCGGTGACAGTGACAGTGACAGGCAAACGCATATCCAGCCAGTGGGGAAAATCCAGCTTTGGGACCCAGAATGTTAGAGAAATTAATTACAAGAAAATCAGCTTCAATTTAGCCTTATTCATTTACTGGGAAGAGACTACGCCTGAAAACGCCGCGCACTGGAGAGATTTTAACGAAGGCTTATGCAAACCAGATCTTCTTGAATTTTATCTGCAAAAACTGCATCAAAACACAATGATCATCCCAGCATAAAAGGCAAATTCTTATTCTCATGATAAAACAAACGTAACGTCAGTGACTAGCTATGTTATGCATGTTTTGTGGGGTCCCCTGGTACTGGTGTGGGCTTTCCTCTCGTTCGCCTCGTCCCCAGATGCGCCCAAACCTGGTGCGTTTGGGAAACACGGTCACAGTAGCATTAAATATTACAGTCACATATCGATGCGGCTGCTCTCTCTGCCCCCAGATAACTCAACATATCATTGCCTTAATGCAGCCTTTGATTAAAGCAGCTTTTTGGCAGAGTCTGATGTCTCTCGTCAGGCTGACCGCAGTCTAGAGGAATTAGTGTCCAACACACACATACACACGCACACACCTCTTTGGAAACAAGGCCACAGGCCTCCCCATTTAACTTGACCTCACCGGCTCCCCTCTGCAAACACGCCCACGCAACCTCAAGAATTGTACCAGCTCGATCCCATCTTTCTCCGACTCAGCCACCGCCTCTGTAACTGGGGGCGTCCAAGCACTCCATAGGATCCCTTCAAGTGCTTCACGGGACGAGGATCCGGCTTTGATCTGAGAAGAATGTCTGGAGATTAAAATAATTGGCAAGCCTTAATCTGAGAACAAAGGAACCATACAAGTTGGTTGGTTTTTTCCAGATAACTGGGCAAAAGGATATTAGAGGAGTCACTTACACTCAACTGTTTCAGTACTGGCAAGTTAAAAACCTACCGTGTTGAACAAACAGAGCCAAATCTCGGGCCGTTCAGGTTTTATACACGAGTCGTGGGAAAAGAAGTGTAATTCAGACAGTTTTATTTTTGCACTAACTCATAGGACCCAAATGAAACAGCCCGTGGTTAAAAATGTGGGAGCAGCAGGTTAATGACTCCCGGTGGCTTATAGTAACTAACTCCTGCTCATGATGTACATCATGGATCTGGCCGCTTGTTTCCAACCCACACAAAAACACTGAGGGCGAACAGTCAATGGACACAGACCACGTAGTGAATCAAGACACCCGGCACTTGATTTCAGAGGATCGTTCGACCGTTCTTCTCAAATAATCTCATGTGGACCGAAACCCCAGGCTCGGTTCATCAGGATGATTCGCTTGTCGGTCTAAACTAAACAAAGCGCGATCGATACAGCCGACATTGCCGGAGCCTCCGACCATTATCCATCACGTTTAGACATGCCGATGCTGGTCTTGGGCGGCGGGAAGTCGATCAGGACCTGCATGGTATGTCATAGACGGAAACACCTGTAAGAGTCAGAAATGACGCTGCAAGGAGTTTAAATTAGCTCACACGACAAACACAAGCCCCAGCTGAGATGCTCATCTTAGCCCCAGACTCCCGCCCCCCAGCTACTAATAAAAAGAAACAAAGTAACCTGAAAGTTGTCAAAAAGGTTTTATTATGATTACTTTTTAATATCATTATTATTATTATTATTATTATTATTCAAGTTTAGATGTAACAGGCATCTTTGCTATCTTTGCTGATATTCGTCTTTTTTTTGCATGTAGAACATACAACACAATAAAACCATTTAAGGTGGCAGCAGAAAAACAAATTAAGATAACCTAAACCATCATCTATGCAACGTAAATGCGGTAAAGTGTAAAAACAAAACAAACAAAAAAAAAACACTAAAATCATGGTTAAAACATGGACTTGCTTTTGGACATGCACTGGCATACCATTTGAGTTCTTCATACGAATCTCTACTGTGTTTCCCGTATCTCGAGCCTTAACAGTAAGTCTGTTAAAATACGCATGATCACTTCTGCAGATTAAGACGCAGTACCTGTACGCAGCATGCTAAGTACACATTTTAAACTTTCTTCCTTGGCAATACAAATGGATAACTGAAGTGCAAGCATTAACATACTTTAAATTAAAACATAGTTTAAAAAAAAAAAAAACAACCTTGTTACTTGATTTCCTATAAATGCTCCCATGAAATGAAGTTTATTTTTCTTTACAGGTGGAGGCATTTGCAGTGAAGCAGCATCGTAAGGCTTTTAAATGAGTCTGATTTCTCAGTAAAATCCAATCCGGCAAACTTGATTCCTGTAGCTCTCCATCCGCCAATGCTCACGCCCAGATATATGAGCGTGCACGTGCATGCAAAGACGCCCCCCGCAGCACGGAGCCAAGGATGAGAAATAAAACCTAAGTGCACACTGAGAGTGTCTAACTGTAGTCAACTGGAGGGAAACCCACAACGCAGCGGGAGGATGTTAAACTCAAGTCCCGGCCGAAGGCAGGAGTGTTACGATGTTTGCGGTACCTCAGCAGGGTTGGGTGTGACACAACCATGACCCACTAGTTAAAAGGTGGAACTCCATGTTTACCGCTCCATAAAGGTGGCGAATTTGGATGAAGCTTTGGTGAATTGTTTTATGTAGGGTGTCTGGCCTTCAGACTCGCAAATTCAAAGGCGCCTCAGTCGTCTGACAGAGAGCTTCGCAACGTAAGTGTCGGACTCGAAGGTTCACCACCGATTCTCGGAAACGAACATATGGTTTTCTTAGTTTTTTTTTCCTGTCAGGTTTGTACTTCGCTGTGTTTAATGCAGATGAAAATGAAATTAAACATGAAAAAAAAAACATGATCCTGGAGAATGAAACCAAACCTTAACAGAGAATTAGGTGGGAGGGGCAAAACCCTGCAAATTAAGCAATTAAGCTTAATTAATCTGCATTCCTTGAGATAACTTCAATAAGGTTGATGGAAAGAAAAAAAGGTTGAATAAACTCCAATACAATGCACATTGATATCATACGATTAAGCGCAAACCTAAGTATTCAGGAATAAAGACAGGCATTAAATGGAATGGATAGTGCGTTTGACTTCCTTGGCACCATATTTCTATTTCAATCTTTATCCTTCTTTTCTTCTTGCTAGAACCATTAAAAGATAAAACAAATGCATCTTAGTAGCATCTCTCCTTTCTCAGGGAGAAGAGGGATAAAAAAAAAAAAAAACCTTTAAAATTTCAAAAATAGAAGTTCGCTTCATTACCTTGTTTGCTACATTTGCAAATGTAAACAGTTACTCAGAGCCAGAACACTGGACCCCAGTTCATCAGATGTGTACTCAATGTTGCATATCAACATACCAGGTAGAAAATATTTTATACAATGTATCAGGCACTGACATTTTTTTTTTTTTAACAAGTTAGAAAAAAATAGGACTTTCTTTTCAAACATCTTTAGTGACCTAAGGTTTGTTTACCAGCAACTAAGGCAGTAGCTTAATGTCTAGAATGACTTGTGTAACGACGTTCGTTTCAATGGTGGGAACACAGCAAACAAAGAGATGGACGTACATTTACACACAAAAAGCTTGGTTCAATGTCAACCGTAGACCAATAAACAACTGAGCTAACAACTGCTTCTCACTCTGCTGAATGCATTCCCTGAGGGTGTTGTATTTTTTAAATTTATTTTTACTTTTTTTTTCGCAACTGAATCGTCGCCGTACAGACTTGGCGATCGAGAGCACGCCGTGAGGATGCAGGCCGCAGCAGACAGGTCGCGGCCAGTGATCCCCACCCACGGCGTCAGGTACGAGCGGACGCGCCTGCCCTTTAACTCCTGGCTCGGCGAGACAGCTCGCAGAAGAAGCAAACCCCATCTTACCGGAAATGAAAACAAACAAGAAAAAAACTGCAGAAGTACCTCATTTGCTGAACTGCCTTGTCAAAAGAACAGGAAAAGAATAAGGATGGTCATTTGTACCATTTCATTTTAAAAGCATATCCTTTAACACAGAGTGTGAATAGCTGTACATCGAACACCGTACGCCATAAATGTTAAGATTTCATTAGTTCCCTACTACGTTTGAGTCACTGCGGCACTGTTAGCAATCCCCCCCCCGTTCCGCCCCTTTTCCCCGCTCCCTGCTCGTTAATTTGTTCATCGGCTATTGATCCCACAGCCCTCAGTTTCGTCCAGAAGGCCGCTTGTGCTGGGCATGCTCAGTTCACTCCTTGGGACTGGCAGCAGCCCGGACCTCCCCCGCGGGCCGGTGCAGCCCCCGCTGTATGTGCGTGGTGAAGTCGTACTTGTCTGCGCAGGCGTGCAGGCAGATGCTGCACTGGAATGGGCCGCCGTCGCCATGGCAGCTCATGTGCAGGGCATACATGACCTCATCCAGGAAGACGACGCTGCAGTGGGTGCACTTGCTCGACTGCTCGTCCTGAGTGCCCCGCTCCACCTTCTCGGGCGGCGGGCCGGCAGGTTTGGCCGCGGGCTCCGCGCAGGAAGCCTCGTCTACCTCCTCGTCCTCCTCATCCCCTCCTCCCTTTGCCGGTGCCCTCGGCGCCTGTGGCAGCCCTCGCCTCCCGCTGCCAGAGGCCCCGTTGGCGGGGGCCGGTTTGGAATGTCTGACGGCCAGGTCCAGGGGAATGTCGTTGTCCGGGCCCGGTGCGGGGAAATGCGGGGCCACGCCGAAGGGAGGGTAAGGCACAAAGCTTTGGCAGGGGTTTGCCAGGCTGGGCACGCGGCTCAGGTAAGGGGGATTCCCTGGCACCGACATCTTATACTTAGTCCAGAAGCGAAGCCAGTCAGCTTCACTCTGCAGGTCACTATGGAGGAAGGGCAGGCTGAAGAAGGGGTACTGGTACTTCTCGATGGGGCTCCCAGGAGGTGAGTAGCTGGCCTGCTTTGCCGGCCTCATGTACTTCTCGATGGGGCTGCCCCGCTCCGAGCTGCTCTTGCCCTCGGCGGCTACCGGAATCCCTGCCCCAATGCCGTTCCCTTCCGGCCCGCTGTCCTGGGGGCTCTTGTGCAAAGGGGGCATGCGCTTGTGGATCTCCAGGGTCTGGCTGACCAGAAACGCGTGGGTTGAGCGCGGACTAGGGTGGCCCTTGGTTCCCAACGAGCTGTAGACGTCAGCTTTGGTCAGAGCGGGCTGGTGCTCACCCCGGGAGGCGGCGGGGGTGTCTGAGCCGGCCTCATCGGGTCTCCGCTCCAGGGGGCTGCCATTGACCTGCTCCTCGGCCCCCACCCTTTGGTGTTTAGAGCTCACGGGCTCAGCGGGCACGGAGTCAGGGTTCAGACGCTTGCGTGTGCGCCGGCGGATAATCTGCTCCCCGTTGTTCTGTTTGATGATGTTCAGGGGCCTGGGAGTCTGGCGGGGGACAGAGACAGGAAGAAGCGGCATTTAAAATTAAAGAAAAAAAACAAGTTTACCTGATTAATCAAAACGTAAATACTTCACCTAATTCTTGAGGTCATGAATAAAACATTGCCTCCCAGGTTTCATTTGTTATCATCGAGGCTCTTATTCAAACACAGAGTTGTTGATTCTGTAAAAAAACAGTGCCACTTTATCTATAAGAATTTAAATTGGAGAGACAGTGGTGTGCAGTGTGGGGGCGGGGCTATGAGGAGATGGGGGCGGGACTCTTCATTCAGAGCAGCCCCTCAGTGGCCCAAGCATGCATGACAGGAGACAAGGACCAGTGGGTGCTCTCTGTTTTAGATTCCCAGCTTGGGGGTGGGAACACAGGCCCATAAACAGATCTACAATTCTCACATGCTGTACCGTGGCAGGATATGAGAGGGAGGAGGGGTGCGTACTGAGTTATGGAGAGTACCCTGAGGTCACAGGCACCATTCACCAGGGACCAAGCACTTCTCACTGCCGTTATCGCTAACTTTCTATTGCTGGATGTTCACCTAACCCTCTCAAGGTCGCCGAGAAGCGGAGGAAGACGACGGCTGGGCCCGCGTGCTGCTTTTTTCATCGTAAAGAAGAGGGAAAGCAGAGGGAGAGCAGAAGGGGAGCTGGCAAAGGATGCGGTGTCCCCAAGGCCCTCAGACGTCGAGGCTTTTTTAGAAGACAACCCTAAAGAGACCAATTCTCGGCAGCCAAAGCCAGACCCCCCCCCCCGACATTCACAAGGAACCAATCATTTTAAAAATAAGGGGAAAAATACATAGCTGACACTGATAGGATTGGTGGGGGGGGGGGGGGGCTTTGTATCGCGTGAAGAGGAAAAGCCTTTTCAATACTACTGAGGGATTACAGTAATACAAGCTGTTCCTCAATCTGCCTGAAGCACTTTTGTTCATCGCCATCAGCGTCACTGGAGGAAGGCAGCAACAGACCCGGCCGGCTGCATAAGGATCTTCTGGGGCTCGGGGCGTGGAACAGGCCAGCTGAGCATCACGGGATTGGGCTCTTTGTCGAATAAACATGGGCTGCAAGGCGACTGCTGAGGGGCCAGGACAGCTTCATTAATTAATTGTTTATTTATTTATTTTTTTTTAGAAAAGTGTTCCCTGTACTGCAGGAACCACCACCCTGTCCACAGAGCACCTCACACCTCAAGCTTCCAGCACTGCTTGAGCAAGAGAGGTCACTAGTGGACAACTCCCAAAAACACACATCATCTGGTGCCATCCATCCATCCATGGCCTCAGTTACCCTGGAGCATCAGCACAGGGCACAAAGCCGGGACTCCGCACACTAATGGGCAACTTAGAGGCACCGATTCATACAAATGTCTCGATAATAAAGAGCCACGCAGCAGAAGACCAATAGGGCAAATAAGCAGACATTCCCAGAGAGCAAATACACACTGACGAGTCTGTAAGTGGGGGGTAATGGTGCAGATGCAGGTAGGGACATGCAGTCACCATTTCATACAGCTCTCTGTGGCCTGTAGGGTAACAGAAACATGCGGGAATGTATGCGAACGATTTCCACGCGTAATGCAAAGAATAGGAGACGCAGAGGCGTGTAATCAGCAGCAATGTAAACCTTCGGTGAATCTGCGGGGTGAATCTGCAGGGGCTGCTAGCACTGAAGCGCCCTGGACTGGCAGCCTGCGCCACTCTGCATGTGCGGAAACACCCCTCCGCTTCCGGACCACGGAACTGAAACGGGACCCCCGCTACCGACCGATGGACATGCACACGCCCCGCCCACTCAAATCCAAGGAGATGGCACGGGGATTTGATGTTACGTAATTGCGCGATATTTGACATTGAAATCCACGTTATGAAGCATTTTGTACTCGCACAGTAGATGGCTCTCGCCATGGATGGATTCCGCATTACGTTACCCAATCATCTAAGTCTTTTAATTATAATAATTATGCTAATCAGTGTTTCAGACATAACAAGGAAGGTATTTTCCTGCCCTGAAGGATAGGGTCTGCTAATAGCACTTTGTGGCATTAGCATGATTAGCGGGCATTAAAGGTTCTGAGTAGCATACATAAACATTATGTCCTAACATCACCCCACACTGTCACGGCGTTCCCCCCCCCCCGCTACAAGGAACAGTACCACTACTAGGGGGGAAACTTAAATATTATGACATGAGACTGAAAGGGGAGGTGCCTCGGTCAAGACACTGCGGCGTGTGCGTGGCTGGACAAGGAGGAATGGTTTAAACGTGTTAGAGGGAAGCACTGCATTCTGGGATAAGCAAAGGAGGATGCCCAGGTGTGTGTTGATTCAGGACGCTCCAGCAGGCAGGAGGCTTAAAAGCTCAGGAGAGCAACATTGTGTCACATCCAATATCTACGGGTCACTGTTTATCCCGTTTGGGGAGACAAAGGCTCAGAAATGGACATTAGTTAATTCTCTCCTATCCCATTGGCTTAAATCATGTAGACTGGCAACACATGGCAACTCCACCGACGCCTGGTTTCAAAGCCTCGGTTCTCTCATAACTGGCATGATAATCAACATCCAACAAGTCAGCTGAGCAAACGCGATGCGAGTCCACGGCACGGTAAGCGCCGCACGGTAAGCGCCGCACGGCTAGCAGGGACCGCGCTTCGGAAAACCTCGAGAAGGAGAAGCAAAATCGACAGCTGGCACGGGAAGCTGCCATGTGCCTTTTTAAAAAGGCTTAGTGTGGCATTTTGAGGCCTATATTTTGCTGGGATTTAACTGGAGGCACTGGACACGGAAACATTTAAAGTGACCTGCTGGGGATTTGAGAGGGAAGACAATGGTGGTTACAGTTTTATTAATGAACTCCCTGTCCTTGCAGTTCCAGTTCCACTGCCAGTGTACACAAGCAATGCTGTACGACTGACACCAGAGGGGGAATCCTTTCAAGCTCCCAGTGTTTAAGATGCTACGTTTTAACCTTCCGGAACTAAGATGCGGCTGAGTGCAAGTCCATGGACCTCCCAGATGAGGGAGCATTTATCAGGAGGGGTTGTAGCATTTAAACACGCTCAACCCTACTTCCCACGTGGATGTCAAGCAATGCTTCTAGAAGATAAAATCTGATGGACGTTTATTGTTGCAGTATGTTCTGGCATGAAGATAGAAGGCTTTATCTACGAGGCTCCCTACGCCATTGTTTTACGAGGTGCCATTAAGGAATTATTTCTGTGCAGTGTATAAAAATTTACTCAAAAGTATAAAAACACTACCTTGTCTTGACTGCCAAGGAATAAAGGGATGAAGTGCTCTGGAGCGTAGGTGAAAATTACACGAGAGCGCACACCATTCTCTGAGAAACCCAGAGAGGAAGTGATGTCACTCAGATTACTAAACCCCCAGAATGCAACAGCACCTACTCTGGGTGGAGGACTGAAATAGGAAAATACTGTCATGCGCCTGAATATTGCCAAAAACAGAAATGGAGGGGAAAAAACAATGATAAAAGGGGGGAAAAAGTGCAATATGGAAAGAGTCTTTGGGCCTTAACACACTTGGTATCTTTTTCCTGCCCCAAATATTAATTGCCTGTGAAGCATATCGTGTATCCAAGCTGATGGCTTATTTTTGCGGAGTGTCACATGGAAACAAACGTGAAAAAGAAATGGAAAAAAGCAGGGAGTGGGCAGGGGGTTCGAGCAAGTGATGAATCGCCCGCCTAATCTGGCATGAAATATCCAAAATAAACATCTGACTGCGCCAGTCGTCAGAATGGTTTTGATATTCAGCTAATTTAAATGGTATTTACGGGAGACGCATGTGCGTGACTCACAAATTCTCAAAATATTCACTCGAAGGGGGGGAAAAAAAACGAATGCAGCCTCATTTCTGCCGTCCCGTTTTGATGGACAGACGCGTCATGAACGCACGAGTTTTACTGCGAGGTTTCACCGGGTTTCGGCATGTCCACCCAGGCATTTGGGCTGGGTGGCACTCAGCGGCTTGCTCTTTCTGAACCGGAGAGTCCTGAAACGATCCTTGGCTCCGCCCCCTGCGCCGTGCCGCTGCTGTAAGCTGTCGGGAAGGAACCAGGTGGTTTGAATCCTGAAAAGGGTTCTTGTGGCCAAGCTGTCCGGGACTCTCCTCTCCTCGCCCGGCCGACTGCCCGTCGACCACACCGCATCAGGGAAGCTCCTGTGTCGGGTCTCTGCCACCCAGGCAGCGAACTGGAGCCACGGCCGTCCCCCAAACCCCCC
>JAODUD010000046.1:7073694-7089229 GCA_026784285.1 Stomatorhinus walkeri | reverse complement strand
GGGGGGCACGTTGCCCGTTCGGGCTCACCTTTACCCCTCTCACCATGCCACTGGGGGAATTTCCACAGCATCCCCACAGACATGCTGATGAAGGCACTCGGCAGGGGGACGAAGACGCAAAGACGAGCTACGCGAACCCCTTCGGTGCGCGGGGAGAGCTGGGGGGGCTGGGGGGGGCGGGTTTAGGCTACAGGTGCAGAACTTTACAGTTTCAAACTGTTCCGAACCGTTCACCTTCTGCCAAAAATTGATTGCGATTCACACACAGATAGCCCTCCTGTTAATCTAGCGGCACCGATAGTGGCGCAAGGCCGCGTGACACGACGGGGAGATAAAGCCGCCATTTCACACGCCCGCCGGAGCGGTGAAGCCTCAGCAATAATCGCAATTAGATCAACGGCGGTAATTTCCAAAGAATTTCAATGACAGCCTCGAATACCAGCGACGTGGCTCATACTGAACAGCAGGCGGGAAGACCGCAGAAGAGAATACGGCGGCGCGGTGTCCCACACAGCCCGGAAACTTCCGAAGGCCGTTCCACCCCCCACCCCCCCCCCCCTTCACGACTTACTCAGCAGCTTCGCGGCAGGAACACACCTCCAATGTTCTCCGTTTTATTGATGATCATGGAGGACCTCCACATATATGATACCGTGTATAAAATATGAACAAAACACACTCACTAAAAGAGAATCACAGGACATTAATCACCCTGCAGCTGCCCTTTGATAATATATATTTTATATACATTTTTACTGGCATGTTAAATGCCTATGTTATATACAGCACACACACGTGCTGTCCAGCCCCAGACCATTCCTGTCTGCCCATAACGGCAGTGTTCCCATACAGTTGAGTCAGCAAGGACGTCGTACGTCGGCATGTTTATCCAATAGCAAGGAGAGTGGTAGAACACGACACGCCCCCCCTCACAGACGACCACCTAAGCATCCAAGCGGAGGTCATGTGACTCCTGGGAGACAGCCCAACATTAATGACAGGCGGCTGACTGGAAATATGAGCTGAAACTCAGGCGCGTTAACGGAAACGTGATCCCAGGAGACGGAGGTTCAGTGAACGGTCCGGCTGTCTCTCCGTCCTCGGGGAACGTCGAATAACGAGGCAGCTTCCCACTTTCCTGCTGTATTTAAGGACACGGCTTGCCTTGGATTTACAGTTTGGTCTCTTCCGTGACAAAAACAACATGATCGGCCCCCCCCTCCGCGCTGACCCCTAGTTAAGGGGCGCACTGTTAATTACAGAGTGGGACATTCAATTAAGGTCACCGCCATAAATCTCAGCGGGAGGAAGAGGGGGCCAGCGAGCAGGCAAGCGTCCTGGGTTCCGTCGGGAACATAGACATCCACGGGAGACCGTGTGTTAACGGCAAGGCTGGGATGTCATAAATGGGTAACCAGTGAAGAAGAGGCTGTAAAGCAAGACAGTGAAACACTGCTTCCCAGCGTTTTAATAAACACTGAAAATGACAGGCAAGATCATCAGAAGCTGGCACGTGGACTTCTCAAACTCCGGTTTTCTTAAGAACTAAAACTTTGAGTAGCAAGGAAGCTTGAGGATGTGCCGTTGTCTGTGTTAGATGCCTGATCTGCCACTACAGCTCAGCGGCGTGGAAAAAGGGGGGAATAACAAGCGGAATGCAGGGGTAGAGGCACCATCCCTTCACAAGCATCCGCGTGGAAGCAGCTTTCCAGAACTGCTACAACCACACGGAGCCATTAAATCAATTACAGATAATCAATTACACAAAACAAATGGCCCATTAATTACTCTAAGTGAATTAGATTTAAATACCGTGTGTTAATGAGGCGTCTATTAAATATGTATCTACAGCAGTCAATAAAAGGCACTGGGCAGATTTGTTTCTTTAAACTAACTTTCTATCTTCATCAGGACCCCAGAAGGGTAATCAGGTCACTGCAAAATGGCACGGAAAGGAGTCAATGCCTCTGAAGCTGCGTCTTGCAGCCTAGACTGTAACCCATGTCCATATTTTATCCTTACAGATGCTCCAGTGCATTATGATCTGGTTCAGTTTTGCTAAAAGGAGAGTGTCAGTGAAGCTCAACAAACCTTTATAATACCACAGCGAGATCTGACTAGTTTATCACAGTGGATATAAGCTGGAAAAACACAAACAGCGCCACAGCAGGACAGGAGGCCTATATGCAGGCATGCCAATGTGTGGCGGCGAAAGAGGAGAAGTCCATTAACCCAACACTGCCATCGGCATCGACGATGCGCCTCAGATAGACAGGATCCTTAGAGGGCTGTGCAAATCTTACGCACGCTTCAAACGTAATATTTCAGACATGTCCCCCCCCATCCTTTGTGCCAGCCGTTGCCTCCCAAAGCGCCATTCCGGAGAGCGACCTCCCTCCCCCACCACAGTGCTACTGCACCCATTTCCAAACACACGCTTGGGGTGGGTGGGACCAATGTCACGGCCAGCCCCCAAATGGCTAAACGACGAATGGGTAGCGGGTACGGGGCCATCTCCCTCTCTCGCAGGTGCCCACAAACACACACACATCCATAAATCCACCCACACAGCCAGCGCTAGCCTTTAAGGCTGAGCAGACATTGAGGAGGCCGGGTGGCGGGCGAAGCAGCGGAGGCAGGTGTCGGCAAACTACACGGCATGAACCGTTAATTCCGAGAAGCGAAACCCTCCTAAGCGAGCTCGACTTCAGCTGCGAGGTTTCCCATAAAACGCCGGCTGATCGATACAGTGCCAGCCTGACCACCAGCGCCACCTCCCAGTCAAACTCCCTGATTGGATAACGGCTTCACAGACACAAAGCATTTGGTTAAAAAGTTCAAGCAGGAAATCACCCAACATGTGTCCACCAGGCACACTGAGACATTTCCCGGCACTGTATACCTTACAGCACTGTTTCCCAATACAGGCCTTGGGGACCTTGCTAGACAGCCCACATTTTTGCTCCCTCCCAGCACACCTGAACAAATCAACAAACCAATCAATCAAGAACACTGAATACCTGGCATGGGTGTATTGGGAACTAGGAGGGAGCAAAAATGTGGGACGCCTGAGGGTCCCAGAGGACTGGTTTGAGAAACGCTGCCTTACGGCTAAACTGTAATAACCTTCCAGAGAATTCCTCTTTAACGTTCCATTGAATTGCCTCCTGGAAGCTGAACGGTGAAGGTGTAGTAAGCCTTAACCGCCGTGGCACTTTCTGAGAAGACGGTTCCCGGTGATGTGCGTATGATGGCAGCCAGTTTCAGTTTCAGGCAGACCGATACGTCATTTTCCCCACACCCGTCAGTAACATGTCAGTGGAGGTCTCCCAGTGACACGTCCATCGGGGACTCTGGGGCGCGTGGAGCGACGCGAGCGTACAAGACGACAGACAAAATGGGCTTTCGGCGGGGGGCCTGGGATCGTACCACAGCAGGGAAGTCGTCCTTGCGGGGGCGGACAGGTCTCTCGCCAGGGAAGTGGAACCAGATGACAGGGGATGCTCGCAAAGTGGAGACGGGACAGGTGTCACCCCTGCCCCGGAGGTCCGTGGGTCCTGGGCCACTGTGACCGGACTTGGCCTTTCACCCATCCTCACACACCCTCCATAGAAATGAAACACGACTAGACACTAGCACTGTGATTCTAACTCTCTCCTAGTGTCTTCCCACACATTGTTTTTCTTTTTAATCTGACTAATGGAGCATAAAGGTAGCCAAAACATATTTTAATCCAATTACTGTTGGCGTGACATTTCTAAGGGAGCATTCAGACCCTCTGCCTCTGCTCAGGTCCAGAGAAGCCATCCCTGATGGTATGACGCAAGATACCAGCCAGCTAATGCCTGTCAGTCACTCTCCTGGACCAATAAGAGCCAGTTAATGCCAAGTCAATCACTCTCTTACCCGGGCTCTCAAATGCTCCGCAACCATCGGCGTACCCTTGGTGGCACACAACGGCCCACCGTGAGCGGACGAGATGTCTAGATCTCCACATTTGGAGTCGGTACTCAGGACAAAAAGGTTTTGGGAGAGCGTTTCAACTCAATGGGCTGCGTTTGGACCCAGAGGTACTTCAGACATGAACGGATCAAAAGTTTCCAAAGGAGAAGAGTCTTCAAGAGCATGAATCCGCATGCACGAGTGGCGGATATAGCGCAGGTAAGAAGGATTGACCTATAGAGTCTGAGGATACGGCTTTGCTCTATGTGTACGTGTTCATGTGTGTGCGTGTGTGTGTGTAAATATGTCCCCCCAGCATTGCTCTCCAATACACCCCTAGTACGCTCAGATCATCGCAGGGTCACCCGGGACACTGCATACTCTTCTCTGCTGTGCCAGTCATCATGGAAAGGGTACAGAGACGACATAACCAAGCAGTCCATGAGGATTTCGTTTGGCGCGATGCGCCGACGTGTAAAGAGCGCATAAACACACATACGCGCGTGCTCAAGTGGAAAGAACATAAGAGTGCAGAGAAAACTTAATCTGCCGGACGTTCCCTCCTCTGCTGCTCTAGATGCACAATGCTCCCTTTGAGCGTGACAGAGAGCGCCTTTAAATCGATTTCCATTTGCAGAAGGCCACTCTCCGTTTTTTCCGCATTTGTTGTTGATGTTTTTGTATTTCCACAAGCGGACAGGTTTTTTCACTTTGCGGCAGCGGCCGTCTTGACATTTGCTGCGCCTCCATGATGCGCTCTCCCCTCCCCCTCCACCGGGGGCATAAATATCTGTGAAATATCACACATATGCAAGTCCATAAGAAATCTCACACACCTGGGTGCATCTGAAGAACCTCTGTGCCTGATCAAGCCCCGACCCCGGGTGAATGAGGTCATCAACCCACCCAACCCCAGCCCCCCCCCCCCAGAGGCCCTCTGGCAACAGTCCACTACCTCCGGATCTCAATTCCAAGGCCTTATCCATGGAAACATATTCCCCCGTCAAGAAAGCGAGAGTAAAATCACAGGATGAGAGCTGGGCATGTCGGCAGCCAGCTGTTTGGAAAGCAACACTCAAGCTCTGAGTATCAGACAGTAAGCGCTATGATATTACTGCCGAAGAATGGCTGTTTATACACACACAAACAGTACATTACAAACTCAAATACTCCCGGTTATTATGTTTCGTTGTACTTTTACATTGTAAAAGTCACTGTTTTACATTGTAATTTCATTGTACTTATTACAATGACAATAAAGGCCTTCTATTCTATTCTATTCTGGTCAGTGTTACAACTACAATTCCTGAAAGACAGCAGAATTATTACGCTAAGTGAAAAAAAAAGAAAAAAAAAAAACACAAGCCCAACATGAGGCAGAGTGCGGCTCTGTGGATTAAGACTCGGACCTGGGAACTCCCACTTGCACGTCACTTTGGATTAAAAAAAATAAAAAACACTTTCTAAATAAAAAAAATGTAAATAAGTCTGTGCAAACACAAGCACAATGCGCCGCTTCTGCAAATAAATGCGGAATGTAAAGGCGGCGTGAGGATGCTTCCGAACATCTGGGTTCAACTGGCGACGGGCCCCACTCCCGGAGACGTACCCCACAATCAATCATCGATCGAGCGGGAAACACGGCCGCCCCGCCTTCATGTCGCTCGTCTGGTATCCGGGGTCACGTCGCGGCCCGCTTCGCGGGTTTCCTGAGTCTGGTCGCCGGGAACAAGCCGAGAAGCTCGAATCCTTTCAGCGCCTTTTCGTCACGTCGCCCGGCAGCCATGGAAACGCGCCTCTGTTTACCAAATGGAAAGCAAGGGCGAAACGCTCTCCAGAAAGCAGCGCACAGGCAGTAAGGCACTATATAGGCGTTTGAGACCATTAACTAACATTGTCCAGGGGGACGGTGATCATACACATTAAAAAAAGGAACGTTCTCAAGACACAGTACAGTACTTAAAGCTGAATTAGTATTAACAAACCAAGCTGTAAATCCTTACTCATTTCATATAATTTTCAAACAACGCCTTACACAGATTTTGTGTGCGTAAGAAATTAAGTATGGTCATAGAAGTCCTTCAAAACTGGCTTTAAAGATGCATGCTATCATAAAACGGCGTCTGCAGCCCGTAAATCACAGCCCATCAGGACGATTAGGTGAAAAACGTAAACCAGATGTCACGCAGCTCATCCGTTCTGTTCAGTATATCGTCCAGCTACAACGCGTCTATTCATGCGCGCCATGCGGCGGCGGGGGCTCGGGACGCGGGGCCGTTATATTTGAGAACGTGCAGATCGGCCACGGCGTACATGGGAGGGCGGCTGGCCAAAGGAGAGCCACCGTGAGAATCCGCCTGTGTCTGGTGGAAGCCCAGCAACTCGGGGCCCGGGGCCCGGGGCCAACTCTTGACCAAACACGGCCGATCCGTGCCAGGGAGAGGCGAAGGAAAGAAACGCTCAGAAGCCGGGGCAGAGAGAAAAGAAAGAAAGAAAGCGAAAAAGAGAGCGAGACAGAAAGAAAGGCCCTTTTCTCCCTTGTCTGGGGACTGTATCTTACACAGGAAATGAACAAGCTTTCTGTACACCATCCAGCTTCTGAATCAGCTGTTCCTCACACCCGGCTCCACTTTTCCATTTCAACATTTTGGTGCCAGTAGCCGAGAGAGAGAGAGAGAGAGAGAGAGCCGGCCGTCTCCCTTCCTCCTCCACCTGATCGTAGCTCTTCCCTAATCTCACGCTCGCCTGAGAAGCCATAACAGAGTCAGGCCAGATAGAGATGGCCACTCTGAAAACGGGGCCATTTTATCAGGTCTAGCAGGGCGCGTAATTCGGCCAGCCGGGCTGGGAGTGGGGGTTGGTGGGGGGGGGGGCACCAGCGGGGATTCTCTCCCCACGTCTGCGACGTGGACGACAGCCAGAATTCGTAATAAAGTGCTATAAGCAGAAGACAGGAAATACAGGAGAAGTCGAACAATGTTATGACAATGCTTATAACTTTTACGGTGGAGCCAGTCGCACATCTGCACTACATCAGCCTCTCACTAGGGCCCATGGAGAGGAAACCATTTTTATTCCTGGCGCACAACAGCTCCATCCAGATGTTATCACTTTGCCAACATCCCCCCCCCCCACCCCCTCCATTAACGTGTGTGCGCCTCTGCATGGGGGGTGGTGTGTCTGTTAACCGTGCATATGGACAGGTCTACCCCCCCAAAAAGAAAGTGGCAGGCCCATGATCGGAACGCCGTAATAAATTTAATATGGTAATCGATTTAGCATGAAGGAATCTGGAATGAGTCTCAGACGCGTTGACAAGAAGCGGCTTTGGAGACCCTCGGGGCGTCCGCGATGGCTCCAGCTCGCGAACGAGGCCGTCCAGAGTCATATTATTCCCATTGACTCATCACCATTTATAAACAGGCTAAGACTCCGCCCCCTTCAATAGGAGTTAGCAGCAACTAGTGAGGGATTTTACCAGAAGCTTCGTATCGACGCCACAAGATCTGTCATTTTTTTTAAAGCACATTTTTAATTCGTAGGCGCGAATCGGTGACGGCGGTTTGCTTACACTGCCATGACGACGCACAGAAATGCTTTTAAAGGCCTATTAGAAATATTAAACCAATACAGAGTAACAGAGTTAATTAGATAGAATTATCTGTAGGGTATGAGCATTGTTTCCAGCTCTGGAGGAGAACACAGAGTAGAGAGCTCTGTGATAATGAGCTTTTATTAGGAAAGCAACCCTAATTGTGGTAGACATAGTAATGCTGTTTAAGAAGCCTTTGTTTATTCTTTTAAGCTATTATTCTCCACGCTACAGTAAATTTCATTCAGAGCCCCGCTTTGATTATAACGAGTCAAATACTTATTTTTAGGTTTAGTTTTATCATTAAATACAGATCAAACTTAAACTCACCAAGGATTAGACTCGATTCTATTCCGGCAGCCACCTGACTGATCCCAAATGCGCTTTTCACAAGGCAAACAACAAAAATCTAATTTAAGGCCCAAAATATAAATAAATAAGTGGGTCTTATTTCCCAAGGGTGCAGCCCGCGGTAGTGGCAGGGATCCGCGGCTCATGGAGACGCACGATGCCAGCGTGTCACATTCCGCACGGCCGACCCCCGTCTGTGACTCATCGATAATGTGGCCACCGCAGCGATTAGAGCCGCGGTGACTGTCAATCCCGGCCTGGGCCACTTAAAGAGCTCCACACATCCCCTGCCACAGATAGCGCGAGCAGGATGAAGGATTGGGAGGACAAGCAGGGACAGGAGCAGATGTGAGGTTGCCGTGGAGATCGGCATAGGAACCATAAGGGAGGGAGAGCAAGTCCTCCAACAAGTACTTCAGACATTAAGAGAGGAAACTGAAAAGGGACTGGAGAATTCGGCACCCCCATCGCTCCGGCCAGCCAGATTCCTGTTCCTATAGGTCGCTTCCGCTCCCCGTTTTTCACCAAGGCGCATGGGACATCCAGATTGCCTTTGGTGGATCTGTTCAATGGAGACGGTTATAGTGGGATGCTACAGAGACACTGAAATCAGCACACTATGCAGATTGATAAACTTCTGAAGCAGCACTTAAGATCAACGGCAGACAGGAAGAGGGCATTGGTGTTTGCACTAGACAGCTGACCAATGGTTTCAATGCGACAGCCCCTCTGTGTACACACACAGCCAATCAGGCTTATCAAACGGGATAAATGGATGGAGTGTTCTTTGTTATGACGGGCAGACATTGGCTGGCTGTCACTGACCCGAAATTCGGCTTTGGAGGCCACCGATAACCACTAACCATCGGTTTGGTCCCCCCCCCCCCCCACCCCGCGTGACCCTGATAAGCATCACCCAAAAGAAATATGTCCTTCCTTTGGCCCGTCACCCTTAAGGGCACACATTTAAAAAGAGTAATACCTCGCAGGGCTAGAAAGAGACCCATTCTCGCCAACAGACATCATGTTTGCCGTTTCACATGTACACAAAAACAAACACGCTAAGCATACATGCAAGCCTTTATGTTTAAAACATTCCTATACAGGCGCACATGCATCCAAAACTGGCCGTTTGATGTGTCACCGAAGGCCAATGGAGACCCAGCTGGAATGTGTTGTGAAAAAACATATATATGAAAATAAGATGTACAAACATGTTTTAATCTGCTGGTTTTGGTAACATGACACTGGTTACAGGGATTTGCCATTTAGCTTAATTCGAAACGCATGCTGGCGTCTCTGTATCACTCCATTGATCTCCAGGAACAGGGCGATTCATATTTGAGGAGACAAAGACTTGGTGTGCGCTTTGCGTGAATTTCCGACGCGCGTTCCTGCGCTGGAGGCGTCCATATTTTAACAAAACGTGTCAGGAGAAAACGGCAGTTTCCAAACACGCCAACGTGACTGACGGACTCCAAGTTAGTCTGAGTGTGGGCTATATGAGATGGAGGCGGGCAAACAGGTGGTGGTGTGGGGGGGGCGGGTGCGGGGTGTATAGGACAAAAAAAAAAAAAAGGTTGCTAATGCTAAAGGCTGTAAATGTGAGGGATGAGGCACCGTTTCGGCTGTGATTAGTGCGCCGTCTCACCAGCCACAATAATCAGTGACTTACTGCTGCCTTCATATCTACCAGGAGGTGGCCAAACATACCATCCAGATCCATAATAAGGAATCTGCTTTGTTCCTGTATCAACCAGCAGATAAATCTGACGGCAAAAAATGTTCAAGTAATCTCAATGTCTTCCAGTTATTGCAGTGTAAATAAACCCCATTTTTCAGTCATATTCATAAGATCCACTGTCTATAATACAGATTCTCTTTGCCATTTAACCGCAGATTATATAAATCACTTTTAAAGCCAGATGATTGGAAGCAATGCAGAAACACAGTGAGGCAATATCTTCCTTACGCCATTTCATTTGTACCTGTCAGCTGTTTAATATAAATGATATTTTTGCCGCCCCCCCCCCCCCATTTTGTAAAAGTGTGGCTGGTAAAGGGGCCTTTTCCTTTAACGGCTCAAGCTGGGCGCCGTCCAATCAGAAGAGGCGAGACAGCTGGGCATTTCAAGTCCGGACTGACCGCAGCGAAAGCCCACAGCCCGCTTCCCGATCCCACCCTATTGATATGTCGTTCAGACCCTCTGGCTATTTTTGATGGAAAGAATGAGGGTCGGGAGGCTTTATAAGAAAAAAAAAAAAAAAAAGAAAAAAAAACACGAGGCTTCGTCTGGTAACCATTACCTCGACTCTGTGACCACGGGCCCTTTCTGCGTTAATAAATTCATCCGCGCACCAAGCTCTATTAGCAGGGAGCGGGAACATGCTTTCCAAAGCTAATTGGACACAGGTAAGTGAGCGTAGGGTCTCGAGAGCCAGGGACAGGCACGCAGTAATGAATAGGGCTTCTACTGTCGCTCAGCCATTACAGTAAGGAGCTACAGCGGCCCACGCCGCCGCGTTAGATAATCCGCCGCGTTGCCATGGCGTCGGCATAAAGCCAGGAACAGCCTTGAAGTCGAATGCTCTTTGAAGGCTTCCTCTTCCACTCAGAAATATGCGGCTTGGTCACGCGTGGATATTTTTATGCAGAAATTAAGTTCACATGGCAACAAGGTAAAAACACGGACCCACGGATAAATTTATGGGCACCTTTTCAGAGTCAGGTAGATAATACAGAAACAGTATTGGTGGGATTAAGGGTCTCTGAAAAGGGGCACATCTGTGCAGGTTCGGGACCGACTGGCTGAGGAGCATGTACGTTTGAATCAGGATGGGGGGGTCACCATTACTGCCCAGGGGGGAGGGCACAGGTGGCAAACCAGGGCCCAGCTTTGGACCGGGGCTTGCCAGAATGGTTAAGGAGGACCTCATCAGATCCCAACCCGCTTGGAAGCAAGTACTGGTCTCTCTCTATCCCTGCCAAGCGATGACTCACCGACCTGAGGGCTGGAGCCGGCACCTAATTAGAATTAATGATACCCGATTCCCGCCGTTTCAGCCTCACGTCTGCCGCCGGTTAAACGGCACAGCTAGGAGACGCACGGAACAGCCTTCCAGTGCTGCGACGACGCTGTAAACGTCATTATCGGGCTCATAAAGCCGCGGTGCGTCCTGCTCGTTAGCGCTCTCACCAGGGCCGGAACGCCGCGGCCGGAACGCGGACATCCCCCCCCTCCACCACTCCACAAAAGCGCAGTTTTCCGGAACGTTCCTTACGGGAGGTTCGGGGTTCTGTGTCCCACCGATTCGCCCATTCCAGGTCCAAGACTTGTTCGGAATTTTGGTTCTTGAGGAAAACCCCGCCCCGCCCCTCCCCCGCCTCGCAGAAGCGGACTGAACGTTCTCAGCAAGCCATGGCAACGGAAGAAACAAAACATGTTTACGTTGAGAAAATAAAATGTGGAGGAGGAGCTGAGAGCTACACCCATTCCTGCCAATACAGAGAGCATTTACAGCTCGACGGATGGGGGATTATGAAGCTGTCGCCACAGAATGCATGGGATGGGGGGGGGGTGGAGCGAATGGGACTGGAACCTCCATCCCCCACCCCCGTCCACAGTTTTTTGTGAATAAAGCCATCGGTCCGTGTGTAACTCCCACACGTCCTACGGGGGTATTAACCTCTTGGAATTTGGGCCTCGTTTCGGGCACAAAGCAGAGCATTAAGAAGTAGTTATGAGAAATACGTAATTCCCGGCCGCGACCACTGGAGGCGCTGGTGTCCCCGGTCCCCACTCACTCGAGCGGCCGTGTCCTTGTGGCTCAGGCACACGGGGAGCTTATTAAAAACCAGGCTCGGCAGCAACCACCTGGTCTTCCCCCAGACGGCTCGCAGACCATCCGCAATATGCTCATATACAGATTCCCCGGCTCGAGACCAACATGATTGAATTGTGAGCCGTGAGCCGTATCCCACAGGCCGTCTAGACAGGTAGGACCAGAGGTACATAGAATTATCACGGAACACAGCACGATATTAAATTGAAATTGATGTTTATAGGCTCATCATGGTGGAATGGCTACATATTACATTAAACGGGATGAAAAACCGTTCAATTCCACCAGCAGCGCGGCCAGATTCCTAGGAGCAGAATAAATTAGCGGAGCCTTCCTGTACGGATTCCGCACGAAAGTCCTCTTGAATAAAAGAAGTCTGGCAAGCCTTCTACAGCTGGCCCCCACCTCTCTGCTCAAACAATTCCCCCCCACATCCCCAGCCCACCCCTCCACCCGCCCGCCTGCCTGCCAACTGAAAAATAGCTCTGCGCATCTGTGGCCCGCAGACGTCCAGAGTGCCGCTAATCTGGGGTGTACGGGAGCCACTCTGCCACGGGCCGGAGAAACGAGGACCCTTTTCCCATCGGGTGGCAACACGGGCAGCTGGCACCTTGCGGGGCAGAAATTAGCTTGGCGAGATCCGGCTGCATTGTAGGTCCTCCAGCATGCTGCGCTGTACAGATAATTATTTTTTTGGGAAAAAAAATGACAATACAAAAACTCATGTTAAATGGCGACGATCCCAGCTGCAATCCAGCCGGGATATGCATATAATCCCCTCGATTTCAGGAGAGTGAGTGTTTCCTTGTGGGGGGGGGGGGTTAGGAGGTAAACTCAGGATGAGCGCTCGGCCCACCTCCGACGTCAGCCCCGCCCCCTTGCCGGAGCAACGCTCTGCTGCGTCAACTGGGGTTGTAATTTACTGTGTATTTCTCTTTTAATGTAAAACGCATGGCTAACACTATTTGGACGCCTGTCCTATCAGCCGCTCTAAGACACCCACACGGGAGGCCCAGGGGGGGCAGGCTAAAGTGCACTGCTGCCTTCTCTGTGCAGAATCTTGTGTGTGTGTGTGTGTGTGTGTGTGTGTGTGTGTGTGTGTGGAACATTAACGCTTCTGCATCTTTCACAGTCAAATACACAATTTCAATAGACACAAGGAGAATGGCTGAATGAAACAAGATCAGAAAGCAAGTCAGGACTTATTTCTCTAAATCTTGTTAAAAGGGAAGCCTTGTCCTGCCTCTACTGCCTCAACGTCTGGGTCAAAAAACCAGCACCAACTAGGAGAATCACACAGCGCCGCAAACCAGAAACACTGCTGATTTAATAATATTCAAAAGTTCCTCCTGAAATGAGTTCAGAAAAGAAGGCTTTAGATGGTGCGAAGGCCGACCAATCAGTGAACGGAGACGCGAGGCAAAGCCCCGCCCTTTTGGCATGCGCCAGGCCCACGGTAGCCCCGACCTCGGAGCCAAGCTTGATGAATACCGAGAAGGCACATCTGCAGCGATTAATAACCTGTTTGTAAAAACATACATGTCCCTAACAAGGCTTTAATAAAGCTAAAATTAACACCACGTTTCGAGGCTTCACACTCCCAAAGTCAGCTCGACAGCACGGAAGAATGCGCCAAGCACATTTGCACAGCACATTTGTCCGATAAAAAGGCTCGCGGAAGCGCCGCTTCTGGCCCGTCACGGTGCTTCTGCAGTCTGATGCTCGGGGGGCCTCGCAGGATCACGCTACGCTTTTGACCGGGAGCACAGACACAGCGGCACTGAATACCCCATCGCTATGTTACAAAGGCACAGAGGTACGGTCAACATCGCCATGGTGACCCAGTGTTTACCTGTCCTCTAAGCAATAAAAGCCAAAGAGGTGGTTTCATTTTAACACGCCAGGGATACAAACAGGACTAAGAGGCAGGACTATACCAATTAACAGACAACATCTGTGTCATCAGATCCAACTTTACTATACCGGCAGTATAATATACATCAACAAAGGTTGTGTTAGACACTGACGTGCCTATTACACATTTGTTGACAAACGAGTATAAACACACAATACAAAGAAAATTAAAACATTTCAATGCTGTCTATGATTACAGCGGAGAGATGACAAGTTAACCCTAAACATATCCAGAGTACATGTCAGGATGTTGCAGCAAACACCAATTAGCTAGTCGTGCCCACTGCAGGCCAGATCAGTACAGGGGCTATCATCGCGATGGCTACAAAAACTATATGAACAGAAAGCTTTGTCAGTCGCAGCAGAGCTCAGATTTATGCATTTAACACGCGTGCTTCCAGACGCAATAAAAGGGTTCGCGAAACACGTCTTCCGTTCGAGGCTGACTCAGAAAATGCCACGTTGCCCGCTGCCCCACCCCGTTCGTCATTCACCTCAAACGAGGAGCGAGCACGACCACCGGCTTGAGTAACGGGAGCCGGGGCAGGACGGCGATGTCACAGTGGCCCGCTGTTCCTACGGCAACTATACCAACCATAGCGATGGGTGGCTCCGTTCCCTCCTAAGGGGCTCGGAGCAGCATGGAGCTGCTAACAGGAAACGGGATACGCTGAAAGGCGTGCATTCGGCTGCAGAAAACAGCTTTTCATAGCGGTAATAAAACTGCTCCTTCTTCAGGTCTTTATTTATGTGTTCCCTCCACACAAGAAGGAAAAGAAACAACAGTAGAAAACACCACGAAAGCTGCCAGGAGAAAACATTCAGGGAAGAAATAAAACAGACCCCCTGTTATTAAGAAATACAAAACAAAACAAAACCAAATATACTTCTACTTACAGAAGACAAACGGAAGGGTTACGGAAAGCAGCAGCCAGATCAGCACGGAGTAAAGAGCTCTGATTATTAACGAAAAGGGTGAGAAATGTCAAAGCAACGCAGAACGTTCCAGGAACGGGGCGCCCGTCGATCCCCGGGCCCTCGCCAGCCGTGGTGGGCCACCAGGCCACTACCTGATTGGCAGCGGTGCTCACCTGACATTCAGGCGCAGCCGATCTCGGGCACCGGGGCAGACAGAGTACATCAAACAGAGTACGGTGGCACACAAAGACTGAATTTAAAATTCACTATCGACCGGCTACAGAATCTGTGACTCGAAGATGAATTTCACAGCAGCCGAACGCGGATCTTCGCGCCCTGTCAAAATTACAGACATGTAGCTTGGCGTCAGTGGTCAGGACAGGATGCTCCAAAATTAAGAAAAAAAGTTTCGAAACTTAGATACAGAAACGTAAATGATTGCAGTTGTTGGGTTTTTTTTTTTTTCTTTTAACTCCTCAAGACTAGAAAAAAAAGGTTAGACGACCTCAAGCACTAATTCCACAAAGACAGCGCATCCTGAACTGTCGACCAGATCCATCAGTGGTTCCCATTTAAATCGCCGGAATCTTAATTACAGAAAGGTGTTTCAAAAATGTAAGGTTATATCGGCGTCCGATAAAACGCACGGAAAACCTCGGCTTTGTCAATCCCAGAAATCGCATTTAATTAACATTCCCAAAACCACGGTAAACTGTTTCAATGCCCCCCCCCCCCTTTAAGCAGCAGAAAACCGTCGCAACGTTATGTGAATAAATCTTCTCAGTAAATAGCTCCAAGGCTCCGCTAAGGAATATTGTATGGATCAAAGAATTCATGTCTTCCTGTATAAAACGACGAGGCCACAAGCTTGCTTGTTTGTCTAAAACAATTAAGCCTGGTATGGGGGTGGGGGGGTTTGTCCTGACAAATAGCTTGCAGCTGATACCGCTTTACCAAGTATTTGGTGGAATGGGGG
>JAODUD010000046.1:7041628-7054591 GCA_026784285.1 Stomatorhinus walkeri | reverse complement strand
ACACACAGACACACGCCGTTTCCGGATATCAGGAACCTCGCGCTGCAGCCTCTCTCCCACCCAAGGAGTATAAGCTTCCAAAACAAACATTCAAGACGCGGCAGACAGAAGGAGCAGGCAGCCAAATGGTAAGGCAATCCAGCAAGGCGCTAGGGCCGGGCCCAGTCTGCAAGTTCAGAAGCTGGAGAAAGAGTCACGTTTGGGAACTAGAGACTGACAGTCCAGAGACAAGAGCATCTCAGAGCTAACAGGCTTACCTGTAGTGCCGGAAGATCTCCTCCTCCGCCTCGGTGACAAAGTCACACTTGTTGCAGGGGAAATCCCTGGCCTCCATGGCCAGGCCCGACCCCGGCTCGCCCCCCGTGATCTCCGCATCGGGCTTCACCTCCAGCACCAGTGGGGAGCCATGCGCGCTGTCATAGTGCAGGAGCAGTGCGTCGATGTCGGCGTCCGAAAAGGGGCACTGGTCACACAGATGCTTGACGCGGGCACGCGGCGTGGCCGGGCTGGCCGACAGCTGCAGGAGCAGCAGGGCACAGTGAGAACAGCTGCTCTTGCGGCAGGCGAAGGGGTAGGAGATCTCGCCCAGGTGCTTCTCGGGGCTACACAGGCCCTGGGGGCAGAAGGGGCAGTGCTTGATGGTGCACTTATGGATGCTGTGGGCCTGCTGGTAGTGGCGCAGCAGCGGCGCCACCACGATGACGTCGGCTCCGTGGCTCATGGAATAGCGGAAGTCGCAGAACTGGCAGTTGTAGCTGGTGACCACCGTATCCAGGTCGGCCGCTCCCGCTTTGCCATACACCTCCTTCCTCTTGCCCCCGTCACCACGGAAAGAGCCGTCGTTCTGGACGGGGCTCTCGGAGCCGACAGTGCCCGGCTGGCTGTGTTTTTTCCCATAATGCTCCAGGAGACGGAGGGAACTGGACGCCTCACAGCTGAAGCTGCAGTATTTGCACCAGTAATAGCCCATGGTGGCGCCCCCGTCCTGTCCAGCGGGGTCCAGCGGCTGAATGAGGACAGAGTAGCCAGCGACGGTGTCATCCTCCGCCCTGACGGCCACGCGTTCCGGCCATTTCGCAGGTTCGCCAGAGAGGGAGGCCCCGCGAGGCGCCCCGCCCGCCCGGCCCGAGGCCGTACCGTTCTTGTCGGCTAGCTTGCCGTCTGAGCCGACACCGTGCGCCTTAATCTTGTTGGGGTGGGTGCCCAGGAAGTGCTGCTCCAGGTCCGTAGGCGAGCTGCCCATGTAGGTGAAGTTGCAGAACTTGCAGCGGAAGTACTTGGTGTTGCCCTGGCAGTCGGGCGTTTTCCGCCCGATGCCGATGAAGGTACCGCCGAGCGTCACCTGCCACAAACGAGGGAGAAGATGGAGCATGAGCGAAATGGGAAGCGCGTCCAAGCGGCCAGTAACATCACCAACGAATCCCAAACAGACCCTGACATTTAAAAATTATATACAAGCACAAAAAAAAAAAAAACTTGACAGTAATGTTTTATAATCCATATCACAGATCAACGGTGCCAGGAATTTAATGAACAGCAGCAAAGATAAGTCGAAGAGCTCCAAAAGACCTAGCTAAATTACAAACATCCACAACAGTCGAGGTCACTAAGACTGTTGGCTAAATGTTGTGTGATCATGCCTCTTTGTCCGTCTGGTTTACAGACAAACTGAAGCATTCCTCCTGCACAAACAGTGAAGATCCCAGCTATATTTGCGAGGCCAACCGGGGGGGCTGTCAATCCCACAGTTAGCAGGCGAACGCAGCAGTGGGTGCAGGTACGGGGTGTCCGCAGGGGCCCCCAATAACCCTACGTACGGCACGACCCAAAGATGTAGCAACTCGAGGCTGAAGATATGAATTAGAGATCAATGCGCATTACCATACATATCACTAATGAAGGTTCAGGATGTTATATAGGATTTAAGCAATTCCAGGCAATATTTTTTATGTGGAAACAATTTCACATTATTGCAAGATTAGCAGGATTTTAAATGATTTCATTCTTTATATCTGCCTGAAGCGCTAAGGCTCAGACAGCATTTTCATTGAGATGACAGTGGAGAATAAGGAAATACAGATTTGTGTATCAAATAAACGCATAAATAAGGCCAACTGACGCACACATACAGACCCTACCTGTATGACCTCAAAGCATGCTGTTAATTTGAGAGATGACTCGCATTCCACCGAGTCTTATGTAACCCCCCGTGACCCCGCGCGCCGATGAAGCTGATATCCAATCACACGCCCGCGGGCGCCGCAGTGCTTGCGGAACGCGGAGACGCCCAGGGCCGCATGGCTTTGCACGAAAAACCAGCACATGCAAAAGGAGAGAAGTGCAGCACATTCCTGCCTTAATTAAAAACCCTTTATTTCAGAGGCATCTTCAGGATATCAACTGAATGCGAGCCGTATCGTTTGACTGCACAAACCAGTTACAGGGATAAAAGGGGTGAGTCGGGAGGATTTGCAGATTACCTTACGTGACATTCACACACACAAGGCCTGTGAAGTACATCACGCTGTGGTTCAGGGTGCCACAGCACGTTCTGTCTGTTTACCGTGACATTAATGAGCAGCATGACTGCACGGTCGTTCACCCCGTCCCACACTTAACCGGGACAGCTCTCCCTATCTAATCAGACTGTCCATCCATCTGGAACAATTATCGGTCTCAGGCTTTATGCTTCCCATGTGAGGCTAGCCTTGGTTTTGAGCCACACTGTCAAATGTGTAATTACAGGGAGTGGGACAAGAGAGTTCCGGCTGTCTCTGATATCATTAGACATGTCTGGGAATGAGGAGAAGGAGGGGGGGCACCTGGCAGATTGAGCAGAATCGGCTCATTACGGCATGTCCGGGCCACTGTTAGCATTCTGAGCTACTTTGGGTTCTTCGTCGAAACGCATAAGCAAACGACTGCCGCTGCGATTTCCACAAAAGCAAAATCTCAAAACATCAATCAGAAAATTTCCAAACTACAAATTACGCAGCCATTCCTCTTAAAAGAGAAACAAAACAATAACAGGCGAACCAATTCGAGGGGATGAGGGGGGGGGGGGGGAGAATTAAATTAGATAAATGACATTACACCATGGGATAAACACTCGAACAGCCCAATATCACATAAAGCCGCAAGCCAGATTCACCTCATTTTCAAGTAATACTGGAGCTAAATGCGCCACTCGAATTGCTAACATGACATTGTTGAATTCAAGAGCAAACCACACTGAAAATTGTGCAGATAAATTCATCCAACATCTGGCCATTACCTCTCATTTAAAATAAATTGAGTTCGTTGTTTTCATTGGCTGACTTCAGATCCCCAGCTCTGCCCCAACGCAAGGTAATGAGAAATCACTTTTACTGCATGGAAAATTCCACCTCATACCGCTACACATTTCTCAGATTTAAAATTTTGAAAGTATATTCATGGCGAGCACAAGATCACAACCGATTCAAACATATGCATCACCACAATACATTGATATTTAAACACGACTTAAATAATCATCAGATTGTTATTTCGTCACCCACCTAGAGAGAACGGCACTTTATATATTTACAAAGCTTAGCGTTTTAAATGGAGGAGTTCCGATTAAGCATTTTGCAAGAACGGGGACATCCGGGGACTCGAGCCGGCGTGCATCATGGTATATGAGGCTGCTCCCTATAGCACACTGGAGTCCGCATATCAGGAAAGGGTTAAGTAGCCTATTAACTAGTTACATACCCGTTGCTCACCTGGTCATTTAAGTAGCATAAAGCCAATTGGGCAGATTAAAGTGCACAGAAGACAGAGAATCTGAAAAGTAAATACTGAAAATAGGCACTTCAATCAGTACCTGAAATTACTCTGGTTTCTCTTGTTTACTCTGGATTAAGCATGGGGGGGGGGGATTATGGGATGGCACATGTGGCAACATGAGAGGAACAAAGGTGCGTGTAAGGCTGCAGAGCAGGGTGTGCGAGGCAGACGGGTAGCGCCTGTCAGCGAAGGCGCAGGGGGCCCCTTACCGGCGTGTCAGGCGAGCCCACGGCCCATACGTCACAGATAACCGACACAGGGGACCGGCCCGGGAGCACACTAATGCACAGCTTTCATGTCGCAGAGGCTGCATATGCGACACCCCGGAAGCTAGGGGCACAGGAATGGCGGTAAGCGGCCAGTGGCCCCATTACACCCCCCAAACGGATTGATTTTATGCATTAAGAAGAGAACGGCACGAGAGCGAGAGCATTTTAGAAAGGGATTATGGTATTGATTGAGTCTGGGTAATATATCAGGGCTGTAAAAGCACGGCTGGCCGGGACACCGCGTCAGAGCCGCACGGTGACTCAGTGCGACTGAACCCCAGCTGGAATCCTGACAGAAAGGGCTTAGCCACTCACAAAGGGCCTATTGGCATGACGTCAGGCCCCGAGGTTGCGGGCAGATTAGCAGGCCTCGCATCAAGGAGCCGGTTCCAGGCTTCAGCGTGTGGTGCTCCGACGGGCGGGTGAGGTGGTGTGGGGACAGTGGTGTTACAGTAACGACCGAGTTACTTAAATACTGGATGACCACCAAGCTGACCCACTTTGGCCCAAAATGGTTTCTTGAAGCGACAGAATTAAAAGTTAAAGATCATGACAGACAATGACCGGGAATTTATGACTCTCCTCTTTCAGAGAAAAGTGACAGCATAGACAAGAAAGAGGACAGAAAATGCAGGAAGCTGCATTCAGAATGACTGGAAATATATATCAAGACGGATCCTTAAAATACAGTCCTTGGATCTGAAGGTGCATTAAATGCCACACTTCAGACCAATTAATAATGTCCATAACCACTGATGTTATCACACTGCTTAAGCACTAATTACAGAAAGTGTGTCATTTTATCATGCAATAATTTGACTCTGGCCTAATGTTGTTTGTATTTCAAAATCAAATGAACACTACAAATATTCTGTTGGCAATAAACAGAGCACTTACAAATATTTCTCAACAATATCAACTGTAACATAACTTTAAGACTAACATGCAGCAGCAGATAGGCAGACATTTTTCCTTTAATTATTAACCTGTATTAATACATTCTTCACCCACTCACATTATTACTGTTTGCAAAATTTCCTAGAGGAGCCTATCATTACTTCTAAAGTAAAACACCTCTTCTTGAAGTTTCTGCCGACATAATTTACTCGTATGTCACTGTCTTGTAGCATCTTACAAGTGGATCACATTTAAGTACATTTGGATAAAACGTTAAAATTAAGTCTAATTAGAACTGCGTTGATCCAAGTAAAAGTCATTTTAAAATGTTATGACAGTAAAGGCAGGGGGTGAGGGGTTGGTGGATGTCAACTTTTCACAAGTCCAGATATGTGCTGATAACTCAAGCCTCTAGAGAAAATATTGCGCTTGATAAGAATTAGCTAACAACGTTTACGGCAAGTGATTCCGAACTGTCAACGAGTCGTGCCCTCCATTTACGAAGCATATAAATCATTTTTAAACTACTGCAAATATAATACATTTTCACCTATAACTATCACCTATAATCTATTTACACCACTATAAAACCACCTGAGATTTACGTAAAAAATAACCCGGGTCAAAGAGCTTAATAAAATAAACTCTACTAAAAACAGCAGAAACGTGGCTTTATGAACCTCGCTATATGAACCTCGCTATGACACTAACAGCAGGTGAGAGCGTCATTCTCTACATCTCTCAGGCTAGCCCCCACTAACGGGGCACCCATCAGTTCAATTAAATCAACTAACTGACATCGGCGCGCGAGTGACCAGCAGGATCAGAGAACGCACCGAAGCCCCAGGTTTATAATAATGCGCGCAGCTACAAGACAATAAACATTTTTCCCAGAGTTCTCCAAACTTAACCCATAATTTGAGGTGCTGTTCATCGTGACTGGTCACAGCCAATTTACCGCAATGGTATTTAGCTGTCTATATAACACAATTTGTCCTTATGCAATAGACAGACAACCCCCCACACCTGCATCACATATTTTACATCATTGCCTTAATGAAGAGAAAGGTTGTTTCAGTCTCTGTCAACCCTGGTAAGCAAAGGATGAGCATGGATATGAATGACTTCCAGGACGATGTGGGGTCGGACCTGCAGCACTGGCAAGACGCCAGCTCGGAGGTCTCTGCTACTAACCCGGGAAAAGCTAGGGGCTGAAGCACAGGTCACTAGCTGACGTACGGAGAGGGGAGGTACCTGCACGTCATAGGTGCCGTTGAGCAGCATGGGCCGGGGGGAGCCTGCTTCTGGCAGCGCCCCCGTCAGGAGACTGTGCTGGAGCAGGCGGCCCGCGTCTTTGGCGTGAGCCTGGCCGGAGAACTGCACCATGTTGTGCAGCGCCAGGATCTTGGTGTCCAGCTCGGCGTCCTGCCGTGTGCGGTTGTGCAGGCCCAGGTGATATTTGCGGAAGTGCTTGAGCAGGTCCGTGGGGTCGTTGCCGTAGTAACCGTAGCCGCAAATGTTGCATTTGAAGTCCTGCAGCTTTGGCGAGGAGGGCGGCCGCGCTCGGCCATCGGCGGAGGCGGCGCCCGGTTCATCTGCGCCGTCCTCGCTGTTCCTGTACCCGTGCGCCACGTGGGCGGCTGTCCTAGGCCTGTCGGCGCCCAGCTCACCCGTCGGAGCTGGCGAGCTTCCGGTGGGGCCCCGGTCCTCGCCATTGCTGGGACAGCCCTGGGTGGCGGCGCAGCCAATCCCGCCCGCCTGGCCGCCCGGCGAGCGTCGCATCCCCTCTCCAACGCAGGCGCTCCTTCCCTCCCCGCCCTCCCCCGGGTCCCCGGCCGGGCTGCGAGCCTGCTCCGCGCCCCCATCTGCTTCTGATCTGCCGGGAGACTCGAGCCCGTCGCAGACGCGCCCAGCAGCTGGGGATAAGAGTGCCAGCATATTTCTGTCTGTCACCTCATCACGGGGGAAGGACGGAACATTTCCTCCCTTCTTGTGGCTTTCGTAATTGGAGACAGGCCTCTGGCTCGCCGGCGCCGCCGTCGCCGCCCCGCCTTTCAAGTCCCTTTTGATGCCGGGAGAGAGCCGCTGGACGAGCGCGCACAGATCCTCCTCCCTGTCTGGCTGCAGCTCATCGGCCTGGCCAGGCTCCCCCCGCATGTGATCGGAGCGGAGGTCCCGGTCCCGGCCGCGCGCTCCCGCTCCCGCTCCCTCGCTCTCGGCACCTGCGCACCCTGCAGCCGCTGCTTCTCCAGCCTCCTCCTCACCGCCGAAGCTCCTCAAAGGGGGATTCTTTTTCCGGACCATATCTACAAGAAAAAAAAAAAAAAGAAAAAAAACAAAAACAAAAACCATTAAAAAAAACAGACGGACAAATCGAGGCTCGGATGTACGGCGAACGACGTCACAACAAAGCACGAGAAGGGCCATAATTACTGGGTATGGAAATACACGAGTGAGGAAGGCAGTCCAGTGCACAGTCCACTGACCTCCAAAGCTGCACTGGAAACCGAAAAAGCAAAAGCGCAACCCAACGTTTAAGAATCCATCCCCGTCAAGCTACGCAGTGTTCTATCGAATTTCACGCAAGCAACTGTTACCTCAAAACAACCACAGTTTACCAACTGACTCCATAAACAAAGCAAGAGTTTAAGTGACAATTAAGCCCTTCTGTTCATGGTATGATAATGAGTAAAATCTGTGCTGCGATGACCAATCTGGATAACAGATCCGCCTTTTTGTGGCTTTAATTCATTGCTTTGGGTTTAAAACAAAACAAAAATATATATATAAATGATTGTAATCTTATTATAAATTCTGAATAAAGTATCTGACACATTGACCACAAAATACTCATTTATTCAACTCAAAAAGACTGCAAACCTGCGTAAATTACAAAAAAAAACACTTAAATACTACAAATCTTAAACTTCACCACAAAATGTCAAATTTTCCATTGCAAAAAAGGAATGATTAGCAACAGAAAATATTTTTAAACAATCATAATTTCAATGACAGACACCATTGAGAAAAAAATAATAATAAAACCTGACAGGAAATCAGTGACAACCCCAAAATCCACCTCCGGTTTTCGTGGGATCACCTCAGCGACGCCTGTCACTACCTTTAGCATATCCTAGTCTAAAGCAGCGTCTCTAAAGCCCAAAACACACCCAGGTCACCGCAGAAGCTCCTCTCTGCTCCCGGCGTTACAGCACCGCGCTTGGAAGCCGAAGGTGAGGCGGCGAGGGCCAAACTCAACATCGCACACTTCCCCCCACAGCTCCCAGCAGCACAAGGGTCGCATGTAACATTTACACAAGATCTCTCTCAGGTCCAGAACCGCTCTGAGTTTACCCGTAAAAGCAGAATTTACCAAAAAAAACGAACCAGCTACCCTTACGACTCGGAGGCGAGAGACGATGGGAACTGCACATCTTCAACGGTCCCAAACAGCTGCCATTCGCTTCAAGAATAAAATTACAGACGTGACTAAACTGACTATTACAAATCAATCTCGTTAGAGCGCAGATCAATCAGGGAACCAACACCCCATCCACGCCTCAAATCCCTTTTCTGGGAAGATCTAATCAGAATACAGATAGGAGGCAGCCACTTTACCACAGCACTAACATGTGTCAACGCTAACAACTCTTGAAAAAAAATTCAAATAAGATACGAATGTGATTCCCCACACTGTCCAACTTGGGGAAAACGTACAGTGTGTAGACAGGCGACTGAAGACTGCTGTGACCCAGAATGCAGATCAGTAGCTGGGCTGACCTACATCAGGCGCTGACTTACAGGTCGATGCTTCTGCTGTCCTACAGTTTTATTTTAAGAAGGGGGGGTACTAAAACCTGAAGACAAGAACCCGAATTGGGCAGTTTCTGTGGCCTGTGGGCACCACCACCTTCATCTGACACTGATAAAAACCTTTCCGATTTTCAGCACTGATCCTCCCCCCCCCGGGATGAGCTCCTGAGATCCATCAACTCTCTCTAAGCATGATCACTGAGGATCCCAGCATCAGCGGTAACACGACTGAGTGGGAGATCACGCAAGGCTCTGCGGAGTGGCCAGAACCCAGGATGGTGGCCTGGCTTGGCGGTCATATCGCCGGCGAACGCGCCAACATGCTTACAGTGAGACACCCTGAAATCAGCACATGAGAAAGGTGGCACCCAAGTGCACCAGCGCGGCCAAGCATAACTTTAACTAAAATGCTGCCACAAAAACCCAAAGGTAGGAGTGATAAACGCTCATCTTCAGCACTCCAAGGTGAGAAATAACATAAACAAAGGTTTATTGCAGAACTAAACAGGCGAGTTAAAACGACGTGCCACACAGGACAATCAGCTCTGTCCCTTCAGTCGCACCATAAAAATCTGCAATATGAAGATCTACACTTGGATTCCGCGGCGATGTCATTAAACGTGACGCTTTTCCCTCATCCCACACATCAAATGTCACGTCCCGCCATCACAGCAAATGGGGGTGACATCCAAGAATTAAAACAAGATGCGATGGCCCTCAGAAAATACACACAAGTTATGCGGAAACACAAAGGGGCACGAATCTCTGAGGCTGGAACAGAAGATAGTGATGTTAATTTACAATCTACATTTTTATGGTTTACAGCTAACGCATAGTCAGCCAAAACGTCCCTTTTAATACCCCAGACAGCCACCAAAATGTATGCAGAACAACATCTACACTATTTGGTTTGATCAGCCTTAACGGCATGCCTTAACAGCAAGTGTTTTCAAAGAAGGTTGTATAACTTCAGATAATGCTTACAGTTACATGAAAAACTCCAGGAAACCAGCAAGACATTACAATCTCAAAGCACCATCCAAAGACATCAAACCATGGGCTCTCACAGCCAGGAGGCGCTAACAACGTCACACTGAGGATCAGTGTTCCTAAACCCGGCCGTTACAGTTTTATAACTGCATTCCTTTGCCATTATTGTGCAAATTTAAGACTTTATAAAATATAATGTGCTTTTGAGACTGATTGGCCAATCAATGGTTTTCATTGAAGAGTGGCGGCGGGGTGAGCCAATCAGATGTGGAGAGGATCTGCATACCGAGCAGGATAAACTGTAAGGGTTCACCGCTAGGTGCCCTCTGGCTCCGGCACCCGCCGCGTCACTGTTAGTGAGGCCCCCAGACAAACTGCTCACCCAGCTGCTCAACGGTAGCCTCAGCAGACCTTCTCACTCCGCCCCCCCCCCCCTTCCTCCACACTCATGCCTTTGTGAGGAGGCTGAGAAAACACCCCCCCCCCCCACCTGACAAAATGGAGGGGTGGAGGGAAAGGGGGAGTGATATAGTGGCTACTCTCAGGTCCACAGAGTTTGCAACCAAAACTACAGTGTAGCTACGCCACGTAACAGCTGTTCGGTCACGTGAAAGGTGACAGACCACGGCAGACAGATGCTGGTGGGAGACAGACGGCACACGCGCGGCGCGGGACGACGCGTCCGGCGGCAACCATCAGAAAGGCCGGACGACGTAGCTTTAATCGCGGCCATCTGTCAGCGTGAACACGGAGCCCGGAGACATTCCGAATGACGAGGAAACCCCAGGTATGACCTGAATGGTATACGCCTGAGCGTCGGGGGAGGTCCCCTACCCCAACCAGCGTCGCGCCTGCTCCGCTTAGAACAACAGTTACAAGGCAACATCAATCATGGAGCACGACGATCTCATTCCGGCTGAATTTCACCGTGGGTCTTTTCAGACGTCGGGCCCGGTGACAATGACGAGGTGGCTAATTTGTGACGAGGTCAGGCTAGTTCTGAATCGCTCTCCTTCAATGTCAGACTATGGGCGAGAAATCATTTACCACTCCTCGCACCTCCAGTTAGGCGAATTCTCCGCTCTTCTCAAGCGCCAAGCTCCACAGGTGGGGGATGGGGGGGGGGGGGAGGAGCCACCCGTTCGCCCGGCCCAGAAAGTTAACGAAGTGTTAGTGCCCAGGTAATTTGAATCGGGAACCCAAGCTGTGCCCTCAGAGGAAACACGGTAAAGGTGTCACTCTAATGGTGCGCTGACATTAACCTCAGAGATGATCCCAAAATCCGTGAGCTGAGCTTTCTACAATGGGTTTAACGTCGCCTCACTACAGCGGAGTTGAAACGGAAGGAGGGTAAGGAACCACAGTCGTGCTTTTACTGGTGCAAACTGTGCAGGTTACCATCCACAGACCAAAAAAAAAGAAAAAAAAATTCACACACAAATGTTTACATCCTGTACATCAAACATTACAGAAGTGTACCTCCCTGCACCAGATTCATACAATCAGTAAGGCAGCAGGAACTCACAGATCCCCATAAAAAATGGAAAGCGGGGGAAAATATAGGTCAATCTCTCTTCATAGGAGGAAAGAATGTTTATTAAAACTACATTACTAGCCTGACCTCCAATAATTCAGCCACACATATGCAGTGCACCGTGGGGGTCCGCAGTCCTTCAATGAATCAGCCCCATCCCCCGAAACCTTGTGATCAGCCGGGCAGAGAATTGAGCTCCCAGAATGCATTGCCATCACCACAGTGCATCCCTGCCTTCCTTTGTTCAGCACGTTTAAATGGCCTGCTATGATGAAAGAGAATACAACTAATCCTGAACTCTCCCTCTCCCACTCAACTGGGAGGGGAGAGGGGGAGGGGAGAATGAGAGAGAGGAAAAAAAAAAAAAAAAAATACACAAAAAAACTAGCTATATTCGAAATGATGGACGTGCAGCTGAAAGATAGTTTGAGCTTAATGAGGAATCACCAGCACCAGCGTGGCGGACAAGCGACACGCCTCGCTGCCCTCTGCCCCGCTACGCGCACGAGACACGTGAAAGCACAGGCTGGACGACGACAAAAGTCACGCTCACGACGGCTCTCCCGGGCCTGAGCGTATCTGCCGGCGCCCCGGGAGACTGTCTGCGCCACATACCTCCAGCGTGCGTTCACGTCTCGGACCCCACATCCATATTTTATCTATACGCTCACAGGAAAGGCCTCCCCCCTCCCTGACTGAGTCGCGCGGCAGACCGCGAACGCCGTCGTCAGAAAGCGCAGCGCTGATAATCCCGTAAAAAGCGCACGGAGGTCTGGGGGGGTAAGCGAGGACTTCCTGAGGGACGCACACGCGCCCGTGGCGGGTTAACCGGCCATAATGAATTACCATTAGATAAATGTCGGGGGGGGGGGGCTGCAATCAGACGGCAAAAGTGGAAAGATCATCGCTAACGGAATAGCTACAGCGATACATTCTTCTGCTTCCTGGGAAAGTACACCAAAAAATGCTGCATTTAATAACAACATAGAAGTTTTCGCTCATCTTAGTACTACACAAATATTATCGTTATAACTATTATTTTTAAAAGATGGATAGGGCCGCTACATGCTTGAGGGGTAGACCACACACAGATGTCTCTCGATTCATTAACAGCAATACCCCCCCACACCCCCCCGCCCCCCATTTTCTGCTAGCTTAAAAGCAGTATTGACTTAAAAACATAAAAAAATAAAAGCCAGCACGCTGATTTGTGCCGGGTGCAATTTCTCCCACCGGGAAACAGTGCCGGGCTGCAGTGAGGACAGCCAACACTGGCCAAAGCAGTGGAGGGCGACCACAGGAGTCAACAGAAAGGACCGGCAGGGTAAACATCGTGCTCAAAGAGTCCCCCCCACGAACGCCGCCGGAATCCTGAAACCTCGGCAAACAGACGGCCGCGCGCCCCACGGTCCCACCGTGGGCCCCCGCCAGCACCTCTTAAAACACACACAGCGTTTACGTGCAGATGTTACAATGCAGAGTGAACGCCATAATTGATCAGGCTAAATTTATTATAACTACCGCTAACACCCACAGTACCTGTGCAAAGGGTGTGTGTTCAGGGGGGTGATACAATTTTATCAAAATACCATTATCATGACTTCTAATGCAGGCTGCTTCTACAGCCCATCTTATCCTCCGTGAAATTAA
>JAODUD010000046.1:6991405-7013528 GCA_026784285.1 Stomatorhinus walkeri | reverse complement strand
CCCCAGTGTAAGTAGTGGCCCGAGACAGTGTCCTTATAAGTGGATGGTCTGTGTAAAATGAAGCCTTCATCACTTATACATGCAGGCTGTCAAACGCAGGTGCACAGTCATCATTCCTGGACAGAGGTTACAACTAAAACGGCTTCATATCCCAAATTTAAAGCTTGACAACCAACATCCGGTAACAAAGCCAGTTTAAAAGTATCCAATGTGGGCACTTAAAGATGCTTCCTCAAAACTTACCTAAAAAGGAGTAGTTATTTACAGGTCGGTATCGAACCAGGCCAGCTGATTGCTGTCACTTGGGGGCAGACCGTCGATCAGGTCCTGGGCGTGCCCCAGGTCGGGCAACCCGTCGACTGGGTACTCGGGCCCGGGGTGGTGACTGCCCATGTCGTGGTCCACCATGGGGTCCATGCCCATGGTATCCTGGCCGTAGCCAGAGTGGAAGGAGCGGTAGCTGGGATCTAGGGACAAGAGGCGGCTCACGTCAGCACAGGGATGCGGCAAAGCAGCAGAAAACTTGATAGTCCCCGCAATGTTGCATTTAGCCAGGCAGGCAGCCTCGAGAGCAAAAAGAGGAACGCAAAAATATT
This sequence comes from Stomatorhinus walkeri, assembly GCA_026784285.1. Taxonomy (NCBI): domain Eukaryota; kingdom Metazoa; phylum Chordata; class Actinopteri; order Osteoglossiformes; family Mormyridae; genus Stomatorhinus; species Stomatorhinus walkeri. Next base: position 7,012,932 of record JAODUD010000046.1, on the reverse strand, counting down.
CCTGCCGGCCAGTTAATTCGGTAGATAACTAGGTTTCCAGGGAAGAAGAGAATACCCCGTTTGCATAATGCAAAAATCATAGTAGAGAGTGACTTCTGCTTTAACAAGGCTCTGCATACAGTACACCAGTGAGGATGATGCAGGTAGTAACCATAGTAACCGGACAGAGCACATACCATCCTGGCGATAGCCGAGTGTCTCTCCTTGCGCGCTGATGTCCAAGCCGAGATCCCCAGTCTGATGAAGGAATGCAAGTGATGCCATATGATAAGATCCCTGGAAATGGTCACTTGTCGCATACAAGCTAAACAGTGAGAGCACAGCAATGGAGGGTCATACCTCGTTCCAGGTCATGGGCTCTGTCCTGAAGAGGGAGCTGGTGAGCTCCACTGACAGACGCTTCTTGTAATCCTGGGGCTTATCCTCAGACATGCGGAACAGCACGGCGGCTGCATACGTGGCTGTGGGCAACGCAGAGGGCATTGAAGTTTGTTGGCATTTAGCTCAAATTAAACAGAAGATGGCACTGAAGGCTGGTGGCACCTACCCACACCCTCGTTCCTGGAGTGGAGCAGCTCCGTCAGGGGGGCGGTGGCACCCTCGGCCTCGATGGCCTCTGCCGCCTCCTTGTCCTGGGCCAGCTCACACAGCACCCCGGCGGCTACCCTCTGGATGTTCTCAATGGGCGAGTACAGCAGCTGGGATAGACAGGGGACAGACAGGGGACATGAGCTCACACCCAACACTATAGCCACAAAGAGTTAAGACTGGGTGCTCACTTACCTGGACAAAGAGTGGAATGGTATTGAGGCCTCTGATGACAATCCGATTGTGGACGTCGCGGGCCAGGATGTGCAGGGCACCAGTGCAGCCCTCAACAATCTCCTCCATCCGCACACCCTCCTGTAGGGGGCAGCATTCATCAGCAACAACCTACTAGATCAGCTGGCCATATCAAATCTAAAACTGGCCAAAGCAGAAACCAGTATGAGATGCCAGTAGCTTAGAAAATCTGATTCAGAGGTAAACTAGTAATTAAGACCCTAACAACTAAAGATTGTCCCTAATCTACAGAGTAAACGTTTAGACACTTTGTACGTTTACATGCACAGCTACAGTCATATCTAGATTACACCATTTAAATCTTACTGTGCTTGTCCCAGTATCCCACATGCATGAGGGTAATTGATTTATTGAATGAAGTATGCCCGACTCCACTACAATAGGCGGCAATATGGCTCCTACAAGCTTGTTAGTATTGAGCTTTTCGGTCAACCTATTTTTTTTTTTACATCAAAGACATTAACAGCAATGCATGTGTGGACAAATGAAGTGATCAGCTTTAATTGCAATCTGGATGGAAGGTCAGGTTAGCATACAGTACTTTGTATAATACACCGACAGCACGGTATTGGAATTCTCAAATACTGCAAAGTGATTTTGTTGCAATGAATATTGGGGTATTTATGAAATAAAGGACTCGACAAATTTCACAAACCCGTCTAGGAGTGATTTAAACAGCCAGGAAGAAAATTATGATTGTCTCGAAAAACGCATGCAGCGCTCATGCAAAAGCGGCAGGGGTAAACTTTAAACCGATTTTTACACATTCTAGATAATCTTGAAAAGGAATAAAAATCATTAAAATTGCAACACGTGCTAGGTATTTTTTTCCCTACGACAGAGTAAAAATGTTTTAGTGAGATTTAAACCCCCTGCACTATAATATCCGTACCAGATTAAATGTGAGTAAAACCCTGACCGTAATCTAGCTGACTAGTCATGTAAGAGCTGGAAGTGGTGGTTATGGCACCTTCTGGAAGTACTAGAAGTACGGTGTCTGGTGTGGTGGAAAAGCACACTTTAGTTGACCGGTGAATTGATTTACGGCGCTATTCATTTCATACGAGCTGCACGTCCTCACACTGATGCATGGAGCATATCTGCTTCCGCTACCTCTGGGGAGGAGGAACATGAGCGATGCGCCTGCGCCAGCTTGGGTCCAATGTATACATGCAGGAGTTGATCGACTCCCATTCGCATTATCTGGGTATTTTCTTAGTGTGCAGGGAAACGTGCTGAGTGACAAAGGGGATGTACACCGTTGATTCTGAACATCACGGCCATGTTCAGGGTTCTCATTTTAAAAAAAAGTATTGGCCACTGGTTAGCTGTACTGGAGTTGTTAGCCACGCAAAGAATAAGTCCTTACGCTGAAAGACTTTCTACAGATCAAATTTGTTTGGCTGCCTCGCGTGTCTAGAAACTTACATTGGCCGAATGCAATTTCATGAATGTTTTTCTTCACATGAATTTTCTCAGCGCACCTTCCAGATGTTAAATAATGATATTCCGTCTACGCTTTTGTTGAATATTTATATATAGGGACCATTTAAGTCATGTTTCATTGTCTATACATTTCTTCTCTTCTGATTAGGATAGTCTGGTTACTAAAATCCAATTGGCTTTAAAAACACAAAACGCATTTGATCTCTGCCAGTGTGACGAAATGGTTCAGAAATACACTCACCATACTGCATTTTAAGTCGGCAGGAGCAGAACGGCAAAAAGATAGTAAGAACCTGGCGTGTTACGTGAGGAGCAAAGAGGAGGCCTCACCACAAACTGCTGCTGCGTGCCGCCCATGGAGGTACGTCTCTGCGTGTCCTGGTGTGCCCTCACAAGCAGCTGCACGAGGCGGGGAATTGCACCCTGCTCCCGGAGGGGCGCATGGTTGGCCGGGCACAGCGCCAGGTTACGGATCAGCCCCACAGTTGCCTGTGAAACAATTGTTCAATGAACTGATCCTGAGGGCTTGCCTTCCCATCCTACCTCCCCCCCCCCGCACCACAATCATAGAGCTGATGTGGCCAAACTCCCACCTCACCTTAATGAGCGGCCAATGGGACGGCGGGTGAAGCAGCTTCACCACTACGGGCAGACCATAGTGCAGCCGCACTGCATTCTGGGCCATCTCTGCATCCTGGTGGCGGCTAGTGAGGTGGCGCAGGGCACAGACGGCAGGCTCGGTGATGTCCTCCCGGTCGCCCGCACGGAGCACAGTGCGCACCAGCGCCTCGATGCCCCCCACCTGACACACCATCATCTTGTTCTTGTAATTGTTGCAAGTGAGGTTGGAAAGGATGCCGGCCGCACACGTCACCACATTGATGTCGTCAGAACCCAGGAGCTGGACCAGCGTCCCCAGCAAACCCTCCATGCCCTCCTGCACCATAAAAAGGGAAGCATCCATTAAACCTGCACTGTAGTGGTGGTTCAAACCACTCAAACATTTGGCATATCAAGGCAACTGGAGGTGAACGACGCTGAAATTGCTTCATATTCACAAAAAATGTCAGCATACTGGGGAATGCGTACCTGCTTGGTTGCAGCATCAGACAGGTTTCTGAGGGTCCACAGGCAGTTCTGGACCAGACGCTGGCTGGGATCTGTCAGGTGCAGCCCAAGAGCCTGCATGCCACCTGTAAGATTACATGTCACATGTCATCATCCAGACAGACCAGTGACAATGGGAGCAAGTGTAAACCCATAGTTCAGGAGCAGTCCAGATACTAGTTTACACTTCAGCAGACAAGCTGGACAGTGCACACTAAGCTGTTTTGTAACATTTGTAATGTCAAGCACCACATAAGCAGAAGTGCCCAAGCAGGTTTAAAAATCTTTAGTTTCAGACCTACCAGCCTCGACGATGGCTGGTTTGTTGCTGGAACAGACTGAAAGCACTTTGAGCACTCGGCTGGTGGTCCACAGCAGTTTCTCATAGGTGTAGGTCCGCATGATGTTGACAAGGGCCTGAGGGCCACCGCTGGCCAGGATGATGAGCTAGAGGAAGACAGCGCGAAGATCACCCATAAACCGCGCCGTTTGATGCATTACGCGTTAAGCTGACAGCACTCTGCTCTCCATGGGCGCTCTGGCGAGTCCCCTACCTTACTCTCCTGGTTCCCATATGCCAGGATCTGGAGGCAGTCGGTGGTGATGGCGAGGAACTTGACATTTGTCTTGTTGAGCAGTGCCACCATCTTCTGCAGGCCCCCAGCCAAGCGCACTGCCATTTTTGCTCCCTCCTGATGCAGCAGCAGGTTGTGAAGCGTTGTGATGGCATAGAACAGGACAGAGTCCACAGGGGACCTGAAAACATACAGCATCGCTCGATGTGAGAAGCCGGCAGCTGTGGAAAGCACCGACAGCCACATGCTCCATTAGAGGGTCTGAAGCGCTGCCACCTAACAGACTTAAGTGGGGAAACTCCTAGAGCTTTCTGGACAAACTATGCATCACATCCCGAGAAATCCACATACCACAATTTTATCTCCCCATTTTACACCAACCCAACAGATATGTGGCTATCCTACCATGCCGGTAGCAAGCAATTAGTCCAAAAAACTATGCTACTTTGAGGAGGTGGGCAGTCACTTCAGCCGCCTGCACAACAGATGAGGCCACTCCGCACACTGCAGGCTCTGATTAAAGCCAAACACCCGAGCCACTGCTCCATTTGTCCATGACTTTGCCGCTGGCAGATGCAAAACGACTCACCCCAGCATCTTGACGAGGGCTGGGATGCCCCCAGACTTGAAGATGGCGAGCAGGCCCTCCCTGTGATGCGACAGGTTGTGCAGGGTGCCTGCGGTGCAGCGCGCCGTCTCTACGTCTCCCGTGTTCTGCATGGTGCGCACGATGGCCGACACCATCTGGGGCGAGCGCATGATGGCGTGCCGGGAGGCCTCCTTCTTTGAGAGCTGGTGCACCATCACCGCTGCCTTGTTCACCACCACCTGTGGGCAGATTGTCATGTCAGGTAAGGAGGGCTGTTTACCAGGTGGGTTTAAAAGGAGGACGGTGGGGGTTAAATGCTGAACTTACCTGGTCCTCATCATTCAGCAGCTTGGTGAGTTCTGGAATGGCGCGGGTGGCCAGCTCAGCGTCATCCTGGTAGTTGATCAGGTTGACCACGGCATGCTTGAGCATCTGCGAGGGCTCGGCCAGCCGCTGTACGTTGGTGGGATGTGCGCTGTCGAACTGCGTGGAAGGGATCTGCATGCCCTCATCCAGGGTCTCGGGGAACATGGCCGCACGGACCCTCTGAGCCCGTGTCATGGCATACTGCCCGTCAAGGTCTAGGGAGAACAACGGGTTCATTTTACCTTTGCCTCTGCTCCTTTGCCTATACAGCAAGCCGTGATATTAACCAAAAGCCTCCCTGGCCGGTCACAGTGCCTGAAAAGCAGCAAAGGCACTCACCAGCCACCTGGTCCGGTTGGAAAGGCTGGGAGAAGCCTTCCTCCCACCCATACAAAACCTGGTTGTCCACATCCTCCTCCTCCGGGTTTCCCTTGCCACTCAGAGAAGGTGCTGTAGTGGTGGCCCCAGAGTGGATTCCAGAGTCCAGGTACGACTGCTGCCAGTGGTTGACAGCTGCTTTGCGGTCTGGCTCCATGGCCATGTCAAGCTCCATCAGGTCAGCTGTGGAGGCACATCAGGATGCATTGAATAACCAATACAAGTTGAAGGACTTAAATACTGCTGGGCAGGTAAGAATTAGACTAGAATCTTACCCTGGGTGGCCATCTTGCTTTCTGAACCCTCCGCCTGCACCACTGCAGTGTCTGCAAATACAGAAAATTCATTCACACACCTGCTGCATTTGCATTGCTTACTTCTACAGGCATAGGCCATTCCAGGTAATTCCTGGTTCATAAAGTCACTGCCTCACAGCTTCTCGTCACACTTAAAGTACTGATGATCCCTCTTGCAGTCCGTTACTCGGCGGCATGAGAACACCAGTAGGCAGGTGCTTCATTCCCTTATAGCTGCCTTAAAGTTCTGGAACTTGTTTCCAGCTTCTGGCCACTTTCACGCCACATCAGGACCGAGAACCTTTATGCTAAATAAGCACTGGAAATGCAAAAAGCTTGCAGGTTAAACTTCACAAACAATTTGAACCTACACCAAAACAATGGAAGATCAATAAGTCATTTTGTTATTTGCCACTCACTGTGAGGATTGATTGTTGATCAAACAGAACACAGCCTCTTGTTTTAATATGACGTGCAACATGTTCAGGATTCTTATTAAATCTAATCAGCAGATTGATCTTTTGTCTTCCATAGAATAAAAACCGATGTAACATCCTGCTAGTAAGTGCTGGTAAGTTTCACCTCCGGTAGACCAAAGTATATTGGTTAGCGATCCAATTCTCCAATGCAAAAAATATAGGCACGCAAGCAAAAAAATCACTTTCTGCATAACTTCTAAGTTAGAGCTAGCAGATTGGTTGACCACAAGCACAAGTTGATAGCTGCAAGCTCCTCCCCAGCAGTTTGTGTTTGAACAAAATGTACCCAACTTAGAGTAGGTACTTAAAAAAAGGTCATAGATCTGCCTTAGAAACAATCGGGAGTTGCTGTGGAGTGAATATGACAAGACCCTGGATCCAGAAAAGTTCCAGTGGCATGAAAGCGCCTCAAAGTCGTATTAACCCAGCCCTCCCCCTAAACATCAAGGCCTTATGAGTTTATTATACAGAACAAACAGGTCTAACTTTATGCAACAGATACTGCTGGCTTGTTTCAGACAGGCAGCAGTGCACAACTATCCAAATGCACACTGAAGAACTGTTTTGAAATTTGGTGTGACTGCAAAACAAAGAACAGGGTTTACAACAAACAGGACCCCTTGCATGCTAGCTACAGAAAGCAAGTGTTGTGGGAATTCAGTACTTCCTTGCAGGAGAATTCTGACCGCTGTTAGATAAGCTGGCACTGAGTACACCCCAAGGTGCATAGCTACAGAAGTATGTTTCCCATAACACCTGACTGCTCCAAACATCTAATACTAAGGGAGACAGACCACTGTGCCAATCCAAGGGTATTTTGGCCTGCCAAAATGTACTGAAGGGGAACGAGCCGCTAATTTCCCATGAGTGCTACAGGGAGTTATGGCCTTCATGATCAAAAATGACTTTGGGGCGGGAAGTTAAGCAGTTACTCCTTAAGCAACCCCCTGGAAGGTGGAAAGATTTGGCAAGGATGTCAGAAGTGAGGCCAACCAAAGAAATTGACAAGCAGCAAGAGTAAAAATTCAAGATTCCACACATTGAAAATATGGAAACCTTTGGTTTCAGTTCTTTCCAATTACACCCAAGCAGTATTCCAGTTAAGCAGTCTCCAAGTCCAGTGGTTGCCTGTTCAATTCCCCAAGGGCAACCTGCTGAAATACAAGGTAAACTTAGCACCTATGTAAAGTTACAACGTGGAGGTAGACATTTTGACGATGCGTAAAGATGCTGAGTTCCTTGAAGTTTATCAAAGTAAGCCATGCCACAAAAGGAAAAGGGCTTGAATTCTATCAACATTTGGGTTAAAAGTCAAAATCTACATCTTCTGCATTTTAGTCTTGGATGTATTTCAACTGAAGCTACCAGTTCAGAGCAATCCGACTCAGCTCAGGCTTTGCTTTGTGGAAGGTCGTGGAGCTGCCAGACGTCCCGGGGTACAATGTTATAAATGGAACGCCATCTAGGTGTTTGTAAACCCTGCTGTGAAAAGCAGAACTCAGGAACTGAACTACAGCATTTTGACTGAGACCACTGCTGTTCTGACAGATTGTCAGTAGAGAACTTGAAAGACCCTTAAAATCAGCAATAGCTGCAGCATGCTGGAGGAACAGAAAACCATGCAGCTGCTGACGCTCACGATAAATAGTGGACCTCTTAAGCAGCTAGAAAGATGAAAGGACTGCCGATACGCAAAGTACTACACTAAAGCTGACCCAGAAAGCTACATCTGGTGCTGGGGAACAGCAGCCAGCAATTTCAAACCTCAGCACATTGACATGTGTGCAGAGCCAAACCTGTAAAGCAGGAGGAAGGGTGCGGCTGTTTAAACCACACCCATGGCACTCAGATTCCACAACTGTGAAGAGTACAAATGAAACCAGGAAAAGGCTATTGAAATACCACCTGTTTATGCAGCAAAGACCGACAGCTGGTTATGGGGGCAGTCATTAACTGTTGCAGGAATCACTCCCTGGTACTCTGGATCAGGCAAAAAACTACCCAGAGCTTATTTTTAGTCCAGCCACAACTTGAGCACAACCCATTCATACAGATACAGCTAAGGGCCAGCAAAATCTTGGCCACAGAGCAGGGTTATTATTGTCAACTAAAACTTTAAGAAAACATTTTCGTAAACTGAAGACAAAAATAAAGCTCAATACCAAGGATGCACCGATTAACTGACTAATTACAAGAAATAGTCTGTTTGTGGCCTGATCAGCACTGATCAGTAATTGGCCATTCCAAATATGGTCAATCTTATGAGCCGATCATTTGTCCAAAGCTATGCCAGACAAATAACACATTACAAACAGATGTGAGTAGGTATAAGAGCAGCTGGGAAAGCTCACCCAGTTCACAAGTGCACTACTTACGACATAAACCGTCAAACACAAATCACAAGATGCCTGCTATAGTACTACAACAAAAAGAGCCATGTAAAACAATTCGCATAACCTCCACATTGCTCATACATATCCCTTTGTCAATTACCCATCTCAGCTGTATGTAATTTAGTGGCTAGATCGAGTTAAACACTTAAACCGGGTAGCTCACTAAAAACCCAATCTTCAGATATCCTCAGACTGCCAAATATATTATACTTGTGTTACACAGTACGCAAACAAACCATAGACAGGTCAGATAATGCTACCAAGTAGTGCATGCAACATAGCCAATGAAGTGGTTCCAAAAAGGTCCTATTCTGACCGTGAAAATGGTATGCAACATGGACTGTTGGCATCCCAAACACACTGTCAGCGGCAGCGGCTTCCACACATTCTAAAGTAACCAAATGCCAACGCTTCTTGGATACAAAATTAATTAAATCTAAGATTTTGAATTTATCCATTACTTTGGCATGCATTATAAACTTTCAGTTCAGAAGTGTGCAGTAATCGACCAATGTGATAAATGTTCAATTACACAAAACTTGCGCAACTTTAGCACTTTCCATTACTATTTAATAGTACGTAGCTAGCATAATGATTTGCTTCTCTTTACCATTAATACCTGGAATATGTTTTGCCTAGTTGAAAGCACAGAATTGTCCAAAATATCTTGACATGCATACAAAGATTTTTGCAATTCTATGGGTGTCGACTTTGAGAGAAGTTTGAGGAAGGGTCTTCACACACACACACACACACACAAACGCACACTATTTTAAATTATATATACACACACACAAAGTACAATAGACTAAAAATAAACAGGATTCAAAATGAAATTTGAATACATAAAAATGATTCTGTACATTTCAAATACCCTTTATTGCACAATACAAATTCAACAGCAGGACACACTGTCCAAGGCACCTTCTCACCGACCCTTTTCTATTCAAGCTTCCCATACATCACTTTAGACAAAACTATACATTAATAAAATAATGTTTATCGGGTTAATAATCACATCAAAAGCAACTATTGTGCAGACATTACCAGGGACATATCACTAACCAGTTCAGATCCAACCCAGTCGGCTCCTCAGCAAATTGTAATAGTTCATCCTCACTTTACCATGGCACAATCACAGTGACAAAACATTTAAAGCTTCAGGTAATGTCACAGCTGGGAAAGTTTAGTTTAACAGTCCCTTACACCACAGTAAGGATGCAGGCTCAGTCAGCAAAGGCGTCTGGGAAAGGCTGAGGACAAAGCAGCTCTTGCGTTCATTTCAGATGTAAAATTAAAGCAATGTGGCAATGCTTTCATGCAGCATTCAACATTTACAGTACTTAGTCATGAGTCGGGCCCCACCTTACACTCACCTAGCAAAAAATAGGTATGCATTAGATGGATAATGCTGCAGTCCCAGCTAGTTAATGGGTACAAAAGCTTTGAGAAGTCATCTCCCCATCAACAGTGTCCAAATACCAGCGATCACAACTTGGTTTAAACTGTAAACATGTCCTTTATATTACCCTGACTTGGATGGATGTTACAGAATGAGTAAGCCTGCCAGTAAATGAACTGCAGCTGGGGCTCCCAAGTCTCTAAGACGGGATCACAGCACCAACTGCAAACACCCCTCTGCAGCCTCAACATTTACAAAGCAAGAATTTAAACTCTGGCGGGGAGGGAGACAGAAAGGACAATAAAATGGCACCGAAGACAGCCCATTGCTGAACACAGTAATGCACATTTGCTTAACAGAACAGCCAGCCATTATTTCAACAGTATAAAACTAGCTAAATTAATTTGGAAGATTCAAAGCTAAATAAGACAGCAGATAACAAAATTTTTAAAATTCAATTTTAAAACAAGCTCAATTACCACTTTAAGTACTGTGTTTAAGTGAATGTGGAAATTAAGGAAATTTACACGTTTCATTCCCAGATGCACAGGTCATGCTGTTCACAGTAAAAACCAGACCATGTATGACTTCTAGAACACATCAGTACATTCGTAAGCTTAGAGCATGACGCTCAACATCCAAAAGGCACCATAACACTTTAAAGAGCTCAAACAGTGCAGGTTTGCAGTTGAGGTGAAACTACAGGTATGTGTGACCAATAGTTAAATATCATTGCATGAAGCTTAATACCAGGTTTCACTGCTCAAAACCCTGCACAGACATGGCAAAATAGCCATCCATGACAGCAGGTATGCAAAATCCTTAAGAAAGCATAGGAGAGGGTTATTCAAATCATGGTCCAGGCACTGCTGATTTTCCAGGCTTCCTTTACCATGAGCTGGGTGTGAAGCCTCTGTGCCCATCAGAATCAGTAATTAAACTGCCTGGGAGAACTGAAAACAAGGCCTGGACTTCAGCACAATGTCCAGATTTGAAGAGCCCAAGAATAGATAAAAGGCCTGTCCTGTATAAGACATGAGCCCAGAGCAGGGTGTCTAGCATAAATCCATGTAGTTATAATGCCACTAACCTAACATGCAACATGATAATGGCACACATTATAAAACTGAAAAAGAAAAAATCTTTGAGACCAGGAATTAAACAGCGTTATACTAAGCACAGCTAGAGAAAAGTACAGACTGATTAAAAAATTGAGAACCAAGCCGTCTCAACCACAGTAGACTTGACCACGTATCCATGGCATGCAAAACAGATGATGGCATTCATACTTCCACCATCTTGTGAGTTCAGCATGCACAAGCCATGTCAGAACAGCAAATTCTGTTCTCACTCAAAAACAGTTCAAAAACAGTCTGCACATAACCTTTATTGCCTTGGATTAAAACTTAAAGCCAAAACCACTACTGAAAAGCAGCCAAATAGTCACTGTAGACCCTTTGTGAAGCACCTCCGCACTAAAATGGACGCAACACTGCACACGCATACTACCTTCCCCACGCCGAAGAAAAATGAATCCCCAAAACATTAAGTCGTACTGTTGTACAATTTACACCACATTTCATGATCAGAAAAACGACAGATTCCTTCAAGTAACCCCCTCTCACCTGCTGTCCTTATAGTAAATCTAAACTACACAAGCCATTAAGCTCCTAGTTTCAGGAATCAACCAAATATAGTTACCATAACCGGCACTATTACCTCAGGCAGAGTCGAAAAACCACAATGCAGCAAAAGTGGCTATCAGAGGCACAGTTCTAAAAAAACCACCGCGGGCAGGGACTGGATCAGTCACAGTAGGCTATACATTTCCAGACACCCGGCTGCACCTCCCTCTTACACATGGAAGTAATCTGGTAAGTGGAGCTTCAAAGGAAGACTACCCCCCTCCACAAACCACTAAAAATCGCACACAGAGCTCTTGAGTGCGTCCACTATGAGAGCACACAATCAGCACATTGATAGAAAAATCACTGCAGCACAAGCATTTGCATCAGTCGGACAGATTAACGGGGAGGCAAATTAGTGAAATAAACAGGCCATTCCCAAAACCCCCCCAAAGATTTGCAGACCAAAGCCTCATGGCTGAATTACACTTATTGTTGACGTAAAAGTGAAAAACACCTTTTTAAGGTACTTAAAGGAAGATACACCAAGACATTCCAATGACCATTAAAAAATGACGACCTGTACTGCCAAAGAGCACAACTTCTGCCCCTTCTAGAGGGGAAACCCAGAGTAATTACAACTGGCTCTCCTGTTGTGTCTCTAGAATTAAAGGGACAAAAAAAATCAGCTGGTCACACCTATATATTACTGAATACGTCCACCACCGGCGACGCTGAAGGGCAGAACTCTCAAGATGCGTTTCCTAGGGTCAGCCCCGTCACAAAAGTATAATGCAGCGCTATAAAAACCGAATCCATGTTTCGTCCAAATTTTCTGGGCTGGCAATTAAACGTCGTGTCAAGCATTAAGTTACGGTCAGCTTGTGGAAATAAACCCACTCGTGGAAGTTTTACCCCATGACTGGCCCATAGTAGAGGAAAAAACATTGTGGGGAGGGTATTTCCAGAGCAGACCCACTAACACCCCACTCACTCCCCAGAAAAACTAACCAGGGCTTCAGCGGAGATCAAAGCCGTCCCCACCCCCACAGCCCCAGCCCGATCCCGCAGTTTCAGCTTTCAAAGCACAGATCCACCAAAAGCGCCGCAAACACTCGTATTTCAGTCCGGGCTCCTCCTCGCCTTTTTCCCGAAACGCACACCGGCCCGTCTTTGTCTGGGGCGAAACCGACGGTCAGCTCGCTTAGCTCCGGACGACCAAAACGTCGTCTGAACACACGGTCCGGGGGGGGGACAGACTGGATCGCAGTGATAAAGCCCGATCCAACAAGTTTGGCAAACTGCACAATACACACATCAACTCGCTGTGTGTGTGTGTGTGTGTGTGTGTGTGTGTTTGTGTGCGGGGGGGGAGCAGCACGGAAACCCGAACACTAACTGAACACGTTTAGTTTGCGGTAAATGTCGGGAGTACAAACAAGGCATTTCAGATCTTACACCAGTGTTCGGGACTAAATGTGAACTAATCAAAAAACTTCACCTCGACGATGCAACAGAAGACTAGTTAGTGGCACGTCCTCAAAGTCAAAGTAAGCCTGGTCGGGGGAAGGCGGGTGGCTCCGCGTGTTTAGAACGCCGGACTCCTCACTAGGTCACTCTCGGCACGGATATACTCGTTTTATTCACAAAAGACAACACCTATGTGAAAAGTTAAAGCGAAACACCAGCACCATTTTCAAGAAAATTAGTCCCCGCGGGAGGCAAGCTCGCGAGTTGCTACGCCAAAAACACCCGAGGTAATTTCAAGCAGTTAACTTTAAGCAAAAACGGTACAACGGGGCGGCTGTCGGAGCCTACCTGACCGTTAAATCGGCGTATCCGTCCTCTTCCCTTTGGTGGCCTACAAGCGTCGGTCAATGATCACGGTTGAGTCTCGGGAAGCGCCGCGTAAGACGCTAAAGCTAAGCTAGGCTACGCTAAGCTAACGGAGGAAACGTCCCCGAAAGGCACGAACGGAGCCGCAGCAGCTCGCTCGTGCACACAAATATTCGACAGCTCCGCTACACAGGAAACGGGCTCTCAAAATGGCGCCGGCGAGAGAGCGCTCTTATACCAAGTATGCGGGAGCGTATCCTTCCGCGGCCGACGAAAAGGGGAGGAGTGGGAGGGGGCAAATGTTGACTGTGATTATGAGAAGAAAAATATATAATGTCTTTATTAAAATGACTACAAACAATCGTGAGGTGCAGTACTAACGTTCATTTGTGTATGGTGCATAAATGGCAAAGGCGGGGAAAATGGATCACGGTGCAGCAGTTAAAGTGCATTGTGCGCGCAGGGATATGCTGAGACATTGGGGGTGGCCTTCCTTAGGCTGGAACCGTACAGTGTGTGAGACGGATGCTGGGTGCGAGGGTAGTGATCAGAGTTGGGGGATATTTCACAGTATCCCAAAACCGGAATCATCAATTATTGCACAAATAAGCACTTACTAGAAAACTTTTTCATCTGATTTTGAAAATGATTTAAATGGTTTCACCAATCAAATAGTGAAGTTTCACGTGCTGCCTCGGTGCATTCTTAGTCGTTTAACCTTTAAGAGTCTCGTCATAGTGCATCGTGAACTTTATTTTATCATATAGTAATACACTGAAATATTCATGTCGGTAGCACAATGCTTATTTTAAAATTAGTATTAGTTTTTCTATATTACATAAGATTTCATGAATATGATTTAATTTGATATGATTTGAGAAAATTCCATATGCATTCAAATTTTTATTAAAATGAGTTATAGAAGCTAAATAATTTATTACGAATTAGGGTAAACTCTAGAAAGAGACACTGTCGATATAATCTAATTTCCAAATTTAAAAATTACATACCTGTCGAACGAATGCTTGTTGTAAACAGTGACGTGTCCACGAAATCCCTACAGCTACTGAGGAAAAATACCTGTGTGTGTATGCATGTATACATCATTTTAAGAAGTATAACTCCACTGTACTCTAAACGTTACCTTGGAATATAAATTAGGATCTTTATGTCCACAATAAATCTGAAATCCCTGTATGATAATGATTGAGAATTTGCCCCGTTTCTGTTGCCTGATTAACCCACATATAACTGATAATGGAATATTTTTTCTCTACAGCGTTAACTCTGAGTAGCAATAATAATAATAATAATTATAATAATAATAATTATAATAATAATAATAATTATTATTATTATTATAACACCGATTGCAAAGCAGTCTGTCTGAGTTAATATCATAAGAATATAAAGTTCAGGCAAAAATAGTCTGTGAAATATTATCCCTTTTATGAATTGCATGCTAAACAGCGTTTTTAGCAGGTACATTTTGCTATTTAAAACATCTTTACTGATATAATATAAACATACATGTACACACACACACACACACACACACATCTTTACTCAACATAAGCAAAATAATACAATTTAGCCAAAAAAGGTCATTCATATTTCATTATTATTTTTTATTCCATTAGTCTTGGTTCTGTCTGCATTTTAAAGGATGTCCAAAGTAAAAGTCTTTGCTTAAGTCTTATTTGGGTATATTATAAATGCAGCTCATTTTCCTTAAAAAGCTATAATATTTTAATATCAATTGCAGTTCTATTTAATTTTTATTCTATTTATTTGAAATATATTAAAATACTGTCTTTGACACTCTTAAAAGTTCTCCAAACTTTCATGGTAAAAAAAGGTTAAAAAAAAACTAAATAATAAAACAGGTGCCATTGAATTAATTGATATTGTTTGTTACATGTTTCACAAACCTAACAAATAGATCATTAACATATGTATTGGCTGGGGGCATGGAAGATGTGGGCTACCCCTAGAGTGCAGCAGGTACCTAAGGCGATGGAGAAATGTTGGAGGGTTGTCTACCTCCATGTTCTCCTAGGGAATAGAGGAGCCAGGCATCTTCTCCTGTTCGACATGAACGGCTCTTCGTGCACCCCACTCCGCATCAGAATGGTCACTAACTTATCCAACATTCGAATGTATGTTAGTGTCCCTTCATGTGTGAAAAATCCAAACAAGATCAGGGTATGGATTAAAATGGGAGTAGCTGCTGCCTTAATGACCTTGAATGAAGTTAACTTAAAGATTTTCACGCAGTGCTAATTACTTGTCATCCACCCCTACACATACACTAGAACGTTTACCACCGCCCGTAAATATCTCATCCACTTTGTGTGTGCGCTTATACGTGTGACCGTTTTTATGACGGTCCCTAACAGTGCCCATCATCCTTCCCAGTCTCCTCGTTAGCTGCCAAAATAGGAAAAGCGAGATTACTTTCTCGTGGGTTTCTGAGTTGCAGAGGTTGAAAATGTTTGCTTAAAACTCTCTGAGGATTTGCTTTATTTTATTTTTAGGTACAGAATTTATTCATTATATTGTCTTGATTGTTTAGCACCGCACCAAAAATATACTTCTTCTTATACCGCTAAATGATTCAGATTCTGAGGATTAAGGACGGCCCATGAATTCAGAATGATCCAAATCAGACAGTGGGACCTGAAGGAATGTGTTACGTGAAGCCAAGGTAGCGACGTCTCAACAAGGCCTTCTGTATGCTAATTCAGAAATTGCAGACATTACGCTTCCAATTCCTCACTGATTTTTGTTTTATCCAGAATATTTTCAATAATGGAAACCGTATATTTTGGAAAAGAGCAACATGCTATTTAACTTGTCTTATTTTCATATTTCTTTATGGGAGATCACAGCATTTTTGGGAGGCTCACCCCTACCTGAGAAGCAGACGAGGGGATGAGGGGACGTCCGGCTGAATGGAAATATGCACGCTGCCGCAGCGCTATGTCGCGCGACGGCAAATTAGCTAGCAGCATCAAGGGGGTCTTTGAGCGCGGTTCATTCGCGAGACAGGAAGTGCTGCCTCTCAGCTTCAAGAACAAATACCCCATTGTCTACGCGGCAGATGTCGACCCGCGAGCCGGCATTCAGGAGCCGTGTACCGGCACCGGAGCCTCTGGCAGGGGGGTGGACATCTACACAGCTACCATCGAAAACGGCGGTAATCTGGATTGCTGCGGATACGGATGCGTTTTTTTCCGGCTGTTGCCACGGAGAGCGTCATATATGAGCCGGGAGATGTGACGGGGTGATTAAGGATAACTGAGAGTTTTATAATTCATGAAGACCCCCCCCCCCCACCCGAAAAAATAAGAACAACACCCTCCCCCTCCATTTTATGAGTTATTTCAATCACATATGTAGGTGTTCAAGATGGAAACTTCCCTTTCATCAAGAGGAACTAGGATATGAAAGATTGGCCTTAGAGCCAGGCTGGAGGACTGGACCAGGGTTCCCGAACAGGACCGCCACCTTGCTGGATTTAGCTGAATGAGGCCGGGCTGATGAGGGGTATATATTTCCCTTTCTTTGCTTCAAAAAGGAAGGGCACCATCAGTTGCACTTGTGTGCTTGTGTTCCCTGACCTCACTGGGTCAAAGGTCACAACAGCACATCCTGGTGATGTCAGAAGCCGGTGACCGCAGCCTGGCCTCCAGAGGGAATTGCACCAAAACGGTGATTCCGCTTTTTCCGCGCCCCGGACGCAAGCGCTGTGGCGGCGACCAGAAGTGAGGGGAAACGGAACAGATTCTCCACCACAGTGAGATCTGACCCAGCTCCGCCTTAAAGTGATGCAATATTTACTAAACGTAAGCACAACAAAAGAACATTAGTTAACAAGACTAAAAGATCAAATAAAACTCTTTAAACACATATATCCGAAATATTTAACACCTTTGACAGAAATGCAGTTGTTATTAAAACAACCATTGTATAATAAATGAAAAAAAGGCCTAAATGTCCCCCAAAGACACACGAAACACGAGTGAAGGTACTGTCAATGTTACAGGCCTATAGTAATGCAGCATTTACTCATTTAATTTATCTGGCAGAATAAACTTATTTTAGCAAAAAGACAAAATGACAGACGAATGATATCTTTACAATCATCGATCAAACTAATCTTATGGGTCTTTATTTCTCAATAACAATAATAATGTAGAAAATCTGGTAATTTTGGGAAAAAAAACAAATAACGATACTAAATTAATTTGATGTCTTGTAAAAAAAACGATACAATTTGCTTTGTTTATTAGATTTTCTCGTGATGATCGTCATCAATGTGACAGACTTATGCTTTTGAACTTTTTTTCAGCCCTATGCAGTAGCCTGTTTCTTTGTCAGAGTGCTGTGAAATTTAAAACATACAGCTAAATTAAATGGACCCTTTAAATGGTGATAAAGAATTGATTAGTTTACTATTAATGCTAATTTTATCGCGCAACTCAGGAAGCTGAAAAAAACATAATGTATACAATTACATTGATTTCGGTGATTGGTATCTCCAATTCTGAAGTCAGCGTCTGTTATGTATTGAACGTTTTCACAAGTTTTGTTGCTTTTTTCTATCCGCGGCGTCTAAAAGTAAGGGTAAAAAGAGAAGGGAAATCATAGTAATGTTCTGTTTATGACAACTAGCGGGGAAGTACAGGTTTCATCGCGGAGTCGTTTTGGGGCTCGAAGGAACTGGCAGGAGAATAGAGGGATGCTCGGGATGACGCTGAGTAATGAGAATTTGCCCGGCCATGCTGACAGACTCACACTGCGAGTGCGGCTGGGCGGCTCTGCCGTGAAAAGGTGCCGTGCTGGTTTGATAATCTGCGCTGACACGGCGCCGCTTGAGCCGCCCGCCGCCTTTAACCCGACGGGAGCGCCTCCGCCGCGCCTAAAACTGCCCTCTGCCGCACCCCATCAGGGCACTAACTTGCACTGTCAAAATATCGCAGTACAGTTATTCATTTCTAGAAAAAATGTTTATTTAGTCAGGTCTAAATTTAGTGTTTTATTTGTACATGAAATATGACAAGTAGAGAAGATGACATTGCTAATACTGATACTTCAGTTTCTATCCTAAGAAAATTTGTTTTATGTGAAGGCAATGTTCAAACTTAGAACAATGTTTATTTTAAACATGTAAGCCTTTTGGTATGATGTATTATTAGGAAAAAAACATTTCTTTGCAGTAGACCGAATAATTTTATTTTTAGAAAAGTTTATGAATGCAGATTGATAACAAAATTATTTTTTATAAGTGTGCTAAATAAATAGTCACACTATGAATGGTCCCTGTATTTCAAATTCAGAAGTTATGAAATTATATAACGTTGTTAGAAATTGCCTGAAATTTATACAGGTATTAGCAATTAGAGAACGTAAGCGCATATCACACCAGGCGTACAGAAAGAAGAGCGACTATATTATATTATGTTTCAGTTTAGAAAAATGCACACATTTATGGCAATATCTTTCATAGCTTCTAAAAGAGTGAAAATATGTCCGCCTGACGCTTCATAAATAAGAATTTTGGAAATTAAGCACAGATCCAGGGTCAGATATACAGTTCACCCCGCATCGAGTCGGATAACTGCGCCGGTGTCGAGCACCACGACAACCGGACACTTCCGACTTATGAGAACATCGTTTAGTTACAATAATTCGATTTCAACCATAATATTTTTATCTCGAAAATTATGGAATGATATTAATTAGTTTAGATGAGACGAATAAAGACACCTATTTAAGGTTTGCAATGCGTAACTATTATAAATTAAAATACAATTTCCTTTTGAATTATTATTATTATTATTATTATATCAGACATTGGTTTCATTATGAGTTGTTGGCTCTCCAATGGGGGCACTTCAGTTATTTGGGGACTAAAAAATTAAAAAATCAATTTTAAAACAGATGTTAAATATCCAAAAGAGATATATGTATTGTGTCACAGTAATATGTTAAAGAATCTTGAATGTAAAGTAAATGTAAATGTTGCGACTGACGTCAGCAGTATCGCTTAAATGGTTACCTGCTGCAGTTTTATGCATGATCCTTATATATGATGAATGTAGGTAAACATTAAGTAAAGGAGACGCCATGTTTAAATTAGGTGGAATTACGGGATCAGGTAAAAATATCCAAATTCTCTAAAATCCATTTAAAGTCTAGAACAATTAAAACAATGAAATTAAAGCAGAGGCATAATTGCAGTAGACGGTCGGTGCTGTTTAAACATTTTTTGTATCAAAACATTTATATAAAACCGGAGCTTATTATTTAAAATTGATCTATATGCTGTTCATTAAAATATGAAAGGAAGCAATACCTAAAGAAACATCCTTTAAATTTTTTTTAATGCCACAAAAGTATTTTGAGTAAATGTTTAAAAACATTGGAATGAGCCAATATATGTTTCATTATTTTCAGGTTAATACTATCGCACGAATACAGCCTTGTGTCCACATAGGAGAACGTGTAAGCTTTGGAAGTAACTCCGGGTTTTTATTTCACGAACAAGCACACGGTGTATATAGTACATTGTGTACGAAATGAAATTTTTGTACCTTTTAATTATAACATTTAAGGTAGCAATATGCTGTCGGAGAACTAGTTGTATTTTATAACTATTATTTTTTTTTTTGCTCAAAATTAAAAAAGGAACAAGCCATTTAAACAAACATGATTTTAAATCTTTCATTTTGTGTGGCCAGTTGTCTTAATCCGTTTAATAGACCGAGAGGACGTTTCCCTGGTATATGTGACCCTCTGTCCAAAGCCTTGTTAGTCATTCATGGGGTGTAATCACCTGCTAATTATACAAAGTCTGTTTTTATTAAACACACGGCATTACTACTGAACATAGTCAACTAATGTAAAACAACTTAAATAAATTAAAAGGTAAATTCGATATTTAAGCAACATGTAACAAATTTTAGCCAATATTGTCACATGATATTAAATAGTAGTAGCAGTAGTAGTAGTAGTAGTAATAATAATAATAATAATAATAATAATAATAATAATAATAAAGAAAAGTTACTTGGTAAATTATTATCAAAACAATGATGAGAAAAACACAATCTTATTAAAAATAATTTTCATGTGAGTAATGTTTTGGACGCCTTTGTAGTAAGCTATGACAAAGAGTGATTACAAACAAAGTGATTACTACGATGACAGGACTGGCTGCTTTCCATCACATATTCAGCGAATATTTCCCCGGATCGGTTAAAGGTGTGATGCTATTGGAGCAGGATTTGGTTCCAGAGGATTCTGGGACTGCAGATGGGGACTGCGGCAGAATGCTTCCCATGAACACAATGAAGATTCACACTCATTTATAGCCGGGGTGTTTGAAGCGTTCTGCCACTCTGTTTTAAATCAGAAACCTGAAAGCTTTCTCCTGCAGGAATTAACCCCCCCCCCTTTCCTTTCCTTCACTGAAAAAATGTTGAAATTTTAAAAGTATGTCTATTGATTGAGTCATTTGAGCAGACCGAGGGAGACAGTCCCCTTGAAATGACACATTTGTGATATTTTCTGGGAAGTCCAGGCCTTGAGGTGGCTCTAAGCAGGACAGGAACAACCAGATCCTGCCTGACAGATGACACATAGGTTTTCCACCCTCTGCATTAGCTGGCAACCGCAGGGAAACATGTAAAAGGAACGAGGGTACGTTTCCGTGCCAACGCGGACTAAGGCAAAGGTCCAATCCCCCCAAACAGCGTTTAAAAATATCAGGTTTAGAATGGGAATTAGAGAAATGCTGCTTAAAAATATCATGTCTGGAGAGGGATTTATGGGGAAAAAGTGCCAAAAAGGCAGGATAAAAACAGTAAATGAGAAGTTTTATGCTTTTAGACAGAGTAAAATGCGAGTTATAAAGCACGGCCAGGGAGAATATAATCACATCATGCAAGGTCCACTGTACACATTTAGGCGAGATGCGAGAGACGGGCTCTTTCAGACATCCCTGCTGAGCAGAGTGAAAACCATGAACAAATGAAAGACAGAACTCATCTGTGTTTATATTTTTCACACAATGGAAAACCAACTCTTTGTGTGCCTTTTCCTTTTATTATGGCGGGGGGGGGGGGGGGGGGGGGGGGGGGGGGGGGGGGGGGGGGGGGGGGGGGGGGGGGGGGGGGGGGGGGGGG
>JAODUD010000046.1:6897813-6908849 GCA_026784285.1 Stomatorhinus walkeri | reverse complement strand
CTGCCTCCCCAACAGCACAATTATTACACGGAAGATGAGCAACATCTATGAGTCAGCAGCCAACACCCTGGGCATCGTCAACAGCCCCTGCCTGACCAAGGTGGAGCTGCGAGTGGCCTGTAAGGGCATCTCCGACCGGGATGCACTCTCCAAGCCCGACCCCTGCGTGGTTCTCAAGATGCAGTCACATGGCCAGTGGTTTGAGGTAGCCTACCCTCTCTCCTGTGTTACACTATTGTGCATTTCTATACTACACAAATACTACTATACTTCTACATATATCCTGTACACTATGCTGTAGTACTTAATATTAACTATATAAGGAATCGTATATTGTACCTTTGATTTCGCCAGAAATATAGTTTTTTTCTTTCTGTCCTAGTCATTCTACACCATGCTGCGGCATATTTAACATATGCTATTGTGTGCTGTGCTATGTGGTTATGTGCTACGCTACATTACTCTACGCTGTGCAGGCAGGGCTGCCAACTTTGGTCAGCTTGCTGGATTGAGATTTTCAATTCAAGACAAGTCTGCACACACATGCATGTAACAGTTTTATTACCTTGTAAATAGTCTAGTAGGGTTTGCAAACTACCCCAGTGCTTCTGATGTAGCTAATTTTAGCTTTATAATGGAATAATATAGATTTGTCGTAAGATCTTACTTACCTGTTTCATGTTATCTGGTACTTACAGTAATCCAGTTGCTGACGGTTTCAAATAATAAATGCAGGCCTGCGTTTTTAAAAAGATTTGTTGCAGATTTTGTCACTGGCTGGCTGGTGCACGTCCCAGAAAGGGGACACCCAGGACAGGATGTCAGTCCATCACAGGGCAGACCCACACTCTATGTGCAGTTGTTAACTTTTATACTTCTATATTTATGCTTCAGCTTTGTCACTTAATGGTTGAGCCCATGTGACTGCGAGGTGGGGTCCTATTTTCGCCTGTGACGGTACTGAAGGTGCATGGACTCCCTGCTCTGATTTCTAGTCCCTCTGTTGTGTTTCTGTGTAAGTGAGGGACTTGGGCTAAAGGCGGAGCTCATCGCCAGTGACGTTTCAGGGCAGAATATGGAGCTCCGGTCTCCGGCAGGCCTGCTGTGAATGTCGCTCCCGGCATCTTTCAGCTAAAAGGGCGAGTTTTGAGTTTGTGTGCCTGCCGTCAGGCAGATGTTCTGCAGACCAAAAAGCTTTTTGTGTGCCTCATAGAATGGGCTGCCCAGGGTTACCCGAGCAGCAGCTGGAGGAGGGAGCCGGAAATTCCGCTTCAGTTAATCCCCCCCCCCTACACACAATAAAAGGTTAATGCATTCTAGCTACTCTTTATCTCCACAAGAGGTCTTCATCGACAGATCGGCAGTCGCGGCTAATGAGCTATCCACTCCGGGTCCCGTGGACTGGGCTCAGGTAACAGGGACCCCTGCCCATAGAGTGGAGGGCCCTTCCCCGCCCTACAGGAGGCCCAAAAGGCAATATTCTCCCATAACCAGATAAGCTGGAGCACAGGGTGCGAGCGGAGCTCCCTCCCACTTCACCATCCCGGCCCACCACACCGTCCGCCTGACTCCTGGCTGACTTTCCGGAAGCTTCCTCCAGTTCCAATGTCATTTCGAGGGCAACAAATATAGGAGCTGAGGGCAGATATTAAAAGCGTAGTGGACGAGAGTGAAGGCACGCAGTCCCAATGCGGAGTGCAACGAGAGGAAGTTCCACTGTTCTGTTCTCCTCCATCAATAACCTCCCAGGAGGCTGTTTAAAGCTTGGGCAGGTAATCAGAATGCCCCCCCCCCATACCCCCCTCCACACCCAATGAGGGCAGAGGGCATCACACTGTCTCCGAGATACAAAAATTGCTGTCAGAAGAAGGGAAAAACATGTTTTCCCAGACTTCCTCCGTCACTGTATAAATATGTTGCTCCAGACAAAAATGCCTGTCTCTCTCAGGCCAGAGGGTTAGCAGCATCGCTAATTAATACAGAAATATCCCGTTCTCACTCTACCCCGATAACGCGGGGAATCCGCAATGTGAAACGTCTATAATGAATGTCATTATGCGTTCAAATCCTGCAGAGACGTTCCCGCTGTGAAGTTGCTTTAAAAAAAGATTAAATATCTAAAAAAGAATACCGCCACCGCTAAAATTTATACAGATGATGCAACGTTTAATCCTGTGTTCCAGACTAATTTTTTTTCCCTTTTTGCATTCCATTATTATTCGGGTCGACTTTGACGTGAGCTTTTCACATGTGCACGTACACGCGCGTGTGCAGACGTGCACCGTTACCGCTGCGCACGTGACTGCGCACATGTGGAGGAGCGCACTAACCCACGTGGCAGAATCGCACTTTGGGTGCAGCCTTTCTGCAGCTTCCTTAAAGAGTGTTGGCTAGGAAAACGAGGTCAGCTCTATATTTACTACTCAGGACTGAACCATCTGCAAAGTCAGAACATAGAAAACATGACCATCAGAGCTCCAGCAGTGGGCGATGTTGGTCACATTCTCATTGGCTAATGTTCGATTCTATCCCACCTTTCCCAACAAGGACAGGAAGAAAGAAAAGTAATACTGTTCTAATATCAAAACACACCATCCCACTGTCCTTTGTGGTTTGGTATGACATTACACAGGATCTACAAACGTTTTATGTTGTTTAGGGGATGATAGTGGTTTAGAAATGTAGGATAATTGTTTGGGTCCTGAAATTAAGGTTTTTAACTGATGTTTGTGGGAGGGTAGACAGACGGGTGTCTCTGAAGCTGGGGATCTGTGCCAGCAACAGGAAGGTTGCTGATTCAAATCCCGGGAATGTCTGGAGTGGTTCTACTCTGTTGGGCCCTTCAGCTGCGTTTACTTTGTGCTGAGTATGACGTTAATCTACATCCAGGAGGTCCTCCAATTTACGGGGGGCTTGGTGGCAGAATTGGCACACCAGCCACGGGGGAAAAAAAACTCACACTGGTCCATTTGGACTGGTGTGGTGCTGAGGTATCACCCGCCACATGGCTGCACTCAGGTTCTCATCCCTGAGGGGGTTTGCCTTGTGGTGGGTGTGGCAAGGCACTGTAATCAGTGCATGCTCCTTACCTCCTTGTGGAGTTGAGTAGAGGGATAGTCATCACAGAAAATGTTTTTCCTTGAGAAAAGGTGTTGTGTTGCATATCACTGAGGGTTCATGGTATCTTCAGAAGCTGCCGGTCCAGCAGAGCAGGTGTGCGGATGTGAATGATTGTTCTTCTGCTGAAGGAAAACATAGTACCCCCCCCCCCCATCCCACCAAAGAAGGGAGTGCCTTGTCAATGTTTCCTGATAGTAATACCTTATTTTTCACTACAGCAGATCTCATATTCTCCAAAATATCGAATATCTTATGTCTGCTCAAAGCTATATTTACATTGCCGTCTGGATGTGTCACGGTGATGACCTTCCCTGGCGGTGATCCCGGGAATCCCCCCCCAATATGATCCCTCGAGGCTGGCCGATTGGTCCCTTGGGTTCGCCCCCTTCCAGGTGGACCGGACAGAGGTGATCCGCAGCAGCATAAACCCGGTGTTCTCCAAGGTCTTCACGGTGGACTACTACTTCGAGGAGGTTCAGAGGCTGCGCTACGAGCTCCATGACATCAGCAGCAGCCACAATGGCCTGAAGGAGGCCGACTTCCTGGGTGCCATGGAGTGCACTTTGGGACAGGTGGGGGGCGCTGCTAGGTTTCCATGGAAGCCGTTAGCTTGGTGCCGAAGGAGGCCAACAGTTTGCTCACTGTTGTAGCTGCGGATCGTGTGAATGATATCACAGATGAATAATTGCATAAGCATTTAAAGTCAATCACTGCTTTAATGTCTAACAGACATGTTGGGAACATTGTGGTTTTGTTTATGTACTTACTTTCTGTATATCCCAAATACTATTTGCATAAAAATGAATTTTGCCTCATATTTGTATTATACCAGCAGTTTTCAGGTCCAATAATATTAATCATATAGCAGTAGGACGTTCACAGTGTTTGTCTTTCTGACTTACATAAATGGCTCATGCTGGACTTGTAGGAAGTAAATGAGGCACTTTAGGACTGACCGGAGAACAGGGTCACTGCAGGTGTCTGGAGTTATGGTTAGATTTAGGGGCATTACCGTCTGTCAGCGTTAAAGAGGTTTGGGGACACTTAATGGCGCCCTCTTCACAGTCTCTTTCTCTCTCCGGGCAGATCGTGTCCCAGAGGAAACTCACGAAAGCCTTGCTGAAGCAGGGGAACACTGCAGGGAAGTCCTCCATCACTGTAAGCTGCATGCTGCATTCTCTGACAGAAAAAAACAACCCAAAGTGTTGATTTGAGTTGATTTTGTTGTTTATCTCCTGTCCAGTTTGCCATGCTGTTTTGAATCTGCATGTCCCTTGCGTCCGTCGTCACGCTCGCTATCTGTCCTGCCATTTTTATAGCCCTGACCAACTGTCAGAGGTAGACAGAAAGACAGACTGTGCCAGGTGAGCATTTATAAACGTGGGTGATCCCTCCTAGGTGACTGCAGAGGAGTTGTCTGGCGATGATGACTACGTGGAGCTTGGTTTCAGTGCAAGAAAACTGGATGACAAGGTAGCCCTTGGAAGGCCTAGAATAATAATGTCTTTTCTCGAAACCAGCTGTTAAATCTCTGTAGTTTAACGTTTCTCTTACATGATCATTTCTGTTTAGCATTATGAAATGAAGGAACTGTATTATGTAGAAAGCTGTTGCCAAGCTTGCTTAATTTAACACTGAGTAGAGGTGATGGAGGTAACCCACACATCATGGGGTATAAAACCTCACATACACACACACACACACACATACACCCACTTACAGACACTTACACATACATACACACTGCAGAGACTGGACTCAAAGCCCAAAACCCTGGAGGTGTGAGGTTAAACTGAGCTATAGTGTTATTCTGAAATTGAACTGTTCCAGCAAAATACTGATACAAGTATGCATTACAGAGTCTAATTTATCAGACTCAGCTTAAGACCCCTTTAATGTTGTCACGGCTGAGTTCAAACTGAATTTGGAACAGCAGGGTAATCAAAAATCCGTAGAAAGTTAAATGAACCTGTCACGTGACAGAATGCAGATTTCTCATTTGAAATCCAGCGTGTCCATAGCAACGACAACATGACAGCTGCGTAGTGTGATCATGTCAAGATGAATCAACATGTGAATCACAATCAGTGACTGATTTATGGCCACATTAAATAAGCCAGTCAATTTAGGAAAGTTTGAAATTTTCAGTCATTCGCTTGTTTGGTGCCTTTGCTCGATGCAGAGCGCCATTTTGATGTAGTGATCTGCAGGGATGCCCCCGGGAGGTGATTTCCTTTCAGTAGCTAAGGACCATCTCAGTAAATGTTACTGCCCACCCAGAAAGAGGCACGTCAGCTGCTGTCCCTCTAAACCAGGTGTGTTACGGGAGGAAGGGACTCATCTCCAGCTTGTTTCTACAGGACTTCTTCAGCAAATCGGATCCATTTTTAGAAATATTCAGGATAAATGATGACTCCACTGCCTCCCTGGTTCACAGGACTGAGGTACATCATTATCCAGTAATGCCCAAGACCTGTTTCTTTCAGTATTTACACTCTACTTCCTCTCTACTTCCACTCTATTTTCATTCTACTTCCTCTCTACTTCCAGTCTACTTCCTCTCTACCCCCAACCTACTTTCTCTCTATTTCAGTTTACGTCCACTCTATTTCCTCTCTACTTCCACTCTATTTTCATTCTACTTCCTCTCTACTTCCAGTCTACTTCCTCTCTACCCCCAACCTACTTTCTCTCTATTTCAGTTTACTTCCACTCTATTTCCTCTCTACTTCCCCTTTTTTCACTCTACTCCCCCTCTACCTCCAATCTACTTTCCATTTCCGATTTACTTTCGCTCTATTTCCTCCCTACTTCCTCCCTATTTTCACTCAACTTCCTCCCGTTTTCCAGTCTATGTCCTCTATTCCGGTGTTTCATACAGACATTTAGCAACGGGCTTGGGCTTCTTGCCTTTTTGGGGGGGGGGGATCACGCGTCTGATCCGATAGATGTAAACATGAGTGCACTTAAATCTTTACATGCCTGCCATATCTTACCGCTGTGGTTTTTTTCATGCCTGTATGCAAAACTGGCATTCAGAGAGCACTGTGCTGTTGTTCTCTTCACAGACCGTCATGAACAATCTCAACCCAGTCTGGAAAACATTCAAAGTCTCGTTTAACACTCTGTGCAGTGGAAACCACGACCGCGAGCTGAAGGTAGGACGAGAGCCTACAGTGTGACTGCAGAGCGGTTACAAATTGTAAGGGTATTGTGGGGTCCTATGTTCAATTTCAGATGTGGTGATCACAGTGTAACAATGCGTCAAGTCTTGGGCTTAAACACGAGTACACACATCTAGCAGGAGCTCAGTTTGATGTGATCACACACACAAGCTGGGACAGATTGATAACTTCCCCTGCTCGCCTCCTTGTTGCGTTGGGGATACGCTGTGATGCACCTCCATGTATTTCTGCCGCTAAATGGAACGTTCCAGAAAAGCCCAGAGGCTGACGTGACAGGCCTCCAGACACGTATATATCCTGGCCCTTGAAGGCTTTTCAGTGTGAACAAGAGACGGAGACCCTGACGAGGGTCGTGCTCAGCATCTGATACAGAGTCCTGCATATGCCCAGAATGGCTGATGTTCAGGCACTTTGAGTTACATGGATTCATTTATAACTGATTCCTTCTCTTTATAGGTGCAACGATAGAGTCAGGGAAAGTACCAGAATGTGAAATGGTCAAGTGTTTTGCAAAGAGCTTTGCAAGAGCTTGCTTCTAAAAATTCTCTTCAATAAATAAACAGGATTATTGAAATTCACGAGATTTGGGATGAGATGGAACGGGGCGCCACCCGGAGCTGTAAGCAGCCACCTGCGGCTTTCGATTTGGCACAAAAGGGCGTTTTTCTCGAGATAAGCTTTGCGATTTGGGGGGGGGGGGGGAGCACGGCGCACCTTTTAAAGCGGCGGGACGCTAAGCTGTGCTCCACAGTGGCTGGACCCGACACGCTTCCTGAAGAGGCCGGCAGGAACCTTAGACTTGGTGTAATTACCCAGCATACCCCGTTCCACCACACAGTCCTCCACTGACAAGCATAGAATAGAGAAGACAGCTGGAACCAAAGTGAGAGGAGTCGCTGACATGGGGAGGGAGGGTGGAGTAAAGAGGCAGCAGCGGATGGGGGCTTGGTGGGGGCACAGATTTCCAGTTTAGCCACATATCCGTTCCGTGATGTCACTTACTTTTATGTCTGAGCCATGCCTCAGATGATGCGATTTCTCACTTATCAGACAGAAGTGAACTGCTGTAGCTCAGTGTCCAGTGAGACCTGCCGGTGGGTTCTTAGTTTTAGCAATCAACGGAATTACGCCTGTCTGGCGCAGGGCACTTGCAGGAGGCGCTGTGCAGACAGGCGTCTTCCACATCGTGCACCCCAGTGCCTCAATAACTGATATCCTTGTTTCCTTAGTCGTGGATCAGGTCTGGTTAATGAGGCTCGTTAGCACCCATTTGAAGGTATATGGTGAGTGAACGAAGTCTGTGCTCCTGTGGCGAATATCACAGGATCCTCCTGTCAATTAGCAGTGCCCAGTTCATTTCTGGGGTCCCATGTCACTGGAATGAATTATCCTTATTTTAAACTGCCCACTGGGTCTCAAACTTTCCGTTTGCCAGGAAGGAGAGAGAACTCGGTGATAGGTGAGTGGGGTTTGGATCCAAGTCCTTGTTCTGACGAGCTAATCCTCTGGGAGTTGATTCCCAACAGGATCTGTTAGCCATGGGTTTGGAGCCTGTGTCCACTAAGCTTTGGCTCGATGTCATGGTGGGCCAGGCCTGAAGTCCTCACCTTCCCCTGCTAGCTGCACGTAAGCGCCACACCTGTACTTGTCAGAATGCTGAACAGTTCTGATGTCTCTCCAAATGGATCTGGCCAAGACGCATCAAGCGGGCCACAAATCATCAGGGACCTGCTGAATTTCTGTGATTTTCCAAGAAGATTAAAAATATCCAATTTTATTTCTGTCAAGTAGAATACACATCATACTAATTTGTTGGGCAAACATGTCATGAAAGGCAGTGAAAATAAGCCAGTTGGAATACTTCCACTGATTTTATATATTCATTCTTGGTCTCAGCTCTGTTGAAGAATAACGGCCTGTTTTGGTGTCAGTGGGAGACTCACATTCTGCATGGAGATGATTTATCTAGTGTCTGCGATGGTCAGTGCCCCAGAGAAAGCGTAAGTGATAAACGGGCCATTCCGGTAGCGCAGCGTCAGTGACGTGCCTCTGGCTGGGGGCGCCATGTCTTCGAATGCGACTCGGCTGGTGTAATTAGTGCGCCTATTACCATGGATACCTTTAAAGCAAGCGACAGCGTTTCGCTGCGTTTCCTCTCCAGCTGCGAGATGCGGCCTTGTCCTTTTGGTCTCAGCAACCTCGTCTAAAAGCTTTTCTACTGCCTGAATGCAACCAAAGGTGTCATTTGCATCTGCTGCCTTCACATGAAGCCTTTAGCTCAGAGTTGGCCCGTGGGGGACCAAACCACAGCACGGGGCCGCACGACACACGTGGTGGAAGGGGCCGGGAATTGCCTGGAACTTATCGTGTCTGTGGGGGCACCGTAAGGGGTGGGGGTGTGGCAATGATTCTAAGGGCCTCTGAGTGACAGGGGTCCAAAATAATTTTCAACACAATCTTATAACCGTTTCTTGGACAATCATTGAAATAACAATTTGAAGAATATATTATGTACTATATGTATTATATACTATTTACAAAAAAATATATATTTTAATTTGCTTTTTTATATCTTTAGCAGATGGCATGTCAGACATGAATCCCAGCACAAGCATGAAATACCTAAGTTAAAATCTGGTTATCAGAAAATGAAGGCCGCAAAAATCCGAAAGACAAACGCGAGGGTGTTTATCTGCCTTTGCTAACTGTATAATCATGGCTCCATTAACAAACATCACATCTGCTCCAGATTCTGTTTCACAAGTTACCCTCCACATGCATGGTTATCCAAAGCCATAACTATCCACAGCTGCTGTCAATCAGGTTAGCTATTTGAGCTCCCTGGTTACTCCTGCTAGAGGTTCGTGTCTGGTCTCTTGGTCTGCGTTATCATTGGTTTGTTTGACGTTTTTTTGATTTCCTGTTGGCGTGAACTAGTTTTAGATTTTGCTTCGCCTGCTGGATTGATTTTTTTATAGACATGTTCTTGGCTATTTCATGGTTGTGGGTGTGTCTGTGTTCCTTATTAATAAAGCCTTTTTTTCTTTTTAAACTCTGTGTTCTCTCTCAGAAGACTTTACTTTCTGTACCTGAATTTTCCAGGTCTGCTAATATCTAACTAATTACTTGACAGTTTTGTTAAAATATAAAAGCCAGGTATGTAATTAGAGACTCCGCTTATTTGGCTATTAAATAAACGATTGGGATTACAGACGGTGGCTTTAATCTAAACACTGGATCATTAACTCCAACGCCGATTGGGACTGCCGCTATCTTTTTGTCAACAAAGGAATTTCTACTTTGTTCTGTTATAATTGGTCCCGAGGCAATAGATTCATTGCATCATCATGACCGTCCGAGCTAACAGGCACCTTACTGTAGGGCAGTGCTTCTCCACTCGGTCCTGTACCCTTTAATATTAACTGGCCGCACCCGGTGCCCAAAACTCACCCCTCCATCAGTGTTGGCGGCACTGAGGCACGGGTGACGGTCTGATAAGCAAAGACCGCGCGCATTGCCGTCTCGTTCCGCTTTCTGCATGCCTGGGAAAACGAAACATAACAGAGAACACTTTGTAGGAAGCACCCTTTACTTTGCAGTACTATTTCACCTATATAGGTGTCATTATTAAGCACAACAAAGAAACATGGAACACAAGCCAGGCAAAATAACAAGACCAATGTCAACAAAGTGCAAGGAAGTCAGAATAAAAGTGGCGTAATATCTGTGTTTGCCCTCTAACTGAAAAGCCAGGTCTCATCAGCGTATTAATATTTCAGTATGTTTCAGATGCAGATAACACCCCCCCCCCCCCACAAACATCGTACAATCACATAGCAGCTGACCCTCATGCCATCTTTCTCTGGGGCCTCTCTCTCTCTGTCTCTCTCTCTCTGTCTCTCTCTCTCTTGCTCTCTGTCTCTCTCTCTCTGTCTCTCTCTCTCTCTCTGTCTCTCTTGCTCTCTGTCTCTCTCTCTCTTGCTCTCTGTCTCTCTCTCTCTGTCTCTCTCTCTTGCTCTCTCTCTCTCGCTCTCTGTCTCTCTCTCTCTCTTGCTCTCTCTCTTTCGCTCTCTGTCTCTCTCTCTCTCGCTCTCTGTCTCTCGCTCTCTCTCTCTCGCTCTCTCTCAGCTGCTGCAGACCTGAACTTCATTTCACTCTCCACAGATTCCTATTATTTCCCACTGGATTGAGGGTTCGGGACATATTTTTGACGGTATCTTCTGTGCCCCCTGCCCCCCCCCCCCTCTTTTCAATCTCTTTCTCAGTGTACTGTATGGGACTGGGACTCCAACGGAAAGCACGACTTCATTGGGGAATTCCAGACGACTTTCAAAGAGATAAGAGGAGCACTGGATGGACGGCAGGTGAAGCGGGAGAGACGTGTGTGTGTGTGTGAGTGTGTGAGTGTGTGAGTGTGTGAGCATGGGGGGGGTGAATGGGTAGTAGCCACCCCACTGCCCATTACTTAGGTCACTGCAGCTGTTAGTTCCGCTTTTCTCTAAGTAAACAGTCGACTACCATTTCACACTGTCTTCAGTTTGCACCATTAGCAGTCAGATCTGAATAGCTGCTGGGTACCAGGATGGTATGTGGTTGGTTCTCCTCCCATGAGCAAAGGGCCATTCTGTCACATTGTTACTCGCCAGGAAATGAGATACATCAACGGGAAGCAGCGTGGAAAACCAGCCCCCCCCCCCCCCAACATCCAGCACCCTCCCCCAATCACCCGTC
>JAODUD010000046.1:6879281-6893143 GCA_026784285.1 Stomatorhinus walkeri | reverse complement strand
GGCCAGTAACTGTGATCTCAGACGGCATGTGGGGTTAAAACCGCTGCAGCTCTTACACGCGTACATTTATCACTCCCTGCTCATGGCGTGTGCAAATATCCATTTATAATTAGCATTCTTACAGGCCAGCGGGGAGCTTCTCGCACCAGCTGAACTCAAAAAGGGGCGGCGGCCAAATGCTGACGAGATGGCACGCTTTTATTTTAATGATCAGAGCCTAACCAATCAGAATATCAAAAGGGATGGTGTTAACTCCTAAGTGGCTGATGAAATCTAGAAATAGCAGATGGATAAAAGACACAGGGTACCTCCCGATCTCACTCTGGGAAGCGCAACGAGGGCATGCCGCGTTCTCGATTGTGATTGGAGGTACAGCCTCCCCAAGAGCCAATCAGCCCCCTGCCTGCTCTGAGTGGATTCCTGGCATCCCTCTGATTTCACGCCGCTAAAGGACGAGATCCCTCGGGAACCCCTGGGCTCTGATTTGCCAGGACACGAGCGCCCAGCTGCTGGTCTGACCCTTAAACTTCATGCATAACTGAAACCTGTACAGATGTGCGTGACCTATATACCCAGAAAGAATTAAGGATTAGGACCCAAAAGCGGCAGGAGAGTGAACAAAGGACACGAGAGCTCTGTGCCGTTAAAAGTCTAAATAAAATGTAAAACATTATTGGTTCAGATAACACGGAAATGGGCAATGGTGCCGAATATATATGTGTTGTTTGTTGGGAGAATACACAGGAACATGGTCCATAATAATAAACGTGGTCCATTCTTAGGCATCTCCTCGTGACCAGTGGTCCTCCTCTGGGCTTAATAGGAGCGTCTCACCTACATGACCATCTGTTACAGGCATACAGGGTGTCGTGGAGGCCTATCAGAACTGCCTGCCTAAGATCCAGCTGTACGGCCCCACCAACATCGCCCCCATCATACAGAAAGTGGCCAGCTCCGCCTGCGAGGAGATGCACACCAAGGAGGCTATGGTGAGCACCCCAGGGCGAGCTGGGCACCCTCTAAACTGGCTACTGAGGTATTTTTTGGAGCTGAAAGGAAAACGTGAGGGAATTAAAAATTATGGTGGATCCATAACATGGTAATCAAAGCATGGGGTGGCAGGTTACTGATCAGGTGTGTGTTTCCCAAAAGCAAGTTTGAGCTATGCAATTACAAAGCAGGTGTTTCCCGAAACCATAGACAGGGTGGGGGCAGGCGTGCTTTCTGTAAAATTTGCTGATGGGGGGAGGGTGGTATTGCAGTACAGATTGGTTGGCCAAATTTAAGAAGTTTTACCATGCCTAGGATAGCCTGTACCGTATTGCACCCCTGAGGCTAAGGTTAGTCTAAAATTCTTGAGTACATTAATTTAATTGTGTTCTTTCCACATCTGTTCACAATTTGTCTAAAACTCTAGCGAGATCAAAGGTGTGGGAGTTGTAATGTTAGTCCTGAATCTTTGTGCCATTCTCCTTTTCTGTTAGGCTACTTTGTGTTAGCTCACTTAGCAGTAAAGCAGCCAGTAGCATACAGTCCAAAATCCAGTGCGAAAAGAAAGTTGTGTCGCATGAAGTCTCAAAGTAGGTACAGCAGAGATGGGGGGGGGGGCAACTTAGTCTGTCCTGAGACCTCTCACTAAAAATGCAAATAACAGATGCATTATAATTTAAATTATCATATTATTTTATATCCATAAATGTGATCTCTGGAAATTCCGTCTTCATGGGACGCCTAATTTTCAAGAAGGGGTCCGGCTGTTGTACCCTTAACTAAGATACATCAGCTTCATGGGTTCAGGAAAGGTACCCTGAGACAGTTTCAGAAAAAGGGGCTTTCGCAGGGTTGCCATGGGGATAAGAAAATTGCTGAATCTGAGTAGCTTCACAGATGATAAGATGGGACAGGGTTTTATGATTCCACTTTGAAGTATGAATGAAGAAAAAAAAGGGACTTTAAAAACTGCTGAAGTAGATATAGTCCAGTTTGTGGTGAGGGGGCCTGAAACCTATCCCCCCCCCCCCCATAGCTACAATAGATACACATGAGAGATGAAGTAATTATCTGAGTGTCAGTGGCACCTGCTGTTCCCGACCGCGCCTGTACAGGAGTACTTCATCCTGCTCATCCTGACGGACGGCGTCATCACTGACATGGCAGACACACGGGAGGCCATCGTGCACGCCTCCCACCTGCCCATGTCTGTCATCATCGTGGGTGTGGGCAACGCCGACTTCAGCGACATGCAGATGCTGGACGGTGACGATGGCATCCTGCGCTCGCCGAAGGGGGAGCCCGTGCTCAGGGACATCGTGCAGTTCGTGCCCTTCCACAACTTCAAGCACGTGAGTCTGCAGGGCGTGCCATGTGTCATGTGATCACCTGTCACTCATAGTCCCATGTGAGTCCCTCTCACTCGTGGTACATTGTCATGTGATGACCTCTCTCTTATGGTCCCACATGTCATGTGATGACCTCTCTCTTATGGTCCCACATGTCATGTGATCACCACTCGCTCATGGTCGCACGAGTCATGTGACCACCACTCACTCATGGTGGCACATGTCATGTGATCACCACTCGCTCATGGTCCCACATGTCATGTGATCACCACTCGCTCATGGTCCCACATGTCATGTGATCACCACTCGCTCATGGTCGCACATGTCATGTGATCACCTCTCTCTCATGGTCCCTTGCACACTGTGATGACCTTTCTCATGACTACACTCATGCCAAGAGCTGAGATTGGGATTCGGCCCCTAGGTGGCAGGTGATGCCCCTGTTTCTAAGCCCACTTAGTGTATATACTACCTGCATGCCCTGACGGAGGTCTCCACAGCATGACAGGGTACTGCCTCCTAGTCATGTAAGTGATGCCTTTACGTCAGCATGAAACTTTCTGTCTATTTCAACACACCATTTCTTGTTTCCCTTCACAAACAGATACCGTCACAGAGTTTGAAAAGATCCCAGTAAATATACTTCAATAAATGCCCATTTTTCTTACCTATATAGCTGCCATGCTAACCTAACCATGAAGAATCAGGGGGCAGACTAGGCTGTGTGCTCAGCCATAAACACGTCTTCAGAGGCCTTTAGTCAGTGACTTATTAATACTAAGGAGGTTCTGTACACCTCAGTCAGATTTACTCGATGATATTCAATACTGGGGGTTTGGACTGGCAATTAGTGTCATTCACAAATCAAACAGCATGACTAATGAAGAAATAACAGATAATTAAATGAAGCCAACAGGCAAATGGCACTTGAAACGTTAATTTAGTTTAGCAGGTCAGCAGCAGGGAGCTGATGAACTCTTCGGTCAGGAGGGAGTACCACTGCACCCAGAAAATATTTTATTATGTGTTTTTTTTCCCCGGATTTTAAAAGGGATGCTTTATTCCCCATCCACACGAGAATATTAATAATTGAAACTGGCAAGGCATCGCGTTAGCAGCTGAAGCATCTGCCAAATGTCATTTTCAGCAGGAAATTCTGGCGACAAGATAGTTTGTCACAGTGATATGTCTGTAAAACGTTTAAACTGTTCGGGCTGGGTTTATTCTCATAAATCCACCACTGGGTTTTCGGCAGATTGACATATCTGAGAAGAAGTGCCGGCATGTTTTTGAATTAGTCCATTGGGATTTATAGGTGAAAAAAACGTGCATTTAAAACGAGATGAGGCATACCCTTAGCCTGAGGCAAGAAGGGCTTTGTTGGGGCTTTGTTGGGGCTTTGTTGAGCAGCGCTGAATATTTTGATCCAGTCCCTTCCCGTATACAAGGGACGTCAGATAATACAGTTTGCCAGCCAGTGCTGATATTTTATACCCAGGTGCTTTGTGTCAAGCTGGAAGAATTGCCATTTTGTCATCTTGCTCATTATATTAAAACATTAAAGCGCCATAACACATCCAACCAATTTTTGTCTGCTCTCATCCCCCCAGGCGTCTCCCGCAGCTTTGGCCAAGAGCGTCTTAGCTGAGGTTCCCAACCAGGTGGTGGATTATTACAACGGCAAGGGAATCAAGCCGAAGTGTCTCTCCGATTATGAACCTTCCAAGACGTTCAGCCCTTAAACTCCGCCGCACACGTCTGCATAGTTCAGAAATAGTACGTTTTTGTTTGTGATTTTTATCTAAACGGATTTTGCATGTGCTAACCCTCACAACCGTAACACTACTGTACTCCCTAAGAAGTTTGTACATAGATATAATAATAATGAAATTCAAAAGACTTATTTACATAAAAGCATGCTGAAAACACATTTGTTGGAAAACGTGTTATGTTTGTTTTGGGTTTTTTTTTTACCGGTTTTTTGAGATTTTGCTAAATTTCTTAATATTCTTAATGCATTTTGAAGCAATGCAATTGAGTAGTTACATTGATCTGTACTACAGTCATCTGATCTCGATTATTTCTTTTGGCTAAAACAGACACACGGGCTGTATTTTGCATGTTATAATAAAAGAGAAGCCTTTTGCACAGCCTGTGATATCTTGTTTCTGCTTCAGCAGACGCTGTACATTTGAGGGGGATTGTAGGCCTATATATAGCCTAAACTCGTGTTCAAGAAAACTTCAGTTTGCAGTTTTACGCGTGCGCAGGTCGGTGACGTATGAGCTTCACAACCTTGTGGGTGTTCTACACGTAGCAAAGTATAATAATTTTAAAACTATAAATTCCGCACTTTTTGGCTACCTTATTGACCACCCATAAGGCTGTCGAAGACCTTGAGCTCAGAACAATTCACTTAGCATATGTTTGTTGCGTATATACTGCTGCGCCTCTGTGCTATGGATTTATGTGGGAAAATATTATGGCGAGAAGAATATTCAATCAAAATCAAACACGCACACGAACATTTCCTTCATGAAAGGGCTTAAATGTAAGTTGGGGGAATGCCATGTGTTACAATTGCTCTGATGTAAATGGAGAAAAAACGTGATCTTATAAATGCGCTCGGAAATCAATGCAGCAATTCAGCTAATGATCCAAGACGAACCCACGGCGAAATAATTAAGTATACAGAAAAGCTGTCGGTAATTAAAAAGCATATTACTTTGTAACTATTCTATGAAAACCGCTGCATTATTACCGTGAAGTTTATCTATATTGCTATATAACTGTAATTATATAATTATAAATTTTCATTCTGCCCTAAAGTACTTGTCATTATACTTTATTAAGTTTTATGTATTACGTTCATACTGTTGTGATATGAGTTGTCTTGCTTACAAAGTCAGTATTACATATCCCATTTTGTTAAAATTATTGAAAATGCATGGATGTTAGGTATGAATGACGTTAGGTAAAGTAATGGCATAATAAGCACATGGTTGACAAATAACATGCTATGAAGCATTTGAAAATATATTTTACCTTTTATATGGGCCTATTAATAATAAAAAAATATGACCAAAAAGGTTATCTTTCATCATATGGGATCACTTAATAAGTGTTTTTATGCTAGCTGAAAATATAAGAAATAAAAAGGCGAAATGAATCAAAATATGTGTGGACATGTCTGAGGGGGGGGAAATCTGCAAAAAAACATTACATTTCTGTTCGTCTGGCAGAAATCTGCAAAGTGTAAATTAGATTCATAAAGACAACCCCATAGCACGATAAAGTAGCTCAGTCGTATCCATGTTTCCCAGAAATCGTAAGCCTAGATCTCAACACCACAGCTGTTTTCTAAGTCTCAAAACAGCAATGGCATCAGTTATCCGTTTGATTACAGAAATAGCTGTAACACTCCCAAACTGGCATATATTTTCTTGCATTTACATAACTCGCTTCCAAATATCTTTTATTCAAAAATCTCCAACTACAACACCTTAAAATGCTGTTCTTGTCATAGTTAGTTAGCGAGGTACAATTCGTAAGCAGGCGCATTTATTAACGGTGTTTTCACAGTCAGATAAGACTGCATGGAATGTATTTTCGGGGAAATCGGGGGAAGCATTTCACGGACGGACCCGGAAGTCTTCAGGGTGACATTTCACTAGCCGGAGCACCGCATGAGCATGTTTCGGATGTTATCCAGGATTGACGGGATCTACGCTGGGTGTTCATATATCTTTTAAGTTCACGCACCCAGAATGACGACGTTTTGCTGCAGGTTTCTGAGACTACCAGATCCACTACTGAAGGGATCTAATATTTTCTATCGGTCCGTATTAACACCAGAAAGGTATGGAGTTAGCGAGCTAGCTTGCTGTTTTTCCATGATAAGGTTTTATAAGTAATCCTGTCGTGTTTACAGATATCCACAGTGTTGCATAAATTCGTTAAGCATATTTTCTTGTTTGCTTCCCGGATTGTTTGTAAGCTTTACTAGTTAGATATCCAACTTTATGTCTATTTGTAGATTAGCTTAAATAAATTGAAAGGTACTTATATTTAAAAGAGTCGAATCTGCCCCTCCTCGTCAGAAAAGCGAAATAAGGAGGCTTTTCAAATGAAAATAATAAACTTCGAATAAAATAAAAGGATGTGGAAATCTAAACATCGTGAATCCAGAAGGCACATATCTTAAGTGTTATCACTCGTCAAGGTACGATATAGTCAGGTGAGTGCTTCTGTAATAACACCTGGATGCTGTTTGGTATCCCGGGTTCCCTCTCGTAGTGCGCTGGGTTTGCAGTTTGTACGGACCCTCAGAAGTGCCACTTGGTGGGACGAGCATCTGTCGAAGGAGAACACGGAGTTTCTAAGGAAGGATGTTGCTGAGGAGTACGACAGCCTGACAGACAGCAAGCTGCACCCACTCAAAGACGACCCATGGCCCAAGCACACATGGGAGCCAGGTGAGCTGTCAGGAGCCCGCAGGCATCCTTTACTCACGATCACCTTATTGTTTTTCACTAATCTATTTGCATTGAAAAAGTAACAGTCTGAGGGTTGAAGATTGTATTCAGATTTTTTTGTCAGTTAATAATATAATTAACAAATAATAACTGTAATTGACATTAATAACAACAGGACTGATTAATATCAGAGGCAACTAACACTCCGTCACCAGAAAAACTATTCTAAAATGGGTGATAAATGAACAGTCAGTGTGCAGATTGTCAGCAGGGCATGTATCTTTAATATGCAGTGTTTTAACACGGTTCTGTAGCAGATTCTCAACTTGCATCTCAGTCCATGATGTTCCCCCCCCCCCCCCTGTGCCCCAGGGAGCCGCCGGGTAGGACTGGTGGCACTGAAGCTGGGGATGATGCCAGTGTGGACCAAGCAGGGGGAACGGCATCCGGTCACCTTGCTGCAGGTGGGTTGTCCGCAAGAGCCAATCAGAGTCCATGACGGAAACCAAGGGGAATCATGGGAGTGGGGGTGGGGTGTGCAGACTCTACACATAGGGAGCTGGGGGCCACATATAACATGTCATGCTAATTTAATGGTCAGTGAGGATTTGTCATGTGACCTCACAGGTGCAGGACTGTCATGTCGTGCGCTACCTCTCCAAAGAAGAACATAACGGCAAGAGTGCAGCCCTTATAGTAGGAGCCAGAAACGTGTCTCCATTTTACGTGAGTGTGTGTTGATTTTCTGATGGGGAGGGAATTCTGTTGGACTGCATGTGCACAGTGTTGAAGCTTTGTACAGTGTAGCAGTTTATAGATCATAATGGGGGGGGGGGGGGGGGGGGTGGTTTTTTGGGTTTTTCACAGTGACGGGGCCCCCCCCCCCCCAAAACCTGACTGCATCACATTTTTCGCACGGCGGCATGTGCGTTCCTGAAACGCCGCCCTGTGCCATGTCGTAATTGCAGATGGGAGGCGTCTGTAGAGAAATGAAAACCCCCAACGCCGGTGTATATCGGGGGCCCTGGTGTGACGTCTCACCCCCGTTACCCACATGTCTGAAGATCTGTGACTGGCTTCAATGCCTCCCAGCCAAATGTTTGCCCCCGTTTTCTCCATGGAGACTTCCAGGGTGTCTTATGGCCAATGCTCATGGTTCCAGAGCCTTTTGCTCAGCACAGACGGCGTGACGGATACCCTCGTGGCTGTCCAGCAACTGTGAGGGCTTGTCACAGTTATTGCATTGAGGTGGGGTGGGGGGGATCTCATAACTTCCTTCCTGTCAGCACCAGTGGCTTCTGGGTAATTACTCCTCACCAGCGGTCCCTCAGAGGACACGCCCCTCCCTTAGATGTGACCCCCCCTCCATCAGCAGAATGCCCTAATAGGTGACTTTAACCGTCAGCAGCTTCGAAAGATGTTGTTTAATGGGAGGGGTCGCAGTCCTCCTGGATTTAATTAATCACATCTGTGTTCTTGGGCATTAGGTGTGTTTGGGGGGGGCACTGGTTTTATTCCTGTGGTTTAGGTAAAACGCCTCGCTGGTATATAGCTGCTCTCTGGCACACTTCAGTCCCCGGGGGAGCGAGTGTGACGCTAGCTGGCTAGTGGATGGGTTTTAAATAGCGGCCGCTGTCCCACCACGGCACGGTGTCCCTGTGTCAGCAGATCGCAACAGCCGTGTGAACGCAGCAGCGCCCCCATCCGCTCCCCCCGTCAGCCGCTCCAGCCTCCCGACTGTAACAGAGGCCTTTCTCTTGCCACAGAGGACAGAGAAGCAGATGGCGATGTTTCGGAGTGTTGGCCTGCCCCCAAAGCAGAAACTCACGGTGTTCAGCATCACGGACAATGCCATCGTCAAGCCAGGTGACCTTGCAGGGCTCCCTCTTCCCCCCCCCCGACTCGCTGTGCGGAAATCAGGGGCTGAACTGGTGGCTTGCAGGGGCCCGGAGTCACCGATGCAGCCTAGATCTCTCAAACGTGTGTAGCTCTGATGCCATTCACGTTGCTTCTCAGCAAGTGAGGTCAGGAAAGGTGCCATATAAGATCGCCTGGCTGAATTTAACCATTGAGCAAAGCTTGGCAAGGATTGGAGGAGGAAGCCACAGATTTTTGGCTTATTTGAATGTCTCATCAGAAAGGGGTTTCAGTTTAGACAGCTGAATGTCATGATCTGGGGGGGGGTGATAATCAATTACTGTATTTGCCAAGGCATCATTTGTATGGATGACGAGTGAGTCCTTCTGATCCGTTGCTTTGCACTAGCCTCTGACATCATAGTCCCTGTGTTTCCACTTACATATCCGTTTTGTGCTCCGCTTGCAGGCACTCCCCTCTATGCCGCCCACTTCAGGCCAGGACAGTACGTCGACGTCACTGCCAAAACGTGAGCATCGGCACATTCTTTAGATTGTCCACCAGGGCGGCGCTGTTGTTGTCCTGCAGATGTGTGGTGAATCCCTTAGTAACTGCTACCCGTTTTCTGAAATAATGTGGCTGTGAATCTGTTATTTATTTATTTTATTACTTTGCCTGCCATCTTGAATACAATTCTAGCTACTGTTCTACCGTTCCATGTAACGCCTCCTTGGTTCAGCATACGGTTTTTAATTTTTTTTTTGGGCTGGGTGGAGGGTGTTTAATGAAGTCTTTAGTACACCACAAGCATTTCTGTCTTCTAACGATCAGGTTGCAATTTCCGTCATACCTTGACGTCTAATTACCCATTCCCTCATTAAGATGCAGATCCACTTGGTCTTAGATGTTCTGGAACAGCTGTTGAATTCAAATACCTTGCTGCTTGAACTATAATTATTTTCTACCCCAATTAGCGGCGTGACGTGTAGCACGTGTGCACACAGGCCTCATTAACCCAGAAGAGAGGGGCAGGCCGTGTGCCCCCACGATTCGCATCCGCTTGAGACCTTTTGGGAAATAAGTCTGTGTTTGTTGCATGTTTGTCCCGCACAGCTGCTTTAAACGGGCGGATATGGTGAATGATGACTGCTGCTCCGTCGGAGACGCGGCGAGCCTCACATCGCCGGCCTGGCTCACATCCCGCTCCATTTCTCTCCGTCCCCTTTATCTGTCTGTCTTTGACTTTCTGGGGGCTGTCTCGTGCCCTCCCCCCCCCCCATCTATTTCAGTGGCAGAGGCACCCCATGGGCTTACCTGTCATCTCTCTTCTCTATTTTCCCATCCCTAAAGACAGCTGAGGGGAAAATGCACTCGTTCCCAGAAGACCTGTTTTATCCCGCCCTCGTCTTCGTCCCTCATCCTTAAAGAGAAGCCCGTCATTCCTGTTAATCCCAGGGATGTGTTCCAGGCTCGTTGTAGTGATCCCATTTTCTGTTCTGGCCTTGATCCACTCTAACGATGCGCCGTCCTATCAGATGACCCCGCGGTCCGCCCCGGACTGTCACGCGGTCACGCCACGTCTTCGGGGAGCAGAGGCATCCTGGGGGGGTGACAGCAGCTCGCTGGGCTTTACGTCGGCATGGGGGTGGGGGCTCCTCGTTCTGTCGTCGGCCCCGTCACCTTGGCGATTCTCCTCCCTTTCCAGAATCGGCAAAGGCTTTCAGGGGGTCATGAAGAGGTGGGGGTTCGGGGGGCAACCCGCGTCACACGGACAGACGAAGACGCACCGGAGGCCGGGCGCCTCAGGGCCGGGAGGGGTGAGTTTCCGGGGGGGGGGCGTTTTATCACGACGCTTCACCAACTATTTACCCCTCTCTCACCCTCCCCAAGCACCCTCTGTCGGTACTAAAAGTCTCGTTAAAGAATTCAAGGCGTGCACAAACGTGACCTTAACGAGCTTTGATCTAACCTGACTCCCCCCACCTACACCCGTGTGACGTCCCTCTGCTGCTCACTATAACGGATGTCAGACTGCTGTCTTTCCAACCCCCACAGGATCCCGCTAAAGTGTTCAAAGGCAAGAAGATGCCCGGGCAAATGGGGAATGTCTACAGAACGTCCTTCGGCTTAAAGGTGAGTCCCTCTACTCCGCCTTCTTGTTGGAAAGACAGGGGATGGTGTTAAATGGATAACAGTTTTCTGATCCGAATGTAACTTCTGCTTATTATAACCCGACTGTTTAAAAGTAGAGATGCTCTAATCAGGTTTTTTTGAGCTAATCCCGAATTGCCCATAACTGCAGTCCGTCTTGGCCGATACCAGTCACCCGATTGCCGATCACAGTTCAAAAAACATTTAAGCGCGCAGTAACTTGCAGTAAGAGTTCTATTAATTGTATAGCAATATTTATTTACATTTATAGCAATAAGAGTAACTGTTATCAGCACTGGAGAGATATTATGAGGAAGTATCATAAATTGACAAATATTTACTTATTGGAAGTATTGGCTTTACCAAAAATTGAACAATATAAAATGTCAGCACA
The DNA here is from genome assembly GCA_026784285.1 of Stomatorhinus walkeri. Lineage (NCBI taxonomy): Eukaryota > Metazoa > Chordata > Actinopteri > Osteoglossiformes > Mormyridae > Stomatorhinus > Stomatorhinus walkeri. The sequence continues at coordinate 6,881,927 of JAODUD010000046.1, read as the reverse complement.
GACTGGTGTGTGAAACATCCCTCAACATTTGTATCTTTTCATATCCTACCATGGCTACCTTTTCTTGCCAAGCCTATTTCTTAAGCATCGACAGCAAGTTTTCATATATGAATACGAGCATCTGTTTGGAGGTCAGCCTGCTCCTGTTCTCCGCTGCAAGTCTCAGATTATTTAGGACGAATATCGGCCAATAATGATCGATCGCCGGTAGATTGGAGTATCCTTATTTAGAAGGCTCAGTGGGTAACAGGTTCTAAGGAAATCGGCAGTAATTGGGTTTTTAGGTGGGTAGGTTTAGGTAATAGTCTTTCCCCGTTGGTTAAAATGTGTCATGCCACGCCCACCGCTGGACTTTGCAAAGCATTGGCTCTCATTTTGGTTGAATATCAGTTGGCAGGAGGGTTAGAGCCATTGATGTGGTGTTCCGACCCCTATAAGAACGGGCACGGGGCGGTTGGGTTTTTGGGTTCGAATCCTTTGTCTGTGTGTCACTTATGAGGCCTCACTTTCTTTCCAGGTGTGGCGAGTCAACACCAGGTACAACATCCTCTATGTGCACGGCTCTGTGCCCGGACACCGCAGCTGCTTGGTGAAGGTAAAGCCCACGGCTCCAGCCCTCCCCCTCCTGTCGGCTCTCTCTTTAGTAGCCATTTTGCGTGAGGGAGGTGCCCTGTGGGGGGATATGCTAATTTGACACCTGTGATTGGGTGAAGTAGCCCCTTTGGGCTGACTGTCCAGTCCTGAATAAGCTGGCGGTCAGACCCTCATGACCCCAGGCCTCTTCTCTGAGTGGGTCTGGGCATCCCATGCATGGCCTCAGTGATATGGGAATACCCACATCTGTCGAGGTTCAAGGTTCCTAAGCAGCTGATTGGTCAGTTGTTCCCCTTCCCAGGTTAATGAAGATGAAAGCAGGTGTCCCAGAATTAGGCGGTCCTGATGTCACACACTCCCATTTCCTGATACTGGTGTTGGTGAATCAGTGCTGTTTCTTTCCTAAAATGAAGTGCTTCTGTTGGTTGTTATTAAAGGATTGGGGGATTCGTCATACCCAATCATTGTTGTTATTAAAGGACTGGGGGATTCCTCATACCCAAATCATGGTTGTTATTAAAGGACTGGGGACGGGATTCCTCATACCCAAATCATGCTTGTTATTAAAGCTGGCTATCAGGCTCCTGTCTTCTCATTTTTAGCAGCCTGATACTTATAGCCACAGTGATTCCCAGATCAGTTTTATTGCATTCAGCTTGTATCCAGTGGCAGCTGCTTCCAACTGCCCGGTGATTTGCAAAATCTGAATAATAAAGTTTTATGGTGATGTTCTCCACACCGCCCCCTGCAGGTGAGGGACAGCAACCTGCCCACTCGGCTGGAGAATAATCAGAATCCACCGTTCCCCACCTTCTTCTCCGAGGATGAGGAGCAGCTTCCGGAAGACCTATACGACGATGATATATTCCAGTTTGACGAGGAGTCCATTAAACTGGCATAAGGGGGGATGGGCAGCTGGCCTCGTCATTGCCATGGCGACCAGTCTGTCATGAGAGACACTGGGGAACACGCCGAATACAGGGGCGTCCCCGCTTTGGCTGCCAGAGTGGACCCGCGATCCTCTAAGCTGGAAGGCATCACTTAACATGGAGTCAAGCAGCAGAATTCCCCTTTTTCAACGCATTTGTGCCTGTGACAGCTTGTCCGTACAACTGACGTCTTCATTCCTGCTCGTACCTGATCATCCAGTGTGTTGCTGTTCTTCAGATGTCAGTTCTGTTTTGATTTTTTTGTTATAAAAGTCAAACATGCACTGAGATTGTTACCTGTGGTCATTTACAGCGTGTACATAATTCAGGCTGTAACCAGCATTAATTCTCAGTCGAATGGTTCATTCTGCAACCAGTGTTAACCTCCTGTCTCAGCAGGTGAGTGGGACAGGCATGATGGTACATGGTCTAGACTCTTCTTTGGGGACAGTGCGGTGGCCTGGGTCTGTGGAAATTAAGTGCATCATAATGAAGCGAGCTGGAACCGTGCTGTAACTAGTTCTGCCTCTCCCACAGGAGCCCCATCCTGATTTCTGATCAGGCAGCAAACTGGGCTCCTTCTCAGGACCTTCTGACCAGTTCTGTGGGCATTACTCCTGATGGGGGGGGGGGGGGGTGGGCTCAAGGTCCATTTTATCAATAAATAGCCCCCGCTAAAACGGCAAGATGATGAATTACTTGTCAGCTTATCTTTGTAGCGGTGAGGCTAATGTCAGTGGTGGCTGCCGCCTCGGTAAACGGATAGCAAACTAACTGCCCAGTGTTCTGCTATTAATCCAATCATATGAGTAGCTCTAACCTCAGATCTGTTCTTTTGTAGTAAAATGATGCCCATGGAAGGTTTCTGAATGAATAGGGAGCATCTGGGGAGTCAGGAAACAGCAGCATGTCTGATCTATGCTCCTCTTTAATTTCACTTTTCGTTCTGCATGTTCCACTTGGTTGACTGGTCTGTCTGAGGTCATGGGGTTTAAGTCTGTGTTTGTCTGATCCGCTCTAACAGACCTTTGGTGCCTGAAATAAACCCCAGGGGACGAACTCTCACAGGGCCGCGTTGAGGTGACCCCTTGGGGTGCAGAGACTCACCCCACCCACCAGATCG
>JAODUD010000046.1:6829482-6845904 GCA_026784285.1 Stomatorhinus walkeri | reverse complement strand
CCCCCCCCCCCCCCCCCCCCAATGAAACTCGGATGCATGGCCATGTGCCAGGTTGATGCAGCTTTAGTCCTACATCAACGCAGTTTCAGGAAACTGCATCTAATCTAGGAATGTGATGGGGGCATCCGGGCAGCACGCCAGCAACATCCAACTGGGAATACCAGAGCCCGGGAACGGTTCTGGTCCTTGGCCCCACCAACCAGTCTAGCAGCGGCGGGCCGGGGGCACGCCAGCACCATTAATGACAGGAGCTCGGAACGAGGCCCGTTTGGCGGACGGCGTTATGGCTAGTGGCACAGGGGAGGCAGTACGTCCAGCCCTGTACCCATACCCGTGTTAGGGGGCGGGCTTGCCCCGGAGAGGAAGAGAGAACTCCAGGGAGGACATGCAAGCCCGCACGGAGGGCGAGAGAGAGAGAGAGAGAGGGAGAGAGAGAGAAACAGAGACGAGAGGCACGTTACCTGACAGATAATGTTATCATAGTAAGCCGAAGCGCGAGCATGGGGAATAGCGGGGGAGGAGGAAGACAGTTTCCTTACATTTGGGTGGGAGCCCTCAGCGATGGTGGACAGTGAGAAATTATCATTGTGCTGCTCCGACGTGGGGTGGTGCTTACTGCTGCGGGCGGGAGAGAGAGATAGAGAGAGAGGCAGAGAGAGAGCGAGAGAGACAGAGAAGGAGAAAGAGAAGGAGAAAGAGAGAAAGAGAGAGGGGGGAGAGAGTTCAAGACAGGGGGCGGGAAGCGGAAAAAAAAAGTGAGAGTCAGTGGATCTGTGGGTCGTACGCAGGGAGACGGCCTCGTTTAAATTAACTGGACAAGAAAATAACAAATAAAGCAGGTAATATTTTTTTTTGAGTCTGGCTCAAAGTGCAGCCTTTTCAAACAGCCCTTGGGTCTTTGTCCACTACCGACACTCATTCTGTAGTCTGCAAGGCATGCAGTGATGTGCATGTCAGTATGTAATATGTAAATAACAGCCTAGTAAACATGTACGTATCCACATGCACACGCCTCCTACATGGAGCACAGAGGAGGAATCTCTCTCTCCCTGAACTGCTCCCTTAGTTCTGACCTCCAAAAGACACAGAGCCATATCTAGGTTATCTCCCCCCCCCCCCACGCACACAGCTCCGTGTTCACACCATCTTCATTGTTCCATCATCATCATCCTGACTTACCTTAGTGATTCGAGGCTCCGACTTCACAGAGTTCCTTTCGTGCTCTGCACACCTCTGCCGTACACTTTCTCGTTCTGTCCATTTCTGCTCCACGCGTTTCTCTCCCATGCCTAGCCACCTTATCCCTCCTTTTCTGCATTGTTCTTTTCCCCTATACCTCACCCTTCCATCACACCTACCCCTCCTCACGCACCCTCATTGCCTGCGTTCCCTGCCTGTCCCCGCCCATGCACCGCATGACCCCGCCCCCGCGCAGGCATGGGCCCGTCCCCCAGTCGCACCTGCGTCTGCGCAGCCGGTGGTTCTCGGTCTTCAGCAAGTGCAGCTTCTTGCCAAAGAAGACGGTGATCATGAGGAGCAACAGTACCAGCAGGGCAGCGGTTCCCACGGCGATGCACATCACCTGGAACTCCGTGATCACCGACTCGCAGCGTGACCCCTTGTGCCAGATGTAGTCCTGCACATTGCACCTGGGGGTGGGGGGGGGGGGAAGGAGGGACACAAGAAATCAAGCAACGCCAGGAGGAACTTCTCCACTTCCTTGCATCTGCTTCAAGTTCCCAGTCACTGGACTGGAGTTCGGGGCACAAAACTATCTTTCGATTAGGGGCGAGTCGATCCACATTTTTTCAGTTCCGATCCAATTTTTATACACATCAGCCGATACAGATACAGTTTCTGATACAAGAGCTCTTTTTACTTTAATATTTTAATATAATTAATATATAATACACATTTGTATTTAATATATTAGTAATATTTTTCAACTAATAAATACAGATAAAATCTTTAATTAGGCTACTAGAAACATACATAACATACTGTTTCACCTTGTTTTTACATCTTGCTTAAAGTGTTCCCTTACTTTCTTCATATTACTTGCACTGTCTTGCACAATTGCATGAACTTTGTTTAGTGGTGTTTTCCACTAACTGCTACTCTCACCTCTCAAACTTTGTTTTTACAAAGCCTGCAAACTGCTGTGCTACTAGTTGCTGTTAAAAGCGTATAATGTCCCCAGAACGTCACTCTCTCCTATGATTTTCTTAAAGCTCCTTGCACTGCAAAGGGTATGCATGTGATGTCACAGCAGGCGGAAGTCACTGCGCTCACACCCACTGAGTAGCAAACAACCTGTTGCACTGGGAGTTGGGAGTGGCAGCGTTAGCATTCAGCTTGAGTGTCACAAAATCACATCTAGAATGGGAAAGAGCTGTTGTGCGACTGATTGTACAAATAGATTTTACAGGTAATGAAGGCTATCTTTGACTGGCAAAACCCAAGTATCGGACTTGGATCGATTCTTCAAAGAGGCCTGGATCGGCACCGATACTGATCCAATATAGTTTCCACAACATTAAACCAATGCAGTGAGCAGCAGTTTCATATTGACCTAAATTAAATACTCAATTAAATACTCATTACTCAATTAAATTCAATTTATTTCTATATAGCACCTCAACTGAGTGACCCAGAGGCACCTGAAAAGACTGTGTTGCGATCTGGTGATCATACTCCCACTGTTTTTTATTTTTTATGAATAGAAATTCAGAGTAACATTGTTGACAGGGTTGTTGAAGCTTGGCAGCTTACCCCAGGTGACGGGAACTGCCTGCCCCACACAAAAGTGGCTCCCCATTCCTGCATAATCCATTATTAACTATATTATGAAACTAATCCACGGTCTGTCGGTAAGAACATAATCTAATCCCAGCCATTTACAGGGGGGCCCCAGGTGACGGTATGCGGTGTGGCTGAAGGGAGCCGTGTGCTTCTGGGCCCCGAGTTCTGATCGGGACTGGTCTGTGTGTGTGTGTGTATGTTCTGTGTGCCAGTCAGACATGTTCTCTCCTGTTCTACATTTCCTCTACAAATTCTCTCTGGGGTTGTAAATAACAGCTCAGTAAATGTAAATGAACCGTGTGTGTGATTAATTATGAGGTTTGTAGAGAATTACCAAAACTTACACGTCCCTGAAGACTTTTATGTCACACAGGCAGTGCAGCACAGGGCAGGGCGGGCGGGGGGGGGGGCTGGCTCCCAAAATGCCGTACAAGGAACAACTGGCAGCTGCAAGCTCAACTCAGTCCTGCTACAGATCTCAGATAGGGGATCTTCTGACTGTAGCACCAGTCAGGACACCAAATCACTGGCGGAAGGCGACTCTGTGGCTTGACAGTGTGAGCATGCTATGCCACTCCATCAGTATGAACAGAGGGCTCACAGGTGACCTTATCAGCACAGACACAGCGGACACAGGAGCTGAAGCCTTCCTAGACAGAGCCGTTTCTCTGGCCAGTGATTTGACACACGAGTTCTCAGACTGCATGCAGTAATCCCCCCTTCCTATCGTCTCCATGGAAACCCATTCAGGTTACCTCCAACCACTGTAGACTCTTCTTGGGAACAGAGAGAGAAACCTACCACTGGTGGCCTTCTATTTAGCCCTCAGTCACACACATACACACAAATTGCCAGTTTTACCATCAGTGTCCGTCAGTCATGTTCTTACCAGGAAATGACTTCCGCCCCAAACAATGCAAGGTGCAGTCGCCAAATGTGCACGAGTGTGACGGTGGTAGTTGGGGAGACGCGGGTTGCCACATAATTCCATAACATTCTTGATCATTCCTCTATCTGTCTGCTTCCTGACCATTAATTAGTGATACAACTGAGAGTTTTATCAAGACCAGCTTACCATCATACTTTTTGGGAGCACGACAGCAAATTCCCACAACAAAACTTGAACCAACAACCTTTGGGTTCCAGGTCAGTGTGTGTGTGTGTGTGCGTGTGTCTGTACTGTGGTGGGGGGGGGGGGGATCTGGCTTTTCCAGAGGAAATGGGCGACCCAAAGCCCCCTCCCACAGATGATATAATCTTGTCTAATCCAATCCTGCCCCCTATATTAGACAAGCTCTCCACAGGGATGTGACCTCAGAACATGGGTCTGGGCCTTGCTGTCTACACTGCTTGGTTCAATGCAGTGAAATCCTATTTGCCCATTCAGATTCAGTCCCTGCACGAGGTCCCTGCTAGACTTTAATTCCTTTCTTTTTGCAAAGTTCGGATAGGTGTGGCAGGTTTATGAGAAGCTAAAGAATGTGGAAGTCAATCCACACCATGAAGCTCATGTGCTGTCATTCGGCCACCCGGCACTGCAAAACCCCTTCCTGACAGATCTGCCGCAAAGCCAATGAAAGACCTTGAAGCCCTTACCTGCAGAAGACGCCCAAGCCCTCCACCAGATAGCACTGGCCACCGTTGAAACAGTAGCTGGGGAAGAGGTCGCATGGCGAGCGGCAGGTCCCGTTGCTTCTCACGTAGCCGAGCCGGCAGTCTGACCCGCTGGTGCTGCTCGGAGGGTGCTGAGGATCCTCATTCCTTCCGGATCCACTGGATAGAGTGTCAACCGGAGAGATGGGGCGTGGACCGCGGGGATACACCAGCACCGATGGTGGAGTGGAGTGCAGGAGGTTTTCGTCCATCATGTCGGTGGTGGACACTGAGTCGTCTTCTCCATAGGCCTTGGTGGTGGAGTAGTTATCCAAGTAGCCGTAAATGTTGGTCAGCCAGGACTTGGGTTCTACTCCCCGTAGTTCGTGACTGGTAGGCTTTGCGGCTGAGGGATGGAGCTCTCTCTGTTGCAGCTCAGGGTCCGTGTAGCTCACGGTGAAGACCACCGGGTGGGGCTGCACGGGCAGGGGGCCAGACTGCTGCGGGGTACGGCTGTCATCCAGGTCCAGCATGGCCTCTTCGTCCCTCTCGGGCGGGATGCCAGTCGGGGTGTGAGACGGCGGCATCTTGGTGATGGCCGCTGACATCAGGTGGTCGTCTTCTGCCACGTTGGGGCCGCTGTCGGGGCCCAGCACGTTGTCCCCCATCGTCCCGCTACCGGCCTCCTCCCAGCCACGGGGCCTGCGTGCGGCCCGGGACGAGTTCGCCTGGCTTCCTGTCTCAGTGACGTTGGCCTCAAGCAAGATCCCTGAAAATGATGCCATTCCGATTATCAGGCTGCCTGCCCTTCATATATACAATAACAACACGATTGCTGTGGTAAGATCCATAATAAATGTTTCAAATGGGAGCTGAGAAGGCTTCACACAACAGATTATAGGTAAATGCTTTAATCCAGAGTAAAAACAAATCCCACTTTGATCACAAAATATGCTTGTTGTTGTTTGGACCAGCTCTGTGCAATTAGGGAACAAAAGATCATTGTAACCTCGAAGCTGCATTTCCATGCCTCGTCCTCTATCTGTAAGCGGCTCCTTCTCCTGCTGAGACTAAACCTGGGATCTTTTAAGGAGGCCCATCTTAAAGCAAGAGACGGACCCCACAGCCAAAAGTCTGCCACTCAGACAAGACAAAACACATTAGGAGACAGTGGACTGATCGCCTTAGTCTCCACTTAGATGTGGAGCTCTGCTGATCTCCAAAGCTGCTTCAGTGGATTAATTTTGCCAATTTACTAATGTTTCTTTGCTGGCACAGGGGGGAGGGGGTAGGGTTGGGAGAAGGTCTCAGTCAAAACTTCCCTGAGATCTCACAGCAGGAGATAAGCATATATCACCACTCGACCGTTTTCAGCAACGACACACCAGTCAGAAGTTTCCCTGATATTGCATCATTTGCTTGACGTTCAGAGTCTGTGACTAAGGCCTCCTATACACAATAGAGCATCAAAGTCAAACTGAGTCCAAGAATTTTCCACAGTGTGAAAACAAATGCTGGAACATAAACACAACCCAGTGTTACCTCTCAGCCTTTAAATACGACGTCCTCTTGTGAAAGCCTGGAAAAGTGAGTCCCAACTACATTCTGAGTCTCCATTTTAAAAAAAGTTTAAAGAAAGAGAGAATCGCATTTGTTTTTGACCAATCTGGGCAAAGTGACCCTTTCTGTGGACCGTTTCTGGGTTAATCCCTGTTCAGAGCGCTATGCGTACGGTCTCGCTGTAAAACAAACAACAGGGGCAGAGCGGCTGGCCGCTGAGAGCAAGCAAGCAAAAACCCACGTCTGCTGCTAACATGGACGTCTTGGATGTTTGATAACTAACAGCAGTTCAACGATGTTCAAACTTCTAGTTACTACTTGCTCAAAAGAGACTTTTCCATCCTAATGGGGAGTCACTAATTATCATGGGCGTCGAACTTCCACAGTCTTCCTGTTAGTGTAGCGTAAGCTAAAACCCTGGGGTCCTTTAAATCAGAGGTAGATAAGACTTCAACAACTCGCAGCTATTAGCTAAATTCTCCCCAAATGAGCTTGATGGGCTGAATGGCCTCCTCGCATTTGCAAGTTTCTTATGTTCTTACAGGCAAGACAGGATGCCCCTGTTGAGAACGTAGACGAAGCCGCTATCAGCCATTAGTGCTAATAAACACCAATAAACACCAAGCTTCCTGCTTCAGTGATCATGTGTCCTCTCGTCTTCCACCTGTCTGCTTCCTGTCGTGAAGAGACGCCACCCCCCCCCCTTTTATCTGGCTTGCTTGGCTCATTCTCCTGACGTCGTCAAGCGAGGCCACTGAAGGTGCCGGCAGGAGATCCACCGTGCGAAAACCCCCCCTCTGATGTTTCTTTCAGCCACCCCCCAGCCCCCATTCATCGAGTGCACCCCTGCCACGATTGGTCTGGCGGGAAATGGCCATCGCCACGTCCTTCACGCCAGGGCAATCGGCGCAGGCCACGCACGAGCGCCTCTTACCGCTTCACTGCGTCGTATCACTCGCCGGCAAAAAATGGGGGGAGAGCCTGAGACTCCCTCTCCAAGACTTTATTAGCCAACCTTTGCTTAGTGCAAACCTCAGCTCTCCGTTCTGAATCCACCTAAAGCATGGTGAGAAAGAGAGCGGGCTATAATTATACCCATCTGCTCGCCTTCAGGTTGTACGTGATGGAAAATATGCAGCTAGCTGGCTGAGGAATCATGCTAGATAAACAGAGCGTTTAAGACTATCTGGAGTCTGACCAAAAAACAGGAGAGTAACATGGCACGTTCGGATCAAGACAGAAACTTCGAACGGCCTGTTTCATATCTATCCTTTCCCAGAACTTACCACGCTTGTTACAGTTACCACAGAGGCCGCATTAAGGTGCCTGTCATCCTTGAGCTTATTAAAGACTAAGAGAGTTAGTCGCTTCCAGCTAAATGCCGAGAATCTATTGGCAACAGTCCTACACAGTAAACAGCTATAGAGAAAAGGAGGTGGGTAGCCTAATTAAGCTGCCACTCCAATGGGAGTTTAGTACCTACTCAGCACAATCGATTAGCCTTTTAAGTGTCAGAATACATGCGAATACATTACACGCAGAGGGCGTTAGAGTGGCTGTAAATTTCCTTAACTGGCATCATTAACCAATCAGGATTTTTCCTGGTGTCGGGAGAAGTAGGACCCATAATCCTTCACTCATAATTCACAGAAAAAACACTAATAATTCACTTAGGGGATTAAAAACTACAACCACTGAAAAAACTTATGCTGAGTTACTCATTTAGTCTACCTTAGTCTAGTTTTATACTAGAGTGATTTGGATTGAGTACTATAGGTGATAAATTTTGGTTCGAATCATGATCCACAACACAGATCACGTTTTTTATTTGCTTGTTTATTTGTTTAGAAAGCAACCAAAATGGAATGTTCAGCGACAAGTCAAACCACTCAGTGTTAAATATCTCGTAAAATGGGTGTGTACAGATGATAACATTCGGTACTCGTAGTTGAAATTTGGACAGATAACTGAAAAAGATGTGAGATATACAGGCAGCACTGAGATCTTACACTCTGTTTCACATCAACCTGTTTTTGTTGTAGTATCGTCACAACCTCCAAACACACAGGCATCTTGTATCGTTATAATTAGTGTTAAGTAGTGCTGTATTCTTGCTATAACTCTTAAACGCTTATCATGGAATTACAAGTGGTCACAATAAATTACCATCATACTACCCACCAGTATCAGGTGCCTTGACCAATGGTATAGCGACAGAGTTGCAGGTTTGGGACACATGTTAAAGTGGTAGGGACTTGCACAAGCGACAAGATAAAGGTTGCTGGGTTTGCTTTCTGCTCCATCGAGCTCCGCCACTTTTTTTCTAGGCTTGTATGGGGTGGGGGTGGGCGGGTTGGGAGGGGTCTCAAAATCAGAAAAGGAGAAGATGAAAGAGGTCTTTCAAAACAGAACAACAGGATAACACAGTGTGGTTACAGCATCTGAGATTGTAAACTCCATGCTTCTGGCTTTCTCGTGTGCTCTTGTGGTGTTACCCGCAGAGGGTGTGGGTACATGGTTCGGCTCAATGGCAGATGCCAGCCAGGCAGGGGGGGGCACATACAGAACTGGCATGACTGATCTTGGACCGGCTACTGAGGAGTCAGCAATGCCGCCAGGTTACGTTGGGGTTTCCTTTGTGGTGCGCTGCCCGCAACAGGCAGTCAGCGTGAGGGCTTCTCCGTGGGACTTTTATGGAAGACGTCTGTGCCAGGATGGAGCTACATCCTGGGAGTGGACATAAGGAATGCAAGGGCGCGTCTGTGCGCCAGAATCGCAGCCAATGTCCTGACATCACTTACTTGGAAGAGGTCTCCACTGATGAAGCTTCTTTAAATATCAAGTTTGTTTTCCTCCAAATAGTCTGAGGACCATCGATTCAACTGCTATTTCAAGACAAGGATCTTCTCGTTCATTCTGCATATATGAGATCATTTATGCAGAACAATCAGAGCAAGAATGAACTAAGGACTCACCCTTTACCCTCCAGAGTCATCCTGCAACACTGTGGTGGATATTTCAGAGTTTAAAGGAGCTTTGTGTGACACATCAGTTTCTGGTGTGCATATTGGGAAGAGATAAACCAGTATTTCCTTACAAAGGACTAATCCACTTGTGTGGTCATGTCATGGTTGCAGTTAGACTCTCTTATGGATTAGCCATTTCCTGCCTAACCAACTACCTGAGGAGAGTCACAGATGATGGGGTGTTCTTGCAGTATTACACAGGCAGCTTATGATATCGTATTTCAGTGTGGGACATCGGACATGAACCTAACCCTAGAGTGAGTGAAACGACAGCAGATACTAAATTAGGAATGTCAGAACATGCTTGTGGAGTAAATTCTGAAAGAGGTCTCCTCAATCTCTATATCGGTCAGCCTCACCAGAATCACAAGACCTTGCTTGATCTGTTGATGTTCTCAGTTTCACAAAGGTCTTGAGAAATACGAAATATGTTTTATAATATCTGTAGTTTGCTGTAATCATCAACAACTGAGGAATGTTAACTTTGGTCTAAGGTGACTGACCTGGACTATGTGAAATGTAGACTGCATATGCGTGGAGAGCTGTTGCGACAGCTAACATACCAAATATGGAAACGTGCAAAGAACATGCACCTTCTTCCCCAGTGTAACACTCTTGTGAGCTTCATAGCAATGAGCCAGAGCACAACGCCTGCACAAAGGCCAGCTTGTAAGGGCCACGTTCATCTTCCACCGTTCATACCCCTTCAGCCATACTTTTGTTTTTGATGCAAAAAGACATAAAAATCAAGATTTTTCAGCAAAATATTGGTGATGCATATTACTCAGCCTGTAACAAAGCTGAAATCATAACACAAAGGTTGCTCATTTGAGTCCTAGGAGGAAACTAGCTGTGGTAACTCTTGCTCGATGTCCTGAATCCAAATTGTTCCAGTAAAATATCCAGCAGTGTAAACAGTGGAAAAGAACTGTAAACTATATTTAAATATAAAGGTAAAAATGAATGCTAAAAACACAAACACTCGCTCAGAGTTTGCATTCATTTGACGGTTCATGTGTTCATAGTGGTGCTCCTAGCTCCCATCAGAGGAAGAGGACTGAACCATTTTCATGGGCCCAACAGGGGTGCCATGTCACACTCCATCGACCCTCTGTGCTGCACTGGTACACCCCAACCTCCCTGGTGTCTGAGTGCTACATACAGGTACCGCCTTGGCGGACAGAAGCAGACACACAGACACCCTGCAGACATGTACCACTCGCAAGATGGTGACATAACCATAACACACCTCCTTTGGGTCTCCCCTATTCACCAATGTGACACAATGCTAACTGACACGAATATAACCCCTCACTCATCACGAGCTCATTACATTTTCACAAAGGCTAAGACAGTGTCTATCTTCTGCCCTCAATCTGTCACCGTGCCCAAAACCCTCTAGTAAGACTCTCCATATTGCCTTACAGTTTGCTGGCAATTAAATACCAAAATTACCAGTTGTAAGTCAGCGAGCAATTGGAGAGTTTTGTTCTTGTGATGGCAGGATTAACCATTTGCACTTGACATTAAACGCTGACATTATTCCGGCCGTTATGCAGATGTGAATGATGCCTTGACAATAATAAGGAAAATGAACATTGGAGTTCAGTACATAGATGGAGATGAAGCTTGAGGTGTTGGCTTTTACTGGTGTGTCGCTCGACGCTTCACTTAACATGCTCTGCGACACACTGGAACCGCACCCTCAGCTGTGCGCCGTCTGGGAAGCTGCTCACACTGACATTTCATTTGACGGATGAGGACGCGTTGAGCGCAGGTGCGAAGCAGCGCTTCCACATACAGCGTCCTGTTGCTGGGCGGCGGTGCGCAAGCGGCGCAGATTCCTGCCGGTTGGACGGCTGCCCGCCAACCCGGGGCTGCAAGCCGTCGATCCACCTCAAATTGAATATTAACCGGCTGATCGGAAGTGGGCTGAGCTGTCGGGCTACCTGGCAAAAAAACGGGGTTCCACGATGCTACAGATATGAAGATCCCCGCCACCCCCGCTTGTGTTTCCCACGGTATCTGACTGCACCTCCTTAATAGCTTAATAGCATTACCGTATGTTTTAAAACACTTTTATTTGCACGGGGCACGAAGTCATCTAGTATAATTGCCCGCAATTAGGTTAAACACCGCGAACGGTGAATATGCAAGCGAAAAGCCTGACAGAGAAGAAATTGCATAGGTGGGAAAGGTAGGAGGAAATCGTGTTCCCTTCGAGAGGTGAGAAGGGACCGCAGCGTGTCGGTGACATCCAGATGTCCCCAGCAAAGCCGTCTGTGTAGGAATGCGTGGACCTCCAGCGGAACACACCGCGAGAGAGAAAGCAAAAAAAAACCCAACCCCGTATGCTGTCACCGATGTCAAAATTGACAAAAATACGCCAATCTTGCCTTCCCAATTAGATGCAATAAAGGCATTTAATTAATACGCTCCTTGCATCAAAGCGCGTGGCGTGATATTTTTCTTCAACCCACGGGAATTAAAATCAGAGACGGTGAACTAAAACGTGATGTTTAAACCCCCGCACCAGGTTTACCCCACGCCGCTGCATTCCCCTCCCTAAATGATCAGCCGCACCAGAGTCACTGAACGCTGCGGCTCTTTACTTATACTGTGCAAACTACTCGCCGTTTCCAATAATCAAAGTAAAGCGTTTACTTACCGTGTGCACACAATGGAATCAAGCACAGGACTAAGGACAGTCCCCAACATCCCAAAGAAACGCGTGTTTTCCCGCTGCCCATTCTTGCATTCAGTGGTGTATTAAAACAGAACAAGAAAAGTACGATCCCTCTTAATCTAAAGTACCGTATGTTTAGTACAGACTTTATAGATGCGAGTCCTTTGTTTTATAAGTTACAAATCGTTTCGGGGCATCGCCATCACCACTCGTCCGCCGTGCATTGCAGTGCTCCGCTGTCCCCTGCGCGGTGCGCTCACATCGGCCCGCTCTGCCGAGGTGCCATGGCCGCAGGAACGGTGTGAAGACACGCAGGGAAGGAGGACCCAGCGCTGCTAGAGCCCGACAAGCGCCGCCCGCCTCTTCGACGCTTCGCTAGGGGGACCGGCGGTGTATGTGTGCGTTTCCAGGAGGAGGGGGGGGATGCTGCTCCTGCTCTCACTCTCCTCCGTCCAACGTCCCCCCCCCACCGAGTTGCAAAATAGTGCCATTGAATCGATAGACTCGGCCTCATTTTAACGTACTTCAGGGAGACACATGAGGACGATCCGTCTTAAAAATGGTGCCCAATCTGACTGAATGTGTGGTGATGGACATGACATCTAACTCAGACCCCAAATTTCCTTTTTAAACTGTACCAGTAATTTACTAGTTTAAAGTATATAATGCCTGTAATTGTCCTTAACACATTTTCCAGCATGAAGCAGTAGATTATTAAGTAAAATTATTCAGCAGATTACCTAAGCCTTTTCTGTGAACATGGAAGCTTCCTTTGCAGCTAGAATGTTTTGCACCTGCAGGCAGCCCTGTACTTCAGCTATGTCAAACCTTAGCATAACCCCTCCCCCACCATAACAGGAGAGCAGCATTACCCAGAACCCCCAGTGCTCTCCACTCCAGTGATGTATTCGCTGTTGTCTACCAAACAGTGGTGTCCTTACTGTCCACTAAGCATCAGTGCAAGTAAATGCATATCACAACATTATACTCATTCACAGTAGTAGTCTGTGTATAACTTATGCAGGCCCTGTGGTTTGTAGAGATTGTACACAATGGTAATGTGTCCACTGATGACTGTTTAGGCTATAGTGTCAATGGGCTCAACCCCTGACTGGATGTTCTGGGCTGGATTGGTCATTTAAAAATCCTTAGAGACAGTAATGCACTAATTTGCTTTTTCAGAACTGAAGCTCTCAAACAAAGACTGAAAAACAGACGGCCAACTTACCCCAACGCACTGGGGGGCGGGGGGTTGAGATTTTACCCAAAACAGCAAGATTGGCTTACAGTCCTACCTATTTGTATTATTTTAAAAATCAAATTAGGTAACATTTGGCGTTTCACCCTCTGGGCTTGAAAACAACACATTTGGGTTAAACACCTGGTTCTTGTATCGCCGTTGGTCATTTTAAAGCCACAATAATGATTTGTTTGCTTCATTTATTTATAGCATGCTGAAAAACATGTGTGTTGAGACAACCCACATCTGGTCTCTGCGCTAATAGAAAAGGTTCCCTGGTACAGTGCTATAAAAAAAACCTTTTAAAAAACATTTAACTCCATTTTGTCAGTATGGATAGATGCTCTGAGCTGGTTTTAGTGCCGCCCAGGCTAATTGTGTTGTGCAAGTCGTAGCGTCACTCATGAATTTATCCCCGCAGATGCTACAGGCCCGATGGTAGAGACACACATCCCTGCAGATGTCACACACATGACAGCTTCCATGACGTTATGTGTCTCATGGAATTTTCCACTTCCCAACACACAGTCCCATCACCTGACTGGTCACCTGATTGGTCACCTGATTGATCCCGACTAAGGTTGCCAATTACCTAGCGGCTCATGTGCAACACAGATATTTCTGTGTGTCTCCAGGACGACCCCAAGAGGAAATAGGAAGTGACCCCCCAGCAGTGAAGCCTTGTTGAAGTGCCTTTCTCAAATCGAGCTCACTGGGAACCAGAGCTTAGGATTCTATTGAGCTTTTCAAAGACACCCCTTTAACTCTCCCCCTGTAGTCTTCACACAGAAAGGGACTTATTTGAGCCCTCTAGGGCATGAGTGTGTGTGTGTGTATGTGTGTGGGGTGGTGGTGCAGATCCGTGATAACACTGCCAAAATGCACCGTGTTCCCCCCATGCCAGACTGACACCCCCAGACCTTGAATAGGACCCTCTCATCATCATTCATGGCACAGGGGAGGGTCTCCACTCTCAGAAAAAAGGAATAAGAGATGACCTCACAGGCAGGAACATGCACGCACACACAGCGCCTGCGCCGATTCCGCGCCTTGGCTCAGGAGTTGGGGGGGTGGCTATACTGAGATGATTATTGAATGGAGCTGAGATTGTCCAGCGTGAGAAACACAGAACCTTCGGATGGGATGTCGATGAGGATTCCCATAAATACCAGTGCCGGATTCCCATAAATACCAGTGCCGGATTCCCATAAATACCAGTGCCGGATTCCCATAAATACCAGTGCCGGATGGGGAACCGGTGCCGTCCATCCGGTTGCCACAGTGACACTCGCGCAGGCTGTGACCTGTCAATGACGATCTGCGTTTCCGTTCACTCCCATGACAGTCTGCTCACAGGTGAAAAACTTTGTAAAGACACACCTGCCCCCCCCCCCCCCGACCACCATGCGAGCAGAAGCACAGGAAGGTTGACATGCAAAGTATGTCCAGCCGATATAACACATAGCACTATCTGTCACATTGTGCTCATCAAATTTAATTTTAATTGCCAAGGAGAAGTGAGTTGCCTCAGGGCTGCAACAACATTGAGAGAATGCTGTGACTTTGATCTGTGACCTGATGTATTCTCAGCCACAGAAGGCACGCGTTGACAAAGTGGGGATATTTTCTTTTAGGGGTTGGGGAGTCCCTTGGGTGGGAGGTGGCGACTGCAAACACACTCATCTCTCAGCTGCTGAGATATTCTAATTTCTACTGCAATACAGAAGTGGGGAAGCGGAGCCCCCTAGTGTCTGTACCTGGCACTGTGCCCCGAGCACCAATGACGACTTGTTATGCAAATATAATGAGACGTCATGTGACTTGGGGTGAAGACAGCAGGGACACAGTCACGGCCTGCTGTGTGTGTTCCCCCCACAGACGCGCGAAATAGGTTGCTAATTATGACCTGTATTATCTGCTCACATACTGATTTTCTATTTTTCGAAAGTGTGCATGCTGAGGATATGAAAATCCATCTTCAGCCTGTCTGCAAAAGATGCAAAGTGATGATAAATTCTGAACACACATCAAATGAATTTGACGTACATTTAATTTGCTTCATCTATCGGCTGGGAATGGAAAGGATTTGTATTTTTTTTTTACATAAACGTGATGTGACTATTACAGAGCCTTGTATCCAAATCCAAACCTAAAGGCAGCTTCTGCAACACGCTTTTCAGAATAATGGACCATTTGGCCACAGGTTTTGAATTCTAATGAGAGTAAAAAAAAACCTAATGAGACACAATTAGGTCGTTTAAATCCCTATTTTGCTAAAATCTGTTTTCTTGGATGCTGCCTTGTGGTTTCAAGTGCCAAGGTTGGGACATTGTCCCACTTTGTGGAGGCAGACAGGAATATTCTGTCATTTATATACTGTGTGGTTAGGTGCTGGTTGGGGTGGTGGGGGGGGGGGTACGCTGATACAGCGATCAGATTTGAATAAATGAGCTTTTACTACCTTCAATGGTCAAAATGATATAATTAAAAACAAATGTAGCCAAATCTTACTACTCTATTGACTAAACCCCACATATGTCAGTGACCCCGGAGATATACAGTGGAGCTCATTCTTTGTTGCATGACTGGGGTCTTCCTGTCCCTATTGCCATTCATTATACTCATTGCCAGCCAGTGGATGGGTCCACCCCCCATCCACATCACAAGGCCATTTTGTGTCAAAGGAGTGCAGGCAGCAGCTTTGATTCGACTGGAGTGGACTGGGATTTATCGACTGGTCCAGTTATCCCAACCAGACTGGGTCTGCATCTCGTCAGCGTCAGTTCCTGATGGCTCTGTGACCTACTGAGTCTGCAGAGTCTTCACAGATATCGTCAGCTGGCCAAAACTCACATCTGACTGCTTTCCCGTTTCCTTGGTGACCGTGATACCTGACGCATTGACATATCGCTTTATTTTAAAGACCTCACCCGCATCAGCTTCGCGTGAGGGCCGCGTGTCCTGTGTGTCAGGCCGTGTGACTGACCACGGCCGTCATACATTGAGGCGGAGAAACTGTGTCGAGAAACTTTGCTGTTTCTGCTGGTCTGAGCTGGCATCACTGAACACAGTTGGGAGAAACGTTTGGAGCAGAAACCGATGGAGACACAGCCCTCCAAGGGCAGAGAGCCGTGCCTTAAAGCCCCCCCCCCGGCACCGGAGGCACCATCCATTATGAACAGCACCACTAGGCAGGGAGGTGGCTGTTTTAACCCATTTTTGGACCTCCCCCCATTTCGACAGCCGTCTCCATCGCTATACCACACTTTGCAAAAAGGTCCAGTGCTGTTAACCTAAATAATGCCCGTCCCCGTGGGAAACAGGACTAATGCAGTAAATTAGTCCCTCTTTTTCCCCGCCCCCCCCCTCACCATTCACTTCCACTAGCCTTGATTAAATGCCATTAGCACGGCGCTGCTATTCCTGATTCTACATGGGGAAAATGCAGCCTGAGCTGCAGCTAACCAGAGCAGAACTAAACAGTTTGTGCACAGGCAGCCGGGGGGGGGGGGGGG
>JAODUD010000046.1:6786088-6799811 GCA_026784285.1 Stomatorhinus walkeri | reverse complement strand
GAGTTTCCTCCAGGTATTCTGGTTCTCTCCCACAGTCCAAAAACATATGATTACACTGACACATCCCTACAGCCGTAGAGTGTGTGATTACACTGACACATCCCTACAGCCGTAGAGTGTGTGATTACACTGACACATCCCTACAGCCGTACAGTGTGTGATTACACTGACACATCCCTACAGCCGTACAGTGTGTGATTACACTGACACATCCCTACTAATCTAGAAGCCGAGCTCTTGGCTGTGCTTCAGTTTTCTACCATATTTGCTCCACGGCTCTTGCTTCTGGGCTTAATTTGCGGTACCGCTGTGTGAATTCGCTGCGCGTTCATTAACGGCCGGCATTTTCTTTGATAGCCACTGCTCTTCACCTCCCCCCTGACCTTTAAAACGTTCCGCTGCGGCTGTTTTCTTACCGCTGCCAAGGGCATCCCAGAACGCCTCTGGCCAACTTAGCCCAGACAGAGGGGTTAGTGTTCTGTGCGACTTTGCGTTCCATTTACAGTGGGTGTGTCAAGCTACTGACTCACTCAGGGCCGCCCTGCGTTCAAAAGTGCCTAGTTTGTCTCCCTCTGCTACAACCCAAATTTAATCGGAATCAACGTCCAGGCAATTGGGCTAAATGAAAAAGTGTAACGGAAAATAGAAAGGATATCCCTGAAGCTATCAGATCGCAAAAACCATATATTTACGAAACAGATCCTCCCTTGCTAGCTAACTGTAGCTGGACAGCTATGAATTAAAACATTGTAGCTATAAAATATCATAGTCATGTCAACTGCACACTATAACCATCTAAATAAGGAACTAGCTACTTGGTTGGTACTCTAGCTATGCTGTTGATAGCTTAATGTGTTTCTCATTCGACGCTTAAACTGTAGCCATAGTCGCTAAAGCGGCAGGATCAATGAGACAATCTGAAGAGCTTACTCCTCCCGCCAGCTGCCTCGTTAGAGTGCACTGATTAGTCCGTGAAGTTCTCGAACAACAGTGTTCAGTCACTCGACGCATCCAGCGTTCAGATGCCGACCGCAGTGAGGCAAGTCCCAGCAACGGCAGCATTAAAATAGCACGTGTTCGTCTATTTCTGTGTTCGGATAGAGGAAGTGTGTGTATCGGCGCGTGAAGCACCCTGGACCGACGACAGAGATGACTAAGTCGGTGAGTGCCATCACTCCCGTAGGACCTGCTGGCGTGTTTTTGGGCTGCTAATAGCACTCAAAGCTGCACTGGGCGGGCCTGGAACAAGGGGGGGAAGACGGATGTTATGATAGAGGAAGGACTTCTGTAAATACCCCGGGTGGCAAGTGTCAGGTGTGCGTCTCTTTTGGGGCTTTACAGGTTCACGCAAGGTTCTTGCCAGCTTACAGCTTTACTGACTCGCCTTCAACTGAGAAGCCTTCATTTCTCCCTTCAACGTCTGATATGCAGTTGGACAGAAGTGCGACGGGCATTTTTTGAATGAGATCAAAAGGCTCTTTTAGTCAATGTTGCCCAATGACCGTTTCCTTCTCGATCACTGCAAAAGCGGCCTGGGACGTAGGCTGGCCCACTGAGAAGGGGCTAAGCTGGGAGGAATGTAAGCTAATCAGTCTGAGTGAAGGAAGAGTCCATGTGGCTCCCCCCCAGGCTGGCCCCAGTGCTGAGGGAACTTCCTGGCTATAAGTGCTACAGGAACCACTGCCTGCTAGGCCACCCGGCTCACAGCAACCCCCTCCCCCCACCTTCATGCACACAGCCGCACGGCCTTCAGAGACAGCACATGTTTCTAAGAAGTTGTGTGAAGCCGTCACACACCAGAAAAGAAGTCCAAAAAAACCTCACAACCCATCTCTGTTTTAAGGCCCTGTTTACTGCCAGTGAGTTCCTTATCGTGAGCATTTTTTTTTTTGCTTCCTTTTATAAATTTGCTAACGTGCTCCCAGCAATGAGGCAACAGTGAGATGAACTAAAAATAGAGGGCAGCTAATGATACAGAGGGGAGCTAATGCTACAGCAGGAAGCTAATGATACAGAGGGGAGGTAATGTTACAGAGGGGAGCTAATGCTACAGCGGGAAGCTAATGATATAGAGGGGAGCTAATGTGACAGAGGGGAGCTAATGCTACAGCGGGAAGCTAATGATACAGAGGGGAGCTAATGCTACAGCGGGAAGCTAATGCTACAGCAGGAAGCTAATGATACAGCGGGGAGCTAATGATACAGCGGGGAGCTAATGATACAGAGGGGAGCTAATGATGCAGCGGGGAGCTAATGATACAGAGGGGAGCTAATGCTACTGAGGGGAACTAATGCTACTGAGGGAAGCTAATGCTACTGAGGGGAACTAATGATACAGAGGGGAGCTAATGTTACAGAGGGGAGCTAATGATACAGAGGGGAACCAATGCTACAGAGGGGAGCTAATGCTACTGAGGGGAACTAATGCTACTGAGGGAAGCTAATGCTACTGAGGGGAACTAATGATACAGAGGGGAGCTAATGTTACAGAGGGGAGCTAATGATACAGAGGGGAACCAATGCTACAGAGGGGAGCTAATGCTACTGAGGGGAACTAATGCTACAGAGGGGAGCTAATGCTACTAAGGGAAGCTAATGATACAGATATGTAGCACTGTGGGAAGAACAGAGGACAAGCTAAACTAAGGTAAGCTAATACACAGAGAGCACTGTAAATATTTTAGCCTGAGTAAGTGAGTGATGTAATAAATCAATTAGATCTACTATATATAGGGTGACCAGATAATCCATGTCAGAAAGAACACCCTGAGCTAGGACAGGAATTGTAAATTACCATTTCAATTAAAAGGACCTGGATTTCACTTGAGCACTGAGTTCTTGCTGTGTGCTGATTGGTCAGTCTCCTATAATCATGCACGTGTCACTAATGCTAATGTGAAACAGCTGGATGAGTCTTTCAGTCAAGGAAACAAACCAGTCAAAGCACAAGAAGAGCTGAACTATTTAGTCAATCATAGGAGCTTTTCAATTTGAAAGTAGTTTGTAAAACCCGAAGTAGCTCAAAGTGTCTCCCTGACATGGATTATCTGGTCAACCTAGTTATATAATAATTATGATAACAATAATTTAGACAGTACCACATCTAAGAATATCTGACTTACTGACAACTCACACTAGCGAATGGACTTCCATAAAGCTATATATTAAAGATTTGGGTTAAATTCAGTGGTTCTTAATAACAAACGCAACTTTGTGATGCTTGTAAAAACATTGTGAGCCAGTTGTTCGTTGGCTTAAAATATAATACTGTATCGTATGTAGGTACTTTTATTATTACAGTATTATTATTATTAATTATTATTATAATTAAAATAATAATACAGAAAAAGGGAGCAGCGATTGTTAGTTTAGTCTCTTGTATCACTACCTGATTGAGAAACAAACACTTCAGTCATCTTGGAAACAAATGGACCCTGGACCGGCTCTTCCTGGCCTCTCTGTCGTTTCACCTACAACTGAAGCTCCTCTGGCCCTCTGTGAGGCAAACACTCCTTCTCACTCCTACTCTACAGCCAAGGCAGCGCGAGGACCTGATGAGTAACACCTCCTCTGTTTGGGCTTCCCGACAGACGGTGGGCTCTCTGTTTCTGTTCACCTTCACAAAGGATGCCATCTGTGATGGCCGAGGCGTTCCCAGAACCGGCGCGGCTGGGGTTCGTGCCGCCAGGCCCTCTAAGATGTGTTTTTTGTGGTTGTGAATTTTTTCTAATTTCAAATAAACGAAGAGGACGCCACGTCACAATTTTATCCACCCGACAGTTACTGGAAACAGACTGGAAAAGCTGAGTACAGACCAAGAATAAAAACAGGCTTTTTGTGTACCCATTATTTTGTTGTTCCTAACATAAAATGCAAATAATCCTCCAATAGCTGATTTATCGTTAAATGAATGACCTGAAAATCAGCTTTGGAAACAGAATCCTTCGATTCCAGCACCAGAACTCTCCAACTCATCAGTGGAAGAAAAAAGATCCAATTGCAAAATTCATAACCAACTGCCAAACCAAAGAAAAGGCAATATCTTTTTTAAATTGGTAAACATCAAGTTAAGTATCCATTCAAACGACATATGGTTTCTAATGATGCATATTAAACTGGAAGATTCTATGTTCTATGCTGACTATGTTCAGCAGATGTTGCAATCATAAAAAACTCCATATTATTTAATGAAACTAATAAAAGTATGATCAACCAGTCGATGTGACAGTAACACGGCAGTCTACATGCCAAGAGCAGTCGGCAGACCATTTGCAAGCACCGACCGCAAATCAAACACAGTTCCCTGTGACACTGACGGATATGGGCTAAAACCAAAAACCAATGAGGATAGCAACATTAGCAGCTGCCTCAAACCTCCATTCGCTTTCCTCGTGGTATGACGACACGAACCGGCTGACAGGCAACAAGAGACGGCGATGGTGGCAGCTGGTACGTTACACAGCTCAAAAATAATGTTGGAACAGACAGACCGTAGTTCGGATGACACCCCGTCTAATTTTTTGTGGGCATATTAATGCCATTTTCTGTTACATATTCATTTGTAACGAGGCTTAAATGCTGCAATTAACAGTTCTTGCACCTTCCTTGTCATGTGTTTAAAAATCCATTCTTTGCATTTATCTTTGGCTGCATAGGAAAGTACGACAAACAAAATTGCACAGTTCCGAGGTTTGCACAGAGGAAGCTAAAGGGAAACAGTCCTGGGATGCAAAAACAGACAAGCCATCTCACTTTAAGCATCCCGCTCCCCTTCTGTTAGCTGCTAAGGGCCCTGTGAGTCCGTCAGGCCGTGGCATTGGGGGTGTTATTAGTTACGCTGCACACTCATGCCAGTCCAGGGTTCCCAGATTACCTGAATGCTCACCCTACATCAGTGCCCCCGCGAACAGCTGTTGATAACCTTCCTACTGGGGAAAACCTGAATGCAAATTTTGTTCCGTTAAGATGGGATCTGCATCACGCCATACACACACTTGAGCCTAAGGGACTCTGATAGATGGCCCAAGGGACTCTGAAGGTGACTTTGAAATGGGACGATCGTGACCATGGGGTTGACACGATATGGTCGACAGCATGTGAACCGTGTCATACTAGTAGCATAGAACCTTCATAGAAAAACATGAGTCGCCACATGTCTCAGATTTAGGTCACCAATATAGACCAATGTGACAATTCATCTTACCTTAGATTAAACTGGTTACATGAGACTAATAAATATGCTTAAAAATTTAAAGAAATAGCTCTATATACTCTATATCAGGGGTGAGCAGTCTTATCCAGAAAGGGCCATGGGTTGTGTGGATATTTGCTGCAAATCTTCAATTAGATTGCTAGTTAGAGGACTTATTGGTTGAAGAGTGGTCAGATATGGGTTTGAACAGCTGACCTAAAGGTTATCCTAAAAACTTGCATCCACACCGGCCCTTGGCGGATAAGATCACCCAACCCCTTTCTATACTGACCTCCACGTGTATCTGTTGTGATATTTGGATGAAGGGTTGCCCTGATTACATTACCATTGGTGGGCAGGTATGTAAAACGCTGGAACTGACTCCTCTTCCTTTTGCCGTTGCAGACGTAGAAGTTGACCTGCACGGGACTGGATATCCTCTGATTTCGGTATGGTGGCAGTTCAACCAGCATCACGTTCTGCAACGAAATGAAAGGATGCCATTCTGAGTACACACAGAGTGGCATGTACTGTGGCTTAAAGTGAACCCTGCCCTTCTTTGGCCGCTCAGCTGGCTGTTTGAGATGTACACAGTCTGCACGCTGGCTGGTACCTTTTTGATTGGCTCCCGTTCACCGTAAGGACAAATCTGTCAAAGGGTTAGACAAGGAACAGTGCCACATATGTGCTCAGTTCTTAGCCCACCCCAAACTCTTCTGAAGGCTTCTTATTTTCACAGGAAGGCCCCCCGCTGACCGCCACCCAGCCTCGACTGTCGGACACTGGTGAGTAGCGAACTTCTAACCCCTGGCGTGACCTGAACTCCGCCTAACCCCAACCCTAACCCTACCACAGCCTAACCCTAACCCTAACCCAGGCTAACCCTAACCTTTTCTTAGCCTAACCCCAACTCTAACCCTTTCACAGCCTCGCCATAACCCTAACACTCTAGCCAAGGCATCTGTAATGAGCGAAGACGTTTTCTGTACGTGCACTGACACCTCCCGATTTATGAAAAGGAAAAAAATAAACGCATAAAGGGAGTAATAAAGGAGCAGGGAGCTGCAGCTTGGCGACGAGGCTAAAAGCGCTGATTGTTCTGCCTCACAGATGGCTCTGCGCCGCACGCAACAATAAAGTGTCTCTCTGCTTCAGAGAAGGCTTGAGAATCTCCTCTTCATGAAAGATGAGTAGGAGGATTATTCCCAAAATAAAAACAGCCCTTGGAACGTGAGCCGTGAGTCTCTCCTTTCTTATAAGAATAAAACCCAGTTTAGGTGAAAATTAATGAGGTGGCAGCAGCTTGAATTACCTCCAGTTCCAGCAGCTTGTGTAGCAAATGGATTACGTTAAAATGCTACGCACAATATGAACGACATATTAAAGGGCAGACTGCACAGGGGGTCGTCTTCTGGAGGCTCTCCGGATGGAGGTGGAGGAGTCACGTGTCACGGCGGGGGTGATTTCAGGGAATCTGCCTGGTGCCATATAGGGTGCTGAGTGGCTCAGCAGACTGCTACGACAGGAGGGGACCACGTGCCCGGAAATGCCCCCAGGCCTTCGGAGAAGAAACATACGATCCCAGGACCCCCAGACTTGGACACTCACCAGCACTCGCTCTGCTACTGAGAGCTACCTCACCCCCCTATATAGCACCAAATGAGGGAGCTACTCCATTTTGAGGGACTCCTCTGAGTGCGTGGCCTGTTTTGCAAGATCCCTTAAACTCCATTATAATGGGATTGTACTGTATTTCACACCTATAAACATCGATAAACCCCAACAACTGCCTTTATGTCACAATTAATATATTTAGGCATTTGAAATGTTTTAGTTACACAAAAATGTTCTAAGAGCAGAAGAAAAAATTATTGGTTTAGAAATGTAGAGGAGGTGCATCCAAGCAACTACAAGAGGAACATCAAGAATTCTGATTGGTTGGTCCTGCACCTTCTATTTGCTTGACCTACCTCCTCTACAATCTCATTGGTTATCTCTCTGAGCCAGTCACATTCCGTTGTGCCTTCAGAACATTTTTGTGCAAGTAAAACTCCCATGACCATTTGAAAAGCATACTAAGTATTAATGAACACCAAGAATGTATCTCAACTGGTAAAAAAAACACTTAGATTAACGTGAATATACGTAACAGAGGATTTATTATCAATTTTTATTTGACTGACCGATTTGATGGAATCCTTGTCAACTTTGGCCTCAGTTTCCCATATGTGGTGACCATCTAAAAAAAAAAAAAAACAGAAAAACACAGAGATGAGACAAATGAAATGGACTGGTGAACTTCTGAAAGCATCGTAAATTTACGATTTCTTGAAATACATAAAAAAAGCCATTTTTTAATAGAACACCTCTACAGAGGCACTGAATTTATTAGAGGGACGCTGAGAGAGAGAGAAGCGAATTACAAGCAGAAGGTACTCAATGAGCTGCTTCCTTACATCATTGTCTAAAAATGAAAGAGAAAATGGGATTACGTCACTGTGCTGTCACAAGCCTGGGGGTGCCAGGACTGCTCTGAGCTAATTTCCTGCCACGTTCTTGTCTGACTTGCTGGCGTGGGTGGGCGGGGGGGACCCCAAGCATATGGATCTGGCTAAAGGTCTGGGCCACATCACGCGGCCAAAGGAAGATCCCTACCTCTGTCACGCAATCAGCTGTTCATAAATCACTCGTGTTTAGCTCTCACGAACGCTGCCAAGATCCCACAGCGATAAACAGGACATTCTGCATTTTAAACTTCATATAGCCTTTACTGCGCCCATGAAAAGACCGTTAAACTATTTATTTTATTCCATTAACATTCTCTCTTAACTTGTCGAGAGAAAGAAACTGATCAGGGAAGAATGGATATTACCTAACAGAGCACCAAAATGAACAGTGAGACATATTTCTTGTGTAGACTGAAAAGTGCCCCCCCCCCCCCCGGCCGACAGGTGCCTGTCATTCTCTGGCTGTGAAATGGCACTGTTCCATCTGTAACACTAAGAGATGGGATCTTGCTGTCCCAGTGCTGAAAAATGGGCCAAGAGGAAAATGTAGGACCACTCTGTCAGCTATCTAGGAGTAAACATTGCTTTTCAGCCCCCCCCCAAAACACACATACCTCTTGAGTTCTATACAGCATTTATGCATCTGGAGGTTTAATCAATGCATACTACTAACTAACAGGGGCAGAAATGAGAAGGTAGTGATTTCAGGGGCCCTGTCAGGCAGGGAAATTGCTCTTTGGGACTGAACTCATAAAGCAGTGTTTCCTCTCCCTCCCAGATGAGCTGGAGCCAGGCCACATATGTGAGATACCTACTTGTGTCCGAATGAGCTGGAGACCCGATAACCACAAATTGTTCCATTGGCTCTCGGCAACATCTGCCGAACGCTCCGGATTCTGAAATCACCGGCACCCCCGCCTCCCGCAATCCCACTCCCCCCCCCCTCCCGCCGTCTTCCCAGATTTTTTCAATCAGATCTGGGCTGTTATTTTTTATTTTTTCCCCCTCCAGCCAGGCTGAAAAGCAAAATAATGAGGTTCATAGACATAACACAAAGTAGCTGGGGACTAGCTGCGGCTTCGGCCCGTGATGGCGGCCCGCGGGGATCAGACGGCGGATTTCGTCATTCGGCGTGGCGAGGAAAACAGAACGGCTACCTGTGCGGCTAAGAAGGGCAGAGAAACTGTAGGGAGCCGCAGTGAGCACCAGGAATGTGCGCGTTTGTGTGTTTTTGTGTGAAACCTCCATAAAGATGACTGCCTGGTAGAGCAGCGCAAAGACCTCTGGGAAGATGGCAGACTGCGAGCCCCGTGCAGTCAGCCTGAGCCAAACTGAAATACGATCAAATATACACACCATCCCGGATTCATTCGCTGCCGCGTGTGCATAAAAACGACACTGGCGAAAAATAACCTCGGCGTTTAGTTTAAAAACGAACCTTTCTCCCCTAGCGTTTGTGAGAGAAAATGTGCTTTTGTCTGTCCTCTCCAACACATGTTTATATTTTACGTTAAGGCGACGTGGAATTTCAGCTAAATGCACTTCGGCGGAGATTCTCTCGTGATTATCTCATGAAGACGGCCGTTGTTCTGGCTTCACTCGCACAGCCTCCCTCTTCGGCTGTGTGGGCACCATTGTTCGGCGACTGCAAGTGACACGCCCAGCAAGTGAAGCGCCAATAATGACAAGGAAGCCCAGGGGACACGACTGACCCTCCGGATGGCCTGTTGGACCCGACGCTTAAGAACAGCAACGCTGATTATCCATCGTTATCAGACAAACACATAGTTCAACTTCATCTTTTGTTTCCAGTGAACCTTTAACCATCTCTTCTATTAAATTTTATGTATGTACTAAATATATATTTATGGACATATGTGTACATTCAGCTGCAAGTCCTCACCACGAAAATCTGAAAATTACACTTGGAAGTCATGCTAGACAGACCCCTCGGCCAAGAATAATCCTCAGCGTCTGGGTTTGACGCGTCCATCTCTTCAAGAGAGTCACCACACCTCTGGATGTGGCAAAGGGGCGAGGGGGGGAACACATGCCCCTGGTGACGCTAAGGGACGAGGGACGTGAGCTCCGGGGGATCTGCTGCCATGTGCGGTGTGGGGACGCTCTACTTCTTATGTGTCCTCCAGAAGTCCCGGCAGACGTCCAGCACGCCCAGATGTGAAAGCGCTCTCATTCATGAGGGAATTCCTCTTAGTCTGATTCACTGAAAAGACCCCCCCCCATACCTCAAGCACCACCCCCACCCACTGCTCCCGCCCACACGCCATCCCAATGCACAGTGCGGTATGTGGAGAGACACAAACCTCTATACCTCCTGCGTCAAGCTCAATCCCTTGGAGACTCAAAGGGTCTAGTTCTCAATGAAGTACAAGTTATAACAAAATTGAGGGGGTTTGTGGAAATACCTCAACACAATAGTTCAGTAAGGCTGACCTTATGGTTTAGAGATCTTCTCGGCTCAACTCTCCGCCCTTAACGACAGGGCTGACGATGGTTTTTACAGGGTAGCTTTGAGGACTGTTAAGCTCATAAACCTATACTCTAATTACTGTAGACCAAAGAATAGTAGCTGATGTTCACTAAAATGTTCAGTAATTATGTAATTATGTATGTTCAGACTTCCTGAAAATAGTGAAACCCCTACAACTTTCTCAATGATTTAAATCATAACTCGGTCGTTTTTTCTTGTGTTATTTCTCTACAAGGCCAACAATCCATCCAACATTTTAAGTCAAGGAGGTTTCAAAGAATGATTTATCAGTTCTCCGATTTCAATGCTAATGGATTACCATAATCCTCTGAAAGTAACTATAAAATGGGAGAGCCAATGCTATCATGGTTCACTGTGTAGCAGGACCAAGGAACAGCAAACGCGCTGTACTGCTGGAGAATGCAGCTGTTTTTAAAGGGAATTTATATTAAGGTCAAAATTAGGGCACTCCAAATGACAGCGAAGCATTAGAGCGCTCGGTCAGCCGGGATTCCCTTCGGGGTGAGTCACTGTCTGAGACGCGCATGCTTGGGTATGCACATGCACGCATTTCACTCACTCCCATGTCAGTGCTATTAATTATTGCTAACCTAAATCTGACTAAAGCTAAAAAACATAAGAAAATTGATAGCAAAGGGAAACAAAATAAAGGAAAGAAAAGGACAGCTGAATCAACACGTAACTGTGGCCCTCCTTGGAGCACAGCAGTGTGGTGTGAAGCTCAGCAGGTTAGAGAATCATGTCTGGAAGGTTGTGGGATTGAATCCCGTGACTCTTTCCTGCTTGTGGCTTTGAGTCATTCACTCTCTTCTACAAACTGACTTATTAAATAGTAAATTCACAAAATTTTCCATATATGTCTCTGGCAAACTTGTCATTAATAGAGCAGCGTGTCTCCTACAGTCCCTTGGCACAAAACGGACATCCTCACACCTTAATGGCACCAGAGTGACTAGTAAGAAACTTCAAAGTGAAATATACACTATATGGACAAACGTATTGGGCCACCTGGCCATTACACTGCAGGATCTTTTTATGACATTGCATTCTAAATCCATACATATCATTATGGAGTTTTTCCCCCTTTGCAGCTATAACAGCTGCCGCTCTTCTGGGAAGGCTTTCCAAATGATTTCAGAGTGTGTCTGTGGGAATTTCTGCCCATTCATCCAGAGCAGCATTTGTCAGGTCAGGTACTGATGTTGGATGTGAAGGCCTGGCTCACAATCGTCATTCTAGTTCATCCCTAAGATGTACAGTGGGGTTGAAGTCAGGGCTCTGTGTGGGCCAGTTAAGTTCTTCCACACCAAACTCACCAAACCATGCCTTTATGGAGCTTGCTATGTGCACTGGGGCACAGTCATGCTGGAAGAGAAAAGGGCCTTCCCCAAGCTGTTCCCACACAGTTGGAAGCAGAGAATAGTCCAAAATGTCTTGCTATGCTGAATCATTATGGGTTCCCTTTCCAGTAACTAAGGGGCCAAGTCCAGTCCCTGAAAAACAACCCAATACTATTATCCCTCCTCCACCAAACATTACAGTTGGCACAGTGCACTCAGATAGGTAATGTTCTTCTGGCATCCAACAAACCCAGACTCGTCCATCAGACTGCCAGACAGAGAAGCGTGATTTGTCACTCCACGGAACACATTTCCACTGTTCCTGAGTTCAGTGGCACCGTGCTTTGCACCACTTGGTTGGACTTGGTGATGTGAGGCTTGTGTGCTGCTGTTCGGCCACGGGAGCCCATTCCACGTAGTTCTCTGTGCACGGTTTGTGTGCTGGGGTTAATGCCAGAGGAAATTTGGAACTCTGCACTTACTGAGTCAACGGGGCAATGGTGACTCATACATGCTATGCACCTCAGCATTCGGCGACCATGCTCTGTTAATTTATGTGGTCTGCCGCTTTGTGAGGTTCTGTTCTTCCTAAACGCTTCTGCTTTGCGATAATACCACTTATAGCAAAATATCTAGCAGGGAAGAAATTTCATGAACTGACTTATTCCTTCGATAGCACCACACTTGAATTCACTGACCTGGTCATAATGACCCATTCTTTCCCAAACGTTTGTAAACCTGACTGCATGGCTAGGTGCTTGATTTCATACACCTGTGGCAATGGGTCCGAATAAAACACCTGAACGCAATGATTAAGAGGTGTGTCCCAATACTTTTGTCCATATAGTGTAGGCATTGAATTCATACGTATTTTCTAGAGCAACTGAAAAGTCACAATATTCTAAGCACTTCCTTGGTGCCCTGAAATCCTATGTTGCATTATTAGATAAGTCTTCTAGATGGGAACACTTTTTTTTTTTTTCAAAGGATGCACAAATAATAGAAAGGCAGCATTAAAATGTACTGGACACGGGGGCCCCCGGGGGGGGGGGGGGTACTGGGGAGTTTACTAAGCCATTTCTTTTGGATAATATGATGACTGGAATACATATCGGAGGCTGGTAACATGAAAACTCTGCTCAAGATGGAGTTTATATTCTCACATCTACATAAGACTGAGAAAAGGAGACTGTTACTACTTTAAAACCAGGAAACTTCTGGAAGGTGTTTACTGGAAAACATCCTGGAAAAGTAAGAGCGTGCTTACATTGATTGTAGGGCTAGTAATGGCTGTCTGCGGTCCAGGAGGCTATAATTACAATGACTTATACAGGATAGGTACAATTTATTGATATTATTCAACTTTCCAAGATTAAATTATTCCATATTTATGACAGAGAATGATATTCAATAATGGTTTTTATATAGTGTTGCGCATTACACAGCTAATACAATTGTTTTTGTATTACGAAACTGGAAAAAAAGAATATGGATCATTTTCAAAAATACTCTAAAACGTTTAATAAACAAAGTTTATAATGCAACAATTGTAAAAGACGGGGCGACAAATTACAAGATATTTATGAAACAACAAATATGACTGTCTGAGAAAGACAGGTTTGGGCTGCAGCTCGACGTGCGGTTCTCAAGCGAAACCCCAGGAGTCAGTTCATCTCGCCCAGATGAGCATCCACAGGTAATTTCCAGGCCCTCAGCCAGAAATACATTTTGTGGGGGGGTCGGCAGCACACTTTGGTCCCTCTCAGTAGGGTTCACCGATCAGAGGGGGGGGAGATATAGCTGATTATAGGGGAGGGAGGTACCACTCTTCAGAAGCAAAATCACAGGGGGTCCAATTTTGTAATATTACTACAAAAATAACACTGGGGACAGGGCATGCCGCTATACGACTGCTGTGATTGGTTGTTTCACTACACATGGGGTGGAGTCTATCAGCGGCCTGGAGACAGACACCCTGCATAAGGAAGCTGCACATGTCTCTCAGGACAGAGGGATGGCAAACAAGCTGTGAAAGACCCAGCGGGGCAGGGAGGGGAGCGGGGGGGGGGCTCCCTATGGCTCTCCGAACAGCGCTCCTCTAATCTGTTTAGCAGGTCGGCACCTGGCGGAGAAAGCGGGAAAATGGAGGGAGAGAGGGGGGGATACAGAGGGG
>JAODUD010000046.1:6764157-6775977 GCA_026784285.1 Stomatorhinus walkeri | reverse complement strand
CTGGGCTCCTGTCACCCCCCTGTAAAGTCCCGCCTCATACCCACATTACGTGTCTAACATAGTAAACAACCAAAGCAAACTACCCTGAGGAAAATGCGTTTTGTGCATAATGATCAGCATTTCCTGGTGACCTCCAAACCCTATCTGTACAAATCAACTAGAAAAATACATCTGCATCTAATATTCATCTGCTTTTTTCAAAAGTATGCTTTTGAAACTAGGACCACCTGAAGGGCTTTTTGTTTTGATCAACCTCACCTAGCGTTTCACAGCTTAGCGTACAGCTGAAAATCACACAAACAATTCCCTCAACTTCAATAATCTGTACTGGGCATCTTTCTCTGCACAGACAAGGTCCATTGTTGTAATGGTGCATTTTCCATGTGCAATTTTACACATGAAATTACGTAATTCCAATTCAGACAAATGAAAAAAAGACTCAAATTTCAGCCACCTTAAACAGGCACGCTGAAGAACGTCCTGTTCTATATATAGATTCGATCCTCTGACTGCGCTCCACGTTTGTTTTTCTAATTACTATAATTATTACTATAAAGTAATAGCCAATTCGCCACATCATGGGTCCGTCGCCGTCATGAAGGGAGAAGAGAACCTTTCAGGCGTGAAGCAGAATCCCCTGAGAAGGACATTTCTTCTGGCGAGCAAGGCTGAAACCAGAACATAGACACTGAACATAACTGTGGTAGGAGGAGACTCCTTCATCCCCAGTGCGGGCACCGCATCTGCCACTGCCATAATGATTCTGCGGCCCACTGGGCCGTGCCATAAAAGAGGAGCTAAGCCTTACGGCGTGAGGGAGGGTGCATCCATAGATGATGGAAGTCTAGGGGCAAGCTTGGCGGGTGCCAAGAAGGGCGTGGTTTCTGAGTGTCTGCTGCGAGGCCTGCCTTGTGATCCGGAGCCTTCCATGATTTTGTGGCTTGTTCCGGGCCGCCTCCAACATCTCCTCGCTCGCCTCGCCGGGGACACGTGCGGTTCAGACGGCAGAGGAGACCTCGCTGGACAAGTAGGGCGTTCTGAAATTAACTTCTTTATGGTAGGTGGGTGTCGCTGGCACAAAGGAGCACGTGGGCAGGAAGAAGCACCTACAGAACTTACAGATGTACATAATTATCCAGCAGGAACTTCCTCAGGAAACTAAATCCATGGCCTTTTCTGGAAGCCGCTTTCAAAAGCACCTTACTGTAAATAAGCAGCCTCCATTATCCCTGGAATCAATGGAGAAACACTATGGAGAACTTAACAGGTGGGAGCCCTGGGGGGAGAGACAAGGGGAACCTTGGGATGCAGAGCCTCAGGTGACAGTACCGTGCCTGCTCCAAACCATCCAGGGGCCCACTGCTCCTTCCAGGGGCCCCCTACGCTGTACCATCCAGGGGCCCCCTACTCTGTGCCATCCAGGGGTCCCCTACGCTGTATCATCCAGGGCCCCCCTACTCTGTGCCATCCAGGGGCCCCCTATGCTGTATCATCCAGGGGCCCCCTACTCTGTGCCATCCAGGGCCCCCCTACGTTGTATCATCCAGGGGCCCCCTACTCTGTGCCATCCAGGGGCCCATTTCTCCTTCCAGGAGCCCGCTGCTCCTCCACGCCCTCACTCCCTAGTTAGCATCTCCTCCAGCTGACTTCTACAGGCCTGGAGCTCATTATCGTCCAACACACATAAAACTCGGCGGGGGCTGTTGGGTACGACACAAAGGCATGCTGATGGCATCCCATAATCATTTAGAAATGGTAGAACGGCTTCCAAGTCTTCTGGCACGACGGTCTGCTCTCGCAACAACGCCGCAATAACTCATCGGTTATCTGTCTGCCTTTCACCTTCCTCTGTTAGCTCACTAATTTACGAATATGGTCAATCACAGAACAATGTCGCGTCCCCACTTCCAGGTTTCAATGTGGTGTGGAGGCCAGGCAGCCTCTGATTGGGCGGCAGGCCGCTTGACGGACAATCAAAGGCGGGAGCTGTTGCCACTGTGCAATTCCCTGACCCCAGAAAATGTAACATTCTGGAATCAGTATTGTGTTGATTTAAAAGGCAGAATCGCTCTGATGACAATTTACGCAAGAGAAGGCACAGAATCAGAGGAACAGAAATGTCAGCGCTTCGCTCGTAATCAAACGCTGATTATCCGGCACAGACACACTCCAGTCTGCGCAGCGCGACACTTATCCCACAGAAGGGCTGCTGTAAAGTCACTTAGTAGGAGCATAATTCAAACCGTCCGTGGGACACTTGATTTATCTTGAGCTGGCGGCGTGACAAGTCTCAGTCGCTCTCCCGCCGTCAGGCTAATCTCTTCCCCCCCCCCCCCTGTTTGTGCTGAGAGGCCCCCCAGAAGCCCCATTCAGACTGACGAGCACAGCGTGGAGGCCAGCAACTCTGCGCACTTCACCGGCTAAGCCGGCACACGCCAGAGACAGCGCCTCGCCGGGTTCTTGGGGTCTGTCTCGGACGGTAGGTGGCATGGTCACCGGCAAAAGGCACATTCACATGCTGAGCTGTCCCACCAGCCAATCAGGAGCTTACGATATAAATACTAGCTCATCCTCCGCAAAATGACGATGCCTTTAACCGTATAAATTACACATCCATGCAATGAAGCCCCTCTCAAGTGCAAAATTGACCTGCTAAATGTATTGTGGCTTCATACAGATTTTATATCAGTGTTTTCTGTCTATTTTTATAGCATTCAGATGGATATCATGCGATCGGTATTCGTTTAATCAAGGCGGGCTGTTTAATGGCTGCCAAGCACAATACAGAAGGCTGTCAGTGCTGCATGTGCCAGAGAAGGTATGAGGAGCAGCTGGACTGTCCCAGGCAGACCCTCCTCACCGCGGAACGCCTCAGAGTTGGGGGGGGAGTGGCGGCACAAGGGCTTTCTTGGCCAGATCTACCAACCTGACGTAAAGCTTAGCATTAGCGACACGTCGTAAACATAACGAGATGGGAACTTGCAGTTCTCAGGTCGGCGCTGCAGTCGTGGGTCGGAGGTGTGAAGCGGGACTCGGGGGGGGGGGGGGGTGGCGAGTACCTGCACCACGGGGTGGCCCCCGGCCGCTGCCTTTACCGCCCCGCGGCTGCCCTCCGTCTCATAGTGGGCGCGATGGTGCGACTTGGGCTGCACTTCGATCTGGAGACTGTAGGGACCCGAGCATGAAGGCAGCTGCCAGTCAAGGGCCGGGAGGCTTGGGCTGCGGGGAGGGGGGGTTAGAGGAGAGGACACCAGTGAGGACGAGGAGGAAGAGGAGCATGAGCAGCCAGGAAAAGTAAGGGAGGGCAAAGCACATTGGATAGGACAAAAAAAAGAAAAGAGAAGTCTCTCTGTGCTACAGCAAAACACAATCCCACAACTTGAGAGAAAATTAACCAAGGGAACATCCAAGAAAAACATGAGCAGTATAATACGAGAGCATACAGTAACTTCACAGTATTGTATAGTTGTTGAGCATAAAAATGGTGTCAGATGATTAATAGAATTAATATCCTTTTGTGAATTTGCTGACTAGATGAAATGCTTCTGTTTTTTCAACTCCTGCCTGAGAATTCTCTGGCATTAAGAGTCCAGAGGAATGGGCTGGGTCACAGATCGCTGGGTGATGCGGACACCCATCCGACCCGCTCCGCCTGTCCTCCGGTCGCCCCCACTTCCTGCCTCTGTCATCATCAGGAGTCTCATTTTTCCCCAGGATAACGGGCCAAAGGGAGACAATAGAATGTGCCAGGATGACGGCTGTCAAAAGGTAAACAGAAACTTTTCATAAAAGGAAGTGTGTGCACATGCGTGAATCTTTGGCTCAGCCCCATAACACTCTGTACATGTAATGCTATAGTCCTCCATTAAATATTGATTATATGTTATGATTTCCACATAGAACCATTTTTTAGAACTTCGCAATAACTAACATGGGCTTCTGACTTTATTTTGGGATTTAATAGCTACACACCACCTCAGACATAGAAATAAGTACATTTTCTTCCACTTAAATACACTTGATCTCTTCATTGGTTTTTCTTAAACGGTCAATGGAGACCTTGAGACCGAATAAACAGAATATACCATTGCTTATGCACTGAAAAAATATTTTTTACATTATTCAATATCATATTAGCCCATGTGCGAGCGCCTTAAAAACTAATAATAAATCCAGATTTATGAAATATTCAGAAATAGAATTGCACAGTTTTGGAAAGCATTTCATGTATTATAATTATAGGACATTTTCAGTTAAGAATAATCGCCTGAATATATACTTATTAAATCTTTATATTTTGGTAATCAGTGCCTGTAAGTGATGATTGGCTCTAGCCACCTTTATTGCTCCAGTTGCTCACCGAGGCCCAGCGGTAACACGCTAAAGCAGCGGTATGGAGCTACAGCTGTGCCTGTAACACCCGCTGCTCACAGGTCCAGCCAGTCACGTCACATTAAAGAGAAGGGCTTTACCCGTGGCATCGGTCTCATTTTGCCTGGCTTGAAATTCGCTTTCCTGAAACGACTTCAAGATCTACGGCGAACAAACACAACACAGAAACCAACCCTTTCAGAAAGCGATACTTTGTTGGCGGTATTTGCTGCCTGTCCTCTGCCATGACTAAGACCGCCCATGCATCTTCTGTGAGCGTTAATCCAGGATAGGGTCAGAGTGAACCTGGAGCCTGCAGAGGGATACATGCTTTCCCAGCATTCCTACTACGTCAATAACAGACCTGTATTAGTTTACCTGATGTAAGGCTTGGGTCTGGACCAGGGGTTTTGCGGCACGTCCAGGAACCCTCCACAGTAGCTCTCCTTCTTGAAAGGTGCGCGGGGCCCGGAGCAGTCATCCTGGACAGGCTCTCCCAGGCCAAGCTCCTGTTCTCCTGGTTCCACCTTCAGACTCATGCCAGCACAGAGCTCCTGGCTGGTGCGGCGAGACTTCACCGGAATGCCTTCGCTCAGATCCACGGCGCTGTCCGTGGTCAGGGCGTTGATGGCCGCCACGATGGCCGAGTTGGTGTACTGGTTGGTGTTGGGCAGCCAAGTGTCGTCCGTCACGCTGACGCGGGGCGAGGTCCGCGGCGAGGGCGTGGCCGAGCGGTTGGGTGAGTACGGTGCCGGGCGCTCGCTGAAGCTGTACTTCCGCTTCCCGCCGCAGGGGGAGGCGGGCCGCGAGCCGCGCAGGCCCAGCCAGCTGTCGTCGGTGACGCTGGTGCGAGGGGAGGTGCAGGGTGAGGCCTGGGGAGATCCCAGCTGGGCGCAGGAGGGCAGCGAGGAGGAGCCTTTGGGAGAAACGCAGGGTGACTGCCAGGGCGAGGCGGCCGGCGAGTTGTCGTAGTTGTAAGAGAAGCCCGATTCGTAGGACGAGGCTTCTGAGTGGCAGCTTCGAGACGACAGGCTGCTAGCAGGACTCAGGCAGGTGGGGTCGCGGTAGCCGTCAGCGCTGGGCAGCGTGAGCGTCACCACCGAGTTCAGCCGCTTCCCCACGGGGACGTCGCTCTCCTCAGACTCGTCCTCGGGGAACTGGCCGTAGGCCGTGATCTCGATGCGGGGGCTCTCCAGGGTTGGGGCTCCGTTGGGACGGGCGCTGGGGGACAGGTAGTACCCCGAGGGCACGCCATCTTCGCTGATGCCATAGCCAGTCTGGTGGCCCGACGGCATGGAGATGACGGGACTGGTCTGCAGGCTGTGATACTGCAGGCTGTGTGTAGGCAGGAAGCTACCGACGCTGAACGGCAGCGAAATGTTGGCATTCGGAGCACAGTTATAAGCATCTGAAACACCGAGAGAAGAGACGTGTCAGGGGACACAAAGACCTTCCCATAAAAATAATCATTTTACACTTCCACACACATCTTACGGCTCTCCACGCGGCGAGTAGTCAGCCAAACCCCCCGAAACACTCAGATAAGCAGATAAGGACGTCGACGACACTTCATATTTCACGGAGTTACGTCCTTTTATCCCTGCTGGAAGCCTGTCGCTGCCCCATCTGCTGGAGGTCTATTATCTGGGCCTGTCAGACACCTCACCATGGCGATAACAGGCCTGACCGCACGCCTGAGCACCGCATTCCAATAGGAGACTTACCAGATATTAAAAGCTGATAAAATATCATAAAGCCATTCATGCGGACCATTCATACACCTCTTCTTCAAGGCACACAATGTACTTAATAGATGCTCATTCTTGTTTCTGTGTAAATTACTTGTAATATACATCCCATTCATTCAGGTCATGCTGAGTATAGTAAATACCATTTATTCTGGATGATTGTCATCATCTGAACCCTTAAGATCTTTTCTGGATTGTTTCCCATCTGTTCATATAGTTATCAGCCTAAGTGCATAATATGCTGTACATTCTTGTCAGTTTATTCCTGCTCAAAGGGTAACAAATTTCTCAGATCCTCATCTGCCGCGCAGGACTGCTTGATATATAACAGGATACCAGTGGCTGGGACGGCGATGCTTGTAATTGATGGATCGTCGGATTCCTCTAATGACTTATGAGACTTTAGGTATCAATGACTGCACGATTAAAAGTGAAAAATCAGAAATTCAGGTCATAAATTCTGAGGAAACCGGCTGCAAAGGAATCTGTACAACTGGTAAAAATGTCCATCAGTTATATATACCAAAACACACATTGTACACACTTCAGAGTCCTAAAGAGTCACGTGTTGTTGTGGTTACAGAGGCATTATGCTGTTGGTTCATGCGAAATAGTTCATACCCCTTAGAGACAAGGTAGCAGTTTCATGGTTGGTGAGCAGACCACACTGAACCATCTCCAGATATTCCCTCCAAGTATCATTAATACATAATCAACAAGCAAATTTCAACAGCCACTTATCCAATTAGGCCACCACTGGACCATAACGTAACCCGGGAAACACAAGGTTTAAGGTGGAGCATCCTCAATGAAACGCCTCACTACTCGAGGTCTGCATAATAACACAATCACTCCCCATGGGAAAGAGAGCCATTTGTTCATCTTGGCCACATGTCTCTGATGTCACCGTATTATAATTAGCGGTAGCGTTTTATCATATATCTGTTGTCTCTAATGCCACACGCAGGCTGTAATGGGAAACTGCACAGTGGGTCTTGAGAATAACCATTCCAGAAACACTAGACTGCGGGGGAAGCTCTGGGTTGGCTCTGCATGTCTGTGGAGACCATCAGATTTTCGGCGTAACAGGATCCGAGTGCCCCGGAGCCTGTGTGCTCACAGTGCAAGTATACACGGCAGAGGAGCCGGCCGACCACGCGGATCTAGTCACGGTGCTGGGAGACTGCACCACAGAGAGCGGGGGGGCAGACTAGCAATCGTGCTGCCGTCAGCACGACGGGAACGTGGAGCAGCGACTCGCCTCCCTCAGCCTGAACGGCCCCCCAGCCGCCTGGACTCATGTCTGCAACCCATTACCGAACTTACGAGTCAACATTCACCAAGACCAGAATTAATAATAGGAACCAATAGGCATGCAGCAGAGCCGCAAAGCCCATGACATCAGCACAGAAGTTAAAGATCCCTTGTAACTCTACGGCAGCAAGCGCCCCGCTACATTCACACATGATATCACTTACGGATCACACATCATCCAAGTGACATCCAAACCTCACAAGATCCACCTCTGCTTCCCTTCCGCTGACTAGAAATGATAGTTTGAGGAAGCAGATCGTGTCAAATTAAGAGACAAGTACACATTCAAAACATTTTCAGATCTTTTTTAATGATTTGAATTGACTGATTAGGATATCCCTCAAGTCTCCCAAATATGCTAAAAAACCGGCTGGTAATATATAACATCTGTCTATCACTCCATCCTTTCTGGCCAAGCTTGTGGAATATCACAACAATAATACGTTTTCCCATGCTTACTGCTTTTTATGTAAAATTGATAACTTAAAATATTTTTTTAAAACTATCAGAAACATGCCATTGCACGTTTGCACCACTTATACAGGAAGTCAGCAGGATATGGGGGGGGGGGGCGGTGTGCCAGTGGTGCCCAGTGCACTGGCTCGGACACCCCTGCTTCACGTCATTTATTCCAGGGTTTGCCCTGCGCTAGTCATGGAGACCTATGCTTCCCCAGCTGGGCTCCGAAATAACTACGCTCAGATGAGCTGCTGATTGAGATAGAGCTTAGCAATGTGGCTTTGAAACATTGGAAGACATTGGCAAAAATTTTGCTGGTAATCCATCCATCAGCAGCAATAACAAAGAAGCTTTTTAACATCTGTGCCTCTACAATCCGCTCACATATTTCGAAAGTGTCAGCTATAGTACGGATTTTTTCCCAAGACATTACTCAATTAAGTAATTAATAAGACTTCTTTTGATTCATGCTGTAATGTGGTTAGATTCAGGAGTTTAAGAGACGGAGATGAAGTCCAGCTGACTTTTAGCACTTTTTCTGTATTCTTTCAAAAAATCTGCAACTCCGAGATTTTTATGATGAAAATCAATTTGAAACTGTCAGGTCAATCAGGTCTAAATGTTTAAGAGGTTGTGTGGAACCAAAACCAGCAAAGAGTGTGTCACCAAAGACCAAGACCAGGACCAGAACTAGGACCAGCATCAGGTCCAGGACCAAGGTCAAGATCAAGATCAGGACCAGGATCAAGATCAAGAGCAGTCCAGTTTATTTAGACAGGAATCCCCACCTGCATCTTACACAACAACGCCCACTATTATTATTATTATTATTATTATTATTATTACTGTTGTTGCTCCTGCTGCTTATAAGAAGAACAACACGATAACGATAACGTTCGTCATAACTAAAAACGGATAAAGCACGGATGTAGTTTACTGCCCCAGTGAGGATCTAAAGTTAGCCACATGTGAAGAACAATTACCACCCCTGAAGAATACTTTCCTGAGACCAAAGCATCCTGAGAGAGTGGGAAGGGAGCTTGGGCATACCAGTGTTATGAATTCAATGAATTCCACACACAAAAACTCTTTAGAGACACACACAGACATACACACTGCATGAAGCATATAAATAAAGCAAGAAGCGGCATTAAGTACGAGCGTTAAATAAGCGTTACCTTCTTCAGCGGATTTCATGTTGTGGTATAAATGCAATCCCAGCGCTTTTCTCCCCACAGCAGGGAAAACGTGCGGCAGCAAGTCCGACTTCGGAGAGATTCCCAGGCACCTATCCTCCTGCATTCAACAAGCAGCAAGTCTCCTTTTTATAGGAAGCAATACTGATAATATCAAACTGTCCTCTTTCTGGGAAGCAAACACGCGGGACCAAATCCCCTTACTGGTATTTATGGAGCGGAAAAGTTAACAAAATAAAAATAAAAAGTAGGTTTTCGAAACCAAGATACTATTTTGAGTGATTAACAAAACGCGTGCCGATTAGATACAGAAAGACACAATCCAAATGACAGTACGATAAAAGCGCAAATCGGGAGCTTTTCAATAGAAGCGAAGTTTATTTCAAAGGCAGGCAGGCAGACGTGGGATGGTTTTCTACGCGCGCTCCCTCCGGCGTCCCTCGGTGTAAGTGACGCACAGGCTGTCAGGAGCGCGGACAGCCGCCTTTATAAAGCTGGAAAACACCTCCCGCGCGGCGCTACGCCCCTCCGGCGGTGACGCGCTCACCCCCTGCCGACCGGCCGGCTCAGAGGGCTGCGATGTGGTAGCTCGGCTGTGAGGCAAACGCTCTGCTGGAGATTTGGAGCAAATCACTTACCGTCGTTGCTGCGTAACGCCGGAAAATTACCCGTGTTAAAAGTAAAAAAAAACATATATTTCATGCATACATTTATAACACAGAAACATGAAGAGAGATTAAAAATGTAGATTCATTTCTGCGTTCATGTTTTATAATTATTATATATGGATTACTATAAATGACGTAGTACCTATACTAATTATTGTTCTAATGACTGACAATGATAAATATACTATTACACATTCAGAGATGAAAGCTTTTTATAAGGAACCATTACTATTATTGTTTGATAATTTGAGCAAGGTTTTCCTTAATAACAGGCTACTGGGTTTAAAATTCCCAACTCAATCAGGTCTGATAATTTATTACTGAGTTTGGGAGGAATGTCAGGACAAACACACATTTAATATTAATACATCTGAAATTAAATAATAGTGTGGGTGCACTTGTGATATTGATATCTAGACATCCTGAAAGTTTATCCCAGAAGACATTTGACAACAATCAATGAAATAGGTCCAATAAGCAGTTTTTATGCGTCCTGTGAGTACCCATTAGCAGCCTGTCTGAGCTCCGAGATTCAATCCAGTACCAGAAACATTTATACTCCAAATAAAAACAAATATATGTAGCATAGTTTGCTGTGCTGTACATGGTTGCAATTACGGTAACTGTAAAGATTTCACAATAGTGTTTATTCAGACCCCGCATCTCTAAATCTGTTTTTAAAACTTGGGGTAAATCAGTTGTAAAGTGCAGCGATTGCGACAGTGTGGGATCCACAGCGAAAGGCAGAACCTGTCGCTGGGCGCCGCTGATCACGCCTGAGCGCTAATGGAGCGAGTCCTGGACCTTCAGTTTGCGAAGTGTGACGTTCACCCCACACCGGGTGTCAGGGATGGGCTGGAGCCTGCTGTCCACGAGCAAGTCCCTTGGCGAATCTGCAGAGGCTTCCGAGGAAGTCAGCGAAGAAGAAGGAAGAAAGACAGAAAGAAAGAAAGAAAGAAAGAAAGAAAGAAAGAAAGAGAAAGAAAGCAGCCACACACAGTTTTGCAGTTTTATTGAATTGGACAGGACTGGAAGGGTATGAAGACATTTGCAAGGCACTGAAGGGAACGGTTTTACAGATGTTTGCTCACCAGACAGTGAATCTGAACAATGACCCCCCCCCCCATGAATCTATATTGTTTTACACTCATTCATTAGAGCTCAAAACTCCAGAAATCGAGGGCAAATTCACCATTGATAGAACACATATGGACTTCAAAAGGAAATTGCCTCAATTTCATATAATGATACAATATTTGGGGAGGGGGAGGGGGGGGGTATCTCCATTGTGGACAAAGCAGTGTTATGACATGCTTGCATTAAACCAAAAACATATGGAATATCATCTGTGTAGATTTATGAGACTCTTAATCTTCAGCAATGTTTTACTGTATAATATAAGACATTCATCATGATTTGGACATACGGCTTTGCTCCTGATAGCTGTTCATATTTATGCTCCATGTGATTCAGTTAAGATAGTCACAGCCCCCTCCCTGCCTTGAGAAACGGGAGCCTGCGGATTAAGGCTGAAAATTATTTAATCTTATCTGCACTAAGGACCTATCTGTTCAAATTTAAAAAATGTTTCAGAAACAGGAGAGAGCTCCTTTCATGAGGGTTCCAACCCAAATGAATTACGCAGCTTTTCACTTTATATTTTGTAACAAATAATGAGAGCATTATCTCTTGTGACTGCCATAATGCTGAGATTATTGTATTATCAGAAGGCTTCATCTGAACTGGCTAAAAAAATGTATTTCCAAGGACTCGTGGGAAACATAAGGCTTGATGTTTCTGCTCACATTAGAGGAAACCTGAGGGTAAAATGTACTCAGAAGTACAGTGCCCGTCAAAAGTTTGGATACACCAAACCGCCAACAGAGAAAAATGATTGGGTTGCATCACATGACCTGGCCACCTGACCGAAACCCAGCAACGACGGTTTTGGAGGAGTTTGACCAGAGAGTGAAGGATAAGGGGCAAGAATGAGAGCTCAGCATATGTGGGACCTCCTTCAGCTGGGAAAGCATCCCAGGGGGCCACCTCATGGAACTGGAGTAG
>JAODUD010000046.1:6731571-6743531 GCA_026784285.1 Stomatorhinus walkeri | reverse complement strand
CCTTACAGGAGACATGTGAAAGAGTG
Organism: Stomatorhinus walkeri; assembly: GCA_026784285.1. NCBI lineage: Eukaryota > Metazoa > Chordata > Actinopteri > Osteoglossiformes > Mormyridae > Stomatorhinus > Stomatorhinus walkeri. The sequence continues at coordinate 6,743,505 of JAODUD010000046.1, read as the reverse complement.
TGTTACAGGTGGGGGAACGCCTTACAGGAGACATGTGAAAGAGTGTCTTACAGGTGGGGGAACACCTCACAGGAGACATGTGAAGATCAAGGAGTTTGTATGAGGTGGGGGAAAGGTTCTCAGAGGTAGAAGGTGAGACATGGCAGAAGGCAACATTTATGCTGGAAATCAGGCAACACACACTCACATAGCTGTATTAGTGAAATCTTTTCACTGTGACTCATTTTATTATAATTAAAACCTCAAGAGTTGTTAGCGAAAAAAAAAAGTCTTATACATATAAAAAATACAAGGGGACTAATGAGGTTTATCAGAAAGGCTCTACAGCACCGCCTAGTGGACACCCTGCTAACCACCCCCATCAAACAGCTATTCATGGATCTCTGTCGGCAGAAGGACTGCCAGCAGAGGGCGCTCACCAAAGTACTCATTCAGGAAAGCGAGGGAGGCCAGATAGCAGCCGAGACTGACGGCCTCGGCCACCGCCATGAGCCAGTGCCAGGTGCGGACGGTGAGGGCCACCATGAGAAGCTCGGTGAAGATGAGTGCTGTGAAGGAGATGGCCACCACATGCACAAACTCCGACTCGAAGAGCAGCAGCGCCCCATACATCAGGATGCCCCCTGTGGCAGTCGGAGAGTAGTGCACTTTAACGTGTATAATTACGCACAAAGTATGTAATATCACTGCATTTTCTTATATGTTTTTACCGTCGAACAACAACAGTTTATACAACGGCGTTTGGACTCAGCAAACAGTGTTGCCCGTTACTTGGTAACCCCCAGGGTTAATGCTACGCGCTGCTGAAGCAGGTCCCCAGTGACAATGCAAAAGACAGGCACAGGGAATGCTGGGTAACCAGGCACAGAGTAGAAACACTCAAACACTCAAACCTGCACCCCCCCCCCCAGCACTAAACTGAGCCCTCTGTAGGCATGCATGTCAGTCCTGCTGAAATTATACTTCACACCTCCATTGAGCATTTTAGTGTCGTAATTTAATAAAATAATAATAATAATAATCAATCCTTTATTTATCCCCATGGGGAAATTCTTTTTATGCCTCCCTCAACCTGCTCTTTGTAGAGCAAGCTGTCCGCAAGGATGGTCAGGATGAATGCTGCTGTAAATATAGGCACTAGGTGGCACAGTGGTTAAAAATGTGTGTAAGTCCAAGTGTGTAGTACCCATATTTATATTTGGTCCCCACAATGTAATATATGCATAACCCACACACAGACACACACACACACAACACCAAAGACAGATAAATTATGGAATCTCTCACCTTGGTAGACGCTTATTAAGACCCAAATAAGGAACGTCTTAAAGGATAAGGAGCGCCCCTGAAACGAAGGAGACAGTGTCATGTAGGGGGTCAGTGTCATGTGGGGGGGGGGTGGTCAGTATCAGAGGGGGCCACACCTTGGTGAGATCCTTGTAGAGCTCGGGGTACAGCAGTGCCATGTCCGGCTTCACGTCCTGGTCCAGGACCAGGGAGAAGACGGGGAACATGGTGTAGATGGTGGCGTACCTGGGTGAGGTGACACGACAAGCGAGCTGAGCACAGAGGCAGCAGGGTCACTCCTCCATACAGATAAAAAAGGCAAAACGGGCAGAAACAGAGACATACCCCACCATGAGGAAACCCTGGTACAGGGGCACCGACGCAAAGTAGAAAATGGAGGAAAACACAGCCTGAAATGAGAGATATAAATCAAATTAATAATAATCAATCCTTTACTGTCCCCGTGGGGATATTCCTTTTATGCCTCCCTCAGCTTGCTCTTTGTAGAGCCACCTGTTGGGGCGCAAGCTGTCCGCAAGGGGCAGCCACCTGTTGGGGCGCTCAGGGAGCTTGGGGTTAAGGGCCTTGCTGAAGGACCCACAGACAGGCTGAGGCTGGGTTTGAACCGGCGACCTTGTGATTACAAGCACACAGGCTTAGCCCACTGAGCCACATGCTACCGCCCCCCCCCCTTTTTTTTTTAATATGGCAAATCGTTATCTGCAGAAGAAGAGTGCCCAGGTGACCAGGCCCAGTACTCATACCTGCCTGGTACAGGTGGTCAGGCCCAGCCCAGGTTTAACACTCACGGTTGCCTGGTACAGCTGACCAGAGCCAGCCCAGGTTTAAGTCTCATACCTGACTGGTACAGGTGACCAGAGCCAGCCCAGGCTCAGCACTCACACCTGCCTGGTATGGGTGACCAGAGCCAGCCCAGGTTCAGCACTCACACCTGCCTGGTATGGGTGACCAGAGCCAGCCAAGGTTCAGCACTCCCACTTGCCTGATACAGGTGACCAGGCACAGCCCAGGCTCAGCACTCACACCTGCCTGGTATGGGTGACCAGAGCCAGCCCAGGATTAACTCTCACACCTGCCTGGTACAGGTAAACAGAGCCAGCCCAGGTTCAGCACTCCCACTTGCCTGGTACAGGTGACCAGGCCCAGCCCAGGCTCAGCACTTATACCTGCCTGGTACAGGGGGACAGAGCCAGCCCAGGTTCAGCTCTCGTACCTACCTAGTCCCTGTCTCCACTAACCTGCATGGTGGAGATGATAAGGCCCCTGTGCATGACAAACTGGCCCAGGGCGGCTGAGCGCTTGTAGCTGTTCCGGCCGTGGACCATGAGAAGTCGGCCGATGTGCTTGAACTGCGTGATGGAGAAGTCTGCAGCCAGGGAGGCCTGCTTGCCCTCCTGTGTGAAGAGGGGACACCGCGTGAGATGGGGAGGGTAGGCACATGCATATGGAGGACTGTATACACACACGGCACAGCAAGGGGATTCCTGCGCACCCCAAACCCCCTGAGACAGACTGAACCCCCAACTGGCCAGGAGAAGGCTGAGTTACACACACTTCAGATACCAGTCTTAAATTATTTTCATTCTTCATAAAGAAAAACACAGCCGCTCCCCAGGTTACAATATCACCTTACAATGGGTAGATGATTTTAACTTTCAATACATTATTCGATAAATTACGAGATGCTCAGTACTTTTTTTTTTTTTTTAATAAATTAGGCTTTGTGTTAATGACTTTGCCCAGCTGTAGGCTAATACAATGTACTGAGCATGTTTAATGTAGTTAAGCTATGATGTTTGTCAGGTTAGGTGTACTGTATTAAAATGCATTCTCGCATTATGATAGTTTTGTCGGAATGTAACCCCATCGTAACCCGGGGAGAGGCTGCAATCCAACATGATTTCTTGTGGTCTGAATGGCATGGGTATTCTCCTCAGTCCTTGCCAGTTACTCCCGAGGGAAGACTCTCATCCCCTTTCAGAGTCCCAGTTCAGACCCATTTGCAGGCTGTTTGTAATATATAGCAGACCTGTCGGGAACCGCACAGTTATCTGTGATTCATGTGCAAATGCAGAGGACTGTGAGGATGGTTATTAATGCGTGTAATTATCCCGCTGGGGGCCGGCCTTTGGTAACTGCTGGAGGAGACGGGCCTGTCGAGCGCTGAAAGTGCATCATTAACACTCGCTGTGTCAGCCGCAGGCTGGGCTTCATGAAGCAGCGCAAAGCGGTAATGAGGGGGCACATCCGTCAACACCCGGTCGGCCCAGTAGGAGGCGTCCTCCTGACAGATAAGTATACGTATCATGGGCTCAGCCCTTGTGGGATATACTTAGGGAGCATTTGAAGGGAACGACGTGGGCCTTGCCGTCCTCCTGTTTCTTTACCTTTCCCTCAATGCCAATGCCGCAGTCAGCTGCCTGGATCATGCTGACATCGTTGCCCCCGTCACCTGAGCAACACAGAAGATGGTGTGGGGGGGGTGAGGTGAAAGGTGGGCGCCACCTTGTGGCTGACCCCCAAATCACCAAAAGGCCCCGGGTATTTGAACTCACACACGTGAACTCACTTCCCCATGGGACGAGCCGGCCTGCCCCACCCCACCCCAGAACTCACCTATGGCACACGTGCGGTTCTGCGTGTGCTGCTGCAGCAGTGTGACGATCTGTGCCTTCTGCGTGGGCGAGCAGCGGCAGCACACCACAGCGGGGCACTGGCACGCCAGCTCCACAAACTCATGCTCGTAGTAGCGCAGACATACCTGAGGGGTGGAACCGTGGCGGTGCGTCAGCCAATCGGCATCGATCCCAGGACAATGACAGCCAATCAAACGTATATCATACATATACTTATTGTGTGTGATAAATGGCAACCCAAAGCACCCCTCCCCCCAAAAGTTGTGTTTTTAAATCTCTTTTGATATTTATTGCTGAAGCTATTTAATATAATTGAAACCAATGGGGAAAAAATTCCATGGTTAGAACACAAAGCTTTGCTGCGTATGACCACAGAGGGTTAAAAAATAGCACTAAAAAAAATAGCTAAAAGATAAATTAAGTGGTTAATTATACCCATCAGGTAAATGTATCCCTAAAATAAAGCTGCTTAATCTGCTCTCCATTATCCTTCTCACCAGACCGATTTATTTACCATCTGTTACGTTTCACCGGAGCGGCTTACGATGGTGTTTAATTCTGACCGAACGAGACTCCAGAGCAGCTTCGTAGTCGTACTGATATTGCTGGCCAACAGCAGCACCTGAGCGCCCCCTGCCTGCTCGCCCGCTCATCGCACCTCCAGGGAGTCTCCGGAGATGACCAGGGCGCAGTCGTGCTTCCTCCGGAAGGCGTTCAGCTCCAGGTGGGCCTCCCCTCGGCTGGTGACCTGGGGCAGGGAGAACGCAGCATCAGCGAGCTGCTTACAAATGCACCCAAGGGCCACGTATTTTCACAAAGGCACAAGCATGGATCAATGTGACCATTTCCTGTTTCTCCTCCTTCTCAAGTGCATTGGTGGGCTCTAAGGGCGCTTTTCCACTGCACAAAGTACAGTACTTTCGGTACGGTACTTTCACTTTTCCATTGACTTACGGTCGAGTACCAGTACCGAAAGTGCCAAACCAGCTGGGGTACTTCTTTGGTACTTTGGGGTGGGATTTGCAAAAGTATTTTGCTGTCGATTGGTTATGCAAATAGCCTGCCGCTGAAACACAAAATACAACCGGCATCTTTTGAAACACACAGCAAACAGCGAGAAACGAAATAAAAAGCAGTTAAAACAAAAATAGAAAAAAGTAAAATGGAAGGATGGACAAACGAGGAAACACAGGCTTTAATCGCCATATGGTCGGATGAACAGATCCAGTGGGATTTGGATGGCGCACCTCGAAATAAAAAAGTTTTAGCCGAAATAAAAAAGTTTTGTACATGGTTTCGCTGCTGTTTTCATGTCTTTTTTCGAAGCTCTTGAGGTAAACAAGCCATATATTTTAAAACATCACATGCCTTTTCGATGTTTTTCGTTTTTACAGATAATAAATGAAAGTATTTAATTCGCTGGATAGACACATTTCTTGATGAAAACGGTATAGTATTGCTTATAATACTATATTATGCGTGGCGATCTACTGTATTCACGTAATAATAATCCTGAGTGATTTTCAGACATTTCACATACATATTTGCTTTAATATTAGGGGAAACATTATTTCCTGATAGACAGGAGAAACATAGGGAAACTGAATTGCTCGGAACACCGTAATGCCAAGCCGCTTGGAGGAAATGGGGCACTCGCGAAACACTGAACAATGCCACTTGAAAATCAAAAAACATAACTAAATAATTTGTTAGCTTTCAAAAGACTGAATTAGCAGTATGCTAATTCTTACTGCTTTCATCGGCTTAGCCAAAGTAAATGTATACCTGCGTAAACGTAAATGATGGCAGCATTCATGCAATTTGGATATTACTATTATGACATAATAAACCACATTTTCCAGCCAAAACTGTTAGTTTTAATTTTGTGCTGTTTTTTTTTTTATATATTATGATTTAAGCTGCGCTTTGTGACGATGTCAGTCAGAGCCAGTCACTGATGATGTCAGTCAGGGGCGGTCACTGATGATGTCATCTGGCACCGGTACCATTTTTTTACGCCAGTGGAAAACCGACACGAAAGAAGTACCATACTTTCGGCACTTTATGGAAGTACTGAAAGTACGGTACCTGGTGCGGTGGAAAAACGCCCTAAGATTCCATCCCCGCAGTCGCCTCATGGATGCCGATACGTTTTGAGCAATACTGCCAAATAATGCTGCTCCCTTGCTGACCAATGCTGCTTAGGCACCTTCCCAAGGGGCAACAAACTTATATTTAAAAAACTTTGATCAGCAGTGGGCAACTTTTCGACATCACGGGTCCGGATCAGTTGCCCTTTGTCTCACCTGGTTGGCAATCGCCCAGCAACATTGCTCAAAAATTTGCCCCGTGTATCATCACCTTCAGTGTGATTGGATCGTTCAGTGTGATTCAGATCTGGTAATGAAATTTTCCCGCAGCTCCGTGAATACGCCACCTGAGAGACACAGACATCTAACACTGCAGTGTCACCCTACAGACTGCGGGGGGGCGTCCTTCACACCGAGGGACAGAATGGCAGACCACGTGCCGTTTACATTTCACTGCACCGGCCAGTGTGTGGCTTATTGCATGGGCTACGCACGGCATATATAATACACGCACAGCTGAAACATTTACACATGCGCACCCTAATGAAGCCCACGTAGCTGGATATACCAGAGTGCAGATCAGCACAGCGTAAACAAGATACAGAAACAGGCCTCGAGGCAGCAGGTCGGCACGCGAAAGGCAAGAATGCAAGAGAGCAGAGAGTGATCTGATGTCCACACAAATATAGCTGACGTGAACACCTTAAACGGTGCTCATTTCCGGACGTGCGAATCTCGCCTGTCTCTCCAGTGGAATGTCACGGTAAACTGTCACTGTCAAATCTGACTCGATGATGCGTGTAGGCGGGACGGGGACGAGCTGCTGCGTGTGGGGATAGAGGTTACACGTACCGGCTTAAAGACGTGGATGTTCTGGCTGCGGGAGACCAGGTGCGAGCTTTTTGCGATGCAGGTCGCCGTTTCCAGTTTGTCACCAGTCAGCATCCATATCTGAGGGGAAAGGAAAGGAAAGAAAATAAATAAAGCAAACAGAATGAGCAGATCTGCGCATGAGGGGAGATCCCTGCAGTGAAGCTGTACAGACTGTAGACAGGCCAAGCATAAAACCCACTGTGGGATGGCAGGGTGAACAAACAGTATTCATATCAGAGGTCATTCACCCTAACCGTACATCCAGAACTCTGGATAAGTATTGGATAATAATTACTTATATTCAGAACTCAAATCAAAATGAACTGAAAAGTACAGTTTGACAGCATAAGTGAGTATCAGTGGGAATTAGAGAGTTAGAGAATGTCAGTGGGTGGGGCCAAATATCAGGGGGCGTGGCCACCACAGACCTTGATGCCTGCGTTCCTCAGCATCTCCAGGGTGGGCCGGACGTCGGCCTGCAGCTGGTCCTCCACGCCGGTCAGGCATAGCAGCTCCATCTCTCTCTCCAGGCTCTCCACCACGGCCGCCACCTTCAGCCCCCGGTCATGGATGCTCAGCTTGGCCTGGTTGTACCGGTTCTGGAGGGATTAGAGAGAGGGGCAGGCGTGGGAACAGGCCAGAGATACGGCGGCAGAAAGGATGGGGGGGGCGGGAGATCCAGAGCGGGCCGCACCTCAAAGTCCTGGTACTGCTCCTCTGACAGGGACTTCTTCGCCACCACCAGAGTGCGAAGTCCCTCTCTGGCCATGTTCCCACACTTCGGGGGGAGAAAGCACGTGTTAGGGGAAGAAAAAAAAATGTGCGTGTGTTTGTAATTACATTGTGGGGACCAGATTTCCCATAGTGTGATAAAAACCTTTAACTTTTTACCTTGTGGGGACCTTGTTCTGGTCCCCACAAGGGGAAGCTCAATTTTAAATTAAAAAATCCGACTAATGTCTAAAGTCCTTGTTTTGTTACTTATGGTTAAGGTCAGAGCTGGGTGGGGGTTAAGGGCGCACTTGTGGGGAGGGTTTGGGTAGGACACTGGCAGGAAAATGAATCCCAAACAATCCCTTTATTTGCCAGTTTGCAGGGATGGGCTGGTTAATCCCTGTCTTCCTATAAATCAGATAAATGTGTGACGGCCTTCATCCGCACAAACAAGCGGCCTTCACATCTGCCCCTGACCACTCCACCTACCACACATGCTCCAGAATTACAGCAGAAACCCAAACACACTTCCTCCCTGAAGGACAGGTTTACCCCAGCGATACGATCTGAGGAACAAATGCTGTCATCTACTGCAGTAAACAGGAACACAGAGAAGGGCTTAAAGGACCCGGGTTTTCACACAGAACGGCGCCATAAATTATCCAAAAAGGCGACAGCTATAAATCATCCAGAACAAATGTATGACCTGGCGCTGTGAGCACTGCCCATTCAGAGAGACACTTAGCTGCCGCCTCTGGGACTGAAACGGTGCCGTGTTCTGAGACGGGGATCGATGGCGAAGGCTGTGCCGGGGGCACATACTGGGTGCATGGATAAACAGGGGAACGGACGGGGATGGGAAGGACCGACGTGGAAGAGGCATGGGGACGCAGCCCCGACTCCGGGTTGCCAGGACATCGTGACGGGCTGCATGATGATCGTGATTAGTGTCCCGAATAAGGCTGATCCCCGGGCGACCATGTGACATGTCATAATGTCAGCGATGGTGTTAACTGACATTATGACACGTCACATGGTCACCCGAGGATCAGCCTTATTTGGGACACTAATTAAAATAAAACGCCCCGTGACACTTATTGACTCCCAAATAATGCCAATACAATGATAAGCAAACATGCACAAAGCCCCTAAGTGTTTTATATACTGCTATATTTAATATTTATAAAAAAAAATAAAAGTAAAAGAACATACACACACACACACACATATATATACACACACACATATATATATATAAATTATTTGTTTGCTGTGAAAAAATGGTTGATGATGAAATGACATCATTTTAAAACAATTACAGAATGTGTTTTGAATAAAAGTTTTACTTGTTTCTTTATATAACACACATCATGGTAAATATCCTCAATATCATTTCCCTTTTTGACCATTTTTCCCCACAGTGCACAAATAATTTTTGGCTACACTGTATGTGAATATATATCTCTTAATATATTTGTCTCTATATATCTCATAATAGATATGCATATATATTAAGCATAGAGAGTTGTGTTCATGTGTGCATATCACTGATGACATTATGAATATACAGAGAGTATAAATCCTATGTGTTTCCCAATTGGAATTCTCTCAGCACTCTGAAAAGGTAGTCATTTTAAGACATAAATCGTAATGTATTCATTAGAATGGCCTTTGCATCATTTATAAAACAATGTTTTGGGGTGCCTTGTAATTAAGTTAAAAGCATTTTAAAAGGATATTTGATAGTAAGGAGGGAACGCTACTTTAGGTCATGTGTCTGTGTGGGTGTGGCCAACGGGGCCCCAGGCTGCAGGGGCCAATGGCGAGCCAGCTGGCCTACCTCCTCCTCCAGCCAATCGTTGTACTGCACGATGCTTGCCATGGCGACGTCAGCCCCCTTCATGTAGAAAGTGATGTCACCCGTGGCCTCCTCCTGAAAGGGACAGTCATCGGGGTGAGGCTGAAGCTAATGCAGACCGCTTAACATAAAATCAACAGATAAATCGAACCTGCATTTAAACTTTATTCCTTCCGAGAGAAATTACTGTGCAGGATTAAACCAAGGAGCATAAAAACACCCAAAACAGGGCAAACAAAAACAAAGGATATAACCTTGCAATACTGGCTCATGCAGACTACAAGATAAAAACAGGAACAGTAGCACATTTACTTTAATTTCCCAATCTGGTCCTCGGGGATTCCCTAGCAGTCCAGGTTTTTGCTCTATCCCAGTTCCCTACCAGTAAGGAGCTGTGAGAGAGCAAAAATGTGAACTGTGTGACAGGAAGCAAAAACGTGGACCATCTGGGGTTCCCAGAGGAACTGGGTAGGGGAACACTGATAAAAGTATGTGTTTTTAAGTGTGTCACATCCAGCCCCTGGCGTCTCCCAGTGAGCTGCCCTGATTCTGATTAAACACACACTTAAACGTCAGCCTCACTCGAACAATGATGCCCATTCTCTTGCTCTCCGACGTGAAGGGGAATATCTGCAGGATGTGAAAGGTCAGGATGTGTCCGGCAGGAGTCTTCAGCTGCATGGAGGTCAAGTCCCTGCTCACCAGCGTCAGGCCCACGCTGTCCGTCCAGCGCACAAGGGCCACCTGAGAAGCAGCAGCGGTCGGGGGGGGTTATGCAGGTCAGAGGTCACCTTCCCTGCTGTGCACGCTCTCTAATCGCTCAAACAAGCAGATTCTTAATACGTGAAAGTACAGGATGCAAGCCAAGAAATCAGCCCTCCTCCGCAAGACTAAGGTTACATTCACACTGCAGGACAAATGTGGCCCGAATCTGGTTTTTTTGCACATATGTGACTCGGACCACATTCTTTCATGACAATGTGAACAGCACAAGTCACATGGAATCTGATTTTTTCAATTCTGATTTGGGCCACTTCAGTATGTGGTCATAAATCGGATACAGGTCTGATTTTTTGCAATGTGATCTCAGTCTGAACGGCGAAATCGGAATTCGCGCGACTTTTACATCACTCTTGATCGACGATCGTCGCAATTCTGCGCAGGCAGAAGTCACCAAATGTCTCCATCAGTGCCAAACATGGAGGAGAGCAGAGAAGCTGGCCAGTGGAGGGACAGTGAGGTGCTGGATTTAATAAGCATTTGGGGAGATAAATCTGTTCAGGCAAAACTGGAAGGCTCATATCATAAATGGGCAGATTTAGAATCAATAAAGTGACATCTTTGTTTTGTGCGCACGCAGGCCAGTTCAGTACAGCCAACCGTTCACACTGAAATCCGATATTGCCCACATTAAAAAGAGTAATGTGAACAGATAAACAAAAGATCCGATCTGAGCAGAAAATCAGAATTGAGGATTAAGGTCTGCAGTGTGAACGTAGCCAAAGACTAAAATGCAAAAAAATAAGCAACACACTTGTCATACACTTCTGTTTCTATCAGGGAAAAGAAAAGGACATTTATAGCGCAGAGCCATAGAATGATAAACAGTTATCATACAGCGAGAGACACATCTGGCCATATAAATAGCCTAGTTTAAAGAGGAAAAACTCCCTTCGACATACTGATTGTGTAGCTGAGAGAATGTTGGCTGACTGTCAGCGGTAGCGGCAACCAGTGAACATCGCAGAAAACTGCCAGACCGTGGCTCCGCAATGAGACTTTAATCAAACTGCCCTCCACCATTCTGCTTACAACGTCTTAGCGCATGCACTTTACTGACAGGCGAGGCAGAATGACCGAAATATATATGAAAAAAATGCAGTCTCGAGCTATTAAAATAATGAGTCCATTAAAAACACAGGGCATGTCATTCCCAGACACACACAGCTGGGGGTGAATGCTGCGTGTGAAACGCTCGCTGATCTTTCACGCACATGTGACTGCGTCAGATAACCGGGCCAACCGTGCTGGCGAAGGGCATGAGGTTAAACGCCAAATCACAAATTACGGTAATGTCACCATTAATATCCTTAAGATGCAAGATTAGTTCAATATGTACATTTGGATAATGTTTTTGCCCCATAATCTATTTAAACATGGCAATTCACTTGCGGTCCTAATGTACTAAAACTTATTTATGGTCCATAATTAAAACTGAAAAGCATGCATTAAAACTGCTCTCTACTTAACAGATCTTAACAAATGAGATTAGCATAACGAATGGGCCACTCGTCTCCGCCCATCAAGGACGTGTTTTTTTTTCTTTTCCCCGCTGATAGCGGCCAAACATGATGCGATTAATATTAAACCATTTTCTGGTATATAATTTAATAATGCTGTAATCCATGCTCAGACCAAATTAAAATGACATGAGATGGTTTGGTATTTATATACG
>JAODUD010000046.1:6710992-6722543 GCA_026784285.1 Stomatorhinus walkeri | reverse complement strand
GCGCGTTCTGACTGGCCTACCCGTTTGAATTCATCCAATGGCGGCGAAGGAGCGCGTTCTGACTGGCCTACCCGTTTGAATTCATCCAATGGCGGCGAAGGAGCGCGTTCTGACTGGCCTACCCGTTTTGTCCGTTAGCAAGTAGACCAGCCTCCCTAGCTCCTCCGGGATAGTGCTGGTTCGGACCACGGTGCCGGGAATGTGCTCATCCTTCATGATCATCCACCCGTAGGCAGCCTTGCCCATGTCCAGATTGACCCGCAAGCTGGGGGTGGAGCAGAAACAAGGGATCATAGGTCAGGCAATCGGCTAAAAGAAAAAGGCACAGAAACACCGGGGTTTAACATCCACACAATCATCCAAATATCACCCAGCAGAGGAAATACTAGTTTAAGCACACAGTTTCGGCTTTGGTGAATTAACTGACATTGATGCTAATTGGCATTAGCAAGTTTATCACTAAATTGCAGTAATGTGTGTCTACAAACCTCTAGTAAAAATACAATTTTCATAACACTGGAAACACTTTATCTGAAATGCGTCTAAGCTGGCGGAAAATGAACGCTGGGTCACCGAAAGAACATTCTGGTAATAGACCAACTAATACCGATATGCTAATATGAATACTGATATGCTGAATACCTGATTGGGATTATGTAGGAGAAGAGCACCGTGAAGCGGAAGAGGTTACGGAACCAAGGGCCCACGAAGCCCTGCAGTGCAACCATGACGACGGACAGTACCACCAGGGCTAAAAAGAGGGCCTTGGTAAGCCGGTTCAGCTCCAGATCCAGCAGGCCCACCTGCAGAGGCGACAGAGGGACAGGACAGCCATTGGCAGGGAACTCAAGGTAATGCACAGAAAAGGTCATTAAAGGGTGTTTTTCTCAAAAACACAAAGACTGCACTTGTGTTCTTGGCAGGAAAATACTTGCTAACTTGCCTCCCAAGAATGAACTTCGGATGCATTGAATCATGGGACTGTTCGGTGGCGAGGATGCGACTGATGCACCCTTGATATTTGGGGCTGGGCAAGAACGACATTTGGGGATTTTTGTCATCCTCCGTACTTCTATTCCTGATTATTGGAACTGTACTTTGGCAATAGAATATGACGTCAAACGGGTAGATGGGAACTCAAGACCTGCCAAGTGCGCATATTGATAAACGCCCAAGGCTCTTCGAAAAATGCACTTTGAGAACATTTCAGGGAGGATGAGGAATGCTACACGCCACAGAGTCCATCACGGCGCATGGATCAAGCAGCTCGGCAAACTGCCGAGTTCCCGTGACGATGACCAGCACGTTCGGAGAAAAACTTTAGTGCACAGGGAACACGAGTGTGCAGTGCATGATGGGAAAATTGGCTCCCTTAGAAAGAACAGACCGTATCACGTGGAATATAATATTTCAGTTACCCGTTTTACGTTAGTTTTCAAATTCTACTGCAAAAAAACGGTATTTAAAAAATACTAATTTATTTTAAATGTAATCACAAAAAAAAAGTGCAAAAACGAATATGCTCATGTACATAAATTAATACATTTTAATTAGAGAGGAGAAAGTTCACGATGGTAAGGTTTTCTGTTTTAAAGTTGGTCTCTCAGTCAGTGAAGCGTGCGGTGATGCTGAATGAAAAGGCATACAGTTAAGTCTCTGTAAATAAAAGAGTCCTAAGCATTCTTAAGTTGCACCGGTCCGGGGCGGATAGGGGGCGACACCTGCTGATTTATCAGCTGCAAATTAAAGCAGTGCAGAGCATGGTCTCCCTGTCCACACGGCCCCCGCAGCTGCAGTAAGAAGGAGATGGGGCACACGGCGTTTGAATCCTGCTGAGGGGCACGCGGACTTCTGACTGGCGCTTCCAGAAAGTTCTAAGGTCAAGTTCAGGGTCTGATGAAGACAAAATTACCCAATGTGGGGGATAGCAGCCCAAGATTGACCTAATGGTTGAAAGCAATATAAGCAAAAGTAACTAATGACTAATGATTATTTTTTGACCAATAAAAAGTACAATCAATGCATTAATGAAATTTATGGAAATGCTTGTTAGTTTTAACATTTCGGATAAATCTGATTGCCTGAGGTTGAGCTGGACCCCACATCGACTTGAATGAGACTCTCTCTGGCCACAAGGCAGAATGCACGTGGCTGGGACAGTTGGGGACACATCCGAGGTTCCCGAGGACATTGCCGGTGTGGTGCTGTGGAGTATCAGCACGCCAGTCAGAAGGCGTCGTTGTCTTTGAGGGAGAGGTTCTGGCTGGCTGAACTTAGCAACTCAAACATCCCGACAGCTGAATCAACACAAACATCCTCATAGAAAAAAAAAGCATAATTTCCACTGATTCAGAGCCGATCGCTCTCCCTAAGAGTGTAGCAAGAGTGCAGTAAATCTTCCAACTCCACTGAAGCCCTCATCTCCGGCCAATCTGGACGACTCTCTGACATTTAGGCTTTAAGCAGATACTTAAAGAACCTTTGGATGTCTTCAGCACGAAAACGTCTTGAGAGAGGGGTTATCTGGCTAACAGCACCCTGGTAGATTCAAGATACCAGGATTGCGAACTCTCATGCACCTGGCATGACACTCATGCTTTCAGACTCTCACGCTCACGCAAGAAATCTATATTATTCCATCATAAACCCAAAATTAACTAGATCAAAAGCGTTGAGGTAGTGAGCAAACCCTACAGACTATTTTCAACGTAATAAAACTGTTATGTACATGTAAATGCGTGTGCAGACTTGTCTGGAACTGAAAATCTCACTCCAGCCAGCTGACCAACCCTGTGATACAGGTCAGGCCTCAGACTGCATAGAAATAATGGTTTAACAGCAAAGCCATGATAAGACAGTTGAGGGCAGCCATTTTTATAATTGGCTCACATCATTATAACATACTTTTTATCATGGTGACAACACACACATTCTTTTTGAGTGTTTATCTAATATATATCTGAAAGCCCAAAGACTGCTCGGGCCCTTAACAGGTATTCATATTTTTATCTAGGATATGAATCTATCGACCTTAAAGCTCACTTCCTGGGCTACGGACCACCCAAGCATGCAAACTAATTACTTTGTTACCTTCAGCTATCCAGTTACAACAGTAAAACCTTTAACGCACAATAAAACAGCCCTAATCGCTTAACGTTCTCTTCCTTCTGCCTTTCCCATCCTGTAGCTACCAAAGAATAACAGAACAAAAGACTACAAACTGGTAGAATAGCGACATATACATAGATAAATCACATAGTGAGTCTGGGGGCGCTTTCAGACGAGGCCATGCGAGAGACGCCGCGTGGTGAGGAGATGGCGTCACCAGTCTCAGTGAAAAGGGTCCCTTTCTTAATTGGAACGACAACCTCACATTTAAGGACAGGTCTCAGCTTCAATGGACAGCTGACAAAGAAGGATTCCACATCAGTGTGTGTAAATACACTTATTTTTCAATTTTTTACATGAAACATAGGTAAAGATGCATTAGGTTGTCACCATCTGGAAATACTTTTTGAGGTGAGAACGGAATCCGTTCTATTCATTAAATAATCTTGAAAGTCAGAGGGAGGGGTGAATGATCTGTTTTTGGCTCCAGCTGAGCCAAATCTATCCAAACTCCAGCTGTCCCAGCTCATTCTAGAACTGGCCAAGCTGACACGAGGCCTCACTGCCAGCAAAATCTACGTCACACGGTTTGGGATGGGCGGGACGCAGAGGGGTGCGTGACACCCCCGTCAAGCTAGCATGTGACGAAGATGCGGAAACATGCGTCTGATAAGACGACGCAGGACGGTGACAGGCGCGTCCGGTAACTTTCATTTAACATTCAGACAGACATACCTCACAAAGAAAGAGTCTTTAAAACAAATCAGTCAACTGTCGACTGAATACATCTGTCCTTCTTCAGAAGCACTGGTGCACAAGGCATTATGTTATAATAAGAAAGAAAACAAACTAAACACCTGCCAATCAAGCTGCGAGCTGGCAAATGGAACTCGGCAGATGCCGCATTTGGTGCCGTGTCTGGCGGGGGTGAGGCGGCTGGCGACAGGTTCTTATGTCAGGTCATTCCTCTCGCCTGGGCCATCGCCCTTCCATTACGCCCTGGGCCCCCCCCCCCCCCCCCCCCCTCTGCCGGGAGTGGCGAAAGCCTGCCCCCGAACAGGCTTGTGTAGTTGAGTTTACACCCGCGACATGCAGGTGACGCTAATCAGCAGCAGATGACAGTGGCTCTTCAGTCCAGGGCCAGATGGCGCTTAAGGGTCAATGGGGAGGTGAAGTACCAACCGTGGGGGGGCATCTGAACTACGCTACTCACACACCCACTAAGCAGGTACACTAAAAATTTAAATAAAATAATACATTAAAATTAAATCAACGCAAGCAGAGAGAACTGGATCCACTGGTAAGAAAACCACTAGCGACAGATTCATTTTCGGTCGGGGAAAAAGTCAGAGACAAAAAGTGATTCATAAGACCTCAATAAGCTCAATATTAAAGACAACTGGCAATTAGCAGCAGTGAATTAAATGGCAGCTTGCCTGCGTGCCCCCACAGGGCTGAGGATATGCCCACTCTCTTCATCGCAAATCTAGTCACCCAGCTTTCCCCCAAAAATCACTCCCTCCTCTCAGGTTCAAATTCTCTTCCCCAGAAGTGCCCCGAAACATGCAACCTATTTAGAACAACCCCACCGGCCCGTATGATGTCTCGACACCGGTCTGAATCCGCCAATGCATGCAGAACAGGCAGAAGAGTCAAGCTTAACTGTAAATACAACAGCAATGAGATTTCAGATTTATTTGCCTGAAATTATCATTATTTAGCTCTATATATATTCCTCATAGGGCGGCATGGTGGTGCGGTGGTTAGCACTGTTGGGGCGGCATGGTGGTGCGGTGGTTAGCACTGTTGGGGCGGCATGGTGGTGCGGTGGTTAGCACTGTTGGGGCGGCATGGTGGTGCGGTGGTTAGCACTGTTGCCTCACACCTCTGGGACCAGGGTTTGAGTCTGGGTTACATGTGTGTGGAGTTTGCATGTTCCCCCCGAATCGTCATGGGGTTTCCACTGGCTTCCCCCCACAGTCCAAAGACATGCTGAGGCTAATTGGAGTTACTAAAAATTGCCCACAGGTATGACTGATGTGTGAATGTGCCCTGCGACAGGCTGTCCTGGGTTGTTCCCGGTCTCGTGCCTGTAGCTTCCGGGATGGAGGCTCCAGACCCCCTGTGACCCAGAAGGATAAGGAAAATGGATGGATGGATATTTTCTTCCATACAATCAACATAGACAGATTAGGCGCTTGTTGATTATGCGCTCACACAACTCATCCTGGATTAGGGACTGTGGTGACCTCACCTTCCTCATCTGCAGTGTGCTACAAGGCTCTCATTTGGACCACACTGTGCTAGAATATATATATGGTATGGAGAGCTACTTCATACACAATGCTGGCTTCCGTCAGAGCATCTAGCATGTTTTGCTAAACGTGGCGCCACGTGGAGAACTGCTGACTCCTTTTACAGGATCCCGCGGGCATAATCTCCTTTCACCAAATTATTATTATTTAAAGGCATTAAATGCCCCCCCCCCTGCTGCATTCCTTCCACATAAATTTGATGGCGCACAGCGAGCAGCAGATATATAACTGCGGCCAGCTCAGGATGGAGACCTTCTCCCTGACCTGAGCGATGCACACCTGTCACTCACACTATGCAGAGCTTATATCCCGAGCCAATCGCAACAAAAGAAATTGGCATTACTGACAATCTTCGTCACAGGGCGAGGTGATATAGTAAGAATATCTCCTTCCAGGGGAAGAACCAGCCCTGGGGGTCAATAAATATAGGCATTAAAAAACGCACAGCCCAGCTAGCAATCTGGCGATCCAGTAGCAAATGGACCTGTCACAATTTATTTTGAAGAATGATGGTGGAGTCCCCCACTTAACAAGCGATTTTCGGCATTACAGCTGCTAACAATTACAGCACCCCCCCCCCCCCCCAGCCAGGAACAGCTAGCATAAATAAACAAGCGTGTGCTCCACCGAGAAGAGAAGGAGTTAAGCATCGGAATAACAAGCCCGATGTGGACATCTGTCACGGCGCGGCGGCGGCAGCGGCGTGTCGCCGTACGACGAGCCGCGCATCCTCCCTGCTTGCATTGACAGAAGGCTCGCATGTTTGGATGGGGGGGGGGGGGGGGATGCTCGGGCGCTCGAGAACTCGATGTTGCGTGGATATCAGATTCGGCGCTCGCCACATGCCGCATCTATCGGCGTCGCAATCTGTGAGGCCTGATTCCCAGAAAGCCTGCGCAGCTCTGTGGCGGAGCGGGGCTTCCGCTGGGCAGATGTGCCGCGTACTACTGTCCAGCTGATCTTTCAAGAATGCCTGATATGTATTATTTAAATGACTAACTCATTCCTTTGGCTGCATCTTGCACTGCGGACTGCATGCTAGTACAATGCGTTAAAGTTTTTTATTATTAAACTGTGTTACCGTCTACTGGAAATGTCAGGGCTACATTCATCCAGCATGACAAAGCTGCATACATCATTTGCAGACAGTCACATAGTACTACTTCACGCTTCTGTGCCAACATACAGTATGATATACAGGTGCCCTGGAAAATATTACCCTATACATACAACGTGAGGTAAATTCCAGCAACTCGGCAATCATTAATCATGCTAAATAAGGCGGAATTACACAGCAGAGCTTCCCAACCTTAAAATATCACAGACCATGCTGATGCTGTTAATCAGTAATCGATCTTGCTATTTTTTTTTAAGCTTGGCTTTCTAGATGAAGTTGGACCTGTCAATGCAGAAAGGTCAGTTCAACATGTTAATTAACCAAGAGGGAAATTAACTAGCTAAGAGTTTAACCGACATCTGGAGCAGAAACTTGATCCAACAAGCTATTTTTCTCATTAAGAAACTGTGAGATTTATATGTCCCAAATTTCCAGCCTTAAAACTGCCATTGAGAATCAGCTGCCACCCTTCAAATAGGCATCCATTAGGAATTACAGTTTACATGGAAAACA
This sequence comes from Stomatorhinus walkeri, assembly GCA_026784285.1. NCBI lineage: Eukaryota > Metazoa > Chordata > Actinopteri > Osteoglossiformes > Mormyridae > Stomatorhinus > Stomatorhinus walkeri. The sequence continues at coordinate 6,715,490 of JAODUD010000046.1, read as the reverse complement.
ACTGGTTTGGTGCAACAGCACTCTCTGGTTTTCCAAGATCTATGATTTTAATTAAGGATAAAAAAAATAGCGAGAGGAGAAGATCAGAGGGCAGAGGAGGAGGCGGACGTGGAGACCATGAAGCGCCCTTGGATACGGATACAGAGTTCCCCCTGAGAAGTTGAGTCAGAGCAATGGGCTGGAAGAAAAAGAGGACAGGAGGCACGAACGAAAGGAGGAGAAAGTGATACGACCCCTAAGCCCAGGTGTGAAGGAAGAAAGGGTCACACCATGCCTAATGAGGACAGCGTGAGAGGCTCTCATATAGATGCAGATCGCTCCCTCTCGTCTGGGGGATATGAAGCCCTTTTTTGTACCAGAAATCGATACGTGGCGAGACTGACGTAAAACGCTGTGAGCAGCTGGTGCTTTTCACACTTTGAATAAGGTGTCACGATGAGCGTCAGGGAAGCCGCCTCCTGTCTCAGCCTACTTCCACAATCCCTCTGCCCGTCCTCACCGATCCGAGGGCTTCGAACACGGCACCGCTTGCGCACCACAGGTTGCCACTTTTCCATTTAATTCATAAACCAGATTTTTTTATTCTTGTTAACATTGTAAAGTTGGGTGAACAAAGATAAAAGGAAACAACTAATAAAACAAATTTCCTTTATAACATGGAAATAGTATGTAACAGTGCATGTCTGACATCCTGTTAACTGGTTGTGGGGTGATGGCAGAGCCAAATTCTAGGCTGTCATTTAACTTTAAATGCACTAGTTAACTCTTTCATCCCATGAAACAGGGCAGTATTTAATGTCCCTTGCAGACAGATGGGTCAAATTTTCTCTGCTGTTATAACTGCTAGAGGAGGTTACTTTGATCAATCAACGGCATGACATTTTCTTGCTAATAAAGGTATTCAAATGGAAAATATACTGTAAATTTATTTGCTAGCATAAATTAGTGAGTGTGTTTCTAGTGAATATTAAGTAACACGCAGATGTAGAAAATCCCCAAAACTTTTGACTGGTAGTGTGCAAAGCAAGAGAACCGACCCGTTTTGTAATGGCTTTTAGGAAGGGAGAACAGAACTGAATATAGCAATTCCATGGCCCGACAGAAAGCCAGTGTTCAGAGGATGCCAGTGATGTTACAGGCAAAAACACACAGGCGGATCGGCAGGAGGCCTACGGATATCTTTGGAGATCAACAGGGAGACGTCATACAAATAAAACACAAATCTGGATGGGGCGTCTTTACCTTGTTCTTGGCGTGGGAAGTGTTCAGCACACTGCGGGTCTCTTTGCCTGTGTAGATCACCACCCCGATCACTGTGCCTGCAGAGAAAGGCAAAAAATAATATCAATACTCACACTTATGGTGATGATTGTATATATGATAAGATATATACACATACAAACACACACTCTCTCTCTCTCTCTCTCTCTCTCTCACACACACACACACACACACAATTCTTGTTAGATTTTATTGTATTACTCTTAATTTGAAAATGTTCTAACGATAAATTGTTTTTTTTTCCTGAGCAATTATACACTTACTACCCAAATAAACAACTTTAAACATTTTCATACACTACCTAAGACTTTTGCACAGTGCTATCTTGGAATATATAAACGTTTTATTTGTTTGTGTATATTCTCTCTCTCTCTCTCTCACACACACACACACACACACACACACACACACAGACAGACAGACAGACAGACAGACAGGACACAGGTTTGTAATTATATCTTTGTGGGGAGTCTCCATTCATTCCTATGGGGAAAACTCTAATCCCAACATGGCGAACCGTTACCCAGCCCTAACCTTAAACCATAAGTAACCACAGAAAATATAAGACTTTTGGTATTTTTAGTTTTTTGATTACACTCAGCGATCTATGTGGGAACCTGAAAAATGGTTCCCACAGCATCGAAATAACAGGTTTTTATTACATTGTGGGGAACATTTGGGCACCACGATGTAAAATAAACATAACACCCCCCCCCCCCACACACACACACACACAATAACAACAAATAAACTTAAAACACTATCACGTTCACTTGGTTAATAATTACATCAAATACGCGTGCAGCGTTTCCCATAATAATTACTGCTTTGTGCAAGAGTGCAATTTTTCAACATCTCTGTTTATCACTATGAAATCCTAAAGACGCAGACGGAGACGACCACTACACACACAGCCCGTGTCTCTCCATCATCTACACAGACTGTTCTTCCACGTCCCTTCGCTTATTCTCTGCGCTCGCTTATTTCCTCTTTCGCTGTTACCGTTTCACGTCAACCTATCCTGGGAACTTCCCGCCGGCATGATTTAGACTTGCGGAAACACCGTCATTAGCCGTCCTCTTTTCAGAAAAGAGCTCAACGGACTAGGAAGTAAAGAAATAAGTTTAATCGAGGTGATATATGCCAAAATGAAGCTAATTATGCACTGGAGAGAGAACCCAGACTAGACTGGTATAAGATAGCGGCTGGATCTCCCCGACCTGCAGCTTAACTTGGGAGTGCGATGATTATGCATAAAGGCCTGCGACCTGGCCGTGGCCGGCCACCAGTCCCGCGAGGTTACGCAAATAAATAAATAATGTCCCGTGACATCCAGCACATTAAATAAAGAATGCAGTCATTAAGAAAAAAGTGATCGATATTCTCCCATCGTCATTGGCCAATTCATTATAGTGACCTTGTTCGAAAGACAAATGTGCTATTAATATTAAATGAACATAATGGGAGACGAAGGCCACTTATATACTTAAACACACCCTCAAACATTCTCTGAGTCATCAGAGCTCCTTGAGAAAAGGAAGGGAGAAGGAGCAGAAGTCATTTCTCAAGTCCAGGAAGTTGTCTTGGAAGTAAGACGTAAAGGAGGAGATTAATCGGCCAATCAGCAAACGGCGAGAGCTGAACAACGGCAACCCACCACCAAAAATTAAACTCTGTTTCTGATGTGAAATCTGGTAAATATCTGAGTTGAAAGCCCCACCTGGTCCTATCTGAGGATCCAGCAGGGCTCTGAAAAATATCCAATATACACTAGTGGCCAAAATTGCGGAAACATTTTGCCTGTCACTTTAAAAATGACAAGAATACTGCTGGTAATGTTTAGAAACAATCAAAGAATGTTACAAATATCATACATTGGATGATTAAGCAAAGTTCTGCAACCTCTAAAAATTAGAAGGAATTCCATAAATTTGGCCATTAATGTATATAATTTGAGCGTTACCATGGTTTTGCTAACGGGCGGGACACCGAGCCCCGGGTGGACGCCATGCCTCTGCAGTGACGTCAGGCCCTGGCCCACAGGGAAAGTGTTCTGGTCAAGGTCAGGCCATGAGGTCTGGGTGAGGGAAGGTGTGTACTGGAGGTGGCACAGGGAAACTCCTGCGGACCTGCTCCCCCATTGCGCCGGCTCCAGTTGCTTGAGAGCTGAGCCTGCCCGCAGATCGATGGCATGGAGATCACTGACGGCACGAACAAGCGGTGGCCGCAGCTCGCGGGGGATTGGGTAATCCGGGAGGGGGGGGTGGAGGTTACATAAGATGGGGCTGTTAAGTCCTCCCATTAGCAAATCATCCTCTCTCTCAGCCGCGCGTTCCCTCAGAGGACAGCGGCTCAGGTGGAAGGTCCTCATTTACAAACAAAGAGGGCACTGGGTACTTGGCTGGAGGGCTGCCTGCCGCACAACTTAGCCACAGCATCACCTTTCCACAGCGCGTGTCGTGCGCTAAAAAGCCAACCTTCACTCCGGTCAGTGGTCAGACGAAAGCGCCCCCATGACATCACAAGCCCAGGCCCAGATAACCAGGACACTCTCCTAAAGTAAGGATCCCTGTCGTTCTTCACGTGTATTGGGGGTCGGGGGGGTGACAGGATGGGAGTGGAACATTTAGGGGTGTTGAGGCTCTCACCTGAGGCCACGACGGTGCTGGCCCATAGCGTGTTTTCGATGCTCAGGCTCTCGTTGATGGGGGGTTCACAGTCCTCCTGCAAATAGAGGCACGCAATGAGTGTGCGGCTATGTAAACGCAAACGCAGCCGCGAGTCACATGGCTCATGGACGCCATAAGAGGAAAACACGGGATTGACATCACACCAGTGCTTTGTATATAGAGTGCAAAGGCTGAACAGATCTGAGAAAGAGGTGCCTAGAATGACAGAAAGATGAATGCCATCCAATTAAACCAATCATAATAAGAAAATTATTGGCACTGGCATCCCACCCAGGCTGTGTCCCGGCCGTGTGCCCTGTGAAGGACTCCCATCCCGCTCAGGCTGTGTCCCGGCCGTGTGCCCTGTGAAGGACTCCCATCCCGCCCAGGCTGTGTCCCGGCCGTGTGCCTTGTGAAGGACTCCCATCCCGCCCAGGCTGTGTCCCGGCCGTGTGCCCTGTGAAGGACTCCCATCCCACCAAGGCTGTGTCCCGGCCGTGTGCCTTGTGAAGGACTCCCATCCCGCCCAGCCTGTGTCCCGGCCATGT
>JAODUD010000046.1:6655176-6677998 GCA_026784285.1 Stomatorhinus walkeri | reverse complement strand
ACTAAACACTCCTAATTATGATATATTACAAATTGGTCATACTGAATAATGTGTTTCCCTAAAAACTTGCGTATAAATAACAGTTAACACTTTATGTTAACTGCAGCTTTATAATGCATTCATATGTCATTCAGTTTTAATATACAATGTTATACATTAGTCATATAATGTTTGTTATTGTCATTTAATGTTTGTTATTAATGTGTAAGGTATGTTAAGGTATGTTAGGATGTTAATGTATGTTAGGATGTTAAGGTATACTTACATGCTGCTTATGAATGTTCTATGAATGCATTTATGACAGAGCACTGAATGTTCTATAAATGCATTACAAAGGTATTATGAGGGATCAGTTAATGTAACATGTTACCAAATACTATAACACTGGTAAATAGACCAGAACTAATTGGCAAAGCAATAAAAGCATTAAAAATGACTAACCAGAGCACAACAGGAGGCTGAAGTGGAGTCTACTCACCTTCAGGTTCCCTTTCGTGGTGAACGCTCTCCCGCAGACGGAGCAGCCAAATGGTTTTTCCCCAGTGTGCGTGCGCTCGTGGATCTGAAGGGCACTGGCGGATGAGAAGTTCTTTCCGCACGAGTGACAGTTGTGCTGTTTTGGGGTCCGGCGAGGTGGCCCTGCAGGCGCCGGCATAGACGTAATCCCGGGGCAGAGCGCCGTCTGGGGAACTGCGGCCATGCCGAAGGGTAAGTGTGTGCCCTCGCTGGCAGAGATTGGCTTGATGTGACCATTAATTTCAATTTTGACCATGCTGGGCGCTGTGCTGGTGACGAGGCTTGGGGCACTTTGACTTGGACCTAAGGCAAACAGGAGTTCACACATCTCAAAAGACAGCCCTCAGTATCTGTGAAAGCATGACCTGCTTGAAACCACCTGTGACTAAGACATTACAAACTATGAGGATCACTTTCAAGCCACTCTGACTTCAGCGTCGACCTTCACTTTTGGAAATTTTGCACAAATTGCTTACTACTTTGAAACTTACCATGCTCTCTGCTCAAGAACAGCATGTTAAATTGAGTCTCTTGCTTGATGACAGGTTTGCTGAGCTGGTCCGTAGTCAGGTTCAATGCCCCATTCTCAAATGTAGAGGGAGACTCTGGTTTCTCACACTTGACAGTCGTTTCTTGTGTCTCTTCAGCAATGCTTGTGCCTGGTGACTTCGAGGAGAGAATCCCCGACTGGCTGAGAGTTGGAGAAAGGGCTTGAATGGAACTGGAGGACTCGGAAATTGCAGGGCTCCCTGCGCTCTGGCTCTCAAGGTCTCCAACTGCAGAGGATGAGTCATTAGTCAAGTGATCCTGGTCTATAAACCCATTCTCCATTGACTTAACCCCAAAGGAATGGCTCATGTTTACTGTGGAGTCAATGACTTTCATTTGATTATCATGGGCAGCAATGCTGGAAATTACTGAAAGAGAAGACAAGCTGGCAGATGTACTAGAATTGTTGATCTGGACTTGAGAAAGCTCTGTGTTGCCTTCCTTGAGTTCTACCTCATCATCCACAGAGTTGTCATCCATAAATTCATCATCGTAACTGCTCATGTTGCTGAAATCCTTTTCATCAAAAGAGAATTCAGTGTCCATGTCTTGGAAGTCTTCAAACATGGGCGTGTTTGGAATATGACCGCCCATGTGCATGCGGATATGCTGTTGGAGGACCACTGCATTGGTGAACTTTTTTTGGCAAATTGGGCAAGAGTGCTGAACCCGCAGTGGAGGCTTTGCTCTATGGACTCCAAAATGTGTCTTCAGGTTGCCTTTAGTGGTGAACGCCCGGCCACAGACTTTACACTTGAAGGGCCTCTCCCCAGTGTGAATGCGGTAATGCATCTTCAGTGCACTCTGGCAGCTGAGAACGCGGTGGCAAATCACACACTGGTTGGGGTCTGTTATCTTTTTGTCAATGTTTTCAACCAGCTGCTGCAGCTTTGAGGTTTCTGAGGTCTGCATGGAGTCAAGAAGTCCCCCGAATGGAAACTTTGCCTTGAACTGATCACCGACTGATGAGGGTACAGGGTTAGAGATAGGTGAGGTGGGAATGTTGGACTCCATAACCTGTGGGGTTGTGACTGTGGTTCTACTGGTACTGGCTGAGAGGACCTGAGGGCTTGGGGTTTTCTCCAGTCTGGTTATGCAGTTTGAGGGCAAGTGAATCCCCTCTGATTTACAGTCTGTGGGAGAGGAGTCATCCCGAATTGGGAGGCATGGAGATTCTGAATCAGCAGGAGTACCAAGTTCAGTGCTGGGATTGGGAGACAATGATGCACATTCACTAGACGCAGGGGAAGGCCTCTGTGGGGACCTATTCAAAGGAGTAAAACTTGGGGAGTCGCTGTAGCTACCCAAACTTGGGAGTGATGGTGGAAGTTGGAGACCCACTGAGGTGGGAACTGTTGGTAAAACCGGTTTACTGTCTAACCATGTTGTCCCAGACTTTTCAGGAGGAAATGACATTCCATAGGGAATTCCAGAGCTGGTAGGCACATTGTCGAGGTATTCCGGTACAGGGTACGGATTCATCTGGATGTGAGGATACTTCTCTTTGTGCCGCTGGAAGTGAACCTTCAGGTTCCCCTTGGTGGAGAATCGGTTGCCACAGATGTTGCACTTGAATGGCCGCTCCCCGGTATGCGAGCGCAGGTGGATCTGCAGGGCGCTGTCGCTGCCAAACACCTTGGCGCAGAACCGGCACTTATGCTTGAAGAAGGGATCTTCTGAACTGGCCTTGGTGTCAAAGATGGACACATTGGGTGGTTTCCCCTTGCGATGCTTCACCAGGGCAGAGAGCGGATCCAGGGCATTTGCTGTGGCAGCGATGCTGGCTAGCGGGTTGGGGAATATGACACTGCTTGAGGAGCTCGGAGGTTGTAGCGGTAAGTTAGAAGGAGAGCTGCGCAAGTTGCTTAGTCCCTGTGACACGGGGCTTGAGGTGTTCAGAGATTGGGGGCAGCTGCTGCTTTTGTTATTATATGGGGGCAGCAAAGATACCATGGTACAACTGGAGGGACTCGCATTTGTATTCGCAGGAACAGACGTGTTGGAGCTCGATCTCGGACTGGATTTCCCGCAAGTGGGTTGCAGGTTTTGTACCGGGGGCCTCTCCGCAGCTGACGCTAAGGAGAGAGACGCCTGTCCATTTACAGCACAGGACATTACAGCTGGAAGCGCCTGAGCAGGGGGAGGACAGCAGCCCTGAAGAGGGCCTGCCCTGGTCACTGAAGACGAGCTTTGCGCAGTCGTGGCTGCATTCAGAGCTAGCTGTACGGGCTGCTTGTTCATCACAGCCACCTGGCTCCAAATCTGCTCTATGAGCTGCAGTTGGTGGATCTGCTGTTGCTGCAGTGACATCAGCTGATTCAGTATCATGGGTATGGCCATTGTGGTCGTCCCGCTACCAAGCCCCGCGCGGAAGCTCTGGGAGAACTGCGCCACGGCTACCCTAGTGCTCTGCAGAGTCTCCAGGGTCACGTTGGTGTTTGGAATGCTGTAGCTCATCATAGAAGATGGAGAGAGGATCTGAGGTAGAGATTTGGTGGCCGACTCAGGTGAAGGCTTGGGCTGCTCTGGGTCCGTGGATTTTTCAAGGGATGTTTCCACTTCCATCGGTTCGTTTTCCGTTTCGCCGTCTGCCTTTTTCATCCCGTCCTCACTCACGTCCACCTCTGCAGGCGAGTGGCATCCCTCCGCGTCCTCAAAGTCAGCCAGGTCACCAGGGTAGCTGGGTGCCGGCGAGAGCTCGGCAGGGCAGGCGAGCTTGACCTCGCTCTCGCTCATGATGAGCACCGGCGCGTTCTCTGTGCAGCTCTGCTGGTGCTCGCAGAAGTCGGCCCACTTGAAGAACTCTCCGCAGCACTTCTCGCAGACATGCGTCTCCTCACTGCCGCTGCGGCTCTCGTTGCCACTGTCTGCATCGTCCACTCCTTCCCTCAGAGGCACTGTAACGATAAAAAATGGCCAAAAATGAGAAAGTGGCCACAAATCATACAATACAATCTCCCTACTGTTTTTTCCTTTTGTTTTAACATAAGTAAAATCAATTGGCCTCATTGTACTAATCGCCCTACTTCACCAATTATCAAGACCCAATTTTTGAATTCACTCTCCTAATTCCCATCTAATCCGTTTCTTTGCACAATCCATCACATTATGAGGGATTATCAATTGTGGCTACTGTTGCTTAATGAAATTCCATAGTAGCTATTGATTTCCAATACATTCATACAATTCACAGCTGCCTCATCTACTGGGGTACAAATTAAGGCTGTGATTGATTCATCTGGATTCTCCTTTGCCAATATCAGACAGGCTCACTTCCACAAGAATATTAAATATCATTTGGCACTTAATATTATTAAAATAATGTTCAGTAGTTGGGTTTCACCAGACTAAAACCTGGCCGCTTTAAAAGCAATACGTTTTTGATACTTATAATTATTCAAACAATATTTTCTATTCTGAACACTATTTGGTATGTCGTCTACACCAGTATCAGTGCTTTTTAAGTTGGTTACTATTTTACTTATTTCTTCCTTTTTCTTATTAAAAAGTATATTTAACAAATGACATGCTGGTGCCCATAGCCAAAAGAGCCACTAATTAGTCCCACATGTTTATTTCCTGTTGTCGGAAATTGCTTCCTCTCCATGGGCCACCTTCACGTGCCAAATAATGAACATGGTTCTACTTCACACTGGATCAAACGTCTAACTGCACGAGAAAAACATGGGCACGCCAGCCACATGAGTGTCACATAACATATGTGAACATGAGACAACGGCATAAGAACTTATATACAAATTAATGATATTATATTTTACACTAAACATTAAATATACATGTTTAATTGGTTTCTTTGCATGAGAAATCGAAATTGATTAAATGCAAATAAATGTTTTATATTAATTTTAAATGTGAAATCTAAATCAAAATATGAGGCAAAAATCATAGAATAGAATTAAGCAGACATTCATTATTTCTGAAAAGAAACACAAATGTGTAACTAAGAAGGCAACTAAATGCTTGCTGTTCCAGCTTCCTTAATCTACACTTTCTTGATGCGCGCTTTTTAAATGGCCATTTTCTTGCTGAACCGCTGACGTTTCAGAGAAAAACCGGCCCAACTGTGGGTTGGTGGTGATTCATCTGTGAGAAAATGTATCTTACGATTTCCTGCCAAAGAGGAGGGCCAACCACAGGACTTCTTCAGATCTTCTTTACCATATTATTAATTAAGAGAACACCTGTCCTAACCTATGATAAGCTTGTTCCGTGATTTTCACTTAAGTTATCATTTTTATAATTCATTTCGATGACCAATTCTATCTGTAAGTAAACCTCATCCAAAATATTACTAAAATGATTGAAAAGGCAAAGTATAGCATTATATTATTATTTTAAAATATAATTTTACATACAAATAAGATATCTAAAATCACATCAACCTTATTTTCGTTGACTCTTAGGTGAAATGAACATCAATCTCATAAAACTTAAAATCGCAGTGTCAAACAGTACAGATATTGAGGGACATACTGGCTGTTAGTGGATACTTGAAACATTTTTCTTATAACCTAGATACTGCATTTAAAAAGGTGTCAGGACATATTTAAGAACGTTATTTTATTTAATGGAATTTAAGATGAAGACCATGGAGTCAGTTATTCAGTCAGAGCTTTTCAGAATAAAAGTCTCACATCCTTTAAACTTGTACAGAATGCATCTTCAAAATTAACATCAAAGACAGTACACTGCGCCCATACGGCTACACTCCTAATCAACAGCAGCACATCCTTGGCTGAATCATTTAAGTGCCCTTGACATTTGCGTTTAATGCAGAAAAAATACAAATAAACACTATACCGAACACTTTTATTTAGGAAGATGTTTTATTTAATTTTACTTTTAATCTGATGTTATTTGATTGTGTATGTGGTACATCTTACATGAAACTGAATGCTTATATTATGCTTTAGTAAGTATTTCTAAAAGCTAACTGACAATGTGCCAAACCTGAGAGAATATATTTAGAAAACAACTGTAATGTCAAATAAAATACACAAATGTTACTATACATATCACATATATAGTTGTTTTAAAGCAAGCTGTTAGTCTGATTTCTGCTCTATTACCATATCAAGCTGGAAAAACAAAAGGCCCGTACCAATGTATTCAAGACTCTTTGTCATACCTGAGTCTGGAGGACTTTTTTGCACTATCGTTCTCACATTTAAATCAAGAACAAAGACTTATTTCTATGACACACTTTATTTTATTGTGAGATTGATCCAAGCGTGAGACACTAAGAGAAGGTTAACTAGATCTCCAAGGACGATTACAAAACTGCACGACATCAATCAAAGCATTCTTTTCATGAAAGTCATTTCATGACATCGTGGGTATACATTTTGGATTAAACACTATATTTACAAAGACAAACTTGTCTAACTTACGTAACCTTGGAACATTCATTATGTGTGTGAATATGGATACAATGTTGAAGTAAATTATAGTAAAATCTGATGGAAAAAGTGGAAAGAGAAATTCTCTTAAAACTCTTAAACAATGTAACTGTAAATGATAATGAAATTAAATTATGTTAGATAACATTCCTGTTTTTCATACTGACTTGCATTGACTATTCAAGTACCAGAAGGCACAGAACTGCAAGAAAGTTCATTATGAAAAATCCCTTCAAGTAGGGATACATTTCCTTCTTTTTCCAGAATTCTCCAGGCCAGTGTGGGCACAGGAGCTGCTGGTGGGGCTTGTGGTCAGGGGAGGGCACTGATGTGCTGAATTATCAGTGGATCCTTATTGACTCTCTACTGGACACATTAAGATCTCCCTAAAAACGCAACCTCAATCAGACCTTATCTGCTGTAACTGTAAAGTCCCTAAGGCAGTAATCACACATCACAATATGTAATAAAACACTATATTTTTTTTGCCATGGCATTATATGCTATCGTGCTCGCAGTCCCACTTTTTCTCTATTGTACTTGTGTGTTTGTGATTGTTAAACCATAATTAAAAGACATGCCCGAGCATCCATGGCACACGTAAGTAGGTGGCCCGTATGTCAGCTGCACATGGAGATGCTAAATTAATCAGGGACACAAATTGCACCAGGAAAGACGTCCGAAGTAGCCATGCTATCTCAGCCTTTCAGGGATGCAGAAAAATTCAAGGAAGAGTGCAAAAAATCCCAGAGCTGATCAAATTCTGCAAGAGCAAATCTGTTATTAATATACACCATTAATGCTCACCGCAACATAAATAGTGCAATATATATCTGCTGTTGCTTATTCTGGTAACTACTTGCTGCACCAGTGTTAAGTGCTAATTTGCCACAGAGTAGGAAGTGAACTTTGATGGTGGCAGGCGACTAGTTTTGTATATGGGAAGGAGTCCGAATGGGAGCGATTGCAGCAGGGGATGTTGCTCAATGGAAAATCTGAGCTTTATGGGGGGTGGATGCCATGGTTGGGGGGCTGAAGTTAGCCTGGCTGAGATGGAGTTAGGGGGTGTAGGGAAGTGACTCTTAAACACCCATTCTTGGAGGGGATGGGCGTGGGGGGGGGGTAAAAATTCGCTAGCACCCCTGATGCATATCACATGCTTCAGGGATGTCACATGCAAAGACTGTAAAAGGCTACACCTGTTAGGATAGGAGACGGACAAAGGAGCTTAAATAAGACATTGTAATCACAGCTTTGTTAAGGAACATAGAAAAATAAATGCTGTGAGACAGGCTAAAAACAACCCAGAAGAGGGAAAAAATCTCATCTTAAATTGCTTAAGATGCTACCAGTCCAGGGCATTAAATTACAAAAATAATCCAGGTTCAAACACAGCTAGCATGACGGACTCTACTGAGGCAGATTTGTAAACTTGCCTATGCACCGAACACGTGGGTTTTTAAAAATATTTATACAATGTACCCATTTGTGAAATTGGTTCAGCTAATTCCTGATTTGTAGCAAGGAATTACCACAGGTCAACACAAGCACATTACTGCGGGTGAATACAGATGTGCAGGCAACTGTACCCAACTAAAAACTGCTCGCCATTATGATTCTCTTAATCGAGAGACTGAATTTAAATGACTGATACAGGTCTGAAACGGATCAGCACGAGTAGGTACCGCACAATAATTAACTAATTACTCATTCGTGACCGAAACACTCTCTGGAAATGTGCATGGAAATGTATTAAAAGTTTGTTATGTCATTAAAAGTTAAAAAAATGCTGATTTTCATGATGTAATGTAATAGTCACAAGGGAAAAACAAACACTCTGAGCCACTAAGCGAAAACCTCCGAAATAGAACTATTGTGACGTTGAGGCTTTCGTTGTTTTTCAAGAAGCACGATCTAAACTCTCTCTCACACACACAACATTCTGATAACCAGCACCATGTACGAATGAGATGAGTCCCACATAGCACACACTGTCGTTTTCCCTTCCGTCATTGTGTTCCATTAATTCACGAGTGTTTGAGTAAGTGCACTTCCCGAGAACTGTTAAAGTAGCTATGTGAAATGCAGAGTGTGACCCTTCCCTGTGCATGAGATAAGCCCCACCTCCTTCCAATTTTTTTGCAGTTTCTCTCTGTATACATTTATATTTCATTAGACAAGCCTCTGCATTCGAAACCTTTGAAGAAAGTAATCATTTTCATACCTGCTCACAAGCGCGCCTCTCCAATCACCTGACTGTGGCGCTCTTTTTCTAACTTAATTGTTCTTAAAGCCGTACGAGCTGACTTTCCATGACAGTAAGTTGAACATGGCCCCCACAGAAGAGTCCATGCCACTGTGGCTGCATCCCCTGTGAGATGATCCCCTGATGGACGTCATTTAGCCACAGGCCTTAATTCGCACACTTTCCAGCTCCACGGTGTCTGACAAAACAACACATACTAAGGCTGTATACCAGTATACCAACATATACTATCGAACACTAGTCATTCTGTAAAACTGCACTACTCTGATTAAATGGTGTAACTGACTGCAAATCACTGAAGGGTAACTGAGCAAATGAAGCACGGAAAACAAAGCAGTTCCACAGACAAACAAATGCTATGGCAAGTAATTTCTATTCGTGTTAAACTATCTATGCAAAACTGTCACTTTGAACATAGCAAGTCTGACAAATATCACCCTTAACAAATACAGGTTTTAAAAGTGCGGGTTATAATTAAACACACTATAAGTTCTTAGATATAAAAGAGCATCATTTTTATCATTAAACTAACCAACTTTACAGGGAATTTCAAGTTTTGCTAAAGAAAATACACAAGGTGTGCATGATTTCTGGGTTTTTATTTGACAGATAAAATATAATGGATTATCAAGGTTTCTCTATTTATATTTTGTATTATTAGTGAATTTCATATTTATATATACTCTGATGATTCATAGATAGAGAATACATCAAAGTTCCCCATTTACACAAAGTGCATAGATTTTCAGTTTAAAAAGTTGAATGCTACTCTGGCATTCGGAGACTAGAAAATGGAAATAGGCACACATTCTTACTACACTGTTTATTAATAAAAGCTAATTGATTTTCTATGCAATACTATACTATCTAAACCTAAATTAATTGTGGTATTTTCAAACGTGACTCATCCTCAGTTTTGTTTCTTTAGAAGAAAAAAATCCTTAATCACTTTGTGGTGTTTATGGTGATTCCAGGCACGGTGTAGCTTCTAAGCTTTTGCATGCTATATAAATACGGTTTTATTCAGAATTATTCACTGATATTGAATGTAGTCCTCCCACAGAAAGTCTCTTTCATGCTATTAAAATACATCCTTTCAGATGATCATGTAGTCAGTCACTGGAGGCGATACAAAACGAACCAAGTGTGAGAAATTCTACGTGATGAAGTAAACAAAAAAATTTCCATAACAATGGGATGAACTTCATTTACCCAGGCATATGCAAGCGTTTCTTTAACTTCGTCAATTGAAATGGTGAGAAAAAGTAGGAGGGAAAAAAAAGAGTGAATAACAGCCCTTGCCAAAACTTTCTGACGTATTTCACTTAGGCTTCTCGAAAATAGTCTAGATTGTATGTCAAAATAAATATGCTTAAATCGTAATTTTGTCTGAGAAATGTACACGGTTAAATCTGTAAAGAAATTTCATCCAGAACACACGACTATCATTCGTATTATGCGTATTTATACAAAGCTGTGATTGGATCTCGGTCACTTTTAATACAGTATCATTACAAAAACAGTAATTGTGCCGTTTTGTTCTTTTCTGTCGTTATACCATAAAGCGTGTATGGGACATTTAAATATTTCCGATTTAAAGTAAGAAAAATCCCTAGCAACATACACTGGAATGAAAATTCTGAGTGACAAATCTTAAGACCCCGAGAGATGGCCACTTATTTACAACCAAATGTACAAGAAATAGGTTGCAATCATGCAGACTGAAACGCCTTATCCACCGCTATTTTCAGAAGATATATATTTCACGGGACCGCTTAACGATGCTATTTAATTCAGCTAAAATGAAAGCGATATTTGTGCATCTTTATCTGGCTTTAACAATTAAAGATTCATTTAAGTCTTAAGGATGTGTGCATGAAAAAGGCCACCACGTTTCTGCCAAATGTTCTTTACAGTGAGCTCATCTCATCAGCCTTTGTATGGAGCATAAAGATGTATTAAGTATCACATAACAGCACACTGAGATCAAATGGAAAATATTGCTGCTGCCGTCCATCTCTCACTTACACCGGCTCCGATATGGACCCTGTGACCCGCACACAGTCAACTTTATGCCTATAACCACGATTCGGTTTTTCTGCTCGTTTTGGAAGCGGACAAAAACACGGATAAAGCGACGCTGTCACTTAATTCGGGCCCACCATAAGGCGAAATAAAAAGAAAGGGGGGCGCCTTCCAGTTTTTCTGGACGCTACTCAGAATACGGGAAAAGCAGTTGTCTATGAAAAAAGTCTTTATGAGACCCGCCCCATAAGCAGTTTCACCCTTTGCATTGTAAAAGAAAGAAAGATCATGATTATAATCAAAATAATAGCGAAATGTTTGTAGAAGTATTAAAATTTTATTTCGGATAATATTGTTTACATTTTCTTCCAACGATCCCAGATAAATTTAGGCTTCAGAGTCAAATTAACGTAAACCATTCTACCATATAAACCCAACACAGATAAAACAGTCAAGGGGATATTTGCCGTTCAAACTACCCAGGAGTGGATGGTATAATTATTAGTGGGGAAACTTTGTGAAAATGACTGAAAGTAGTGTGCCGTCATTAAATCGTTCCAACTATTCCGTGTGGCCGATAAACGGCATGTTAAGGAGACTCACCGTTTTCAGAAATTACATCAGCTGGCTCCTCGTCCGACTTGAGGTGCTGTGGGTTTGCTTGCTTGCGGCGGGACATGCTGCTGCTTCACTGCCTGCTCTTCCTGCCTTTAGCAGAGACATTAGCGGTGAGCGGAGGGGAAATGTCCGCGGCTGCCGAGTTGCAAAAGTACAGAAATTAGCCGGTGTTGCCGTTGCGCGGATTGCGCATGTCGGTATATAATTATGATAGTGAATAATGCATCGCGATTAATGGTGCTGTGTGAGAAGGATTGGCTGAACTCCAGCCGACACACACTGGCTATGGAAATGAGGGATGGACTCAGCAATTAGCCGCCTCACTCTCCAACTGTCCGGGTTCACTATTCCCCGCCTGGAGGAGCGCGCCGGGCAGCGCTGCCTGCGCCCCGCACGGGGTCCCGCTTGGAGAAGGTCAGGTATTTTTTGCGAATCTTGCCTTCTTCTGGCTTGTGGAAATCCGATGCCCAGCCTTCGCGGAGCCCTTTTTTCACTCCAGCCCTCTCCGCTTCGCTGCCACTGGCTTTAATACTTATTGAAAATGAAGCGTGGAACTTAACACTTTTTCTTGTCCATTTTAAGGCTTTATTGAAAATCTCTCTATTTCTAGTGCTGTGCAAAATCTCAACTTTCATTCCTTTTTTACACGTTGTGGCATCTTAGGTCTCATGTTTTCCGCTATTTTTTTCGATTCATTTGAAGTATTAGGAAGACATTTGGTTTTCCTTGCACTAAGACACAACTTTATATGCAATTTGCACAATTTGTGGTGGGTAGGTGATTATCTTTTGTTATTATTTTTTACTATATACGCAGACACCAGTTAATTGCCAGGTACAATTAAGGTGTAGGGGTTATTAATCCAGAGCCTATGGAGAAATCAGTAAGCGTGAGATTTGCAACTGGAAGTTTTCAATGGAGTCGAAGCCTTACACGTCCACGAGGCCATCGTTCGCTCAAAGTACAATTTACGAAAAAGGAAAAAAACTTTTCCAGTCTTGTTTTTATATGAGAAACCGTTTAAAACGTCTTAGATCCGCGTAGCGCATAATACCACGTTGGATAGTAAGATCGAGCCCCCGCTGAAATTTTCTGCTCCGTCTACTCGGAACAAGACCATTTTAAAGTTACAATGCACTGCCGTCCTTTTGCGTATTTTCACTCCTTTTACAAAGACTCAGAAATAACAGGGCGAGAATAAACGCTTGACTGTTGACTATGATTAATCATTAGGTGATGACTGTTCAGTAAGAAAACGTTTCGCGTTGCTGATGTCCTGCTCTGTAGCTCCAGTGCGCGGAAAGGCGGCGCGGCGTGTGAGACTCAGGCTCTGCACTACAACTTTTAGTAGGACACGTTGCGGTGTGTGACCGCTAGGATGTACTACACCGTTACTATTTGAACTGACCTGTGTGTGACAGGGCATCATTCTGAATTTAATACCATACCGAAAACTTATGCATACATTTTGACCCAGACGTATTTGTATGTATCGCGCATACTGGAATTAAACCTGCAAAATGAACAAAATAGTTGGGATGTTAATGTTTTTATATGCTTACAGCAATCACCATAATACTAAGGTAAATAAATAAAAAGGAGTAGAAAAAAGGAAATGATTTATTTAAAAGAGACATTCTGGCGTTTTGCCTAAATGTTTTTGTATTAAAAATATGACACTGTCTTGTACGTATTAATAAACCCCTTTCATTTGATATCGATTTGAGAAACGTATGGAACTCAAGTAATAAAGTTTTAAACACTTGCGCACAGATGTGAAAAGCAAATGCAGTAATTTAAGTAACTGCAGCGTAAACGTAAAGATACCAGACAATGTAAAACATAGCAATAGCTAAAAATAAGCACACTTATATTTAAACAGATTATAGAGTGACAGTCGACCAACATGACACTTAAGGCCACGATTTCCAGTGCCTCGGTTCATATTGAGATATAGGTTACATTACATTTCGTTTAGAAATACTGGCAGCCGTTAATTTGCTTTATTTCAAACTAAACATTAGGGCAGGATTTTTCTCGCCCTCTAAGGTAATGTTCAGAGTAACAAAGACAGATAAACGTATTGCTATATTCATTTCTGCTGTGATGAAGTCTCATGTGGATGGAAGGAGAATGTATAAGGCTCTATTCACATCATATATTGACATATATTCACAACAAATTAATTGATATAAAAGTGACCAAACGAAGAATACTGCACAATTTTGACAAAAAATTGCAAGAGAATTTGGGTGTGTGTTAATTCCTTTATTTATTCGTCCATTCAATCATTAGTCAATTAATTCCTTCATTTAATCAGCTCCTGCCTTTCTTAGTGTTAAACCCCCTCCCCCCGCGGCGTCTCCTCGTCTATAATAGTGCGTGTCTGTCATTGGAAGGGTAAGATATTCAAAGACTCAGGGATTTTCACCATTTTACATTTACTTCTCAGCTCAGTGTTTCGGGAAGGGCCCCTACATTTTATGTGACCACTTCAACAAAAAGTTGTTCATATATACTTAAAATGAATGGGCATTTCATTTAGCCATGAGGTACATTTAACGTATATATTTTTAGGAGACGATCAGTTATTTGGATCGTACAGGCTGAAATTGGGTCCTTTTAATTTTCCTGCGTTATGTGATTTTTTTGTTACTATCAACATGCTGGTGTAATTTTAGGTTAATTAAAGGTCCTGCATAATTATAACATTCTCAAGTACTTGGTGGCGATTAGACCCTGGGCGGATAATACCAACTTCAAATATTTTAAAGCAATTCTTCAAGGGAAAAACTTCATTGTAATTACAAAATGGAATGAGAACTTAAAAGCCTTCCTGAAAAAATAGAATTATTTTTAACCTCAACTAACATTTTTCATTAGCGTAGATTTCTGCGTCATTATTTGTTGGTCGTGACGAAGAAAGGCCATCCTATTTGAAAGAAAACTTTCCCTCCCCCATCATTACAGCACGAAGACTAGAAGGTCGTTATTACTTGTTATTAATAGATTCAGCCCATTCAAGACAAAATCAGCTATTGATAATTGCGAGAAGTATGCGGGGGCTACTGTATCGATCGGAATGTCCCTTATTCCCCTGGTATACAGAGATAAGAGGAGACACACTCTTTAGTGCAATATAATTTCTTTTGACCTATCTGCTCGCTACAGACTTATGATGAATAGCCAGAGTGGCTGAAGTCCTTTATCAGGAAACTCGCCCCTTGATATAATATTGATTCTTTAAAACTAGCTCGGCACACAGAAATCAAACTGTCTTGTTTGCCGTCATCATCATCAATATCATCACAAAAGCGCTGGAAAAAGATCTCACGCAATACTCCTTTATTACTTATTCAGCTGATTCTCTTTAAAAGATGCACAAAGATGTGATGTGTGTGTGTGTATAGTACTTACTATATCTAGTACGTAGAAAATACACACATAAATGTATATATGTATCAAACAAAATTAAAACATATTTAATTATTTCACTTGTTAAATCTTCATTAAGGCTGCTATTTTCGATTGCGTCTTGACTGTTCAGAAACCATAACGACGTGAATTTCACGAAAATACCAAATAATTTAAGTTGCAAGTTGAATAAAATTGTCTGTTCCTAAATTCTGTTTTTCGTAGAATATTGCTGAAATATTCATTTATAACGTCACAAAGGTATGGCAGTAAAACAATAGTTTTTGTGCAAATGAATGCAATACACCTGAGTTATAAAATATGTGTTGTGATCGAATTCATCAGGATAGTGATTATAATTATGGTTAAACTCTTAAAATTGATTATTCAACGATCTTCTATGTAAAGATCTAACGAGTATTTATTTATTTGCTTATTTACTTATTGTAAATTTGTAGCGATCATATCCCGCAATTAGAAATACGCCGCAGTTCTAACGCTAGCAGCCCAGTGAAATATCCGGGTTGCGCCCTGGAAATGTTACGATGGCGCCGCAGGTGTCCGAGCCGGCGTGCAGACTTTCCTGTACCCCCACCCGCTCCTTCACCGCCTTTGCCGTGGCGGGTGGGGGTACAGGAAATCAGGCGTTAATACACTTAAGACTTAATTCCCTTCCTAAAATGCCTCCCCTTTTTATTTTAGAAATATAACGCTGGACAGGAGCTTGAACACGATGGAATGTTTGTGTTTATAAATAAATAACTGAAATATGACATTAACGTTAAACAAATGGATACGTTTAGAAACTAAAAGCTGAGTTAAATATAAAATGTTAAAATACGAACAAAATTGTTTATTGATATTAGTATTATATATTAACTAGGTTTGATTTTTATGTTTAATTTACGAGCCATGGCTGCAACCTGATCCCAGCAGCTTTAAGCAGCTGGGCAGAAACGCAGAGAAAGGGCCGATGTGGGCAGATGGAACGCCATACGCGCCGGGAGGGGCCACTCTTACGTGCATGTTGGACCGGAGCGCAGAACCTCTTACAGCCGTCCGGTGCACGCAGACTTCCGCACCTGCTGCCGGTGGCTCGTGTATATAAATGGAGTTATTTCTAGGGATTTCGCTGACTGTCTGTGATGTGGTTTTAGATCCGCACCTAAAAACAGACTCTGAAATACAGCTCTAAATAAATAACAGTGAAAACACCCTTAAAGGGATTTTAAATTCACGCATTGTGGGAGATGCGGGGGATTCAAACGTTCAAAAAACGTTACGCAAATATCCTCGACGTAACTGAATATAAGGTTACTGAACAACGGACTATGTAATGCTGACAGTATGTAGGAATAAATTAATTCGACCTATGAGCAGTAAAATATATCAACCAGGAAGTCTGTTTTTAAAGCAGCGTAATTAAAGAGTCCACCTTGTGTCTGATTGGCACTTATTGTCAAAAAATAATCGTCAGATTCGGCAGATCCTGAGAATCTGAGTCATTTTTTCGCCTCTTCATTAAGGTAAACTGCATCAGTCTTGTTGAAGATGGATTAACTTCTTGCAGGTTTCATGAACGCTCTGTGCCTCTGAAAATACAGGAGATGCAGGCAGGCAGCCGAATTAGTTGTGAATAGATTTGAGTGATTTCGACACGTACAAGGCATTGATTTGTGATAACAGGACTGAGCTTTTATGCTCCTGACATTGCTAAAAACGGCATTTTATATTTCAGAAATCGAGGTCCATTATAATAAGCCATCATTACTTTGCTTTTGAAATCTTGGAATCTTAACACATTTACCACACAAATTCCTTTTTTGTGGAAATTGTAAAATGTCAGATCTTGAAGTTTGAAAGAGAGTCGGCGATTTAAGGTGTTTCTTGGCATGTCAAGTTCTCATATGAAATGGGTATTTTCTGTGTGTTGCCGGGGTTTGTTCCTAAGAGAGACAAATGTGGGGAAATGTTGACAAAGTGCGGAAAAACGCAGCGTGTCTCCCTGGTGGAAAACACAGAGTGACGCAGAAGATGAAAGTGCCTGGGTCTTCCTGCCACAGCAGGCTGTGCAGACGCTGAGTGATAGTGGCCAGGAAACGGATTATCTAGCTACCCGGCTGAACCACCTCTGCTGGCCGAGAACCTGCTCACCGTTTACACGCAGAAGAAGATGAGAAATTTAAATATAAAAACCTACATCAAAACATATGTGGCATGTTGGTACCATCCGCCCGTGTATTTGTATATGACTCTCAGGACTGTATCTTCTGAGAAACATCAAAGGAACTATACGGCAAACTGAGCAGCAGAACCGATTCTCGGAAGGCTGGGGGACCCAGGCAATTAAATCCATGGGGCCCCCCAACGCACCCCACCCAACATGACAAAATTTATGACCATTATTTTACAGTCTAAATTAAGAATTCAACAAAGAGAATTTAATAAAATTCCTTTATTTCCACTTTATTGTACAAAAACAGGATGCACAAATAAAGAAGATTTTGTCGTTGCAGTGTACTGCGTCATTGGCCCAGCTTTAGGGCCCCAGGCCTTTGCCTGCCTTTCCTGTCTTGCCCCGACACCTCTGCTGACCGGGTACCAGCAGAAGAAACAGAGGATGGACTGGATTTATCAGCAGTGGCTACCACAATAACATCACCAAGTTAAACAAAATATACATTTAAATATCTCAACGAAATACGTTTTTTTTCCCCTCCGTTGCTCGTTTTCCAAAGCGCGTGACCTCATCCGCAGTGTAAAGTCGGAAGCAGGAAAAAGGTCTGATTGTTCCTGCACAGCGCATGACATCACTCAGTCGCCGAGCAATTATTAGGCAATGATAAACACAGAGGCAGACACGTCGCATCCTCTCTGCCAAATCTGCAAAAGTCAATTAGCTAGGGCAGCATCGATTAGAAATTGGGAGGCGGGGGATGCAGGGGATGCAGGGGAAGGAAAGCGAAGGGCATGGAACATTAATCCTCCCCAGCGTGAGGTGTATTGTTAGCATGTGTCGCTAATAGCGACATGCCTTAGTTTAGCAGAGACTTTAAGAAGCAGATTTTGAAAGTGACCATTTAAGATCAAAGAAAGTCGTCTTTGTGGCATGATCATGGCCTGGCACCGCGCAGCAGGCTGGGATCAGTGTTTTATTGACCAGAGGAACAGGTTGTCATTCTATCACTTTACCACAGACATTGAGTTAAGATTTTTAAGGCATCACACTTAGTGAATGCAATATGCAATCTTTATATTCAGATAAGTAAAAACAAACACCGACCTGATAGCCTGTCCAGATGAATGAGATTTTAAGATGCATGTTCTAATTGCTTTGGTGGTGACATCATTTTAACTATATCATGTTGTTATTCGACAGAGCCTTAATAAATGGAAACGCTCATTTTTAATGCCGTCCAAAAATAGGTTTGTTCAAATTCCATCTAACTTTCATAATAGTTATATCACCATCACAGCACATATCACTGATATAATTTCTGTCTTGTCATTCTTCTAAAAATGCATTTATTACTATAAGATGAACAATTCCCTTACTCCTTGAACTCTGGCCCGTTTTTCAGATATAAACACTAGTGAACACAAGCAGACCTCTTCATTTATGGAATCTATGGCTGCTGTTGCAAGCTAACCACAGACTGCAGTCCTTTGCCCATTTAAAAGGGTCAAATTCTACATTGTCTCTGCTCTTTTGGCTGAAACCTTTTGATTATATCCCCTTAAAGAATGATCCTATAAAAGCCACAGGGGAGAGCTGTGAGAGGACACAGGTGAAAAACTGTCTACTCCTCTACACAGTAAAAATGGATAATCATGAATTATACCCTCAACAAAGCCTAGTTCCTTGTATAATTGTGCAGCATAATTTTTCTTAAATATCATAATAAATCATGGCAAAAATCAATTCAGCAGTGCACAACTGTTCTGGTCTGATAACACATCAATCAATATTTAGTATTTAGATTTAAATTACTACACGGCAGACTGGAAGCCCCTTAAGAAAGAAATATTATTTCAGATAAAAGATCCTGTAGGTTCGCCTACAAAAGTTGTTCCCAGTGTTGCTCATCAACCTGTCAGTCTTGGCGGTGATTTAAAAGCCAGGGAGTTTTCACAGGCACTGCGAGACCCTGGGCTGAGACAATGTGTGCGAACGAGTGTGTTTCCAGCTGCCCCATCTGCTGCTGCAGGGCATGCTGGGAAGTCTACAGTGCGAATGCTGAGAAGAGAACTATTACGGAGTGTTATGCTGCAATTTAAGAAATAATACAAAATCAGAAAAAACATACATATATCTTCATGTACCAATATCTATATAAATTCATGGTGTGTTTGGTAGCTGGACTGTATAATTTCTTATTGGGCTGTTGATGTTGTTTGCCCTTTGACCTTTGGCAGGTCATTAGGTCACAGACAGTGCATGTGGGTGTCAGGCTGTTTGCACTCGTTTGACTGTTTAACAGGCATGCTGGCCCTCTTGGAACAATGTGGCATGTCTCCATGCATCCATACTGCTTATCAAGGATGGGACCACAGTGAGTACAGAGGCTGACTCAGGCAGCAGAGGACACAGAACGTCATGGATAGGATGCCAATTGGGTAGGATGCTAGTCCGTCCCAGTGGTCGAGATTATGGGGGGTCGGCCCTGAATAAGTGGCACTGTGGTAAGAGTGATGAATTTTCAGCAAATCTGTTTTTTTTTTACCAGAGGCTCAGCTGTATGTAAGAGTGACAAAATCCGGTTATGTACATTAAAACACCCCCAGCTCACGCTGTGATGTGTGATGTAAAATGTAGTGGATGGCAGCCCTCTCCTTTTCAAATTGGCTGCACCCCCCCCAACCCTCCCCCCCAACAACCAGCTGTAACCCACTTAAGACGAGTCCGGCATTTTTGGCGTTATTGAAAGATGCACTAGATCCTTTCTGCAATCAATGCCTTTGATTAGAGTTCAGGAAAAAATGTCCATCAATAGAACTGGTCCAGTTATGTCAAAACTCGAAAACATTTAAAAAATGAGAAGGAAGTGAACTGTCAGCTTTCCATTCCTTCCCTGGAATAAGATGCCAACTTGCATTTTGCTTGAGTATGGTATTTGTATACATGGGTATTACTAGAAGCTGAAAATTAAAATCTGACTGAACGTGATTATGGGAAAGTCGTGTTTATGTGTCTGCATGTGTGTGTACATGCGAGTGTACGCGCCTGCAGTCTGAATGGGCGCCGGCTGGCGTCGAGGAATACATCCAGGAAATGACTAACCCAGATAAACAAAAGCCAGCCACAGTGAATCACTCCGCTGCCTCGTTGCGGTTTGTGTAAAATACCGTAAGCGGCCACACAAATGTGTATGGGGGTGGAACGTGACTGCAGGCTTTCCCAAGATCGAATATAGCAATGCCACTATCCCGCAGCGTGAGGATCGCCGTTCTCCTTTAAATATGCCTATCGGAGGTTATGGGAAGCCAGGAGAAGGTGCAGCCAAAGAAAATTGTCAGATGTGGATTTTTTTAGGAGTGTTATGATGATTCAGCATGATTTTTTTTTTTATTACTCCGACAACCGGTCCTTACACAGAGGGAATGTTTCTGTAAACTAGGCTTCTGTTCTTTGCTTAATGTTAGTCATCTCATTGTTGTGGATGGAAGAAGGAGTTACTCACATCCATTAGTCCACATCCCTCAAGGTTTCTGTTAAAAAAACACATCGACTGGCTGGCTTGAACAATGGACTAAAAATAATCCAAAGATTAGGATATTTACAAGATAGATGGTTATTGCTATTCAGCCTGGGCTGGGGGATTTAGCAGGTGGGACTTGTGGGAAATAGAAAAGCATGTGTGTGTGTGTGTGTGCGCGCGTGGGCGTGTGTGTGCGTGTCTGCATTAGCTTGTGTTAGCGATACGTCCGTTTATAAATACCTTCCTGAGCCAGTCATTTATAAATGACAATAAACCTGAACTATAGCAAGACAATTTGGGGAGGGAAAAAAGTCTAGAATGAGAGAGCTAAGAGGGTATGGGCAGAATGACGGACAGCCACTAGATAGGCTGGTCTAGTTCATGTAGGGTGTAGGCTGACTGAACTGGAAAATTTTGATCACTTTAATTTGCTATATCCAGCGTACCTGCCTCTTTTGTCCGGTGCTTTTATCAAGGTCTGTGAGCTGGTATTGATTTTTTTATTTTCTATGTTGGATAAGAAGACAAAGAGTTAGGCAGAGAAGCGAGTGAAGACCTTTCCTCAGATTGCTACTATTCTCTGGTTTATTGCATCCTGTCGTTTGTGGTTTCAGATGATGTCCAGTGTGTCAGGTCTGCCTCGGGCAATAAACAAAGTGAATAACACCAGGCGTGAAGTCAAGAAGCAAGGCCCAATGGAAACAAGTAAAAAAAGGCTGCAAATAAGAAAGTATATGTGCAGTATAATGCTATGCTTTATATGTTCTATATATCTTATAGTACATGATACAAAACATAATGATGGGTAATTAATCTTAATTCATAATGACGGGTAATGCAAAAATGTATTTGTTAAAAATCCAGCTAATATTTTTTTAAGATCGTACTCTTATCAAGGATACAAAACAGTGAATAAAATGCATTTAATGTTCTCATTAAAATAGTTTCCCTTTTAAAAAGCATCCAAATCATCTGCAAATCCTCCGAGCAAATAGAGGTGCATTACAACAAACCTTCAATGTATATGATGCGCAACAGACAGACTTACAGCAATGCATCCTTAACCCTTTAATGCAATGGTAGCATGTTAATGGCATCCTGAAAAATTGGATTTACGCTCCCCTTCTCATCATAAAACATCATACTGCAAGACCAAAGTATGTGCGGATATAATGGAAGTCAAGTTTTAGTAAGGCAGACATAGAGACAGCAATTTCAGCATTCTATATTTACAGCTTTCAAAATATCTGGTCATTTTTAACCACTATTGCTTAATGATGACTGGAAAAACACAGATGGGTTTTTATTTGAAAATCAGATTTGGATTTAAATGTGAGAAAAAATGCCATTCTTATGAGTTTACTTTTTTAACAAATGCGACAGAAAATGCCTTGAATTGCTTAAGCACGTAAGTGTGACTGGAAAAGAAAGCTTTATGCTTCTGATTGGATTCAAGTTTCACGTTCTAGAGCAAATTATTTTGAGGACTGATTTCTAAGAAGCACTACTAGATTTAGCAAGGAAAGCAACATTCTCCATGACTCATAAAATGTATTAATAATTGATTAACAGCTCCATGAATATTTAAGAAGAAAAATATTATTTCATTAGACCTTTATGATGTCAGATTCTGAATAAAGAATGACCAAATAAGATTAAACAAAAACGTGTAGTTAAAATTTTAAAATGTAAATTATATTTAGACCTTTTTTACACAATGAGGTATAGTTAAAACAGAGGAACTGCTGCATATGGGAAAGATGTGGTTGGTAGCTATGCAGGTTTAGGAACAATAGCAACCATCTACACGCTTCTTCACTTTTGTGACGCATCTCTTTCAGGCTCTTAATTTTCAGACGATTCAATTTCAGACCCTTCTCTTTCAGATACTTCAATTTATGGTGCTTCACTTTCAGATGCTTCTCTTTCACATGCTTGGCCTTCAGATGCTTCTCTTTCACATGCTTCAATTCCTGATGCTTCATTTTCAAATTCTTCTCTTTGACATGATTTTATTTCATGTGTCATTTTCAGATGCTTGTCTTTCAGATGCTTCACTGTAAGACTTTATTTTCAGACGCTTCACTTTCAGGTGTTTCACTTTCTGACGCTTCACTTTCATGTCCTTCAATTTCAGATGCTTCACTTTCAGGTGTTTCACTTTCAGATGCTTCACTTTCAGGTGTTTCACTTTCAGACACTTCAGTTTCAGGTGTTTCAGGTGTTTCACTTTCAGATGCTTCACTTTCAGACACTTCACTTGCAGCTGTTTCACTTTCAGGTGTTTCACTTTCAGACGCTTCACTTTCAGGTGT
>JAODUD010000046.1:6574582-6591001 GCA_026784285.1 Stomatorhinus walkeri | reverse complement strand
TGGCAGAATAGCAGACAAAAGTTCAAATGAAGAACAGCACAGAGGGGCAACGGGCTCTGACATCCATTTATCAAAAAAAGGCAGAATGCCGTCGACCAGATCTAATCGACTGCGTGTAATGGAAAAAGTGATCATTGTGTTTGTTTTTGTTTGGTCGAATGAGAGCCGGCCTTTTTTTGGTGATGAGGTGGATATAAGGACATCAGTCGATGTCAGGATGTGTGCTGTGGTGTGCCTGGGTAACAGTACACCACCAGAAATAGACCTGTTTCATATATTCAATGCATGATTTCTTTTTAATTTGTTGCTAGTCCATTCTGTGTATTGGTCTTTAGAATTATACAAAGTTAAAGTAACAATAATTGTATTCACACTAACTCAAAACTGAATAATGGTTTCTCTCACCCAACTGACTTTTTAGAAGTATAAACATAAAGTATAGGTATTACATCTTCAGCGAGACTTGGACTACAGTAACTCAGAACTCAAATTTAATACGTTCAGAACTCTGGTTCGAATCCGGAAAAGTTCGAGTTGTGATCGAATTTTCCCCATAAGAAATAATGTAAAACCAATTAATTGGTTCCCAACCTAAATATGTTTTTTAGCATTTAAACACAAAAAGAACTGGATAAAACAAGAAAAGCATATACTGAACTAAACACATCTACGGACATTTATCAAAACAGTAATTTGTAAAGTAAGAAAATAAATGTATCCAAACAATGTGTCCTGCCCCGATCGTCCGCTCCTTCTGTGTGCCACACCCCCTCGTTTACCCCGTGTGGGATCCCCGTGTGATCAGCTGTTTCTGGTTGTTGTCATTAGTCCTCTGTATTTCAGTTTGTTTCCCCAGTCCAGTTATTGTATTGTCCGTCTGCGTTTTGCCTGCCTTACCTGTAATTAAACCCGGTATCCCCCCGAAACCCTGACGTCTGTGCCTTTGTTTCCATTCCATCCCCTCTCGGCATAACAATATTATTATTATAATTAAGTGTATTAATGGTTTATTATTAATATTAAAATAATAAGAAATCTTTATTTTAAAAATGTATTTTATTATATAATAATAATTACTGTTACTGTCTATCATTGTCTTAATGTATTTTTACTGTCTAAATATATGTATTCCGCTAGTGTAAACATCCACGATGCTATCACAGCTAATTCGAGGCTGAGACTGAAGCGCTGCCCTTTGTTTCCGCTGAGAGACGTGCCGCGTGACTCATTTCCTTCGCGTGTACAAGTTATCTTAGGTCGGCGTTCATGGTTTGACTTTTGAGATTCAGCCTGAGTTCTATGTCATATTTTTTCGAACTGGTTGGTTTGACTTTTAAGAAACTCGAGTTCTAGTGAGTTTGAGAACTGAGGTACCACCGTATATTTTCATGGGCCCCTGATATGGACCTTATTCTTAAAACAAGTCTTTTAAAGACTAAAGAAAAGATTGCTCATCTTCTGAAAGCATGCATTTACTGTAAAAGCCTGTTTATTGATGTGATCTCGTTCTTCTGCCTTAAGACCATGTCCAGAGAGCTGAAACTATATAAAATTTGATTATATCCTTCTCATAGGTTGCTAAGGTGACTATGCCCAAGGATAGGTGTCAAAGGTCAAACTGACGAATACCGGGTAAATTACATTTCTGTGAATGATTCCCCTGAGCTCCTGTTGGAATGGAGCCCTACCTGCTGATGGATACTGTGTGTCATTCACAGCTTAAAAGGGCGTCTATAACCCGAACACAAGGATCTGTGCTTCAGCAATAACGCAGTGATCATGTCTGACGCATTAACAGGGAAGCCATAGCTTCACTTTCACATTTTTCATACATTCCACCATTTAATTCCATATTATTTTATTTCAAAATGTGTTGTGTCGAGTCTTTGATTTTATTGTCTCTATCCATGTATGTAATAGAAAAATATTCAGAATACATAGTTTAAGACAATGCTATAGGTGAAAGTGTTTCGCTGTCATTGTCGACACACCACAGCACACAGTGCTAAATGTTTCCACGTTTAACCCATATGTGACACTGTAACATAGCAGGGGGCAGCTAATTCAGCGCCCAGGGAGCAGTGCGGAGGGGGGTGGGGTGGGGGGGGCAGTACCTTGCTGGTCTGGGATTCGAACCAGCAACCATTCAATCATAAGCATACGTCTCCTTCCATTAGGCCACCACTGGCCCAAAAGAACCAACAACCCACCCCCCCTTTCTATAGAGAGATTTCAAGATATATGCACAGATATATCAGCAGTTGGTGTGGGGGCGGGGGCTTTTCAGCATTGGCGGGATCGTTAGCTTTTCTTGGGGTGACATACTGAGCGTTTTTACACCCATTACGCATAATACTAACTGTAATAATTAACGCATTTTAAAAACTAACAATGGATTTATCTACAATGGGAGATGAACCAAAATCCTTTGTCCGAGGGTTAGGGTTGAATGAATGTCAGAAGCTGCCTGACTTCACTTCGTCAGCTCGAGTTCCACTGCTGATACATCTCAACTAATATATCTTTTGAGTATCTCCTTGGGAGAGTCATGAAATACACTGGTTTAAAGAAAAAAAAACACTAAACCAACTGTGATTTACCGTTTTCTGTAAATATCAGGAACAAGAAGCGATACACTGGAAATTAAATCACTTAGTTTGAAACATTTAAAACTGCTGGTTAAAAAAAATTAAAATAAATACTTTAAGAGAAACCATAAATGACATCGCCGTGACCTGTCTGAGTCACTGATAAGACATCACTACAAAAACAATCAATACCAACTATTCATTTCTGAAATTATCTCCACATCGATCCAGGAACAAACCGCAGCCGTGTTGAAGAACATTGGCTTTAATACAATAATTATATAAAGGTTTACAAGCTCATCCTCCCAGCAAATAAAACCTGTCAGCAGGCCGTGGACATTCAAAATCCCATAATCCATCAAAGCATTTCTCTCTGACCTGTGGGCCTGTGGCTTTTCATAAGGCCTCTATAAAAGTTGCTTAGAGAAGGACACGGTTACTGGCGAATAGCTTAAAAGAGAGAGGAGGAGATCTGCGGCGCCGATAATGAGTTTTCAGATACTGAGTGTGAACCTTCCTTTTCTGTTCTTGTTTTTTTCTTGCGAATAGCGAGTCTGCCGTCGCCAACGCTGTCCTGACTTTTTGCCACGCATTCTACCGCCAAACTGTTCACGACATATTGCGTTGCGTTCTAGCATTACAATTACAATCACGATTACAATTCGGGCATGAACATAAGAAATAAACAGCAAAATAGCAGCATTTTATCAGTCGCGCTCCCCGAACACCCAGGTATGTAATGTTCAATCGGTTGGTACTCTTGGAAACAGCAGCATATTCCGAATGCTGAGGCTCACGGAGGTCAGATGTAAAACCCGGTAACTGAATGCTGATATTCCTTTGCTCACATGTCACTCGTAATGGCGGAAAGGTCAAACGTCACTGATAATCAGCCAGGGTGATAATCAGCTGATTGGCCGGGATTACTGTGTGCAGTCAGACATCCCCATTTTGATTCTACAATTGCCTCATATGCAACGTGTCACCAACAGCAATTTAAAGAATTGTTTAATCTGAAAGATGACCTGTTTTAATGAAACAGCTGCATCTGTCCTTAAAAGGTTTCATTTCTTTATAGAAAAGTGTGTTATTCATTAGTCATCGTACAATAATATTATAAGTGCACTGTTCTGACCTTTGTTATGACAGTTTTTAAAATGTGTTTTTCTCTTTTTCAGGTATTGGTCTGTTAGTCCAGATTTGCAGCAGAATTCTTTCCTGTGTATTTTGATTGACTGATTGATTTTTCCAGCACGGAAAGACATTCCTCCGATTCTCCTTTGGATTAACGGGATGGTCCAGGTCCAATCAGAGACTCATCTGTTATCAGCTGGAAGTAAATTAATTGCCACGGCAACATAAATCACCCAAACTCATTGCCCACTTCCTGCCCAGTGAAATAAGCACACCATTCTGCACCCAGAGGCACTGGTACAAATGTTCCTGCCATCTGTATTCCATAACCAATTATGACCCTGGGGGCCATCCCATGAGGCACAGGGCATGTGAACACCCTGGATGGTATACCAATCCACTGCAGGGCACATGCTCACTCAATGATCACACCTTATAAGGGTCTCAGTAACAGTTTAACTATGCAAACACGGCGAGAACATGCCAACTCACACACAGAGCCACAGTGCCGGAGGCGTGAGGCAGCTCATTACATCACTACGGCCTGTAATCATATTATGAATTTCTGATTCTGAGAACTCAGCTTTGCATCCTCTCGTTAATATTGTTATGAATATGAAAGCAGCACTGATTAGACTCATTCTGCTTCAGTGGCTGTCAGAAAAAACAGACGCAGTTTAACACCGGTAATTAGCAGAATTACACATCAAGTGCAGGTTAGGATTATTACATATCATATAACCTATTTGTGAAGCTACGTTTGTATGGGAGCAATTTAGATAAATTATGGTTGAACAACTCACAAATGTAATAATTGTTCACTTGTAAAACAGTCACTTATTAATTAGGTTTAATTATAAAAATTATTCTCGTCTATAGATGGCCAGTGTAAAGTATTTGGAGCACAGAGATCTAAGTCAAAATACAATGATTTTGAGCTGTAAAAAGACAGGGTCGTGGGAATTGTTGGGTGCAATAAATGGGGAGTTTGTGCGCTGAAACCTACTATCAGAACAACAGGAGCTGACAATGTCATATAAAACTTTTCTTTAACCTTCACCACCTTGGGGGCAAGCGAACCAGAGGTATACAGCAAACTGTAGTAGGACTATCTAATTAACAGGCTGACAGAACTTTGCGGCATGCAGTGTAATTAAGGACGTTGAGAGATGCTGTTACATCCTAGCTAGCTCACTCTGTCACTATGGCACCAGACTTTCCAGGGGAGACTTTTACTCTTTCTTTTATGATTCTGCACTGTAAGATAATTTAACACAAAAAGCAGCTTCATCTGTTTAATCCCACTGGTCATAATTGTGATTTTGTCTTAATGGTATTTGTGCAGTTTCATCTCACTAATGTCACTGGACCAGAGCAGTTTAATTCCTTCATGCACAGTTCTGTACCCATCCAAACCCTGATGCCCAATCCCACACCCGCCCAAACCCTGTGACCCAATCCTAACCCATACACAAATAAAGTCCCTATTTTCCCTCCTACAATCCCTACAGTACATCATGTGGTTCTGATTGGATGTAAGGAGAGCCATTACAAGCCATTATTTATGATTTGCTATGTGTCACATGACTTTTTTTCTGCAGTAATTCTAACACGCACTTTAACAGTGCTTAGCTATGCTGATGGTTGACAGCAATTCATTTAAACTAATGGATACTGTTTACTCTACATGTTTGGTACGTGAGGTGACAGGTACAATTGAATTAAGGGATGCTACTTTGAATTAGCAAATTATCCTGATTACCTTTTCTAATTTCTAATAATATTGTATAAGATTTATTGCAGACACCATAATAAAGCTTGTGATGTATTTGCATTCCTGTGCCATGAACATTGATTTAAATGCCATTTATGGCTTTATTCGCTACTATGAGTTATACATTCATGGATAGAGGCCATGCACTAACAAAATAAATTCAGTTACTCGTCCATTAATTTATTAACAGTTCAGCTGCTTAGGATTGACGTTATTAAGACGATTTGAAATCAATGCATGACCTTGTTGGCCAGCTCACCGCCTTACAGATTCATTATCCTGTCCTTCTGAAGCATTCGCTGTTATAATATCACTCAATTTATATTCTGACAAAGGCTCTAGAGACATAAGGGCCCTGGGAACGCAGCCGTCCAAACTAAATCGCGATATTTAAAGACCAGCAAAGAGCTTTTAAAATGTTCATTAGAGAAAACAATTTAGAGGGGATTTCTTAGGTTTCATTTGACCTTAAAAGAT
Organism: Stomatorhinus walkeri; assembly: GCA_026784285.1. NCBI lineage: Eukaryota > Metazoa > Chordata > Actinopteri > Osteoglossiformes > Mormyridae > Stomatorhinus > Stomatorhinus walkeri. The sequence continues at coordinate 6,585,028 of JAODUD010000046.1, read as the reverse complement.
GGGTAGCCACATGTGAAAAAAACAAACTGCGCCAACAGCAAAAAATAAAAACCAGGAGATGGATTTTAGCAACACGGAGGAGGGATACTCATGTGAGCAAGAGCTTAATCCTTGAGTTAATCGCACAGTGAGTATTTAGAGCAGTGTTTTCCATTCTGGTCCTTGGGGACCCATGGCCGGTCCATGTTTTGGTCCCTCCCAGCTCCCAGCCAGACAGTCCAGATCTTTGCTCCCTCCCAGCTCCCAGCCAGACAGTCCAGATCTTTGCTCCCTCCCAGCTCCCGGTGGGAGCAAAAACGTTAACCGTCGGTGGGACCCCAAGGATAGGAATGGGAAATATCGACTTGAATGGGGAGTGCGTTCTTTTAAAGAAGGACAACATAATAATATGTTATTATAGTAGGAACTGAAAGCTATAGGCTAAGAGAAAGGCAGGGGACAGTGATGTCCATCTTCCAGTTGTGTGATTGATGTAAATCTCAGATAAAGTTAAGACAGACGAGATGCGAGTCTGTGGCATTGCATAGGGGCTTCTTGTGGTAGGTGTATGTCTGTTGAACAGTAAATCGAAGCATGGTCAATCTACCTAATGCAAAACGATTCTATGTCAAGCTCAGCTAGTTTGCATCGTGAGCAGCACTCTGAAGCAGTATGAAGCTCAATCCGCTCAACTCGCATTCATTTTAGGGAAGGAGACTACTACATTTCCCACCAGGCAGTGCTAAGGCCTACTCTGCCAAAGAGGAGCTCAGCTCTGGTGTTAGTGATTCCAACCTAGTGCCCATCCCGTGACAGGGAGGAGGGTGCAGGTCTCAGCAGGTCAAGAGTCATGAACAGAAGATCACAGGCTCGTATCCCATAGTCAGATGAGTGATGCCATCTCTGAAGCCTTCAGGAGGCCCTTCTGCTCCAGGGATGCTGGATGCTCAGACACAAAGAACCGGCTTCCAGCTGTATGTGTCTGAGTGTCCTGGACAGAAAGATGATATGTGTGAAAATAGAACTTGCAAACAAATGAATAAAGTGTTTCTATTCTATTCTGTTCTATTCTATTCTATATATACGGTCACATTCAGGCAATTCTAAGGTACGAATCCATGGAAACTGGAGGAAATGCAAAAAAAAACACACAAGGAGGAGGTGCAAATACCCCCCCCTCCACACACACACACAGCAAGAATCAAACCCCCAACCTAGTGTGCCCCATCACCACCATTATATTATTATGTTACATATTGTTATTGTGATGTTAAACTATAAAGATTGCACTTGTGATTGTTCAGTATATCCACTGAAGCACCTGAACTTACATAAAATCTTGCCCTAAGGTCTTGATTGAATATATGACTAAATACAGCATTTCGTATTAAATCTCCCCGAAAACAATATTGCTAATGAATGGAAGTGTAGCAAAGTCTTTCATTACGGTAAAACATCAAATGTACATACAGTTCTTTTCATCACTGAGAGACAAGAGGAGATTAGCTGTGTAATTTATTGATACTGCCTGTAGAAATATAAAGTTTTCCTGTCTTTATTTTTTTGGCTTATTACAGTGACTGACTGGCACTCACACTCATCTCGCCAGTGGTACTTTTTAAAAGATTGAATAGATCTCACTGCAACCTTGGTGAGGTCACAAAGTGTTGCTCCTCTAAGATCACTGTGTGTCTGCAATTATGAACTGCACCGCAGTGCCAAGAGTCAAATGTGTAACATGAATGAATGTGCATGTATTAGTATAAAATCAACTCTTTAAATATGACACCTTGTATCACCTTAAAGTGTCGACGCACAATCTGCTTCTTTTTCTTACCCAAAAAGTTCACTAATAAGTTCAGGGCACACTGCAGAATCCACACAGGACTCCACTGCATGTCCCATGGCACACTGCAGAATCCAGACAGGACTCCACTGCATGTCTCATGGCACACTGTATAATCCACACAGGACTCCACTGCATGTCCCATGGCACACTGCAGAATCCACACAGGACTCCACTGTATGTCTCAGGCCATCTCTGCTCAGTGAAATGTTTCTTAGTTCTGTTCAGTAACATCTCCTGCCTGCATTTCTAATGAGCATCTCTTTTCATGTGTTCCTCACAGGTTACTGAAGCACAGAATCCAGTAGGGTCACCTGCACAAGGTAAATAACCCGAACTGCAAGAAAACATAATTGCAAGGCTGTGGCACGCACCGAGGACAATGACATCATGATTTATAGCTATTTTTACAGTTTTATGGTTAATGTTGAGGTGACGTACACACCAGAAACAAAAAAATCTGTATTTGGGAATTTTCCCCTGGGGTCAATAAAATGTCAGTCTGTCTGTCTATTGTTCAAACCTAATCATATTCATACATCATATGCATAAAATTACATCATGTGTAATCAAGACCATTACATAATCTAGAATTAAACATAGTGAAATGGAACATAGCTGGAAACGGCAGATTAATCTCCGCTCTGGTTAAATTGTGAGGGATGTTGTGAGGGAGAGAAACTTGCCCACACCCCCCGAGATTTATACCATGTGTGTCTGTTCGCGGCAGAAAGAGTCTGGTGCAGCCAAAATTGGGGAGGGGTGGGGGTCCCTGGATGCTTTTGGCTGGTGGCCTCTAGGGGAGGGAGGGTCAGATAGAAATCAGCGCGAGAAAGCGGAGTGAAAAGATGGCAGGTGACCTCCGTCACCCCTGAGACGGGACCTTTCGCCAGATCTCAGCGCTTTCTAGTGACATAGAGAGGAGGCTGGTGGGACTTGAGAAGGAAAATAAGTCCTGGTAAACAGGGAGGGGGGTATGGACTCGAGGGGGGGGTAGGGTATCCTGTGGGGGGGGCGGGGCTGCACTCGTGATGGGCCCGGGTTTTCATCGGCAACTCGCCGGCTGAGAGCACTGGTTCAAGGAGGGTCTGTCTATTACGGCACCGCCGAGCCGGCTGGGGGGGCCGGCCAGGCTGATCACCGGCACCGGCCGCTTCACGGGCCCAGTGATTTTCACATCAAGCCCCCTGACGCGCGGCTCCGCCGCCCACCAATCGCTCGCCGCCATCGATCGCCGCTTAAATGGCCCGCCGCCGCTTTGTACCATGAGCAATAATTAGAAAAAGCGGCAGATTGATTTTATCTGATATTACGGCAGATCTGGAGGTGCACACGCTCAGCGAGCTCCCAGAAACTCCAGCGGCCGCTGCGCGTCCTTCATAGCACTGCAAAGGCGCTTGATGAGACTTTGGGCAAAGAAACACAACCGCTATCAAACGTCAACATCTGTACCTGCTTGGCTGCATCCTAAGTCTGCGGCTTACGCTTCTACAGGCAGCCATCAAGATATTCTTCACTATGGCGATCGATAGCTTTGGATTCTAGTCCCGCAGGCGCCACAAAGGTGAGCGCCTTCAACTCTTGGGCTAGTCATACTTATTTATTCCCAACTGCCGGCGGACGGCGGCAATGTGGTCACGGTTGAACAATGACACCAAGCACCGGGCGTTCTCTCCACCTCTTCCAGAGGAAAGTGAAATGCTGTCGCTAGGTTTCCATTTTCGTTCCTTCCGGTTTTTATTCTCTTGTTCAATTTTGCAGCAGAGAGTTTGCCACGGGACGATAAAAAGTTTCATATGATGATAGTGTTTCCCATAAAAAAGATCTGGTAACACGTTACATTAACCGACCCTTCATAATGCCTTTATAATGCATTTATAGTGCTCCATTGTAATGCATTCATAGAACATTCATAAGCTGCATGTAAGTATATCTTAACGTCCTAACAAACCACAGCAGTTCAATATACATTAATAACATTATTTGATAGCAACAAACATTAAAATTGTATAATTGTATATTTGTTAATAAGGTATATAAAATCTGCTAAGGCATTATAAACGTACACTGAATGTTCTTTGAAGGCATAATGAATGCAGTTAACGTAAAATTACCAAATTTATCGAAAATCTTCAATGATTAATTTGACATTTGTCGACTTGATCTAACACTATTGTTTACAGGAAGCCTTACTAATGGAAATGACACACCTCATGCAACCAGTTTGAAAATTCAATTAATTGATTAATTCATCCAGACAATCAAGTACGTGACTCATCTAAGTGGCTCTGTGGGCAGCCCTGGCCTTCCGCACATTCAGGCTTGGGGGTTGCACACCCAGCCCTGGTGCCCCCTGCATTTTGCCTTCTTCACATCCCTGTAACGGATAAGTCATTAGAAGAAGAATGAATTTAAAACCTCTTTCAATAAGGTCAAAAGTGCACTTTTGCAACCTGCCTGACCATATAAATCAATATTTCTCAATCCAGCCCTTGGGGACCTGCAGACGGTTCATGTTTTTGCTCCCTCTGTGGACCGTCTTGCAGGGAGCAAAAACGTGGACCGGTTGTAGGTCCCTGAGGACCGGGTAATGATGCAACGATGTAATGATGTAAACTGTGGGGAAACTGCACATGGCTTTGTAAACAGCACTGGCAGCAGGCTGCCATTAACATGAGGGCTTTAGCAATAAAAAGGTACGACAAAGGCAAAACAGCGGGCTGGGGTGGGGCAAAGTGTTCCAGGAGTGAATGAAATATGAGAAGGTGAGATCAAGGCCCCAGGCACTAACTGTGCTGTGCCTCCGGCTGTGCAGGAGCTATGCCAAAGACATCCGTTAGCTAGCTTTCATCGTTAGAGGTGGAAAAACAGTCCCAGCAGCTGTAGTACCTGAGTTATCCTCTTGGGGCATCATACCACTGAGCCAAAGTACATCCCAGTGGAGCAGGTTGTACGGAACTGTTGTAGAAAAGCACGATGTATTAAAAAGCTGAGCCCAGCAGGGATCTCGGGAGCTGATTGCAGCGGGAGCGGGTAGCGGCCTCCGAGCAGTATGAAGTAACGAGACAGCTGCGTTCTCGCAGCAGATTGTGAGAGGAGCACGACTTTCCGGAAGGTCCTGGAATAAGGGTGACAGGCAGCGTAGCAGGGATACTTTCAGGCACTCTGCAAATACTAATGGTGGCTCAAGGTTGGCTTCAGTCTCATAAAATACGACACGTGAATATGGAAAATGGGTGGATGCGTGAATTGTGACATAAAATTACCAAAGTTCACTTAATTTCACAACAAAATAATTACCTTCATTGAACAGCAGATGTGTTGTAAACACAATGTGAAGGGAACTGTTTCTGAGAACTAAATTAACAATGGGGTCCAAATTGATTTGAACACTAAACCGATAGTGCCATGTGAACTATTCCTGAACACTAAATTAACTACGAGGTCCAAAATATTCCTGAACATTAACTATGATGTCCAAACTGTTCCTGAACACTATACTCACTATGTCATGTGAACTATTCCTAAACACTAAATTAATGATGGGGTCTATGGCTTCTCTTGAACACCACAATCACAATGTGAGCAACTTCAGCAAAGTACACGACACAAATTACATGACATGTAAAAAAATAAAGGCAATAATCTTATAATAATTTAACAATAATGCTTAAATGGGTGGCAGAAAGTTTAACTTTGCTCCTTTTCTGTGACTCCTCAGAATGCTCATCATGTCTGTGACTCCTCAGAATGCTCATCATATAAGCCGTGTTTTGATAGGCATGAAATAGCATCAAGGTCGTTTTTAATATCTGTCTATACTCACACGGCAGCGGTCAGCCGTATTGGCATCTGAGTTAGAGTTTTACCGCACATGAAAGACTGCGGAGGGTAAGGCAATCTGCTGGGAGACAGATTATTATTGATATCGGTAAATTGGTATTGATACAGATTTGATGAGTTTTGAGCAGTTGCATAATTGAAATGCCATTGGCTGAAAAAGGCTTGTTTTACAAAGTTTTTTGTCCCACTTTGTTCACAAGCAAAACAAAAAATGCGTCAGCACAGTTAATAATGCAGTGATCAGAATTTGGCATTAAAAACATGCTAAAATTCACCCAATGAAAAGATCCAGTAAAAAGAAAAGAAATTAAGATTATCCTATATTATATGTTAGCTGACTTTTGGCACAGTATGGCTTCCTGTTGACTTATTGTCATCTTGTTGTATTTCCTCACCTTAAATAAACAAAAATACAATAATAAAATAAAGCTTTTGGTACAGTAGGTAAACAATGAATATGGTAAAATGAGTGGTGCATGGTCATACTTCAGTGATGATGGGACCATTGCCCTTGAACATGTCAACAAATTCTATTTATATTATAAATTTGGTGCCGTATGTTTCATGTATTTTATTTTAACTAAATATAAAAATCTAAAATTAATTAATTCATAAATGTTCCCCACTGCATTATTGGCGCCACAGTTGTAAAACTAAAGCAGAAAACAGTAAAACAAGGTGCATCAGCAGTATTAAGATAATTATGACCGGGAGTTTTAGCGATTAAAATCTTAACTAACTTGGTTTGATAAATTTACAGATCTTCAATGACCCTTATCTTTGAAGAATTAACATAATATAAATAATCAAATGTAACTGTCTGCCTTGCTGTGCGTTAGAATTGGGACTTCTGTATGGGTTTAAAAAGTCATCCAATTAGGAAGATTCGTTAGATATTATCGCATAAACATACCTTATGCATATTGTTAACTTTAATGGAGGGAAACTACTGCCATCTAGTGGTGATGTACTTCTATTGTAATTAAAACTGTTTTTTTCCCGCAACGTGAAATTGTGAATTTGCAATAGCACAAATAGATGAAGAATTCAGTATAATTTTTATATATTCTATAGTTATAAAAAAATCATTCCTATTTTCATTAGCCCAATCTTTTGTTTTAAAAAATGTCTATGCACAAACATGATTATTAAATTCATGCTCCAAAAAATTTAATATTTCTTACTTGACTAACTTCAGTGACTACTCCTAATTTTAAAATGCTTGTCTTTTCTTTCTTTCTTTCTTTCTTTCTTTCTTTCTTTCTTTCTTAGGAATGTCTTGATGTGAAGATGCTGTTATTAATTAAAAACATTTTAAAATAAAAATACTAAATTCAGCAATCGTTTATTTTATGAACTGTGTATTATATGTAGTACTAAGATGTAAAGTTTAATGCTTTCATTAAATAAAAAATGTCTCTTAAAATATATTGGAATAAATTGTATTGCTCTTAAGAAATAGAAATTTAAAAGCGGTTAACTGAATATGAAATGAAATACAATAACAAAATGACCTTACATGTGATTTTAGTTATTAGTTATTAATTCTGAGATTACAAGTTCAATTATTCCAAATATACCGCAGAAGAAATAACAAGCAATTCTTTGGATGCAGTTATATCAACAAAAATAATAATAATAAAAAACAATTTTTTTATTATTTTATAAAGAAAGAACTCTGAAATGTACAGTATGATTTAGCATTATTTGGTAAGCACGGAAATATTTAATAATTTGCCTTAAATTTTGCCTTAAAAGACACTTATGTCCTTGTAATTCATGCATTATTAAATTCCATAAAATATAGTAAAATTAAGTATTTGACAAAAACTCTCATGCCAGTTTTTAGATAAATTCATCTGAGTATTTTTATATCCTCTCATTATTTATGCAATTGTTGATCAGATTTTTACAAATTCGTGTAAAATGAATACAATTTTCAGAAATATAAAAAATATGCATTATTTAGGCTTTTATACAAATACTTATTTCTTCCAATTATATATTTTATGATTTCAAAGAGATTCAGCTATATACGTTATGTTTGCTTTGCATTTGAAATGACCTCTCTATAAAACTGGCACAATCAAGACAATTTCAGGTGAAGCACAGTAACACCAACTGAACTGTCATTCCAGAATCTTTCTCACGAACTAAATGGGAACATCTGTATTTATGCATTTCATAGCAGAGATTCATGAAGGGCTCAGGTTATGGATGGAACCCAGATGGTTTCAGCACCAAGACAAATGGCATTTTGATTACAGTGAAATCATATTAAACCATCTAATGTATTTTAAATAGGCCTCGCTGTCACATGTTTTGAGATATCCAGAGTGATTTTAAACATTTTCATTTTAGCCTTTAAAGTCAGCCAGCAGAACACCTTTATACAGTACCAACAACATGATTACCACAAAAACTTCCATTATTTTTAAGATCAAACAAAATTTTGCAAGCCTTGTTTAAAACCAATGTACTCTTTTTTGTGTATTTAATTGTTTCTTTTGAGTTTGGGTTGTTTTAATCACAGTATTCAAAAATGTGCTGCTTCTAATAATATTAATGATATAAAATCAAAATATATTTTTTTCAAACTGCTTTTCATTGAAATTAAGTTAAATATAATAAGTTCTATAATATATTGCATAATATAATATAAAATATAGAGTACTGTATCTACTGCAAATTAACCCAGTAGAGTCACAGTCGGTGGGTCCGCTAGACGGGATGTGTCAGTCACGGAACACTAGTTAAAGTTGTACCAACAGTTGTGCTCATGACCCAGGCGCTATGAACCGGCGTGTCTGCCTGGAAACAGCCCGTCTCACAGCACACTGCAGGTTACAGATATCGACTGTAATCGCAATCTTGGATCTGTCCCCGGGCAATATGCTAAGAGCCTCCTCTGCAAGCCAATTTACAAGGATCTGGTCATGTTTACATTAGCCGCTCTCCCCATGAATGAAAGGAGCCCGGGTGCCACGCGGAATGGAAATGAGCAAATATGAATTATTCAGGTCTCCTCGTGGCCCATTAACACATCTTCCCCCAAATAAAGTGATAATAGGTTATCATCTGCGAAACAAAATTGCATAACAGAGGGTCTTCGGTTACACTGGAGGAAATTAATTTCACAGCACATCTGCTAAGACCCGACGTGTGAATGAGCAGTCAGCCTTTCAGCTTTCTAATTAGATTAGCATGCCCGTTCACGAGCAGGAATCTGTGCTTTGGTAAACGAATTACTGTCGCTCTTTCCGCGTCTCTAATACGTGCAATAATGAACACGTCTGTGGCAATTAGAAGGGACGACATAACTGCGTCTATGCATCAGTGCCGCACAAGGTGGAAGCGTTTTTCATCTTGCGCCTTATTCGGTGGTATCCAAAGGCCCTACAACCTTATTTTATTAAGTACCTGCGAGCACCATGGAGATAGGAGAGCATCACCTCTTCTAATGCCCTGGAAGCTCTCGGTTGGGAAACTGAAATGGTTTTGTTCTGGTAAGTTATATAGGTATAATGGGACATATCTATCGGTTCCATTGGACCCTAGCAATTAGAGCAGGACTCCCAAATTCGGGGTCAGCATCCAATACAGTTTACAGATTTTCCTGCTCAAATGCACCTTAATCAGTTTCCAATTAATCAATTAGGAAATTTGGTAGGTGTGTCTGAGTAGGGAAATCTACAAACTGTCTTGCGAAATGTCCCTTGAGGCAACCCCGGATTAGAGGAGTATCACATTGGGATCTGTATCTCAGGGGGGGGTCCAGGACTGAAACAGGACTGAAGACGTCTTCATTCCGTTGAACAGGGTGCTCTACTTATAATAAGGCGGAAGGCGGGGGGATGTTGTTAGGGGATGTTATCTATATATGCAGACAGCAGCAGACGCTGGCAGGTGTGCACCATGGCGTTTTCACCGCCGTCACAGGCCAGGAGGAGATTAATAGTTCAGAAGTTGTCATGGGCTCACTCAGGACAGTCGCTGCCTTCGTCCGGCAAGCAATTTATCACACTGCTAAGTGTCGCCATTAAAATATCCCTGCAGTTATGACAGAGACATCATTCATCAGGAGGACCGGCGCCCAGCGAGGATGCTTACAGCTATGAGCAGTCGGGGGTCTTTATTGATCGGCAGCTTGGGGTCTTTATTGATCAGTGCTCTTTCTGTTAGTAAAAGAGGTCGGGGGGGGGGTGACCATGCGTAGCTGCTAATGAAAGCCACCACGCACACTAAAGAAACAACATGACATATTTTGGTGTTTAACACAAATCAGGGTTGCAGTGGCTCAAGTAGCCCCTGGCACCCAGTCTAAAGTTTCCCAGCTTGGTTCCCTCCCCAGCTCCAGCCAGCAGCATGATGCCACTGCGGGTGGCATCACGAAAGCCAATGTTAAGCATCTGTTTATGTCAGTGCCGCAGAAGAATTAACCAGTGCTGGGTTGTGCTGAGCTGGGCTGAGATGGACTGGACTATGCTGTGATTTTAGGGGCTGTGCTGGACTGGGCTATGCTGTGCTTTGAGGGGTTGGGCTGGACTGTGCTATGCTGTGCTTTGAGGGGCTGGGGTGGACTGGGCTATGCTGTGCTTTGAGGGGCTGGGCTGGGCTGGACTGGGCTATGCTGTGATTTGAGGTGCTGTGCTGGACTGGGCTATGCTGTGCTTTGCGGGGCTGGGGTGGACTGGGCTATGCTGTGTTTTGAGGGGCTGGGCTGGGCTGGACTGGGCTATGCTGTGATTTGAGGTGCTGTGCTAGACTGGGCTAAGATC
>JAODUD010000046.1:6512218-6522388 GCA_026784285.1 Stomatorhinus walkeri | reverse complement strand
AAAAAAAAAAAAAAAAAAAAAAAAAAAAAAGACTAGAGTAGCATGTGATTGGTCCCCGGTCGGCCAATGGTAGCCCACGGCCCACCCACCGTAGCTGTGTGAGCGCCTCATGTGCAGCTTCATGTTGCTTTTCTGCGTGAAGCTGATGCAGCACACCTCGCACTTGTAGGGCTTCTCTCCTGTGTGCTTCACCATGTGCACCTGCAGGGCACTCTTCTGGTTGAAGGCTTTCTCACACTGCGGGCATTTGAAGGGCCGCTCTCCTGAACACACATGCAAAGATGGAGAAATCCAGCACATTCGATGCACTAACTCAGTCAATCAATCCATTGCCCCGCCCCAATTATCAAGGACACATTGGTTGCATCCTTGCCAAGACGATTCACTGCTAAGTTCATTCTTAGAAGGCAAGTTCGTAAGACCAGACTTGCCAAGAAGACATATACGATCTTCATTGGTAGTGAGGAACACCCACAGACACGACAAAGCAAAGAGTGTCCTGGATGAGATGCCCTCAATTCACCATGACATAGAAACATTATTAATGTTTCTGTTGGAATTTCCACACACAGCCCCCCATTACATAGGTAACCGTATGAATCTTTTTTAATGAAAACCACAGCTGTTCTGCCTCGCGTAAGCACACAGAGTAATTTGCCTAAATGGAAACGCTCGCTAATTAACGCAGGGAGAATTTGTGTCTAATAGCCTTTTAAAGCGGACGTTTTCCACCCAGAATCCATCAGTGTTGAGGCCACATACACCCAGCAGGGCACCAGCGGTGTCAAACGCAGAGGCCTGTGTCCTTTGCTATGGCAATCATCGCTGTGTGACTCTTAATGAACGATGAACTCATTTAGCAGAAATCATTATGGGAATGTGCCTATGACCTTTTTGGAGCTTACAGTGCACTAAAATACTAATTATCTCCTTCGAAATGAGAAACAAAGGTGACATGGCACCTTTGATGCAAATGAAATAACTGTTTACCGACTGTTTATCGAATGCTACCCTCTCCAATTCAAAGCCTCACTGACATTTCAAGAAAGATTCAAGTTTCTAGTTTTTGAAACTAACTTGATACTACAAATTTGCTGTTCTCCCCAGTTCAAAGCTTCACTGACAATTTAGCAAATCTCAAAACCTTTATTATTAACATCTTGCCATGCATCATAACCTAGATTTAAGACACCATATATACCATGCAAATAACATCACTGACAGGAAGTGATGTCATCTTCCTAGTCAATTCATTCTGTCAAAAGTTATACCTGAATGAAAATAAGTCAGTACTGAAGTGTAGTCAATGCTCTGGAAACGAGTACAATTACTGCAACTCATTTATTAATAGCAATCTGATTTTGTATTACTTGTTAATATTTACTGTGCTGTTAAATGACAGTGAAGGAAGGAGAATCATCCACATTGCAGACATGACAGACATTAAACTATTAAATTATCGATTAAGTAAGACCGGATTGTGAAAATTAACGTGCAATAAAACAAAGAAATGTTATATGAACTATAAAACGTTAAGAAACACAACAAAGAGGTGGGACAAAGAGGACCTCTCAGTGGAGTACATGAGGCGGCACAGGGCATGTGGCTGGGGTGCGGATATGTGACGATGCTGGACTGCAAAGCCAATTGCCTTTCATTCAGTTGAAAGCCTTTCGTAGTGATGCCTCTGCACTGTGGAAGCATTATAGATGCCACTTGTTAAAGGTTTTCTGTCGCTGGAGTTCTTTTCTGAATGCAACTGCAGACGTCCTCCAGAAGGAGGCCTGTGGTTTTCACCCATGCCGGCTACTTGCAGGGCTGAGCCGCTATTCCCGAGGCGTCCCACCGCAGCCGCTCTCTGCGTTCCCATTACTTACAGTGAGGGTGCTGTTCTCTGGACTTAAGGAATCTCAGACTGAACCTGTGTTCATTACAAATGGCTGCAACGCGTTCATTCAGCCGCGCAGTGTCACACAGCGGTACCTGTCCAGCCGCGCAGTGCCACACAGCGGTACCTGTATGTGTCCTGTTGTGTCTCTCCAGCTGGCTGGGCTTGGCAAAGGCCTTATCGCAGGTGGAGCACTTCAAGGTGCGCGGCCTCTGCGAGCTCAGCGAGGGCCCCTGCTGGTGGACTTGTTCGTGCTCCTAGAGGTGAGATTACATTACGGTCCTTGATGGTGTGTAGGTATATCTGTACACAAGGCTGTATATATGATTTGCAGGTAAATGAGTGCATGTTTCAAGCAAAAGACGAAGAACATGGCCAGCAACAATGTGGATGCATCAGTGTATCCGTAGGTACATGCATGTGTGCATTAGTGCATCTAAGTGCATGCGTGTATCCATTATGTGTAGATACATGGGCAGGTGTATGTGTGTGGCGTGCACATGCGGACGGCCACCTTGAGATGCGTGGCCCTCTTGAAAGCCTTGTTGCACACGCGACACACGTGGCAGCGATCCTTGCCGTGAGCCTGCCTGCAGTGTCGCCGCAGCATGACGGCGCTCAGGAACACCTGGCTGCAGTAGAAACACGGCTGCAGGCCTTGCGACGCCTCCCCGGCGTGCTCCTTGACTGGAGGCCGGCTCTCCTCGGGGATCTGCGGATGCACGGCAAGCATTTAGCCCCGGGGTCGGGGGAAAAGCATAGAGGACGGGGGCACGACCATAGTCCTTACCCTGAAGCCGTCGTCGGGGCCGACCGTGCCTGGCGCCGGGTGGCTCACCAGTATGACTTGTTGGGTGGCGTTAGTGGGTTGCCCCGGGAGACCAGCGTCACTCAGAATGGCAGGGAACTGCTGCTCCTATGAAGATGGGGGATCATCACTGGTGGGCACACAGAGCTCTCGAGTTTATATACCAGCTTAAAGTGAGAAGTCACAGACCCTTACCAGTCTGCAAAAATAAAAAGTCCCTGCTAGTTCTCAAGAATGAAGTAAAGCCTTTTGAGTGTGAGAGAGCGGACAAGATGTGCTCTATGACTCCAGAGAGACATTGTGGAAGCAGAATCCCTCTCTTCCTTATACTCTAATCCTGTTAGTGGTGACCCCCCCCCCCCACAGACCTGCGAGCCGATGTTGAGCGTGACGGCATCCAGGCCCCCTGACAGCATGCCCTGCGTGTCTGCCAGAGTAAAGGTCACGCTTCCGTCGCTGCCCACTCCCGACGATGACATCACCAGGCCCTGGGTGGACGCGGGCGTCTGCGACAGGGAGGTGGTGGGGGGCAGGCTGCTCTCTGAGGGGGGCAGGAGCGAGCGGGGGCATTTCACAAAGCGGGATCAGAAACATCATATGGTCACAGGCCTGTGTTTCCAGCGGGCGAGACGCCACCACTTTGGGCTCTGACCAGAAACCTGGTCGCTTAGCAACCACCATTTAATGGGGCAGTGTGACACTGTGATTGGTTCTTTAAAACATTTTTGCTTTTTACACCTGTGATCCCGGTACCTGCCGGGCTCTGAGGTAGAAGCTGCTCATTCCCTATGGCCAGAGTGGCGCCGGTGCCCTGGGCGTTCATAGAGGGTGTGAGCCTAATCCCGCCATTCAGTTCCGGGCCCCCAGCTGCACTGTGCTGTGGCATGAGGTCCTGACCTTTAAAATAGAAGTGGCAGCAGTGAAAGCATCATTCATTAAATCACTACTGAAGTCTGACAAAACTGCAACATAAAGGCAGCTGCGTAAAAACAGTGAAATCGATTCCGATACAGCAGAGAAAATAGCCAAATCGCAAAAGCTATATATCACAAATTGCCTCTAAAATATGTGGCAATGGTGCAATCATGAAGCAAAATGTGTTTATGCCTGTCAATGTCACAATGCCCTGTGGACGGGCGGACGTGTTTGTTTCTAATGCACGGATAAGATGAGCGGGAGATTATGGCGGGGAAAACTAATTAGCAGAGAGCCAATCAGGCACCTGCCAACAGCGTGGGAGAGGAGGCCAGATGGGGATGTTTGAACGTGATTGCAAATTAGCCTGCTTACCCGATATGGTGAGAGTGATCTCCTGAGGGTCGCCCGAGGTCTGGGCGGGGCCTGCGGCTGAGGTCTGGGCCAGTACCTGACTCAGACTGGAGTTGTTGATCGTCAGTGTAATCTCCTGTCCGCCGCCGCTGGCTGCCACCAGACCTGATGAGGTCATGACCTGTGACAGGTCGTGGGAGCCTGCAGGATTACATCGGCCACGTTAGCATGGCTACCATCAGAAGCAGAACAGTGATTTTAACATAGGCATTACGGGTAGATGCAACCTGACTACTGCGGTAAATTGACCCAGGAACATAGCTTAATCTTGGGGGAAAAAAATAGTTGGATGAATATTAATTAAAAAAAAAACACACACACCCACACACACACAGAAAGCAGTAATATAAACAACATCAGGGACAAAGGGACTGTTCCATTAAAAGAGGACTATGCTGGCTGGCTGATAAATGAGGCTCCGCCCCATGCTACCATCAACCAATAAAATTAATCTTCCAGCAAGCTGCAGCTTCTTAACTGGACAAAGTATGAATGAGGCGGGGCCTCATTAAATAGACCTGTGTTCAGCACAGTCTGCAAAGCTCAATTTAGATTCCGAACGGTGGACCCACCACTGCCAGTGGCGGTGAGTACAGCGTCCTGCTCGGCCAGCCCCGCCATGCCCATGCCACCGGCTGCCGCCGACGGCTGCAGCGACAGGCTGGTCAGCGGATGGATCACCACATTGGCGGGCACGGCGGAGTCGCCCGCCATGAGGTGAGCGCCGGAGATCTGGGCGATGCCCGCGTCGCCGGTCAGCTGGTGGGACAGTGTCTGCTGCAGGATGCTCGAGTCAATCTGGATCCGGCGACAAACGCGGTGTTACCACATGGCGCGCCAACACCGTGATGACAACGAGCCACCCTACTGAGAGTCACACGATACCCCGCCCACTTCAGGAAAATTAATACAGAAAAAAATTTGAAAGGACAAAAGAACAACATTAAACATCAGTGGAGGCGTGACTCTATCTCATCCTGACATGACATTCCACAGAGATGCTAACAGAGAGATCAGGGAGCGGGATCTGAGTAGTTTATTTTTTTTCATCGTCCATCATCAGAGGTTCAGATCACGGTTTATACTCCATCCCCTGAACATCTGAAAAGTCTCCTGCTAATAGGCATGGCGATCTGGAGTCACCAGTAGGTCAGGCAAGGTGATCACCTGCAGCGTGATGTTGTTGATGTTGCTGGTGTCGATGCCGGAGATCTGAACGTTGGGGCACACCAGGTTGGTGGTGCTGAGTTGCAGGTGGATACCCTCCAGTGTGGTCAGGCCGTCAGTCAGGGACACCGTTAGGTCGCCGCCTATGTGAGGTCAAACAGCAAGGGACTCAGAGAAGAAATGGCCACTATCAAAGCTAATTTACAAAGATGAAATTCATAGGTAGTCAGCTATATTGCAATATATTGACTGAAAAGTGCACTGCATGTGTTTGAATAAAGGACCCCATTTTACATGATAATTTCTCCAGGTTCATGTTACTGAAAAGTAATCGTATGAATAAAAGCTAATTCCATCTGTAAGACAACGCAATATTCCCCAGAACGAAAACCATATTCGCTTTCCTCAGCTTAAGACGCCCCATCAGCCCTTAAAGAACTTTTCCAAATCCACTCCCCCCGTTTCAGAAAATACAGAAAATAAACAAAATGAAAGCAATTCTTCACAAATGCCAAATTGCGCCATCCCAGGAGCCGACATGGGGCCCGTTGGGCACGACGGAGGGGGCCGAGACGCCGGGCCGAGAATGATCACGGCTCCAGTGTTTCTGCACGCTAAACAAACAACAGGGGACCGGCATAAATCTCCGGCTGCCGCCGGCCCATCCCTCATCCGAGCAGACAGGATTTATGGGGCGTACGGCTACAGCGAACACACAGGAAGGCCTTTGTCAAGCAGCCTCCGCCATGCCGATAAATCAGATCAAATTTTAATTTCTGGATTTTCACTTTACTTCCCGGATGTGGAATTAACTCAGGGGCAAGGAGGTTACCTCAGTGATCTTGCAAAGAGCCTTAAAGTTGGACCACAGTATTTAACAGTTTTTGGTCTCCGGAACACAGGATTTTGGGTCTAGAGCCCTGTGAAAACTGGGGTTTTCCATGGAGACTCACTGGACAGCGAGGCTGGCAGGATGGCCTGGCCCACGACACCTGGCTGAAGCAGGTTCTGCTCAAACGGGCTGCTCATCACGGGGTTGCCGGAGATGTAGACGGGATCCACCTCGGTGGCATCAGCGGGGCCGCTCTGCAGCATGCCCACAGAGGGCAGGGCCTCTGGCCGGGTGTGCCGCTCGCCAGGCTTCTTGCCCCGCTTGGCTTCCAAATTGGACTTGTAGTGGCTCTGGATGTGCGTCTTGCGGTGGCCTGAGGTACGGAAACGCAGCTCGCAGATGGGGCACTTGAAGGGCTTTGAGCCCGTGTGCAGGCGCATGTGAACCTTCAGGCTGCCCTTGGTGGAGAAGGAGGTGTTGCACATGTGGCAGCTGAACAGCTTCTGGCCTGCAGGGGGCAGCAGAGGACCTGACTGGTCAATGCCTTAGGGCTGTTGACAAGGTAACATGCTCGTGGTGCTAGCTTGGTAATCAGGTGACTGCAATACTGAGATATCACTGGGTGAATTTACACATCAGGCCGGCAGTTCACAGCAAGGCAGAGTAATTGACAGATGGATGGACAAATGAACGGCAACAAATGAACAGAAAGGACATAAAGTGCACATACGCAAATACACTGACATTTGCACCAGCCTATGGATCTGAGAGAATAGCACATTTCAGTCTTCGTAGCAGCCAATCACTGAAAGACATTATCATATAAATCCCAGAAAGTGAAGGCTTATAGATGATAATGCGTCATTTACATAATCTCAAAAACGTACAGGATGGAAAGCTCTGCAAGGACGTGAAAGTCACCAATCAGAACTCTATTCCACAGCTTGTTTATCTGACGCCCCATGCCAGTTCAAAGTCATTCACTTTTTAAAAAAAAAAAATCACTTCAGCAAACTGAGCATCTGTCACATGTCAAACGGCGCAGCCCCACTCAGTAAAGCGAGCTGGCAGTGGGCACGTCAGCCTACCTGAGTGCGTCTTGATGTGGCAGTCCAGCGTGGATTTCACCGTGAAGCTCTTTCCACACGCATCGCACTTATAGGGCCGCTCGCCCGTGTGGATCCGTATGTGTCTGCCGGAGAACCGGGGGACAAAGAGGCCCATTAACCACCTGAAAGGGCCCAACTCAGCAATGAAAAGACAACCATCTGTATGGGGGGGGGGGTTTCTTAAATGCTGACCAGATACTGTACCAGCACAGATTTGCAGGGATGCCCCAGAAAATCCCTATGCACTCAGCAGCCAATTTCTCATTCAACAAGATGAAAGACACCGTTCAATTCAGCAAATCAACGGAAAAGTTATGCGCAGAACCATTTTCACTAATACTGTACAGTACTGTGACAGGGGACAAAAGAAAAAAAAACACTTCTTCAGCAAATAAAAAAATCTCAAATCATTTGTTAGAGGGAGAAAAGGTTGCTTATTATGTAGAATAATAGGTATTTAATGACTATCCTGAAATATTTTGCCTGGTAGAATTATATTTACATCTACAGACCAAGATGATCAGAGGATTGCGGTAAAGAAACAAAGCAACGCCAATATAATGACTTCTGTTCTTCTTTTTTCAATAAATGTTTATGCAATCAGCACGACCTTCAGACCTTGGCCAGGAGCAGACACTCAAACCGAGGGCATAAAGCGCAGGGTGACTGGGCTCTTTCGCCCTGGGGGGCGACTGGGTCCCTCCTCACCGCACGAGGTCGCTGGGCTTCCTGAAGCTCTTGGGGCAGAAGTTGCAGCGGTTGGCAAACTTGGGCTCGCTCTCCAGCTCGACGCTCTTGTCCTTCATCTCGCTGACGCGGTCTCGCTCGGCCGCAGACTGCACCAGCACCTTCTCAGACACGGACGCGTCCTCGCTGGGCTCGTTGCGGGCCAGCTCCGCCGCCTGCTCCTCCGTGAAGGTGATGATGTCGGTACGGCTGCGCTTGTGTGGTGCCGCCTCAGCGCCGTCCTCTTCCTCACCGTTCTCATCTAGCGCTGCGTGGGAGAGGCGAGTGAGTAACACAATTTGGAGGAAGATGAGAATGATTTGATAAAACTAAGATGAACTCAATACAAGCTACAGTCAATTCGTCCAGCATCATTCAGTAAGGAAATGTGGTTGCAGTCATAATTAGTTCACCGAACTAAAGGAACCTCAGATATTTCTGCTAACAGACCCAAACAGGAAGTTGGATGAATCAGTGAGTCGTGATGTCACCAGTAACCTGGATGTGCGCTCATCCCTGCTTGTTACAAGTGGACAGTACTAATGATTTTTTAAATCTGAAGTGCTTTTGTGCCTTAGTGGCAAATCATCATAAAAAGGTCAGTTTGTTCGTATTCTTATTTATTATGTTGTGAGGCAAAGGAGCGGAAAGAAAAACACTGAGATACAGTGACTATGCTGAAGCTGCTGGATGACAATTGGGAGGTGGGTAATTCAGCAACGTCCAGGTGGTTCTGGGTTTGAATCTCATGGTTGGCAGAGTACTTAACACCACTGGGCCCTTGAACGAGGCCCCCAAAAAACTGCTCCAGAGACATTCCTGCTCTGCCCCCATTAAAAGTGCCTTTGGACAAAATCGTCAGCTAATTAGGTGTAATAATGGAGTGATCCAAAAAGTCTGTTATGATGAATTACTTGGGTGACTTCTTGATATATAGTGCAGGTAAATCGTGTGTGAAACATGGAGGTACCTCTAGCTGGTGCTATGTGGTCTTTCTTCATGTGCTTCTTGATGAGCTGGTTGGTGCGGAAGGTCTCTGAGCAAATGGAGCATTTGTACGGCCTCATGTTGAGGTGCATGATCATGTGACGGTTGAGGCTGCCGTTGGTGGTGAAGGACGCATCGCACACGCTGCACCTGAAGGCTTTCACGCCTGGAGAGTGAGACAACAGGACATCATCAAGATCCCCCTACTGCAGAGCACATTCACGCGTGGTGGTCAAGGTCACTGTGCAGAGACGAGCTCCGCGCCTCACCGGTGTGCGTGTTCAGGTGGGACTTGAGCACGCCTGCTGACACAAAATTCCGGCCACACAGGTGGCATCTATAGGGCTTCTCGCCCGTGTGTGAGCGGACGTGCTGCTTGAGGTGGCTTGACTTCTTGAAGCCCTTGTTGCAGAAGGAACACCTACAGAAGGACCAAGGGTCAGCCATTATTACCAGATACACAACTGTCTCCCAGGACAACAATGCACAAGGAACTGAATAGAAAAACAGAGGACTCAAAACATCACAGCGTGTAACTCCACACAAGAAACATACATACACAGTAACAGTTTTGCTTGCTCCCTGGAATAGATTTGCTTTAATCCCCCTAAAAATAATGCTCCACAAATACTGTAGGTATCATAAAAATTAATCTGGTGAGAAAATAACAATCTCAGGCACCCAGGAAACAGCAGTTTGTCCAGACAGATAAGTCAGTATAATGACTGCAGCACCATAAACAAAGGAATGGACCGGGATAGAGCATGCAATGACTCACACCACCCACTTTCATGGTCCATTTTGGCTGTCAACAAGGATAGCTTTGGGCAGTATTAAGGTATTACGGTACACCCCGGCACAGAAATCTGAGGCGATGTGTTGCAGTGCATAGCACGTGCTACCAGAGGTCAGTTACATAGTAAAAAACAAGGCAAAAAATGTTTCTGCCCCTGTTTCTTCCCAATGATAAAGGTGAGACAATTAATTTAATTTTCATGCTACTGTTAGTATATTATTTAGCTACATTTTCCATACAACCCAGGGGGTTGGTTATGTGGTATGCTCTGCAAAATAGTGGTGTCGGTAACAAAGGGTGTCGTTTTTAACTCTAAAACAAGGAGAGGTTTCCAAGTTTCCCTAATGCTCAACTTACACACTGATAAGCTCGTCTCAACTGTATTCCTCCCTATATCCTCCTGGAGGAGATCACATGATTGCCATGTCTCAGCTGTATTCCGCCCTATATTCTCCTGGAGGAGGTCACATGATTGCCATGTCTCAGCTGTATTCCTCCCTATATTCTCCTGGAGGAGGTCACATGATT
>JAODUD010000046.1:6444975-6457906 GCA_026784285.1 Stomatorhinus walkeri | reverse complement strand
GGTGGTCATAAGAAGTGGGGTCAGGAGATGGTGGTCATAAGAAGTGGGGTCAGGAGATGGTGGTCATAAGAAGTGGGGTCAGGAGATGGTGGTCATAAGAAGTGGGGTCAGGAGATGGTGGTCATAAGAAGTGGGGTCAGGAGATGGTGGGCAGCAGAGGGCAGTCAGGATATGGTCGTCAGCAAAAAGGCGGTCAGGAGAGGGCAGTAAATTGAAGGTTGTCAGGAGAGGGTGGTCAGGTGAAGGCAGTCAGGAGAAAGGCAGTCAGGAGAGGGTGGTCAGGTGAAGGCAGTCAGGAGAAAGGCGGTCAGGAGAGGGTGGTCAGGTAAAGACAGTCAGGAGAGAGTGGTCAGGTGAAGGCAGTCAGGAGAAAGGCGGTCAGGAGAGGGTGGTCAGGTGAAGGCAGTCAGGAGAAAGGCGGTCAGGAGAGGGTGGTCAGGTAAAGGCGGTCAGGAGAGGGAGGTCAGTAGAAAGATGGTGAGGAGAGGGCAGTCAGGATAAAGGTGGTCTGGAGAAGGCAGTCAGCAGAAGGTGGTCAGGATAGAGGGGGAGTAACTGGCAGTAATAAATGCTGTTTGTGTCACATGAACTGTCAAGTGTTTTAGTTTCATCTCCTGTAGAAGCTGTGGGGTCGGCAGGGGGGTGGGGGGGGGGGGTTAGACTACTCAGTCATTTACATGCTGTATTTATGTGACAGCTTGGGAGTATACTCTGGATGGAGTAGCTTTTTTTAACGGAAGTGCCCTTGCTGTTTGTTTATTGAATAAATTTAAATATTGAATCTTGTGTAGTCAACCTGATTTCATGCTTGTTATTTATTACCAGCCGTATAAGTATTTTCACTGATATTGAAGAATGCAGTTCTGATTTTATCGGTCAGTTCATTTTAGCCTTCTTAAATTAATACCACGAAAAATAGATACTGCAAGTTAGCCTGAATGTTATTTAATAGGTCTGTGGAGGATTATGGGATGTTGGATGTCTTTGGGACGTATCCGTTTCTGGTCACCTAATCCTCTCACTTTTTGGGTGGGTCTACAGCTGTCTTCTTTTTGTGTTTGTATGTGTGTTTTGTTTTTTTTTTTGCTTGACAAGGGAGATGAAATGGGGTCTGTTCATAATGGATTATTGATCTGTCTGAGAATAGACAGGCCCGCAGGCCTCGTCTCTTGCTGCTGTTGCGCCCACCGCTGTACTCTGCTTCACATACTCAGCCTGGCCTTTCACAGTCTGAAGTAGCCCATTCTGCGACAGGCGGCACACGGAGGTACGCACTGACCATTGGTCATTCTTATATGGAATTACATGCATCAATGTGGCCTGGTCCCATTGGGCATGAGGTTTGAGTGGCTGAAAGTACCCTGGATTATTGTCCTTAGCCAGTGTGCATGTGACGCTCTTGGTCACCATGACCGCAACAGTAACCATGATTCAGGATCCTCCTGAATGTAGACTAAGTGAATTAAAGGAGTAGATATGTTTGGCATATTTGGGATGACTTTGAATAACCAGTAAATAACCAGTAAATGCCTGGATTTCCTGGTGTCAGGGCAGTGAATATCTAGTAATAAAATAATTACACTTCCTCTTTTTGAGGGTGAGCAAAAATCCTCCATACAAACATGTCATTCAAAGATTTTCCCTCAATTATGGAAGAGACTGTTTATGCATCAGATTATTCTGAGGGTCTATGTAATCTAAAGAGGAAAGGGGATGATCTAAGGGGCATGTATCCTCCAGTCCTCATGAGTCATACTCTTTCTGTGTGCTGGAAACATGACACACACACACGTACACACACATATATATATATATTTAAATGAAAGATATGAGAAGTCTGTGGGAGAGCCAAATGGAGAATTGAGGTCGTCGTGTTTTATGGAACATGACACTCAGAGGAGCAGCTGAGCCGGCGGCTCGAGAGGCAGGTTCGAGAGGCCTTGAGAGCCTCCCGTGCTTGTTCCAGCGAAGCTCACTCCTCCCAAGCGCATATTTCGCTCCCGAGGCTAGAAACAACCAAGCTTCCAGAGGAGATCTGCTTGGAAATGGGCTGCCTCTACATGCCGAGCAGCAAAGGAGCATCAACATTTTTTGCCACGAACCAGGCACGGTGTTTTTGGCCAGTATTCCTGCACTTCCTATAACTGAGGTGCGGATTTCTCGCTCCCATCATTGTTATCACTGCAGCTGGAAACCCGCTGACATTTTTGCCTGGGTTAGGGTCCCAGTCAGTTCTCTAGACCAGTGTAGGGGGCGCAATCTTTGGACCTCAGCTTCCGCTGAAGTGGTAGCCAATCCCGTCAAGCCATGCCGTGAAGAGAGAGGTGAAAGAGACGTTTGCGACATGCTAAATGTGGTAGTGAAACAAGTGGCCGCAGCTGTAATAGAGAAGGGTCTGTCTGTCAGAGCCAGTTTTCCAGAGCCCACCTGGGTCTAAAGAGTAACTCTACTGAAATTCGATAATATCACATGTTGCTTGTTTGCTTCACTATATTAAGAGGCAAAAACAAACGGCACACCATTTCTTTCCCTGAGCTGTAATATTTGCCTTTTAGTGTTTTGTTTTCCTGAGGTAGGGATTGATGTTGGCTCCGCACAGTAGCATGGCATTTACAGCACGCAGGTGCCCATGTCCATGCTTCTGACCTGCTCTTTACAGCATCCCTTGGAAAAAGGGAGATTGTAATACCAAGTCCAGGATATAGGGATATTGTTTTAAGGAGTTAATCAAAGCTCTAGATAGATGAAAGGTCACCAATAACCTGATGATGCATGGATCACACAGATTGTACTCCAGTATTATATATGGACTACAGAACTTCGCACGGAAGGTCAAAGGGTGAGTGTTTGAGGACAATGAAAGGAGCTCTGCAATACCAATGTGATTCAGTTTTCTTTGTAGATATCACTGGATGGTTGACACATGGATATATTATGGATGTAATATTTATTGTTTGGTTATATTTTGGTGAACAGTGGTGAGGAGAAATTAAATTTTTTTTTGCCAATTTCTTCTCTGATACATTATGCTGCCCACATCCTGTCATCCTGAAGGTGACAGTGTGCAGTGATCTCCTGGCAGCGCAAAAAGACGTTTGTCAGTCTGCAATCACTTGTTGTTTATCAAAGCATTTCAATGCGGAACTGCATCTTGGTGCTCAGAATATTCTGGAAGTGACTTCTGCGAGGGTCTGCTCTGAAAGGTTTTCTGTGTTATTAAATATTTCATCCCTAAGTGCTAGTAAGCTAAGTCGATTTATTTAATCCAACATAAAACACTGGCTTTATTTCAGATAAAAAGTAATTGGTGACTCTCTACCTTGACGGGCCTGCAGGATTTACTGTGTTTGATTAAGACATGACTATCCATTAGTTTGCTTAGAGGCTCTCTGGAAAATGTACTAATAATGCTGATATTTGAGCTTCACTGTCATTCTGTCAGACATTTATCAACTCCTACTGCTACTAGAAGCCGTTCCAGTTTGGACTGGAACCCACAGCCACACCCAGTGAGGGCCCAAGTACCAGTATCCCAACCAGAACTGGCTATGTTGAAATCAGGGAACTGGCTATGATGAAGTCTGGAACTGGCTATGGTGAAATCCATACTTTCTATGGTAAAATCCGTAATTGGCTATGGTAAAGCTCGTAACTGGCTGTGGTGAAATTTACTGTGATAAAGTCTTCAGCCTTGCAAAATAGATTTTTTATGTACTTTAATGAAAATATTTTTTAATTCATATAATAAAGAGCTCATTAATATTCTTGGTTGTGTTCTGTTCCTATACAGTTCTTAGTTTGTAGTTGTGCAGTTTCAGAGATGCAGGTTTTGGAGTGGACACTGAACAGTCCTGACCCATGGGTGGGGGGATGCATGTCAGAGAAGGAAGAAGCCCAACTTGGACCACCAGCCGTGCTTTTGGTCTATTCGCAGTGACCTCAGCAGACGTCTCTCTCTCACTGCTGTGTGCGGAAGCTGATGAGAGATTGATTTTTCTCCGCTCTCGTAATTGAGCTATCATCCGCTTTTCAGCAGAGGGTCGTTCTGTAAGATGCGGCGGCAGTGAATGATGTGAGTAAGCGGTTCACCTAGCGTCTTTGTGGAGGAGCTTTCTGCCACAGTGCAAAAGGAGGCCTAGCTGCTCAAAGGCCTCAGCTCTGGGGGAGCGCGATTGCATATGTGTATTTGTGTGCCCTGTCATCCATCTCGTGTTTTTGGCTGATATCCTGCTTGAATGATTGGGTTAAGTGTATCCAGTGTTAATCCTGCTTTCAGGCCCAGATAAGGTGACAAAATAATTATTTGCTTTGATACCAGAATAGCACGGATTCAGTGCGGATGGATTACAGGCAGAAACTGGGCAGTCTGCAAGTACATGTTTATCGTTTACCTTGTGTAATGATTTAAAACCATTATTAAAGCCTTTTTCAGGTTGTAATGAAACAAAGAGCAGCCTTCCCCTTTTTCTGGGGGCACAGTTGTGTTTTCTTCTGTCATGTGGTGATGCATTAACTATGGAGAGCTGCTCTTGGGCAGAGATGATTCGGTCCCATGATGGCGTGGGATGGAGGCGGTGGTCACTCAGTCTTCAGGGACATTCATGTTCTGGGCTGACATCGGGCCATGAGCAGGAGGCCAGGTATCCAGCATCACAAACGCACATCACGCTGATGCTGGCTGTTTGCTGTGCGCCTCCTCAAATCTGCTGAATCAGGCAGGGCTGTCGAGGGTTCTCCAGTGTGCAGCTTGTGTCAGCGAGGTGCCTGGGGTTCGAGAAACCCTGAGGCGAGTGACTTTATTGGCACGCTCTAAACTGCAGGCTGGGCAGTCCGGTGCTGGTCTTGACTCCTGGGTTTACAACAGCCCGTGTCGGCTCGTCATTCCTGGGCAAAGCTGTACAAATGCATGTGAGACCAAGCGAGACAGTGTGAGACAGCGAGAGATGGCACAAGATATCGCAAGGCAGAGCAAGACAGTGTGATGCAGAGAGAGACGGGGCAAGACAGTGTGATGCAGAGAGAGACAGAGCAAGGCAGAGCAAGACAGTGTGATGCAGAGAGAGACAGAGCAAGACAGTGTGATGCAGTGAGAGACAGAGACAGAAAGACAAAAAGAAATAGTTTGAGACAGTGAGATGGTGTGAGACAGCGAGGCAGAGAGAGACAGAGGGATATTGTGAGACAAAGCGAGGAAAAGTGAGGCAAAGAGAGACAAAGCACGGTAGAGAGCGATGGTGCGAGACTCAGCAATGCAGAGCTAGGTAGCGAGACAGAGGGAGAAAGACCGAGACCATGCGAAGCAGAGCATGGCGGAACGAGGCACAGCAAGACAGAGTGAGGCAGAGCAAGATGAAGCGAGACAGTGAGGCAGAGAGAGATAGAGCAAGGTTCAGCAAGGTAGAGTGACACAGAGACAAAGTAAGACAGAGTGAGGAAAAGCATGACACGGCAAGTACAGCAAGGAAATGTGAGAGCAAAGTTGAGGAAGGCAGTGAGACAGCAAGACAGTGTGACAGAACGAGTCAGCAAGGCAGTGAGACAGGGAGAGGCAGAGCAAGACAGGCCACCTGATAGTTTCATTACATCTCGTGTTTTTTTTCTCTTCCACAGGTCCGACAGGGCAACAGCCCTAGGGCAATTCATCTAAGCAGCCTCCGTAGACACCAGAATCAAACTAGGAAGAACAGTCTACAGAGAATCCAGTAATGGAATTTAGGAAACGGATGCCGGTGGCCAACGCATGACGCGAAAGGAACGTGACCCCCTGGTGTCGGACCCGACAGATAGATTCGGATAGCGGACACCCTGGGAGTCATGAATCTGGGCGCAGACGAAACAGACAAACGGGAAGTGTCTGCAGAATGCGGCAGGGTAAAGAGGGCTGACACAGATGAGGCCAGGGTCCCCTGCTATGCCTGTAACATTTGCAGCAAGAGTTTCCCATTGCAGAGCTCGCTGTCACAACACATGCGAAAGCACATGGGGGAGAAGCCCTATAAGTGCCCTTACTGTGAGCACAGGGCGTCTCAGAAGGGCAACCTCAAGGCCCACATCCGGGGCCACAAGCTGGGCACACTGAGCCATAGGCACGAAGAGCCTGACGCCGAGCTGGAGGAAGCCGGCGTCTCCGAGGGCCTAGGTGGCTGCACGAGCCCCACTGACAGCACGTCGGCCTGCAATGGCGTGGCTGGCGTGCCAGAGGGAGGCCGAAAGACCCCAGCGAAGGGCTCTAGGAGAGACGGCCCAGCTGGGCAGGAGGAGGTCAGGGGGCTCTCGCTGCAGTGCCCGTTGTGCCAGTGCAGACTGCGTGGCCGGGCTGAACTGGAAGAGCATGTCCGGCTCCATAAGCCCTATTGCTGCCGGCTGTGTGGCTTCATGGCCGCCCGTGAGGACCAGTTGCTTTGCCACATTGAGAAGGTGCACATCACCGTTGAGGCGTCCCTACCAGAGACCCCATGTGCTGAGGCCCACTTTCCCTGCACACTGTGTGACCAGGTCTTCAGCCAAGCATGGGTTCTCAAGGCACACATGAAAAAGCACCCGGCTGCCCTGGAGCACAGGTGTCACATATGTGGGCGGCACTTCCGTGAGGCCTGGTTCCTGAAGAACCACATGAAGACCCATGGCGGCAGATCTGGTGGCCGGGGCAAGCTCAGGGGGGACACCGAGCCCACGGCCACCATCAATGATGTCGCACAGGATGAGGCTGGCTTGATTAACAGACTGTGCCTTATTGAGCTCTGCTCCAAATGTGGGAACCTTTTCCATGACCAAGAGAGCCTGCGGGTGCATAAGAAGGTCCACGGTCCTAGCCAAAGGGTGAACGGCAGGAGGCCAAATGGACGTCGGAAACTGACCGCTGATGCCGACTCGACGTCAACTAAAAAGCGCTTCATGGAGTGCCTGAACCTGAGGCCAGCCACGGCTCGAGAGAATCCCCTGGAGGGCAGGGTGGGTAAGCGCATTCCGGAGCTGGACCCCATATGCAGCTACCAAGCCTGGCTGCTGGCCACCAAGGGCCGAGTGGCTGAGACTTTGGAGAACGGCAAGTGCCTCGGCTGGGATGAGGTGCTGGAGGATGCCGATGTGGCTTATGACCGAGACAAGAGCAAGTACGTCCTGGTAGGGCAGGAAAGATACAGGCGCGAGCCGGACACCAACGGAGCCTCGAGCAGCCGGAAGAGGCGAGCCAGCGGGAACCACACCCGACAGCAGGCCCGCAGTGGCAGTGCAGGAAGCAACCACCGGCAAAGCCCCCGTACCTGTGGGCAGCCAAGCCCCAGCAGCCTGGAAGACCTCAGCCCAGAGGGCGTGAGTGACTCTGAGTACCGACCACCATCCCGCCAGAGCAGGCGGTCCTCACAGAGCAGGAGCGCTGAATGCTTTGAATGCGGACGCGTGTTTCGCACTCACCACCAGATGGTGCTGCACTCCCGTATCCACCGCAAGGGCGGCCGTGGCAGCTCTGATAGCAGGAGCCTGCCGTCGCAGGGAGAACGCTCCCCCAGCGAGGCCGAGTCGGGTTCCATGAGCCGACCCAGCACCCCCGGCTACGAAGACTCACCCCTGTCTTCTGGAAGAGGAGAAGAAGCAACTGGGGAAAGAGGTAAGGGAGTAGCAACCCAGGGGCAACCTATCCATCCATCTTATAGCACTTAGTCTGGTCAGGGTCTTGTAGACCTGGGATCTATACCAGGCAGCATAAGGTATAAGATTGGGGTAGATCTTTGGCGGGATGTCAGGGCATGTCATGATAATTTTTTTTGCTTTACTAAGAAATTCCCAAGTCACATTATATCAAATTTAATAGGTTGTATATATTATATATGCTAGTTATTCTACACATGCTCGTTATTCAAAAACATAAACAATTATATAACTATTTCATTTAGTTTATCACATAAAAATGCTGCACTTTTTCTAACATTATACCTATTATTACCAATGACTGCAAAAATACTTTTTAAAAGAAATCTTAATAAATCTACTTCTCTGAGTCATGTGAATATTGGTCTCAATCGCCACTCCAATGTGGCGGTTCTGTACACGGTGACCCTTGGAACAACAAATCCTGCGTTTGCCAGAGGAAAAGCCTGTGATTTCCCCTCTGGTTGTTGTTTTTTTTATACCCTGTAAAAGTCAGTAGTGTTTGTTAAGCAGTACACAGAAACATCTCAAATATGTATACTTGAACTCAAACCTTGGTTGACACAACAATGGAGCGTTTTGTGTTTGCGCTTGCCACCAGTTGAATTGGCGTCTATTGCAATCCAGGGTGTTGAATAGTGGCAGTACAGACATCTAGTGGTCAATATTGGAAATGCAGCCTAAGCACTAAAATAAATAAGAGCAGCCTTGTCATACTGCAGTGCAGCACTGTCAGATTATCGTTGAAGTGAATGTTATGAAAGGTGATTTGTTCATATAAAAAACTACATTTTTGTAGTAATAAGCAAATATTACCAATTAAAAATCATTTTTTTTCTGATTACGTACTGATACAATGGTTAAATGTAAAGCATGTTTTCAGCCATAAACTGAAAGTATTTTTAGAACATCCCGTCACACTAAACTGCAGCTTGTAGCTTATTGCCGCACCTCCTTTCCATCTTGTAAAATTCGAGTTACCGCTTTTGCTAAGCCTGTTTCTGTAAGAAATGCATTGAAAACATGTCAAAAATCAAAATTACAACAATGGAATTGTGCAGAAATAGGAAGATGTCTGCATATGTCGTTTTGTTTATCATACAGCTAACCCCTTCCTGTTTTCACCTTATATAGGAGCGCGATGCACATGGCTTCGTAAAGCCTACACTAATAGCGATACTGACACTTTAATTATCGATCGTCATTCCTTTTTTTAAGTATAAATATGTGCAGTCCGGACCGGTTGTTTTTCGCTTAAGATACGCAGTCTCATTAATGATCGATTGTGTTTTTATTGCTGGAAGAGTTCTCCTCTGCAGCTGTGCCAAGAAGGGAGTTTATGCAAAAAATTAACTGTGCCAGTTGTGAACAAAAAAGTCACCTTCGCAAAAAGTGAAGCACCGGGAACCTGCTTCCCGCTCCCGGCCAAAAGAATGGCTTAAACTGCATAAGTGCCGGCTCTCCTTCTCGCCGGCGAGGGGAGCAATGATATCAGCAATGACATCAGACCCCTCGAAAGCAAGTCCATCTGTGTCCTTGGACATCGAACACCACTGCAGATGAATATTGTTCGTGTCTGGATTGCTGCCTCTCACCCGGCGAGCGTGGAGAGGAGGACGCTGCCGTGTCACTGAGCTGAAGGGGGCGTCGGCAGGAGGGCCTCGCAGGCCTGCAGCGCTGGGGGGGGGGCAGGGGTTTCCTTCAGGTTCGCCAGTAAGGTATTTATTTATAGGGAGTCATTCCATCGAGGACAAAAAAAAAAAACCCGACTTCTCCCCTGTATGCTGCTGTTACTTTAATGCCAGCTGGGCGGTCTAAAAAAAAAAAGTGTGGAAACGGACGCGGTGTTTTCACCGCGGGTAGCCCGCTCGATTCTCCCGCTGCTTACTCACACATTACCGTCACAAACTGAATGAAACGATAGCAAAAAATAAGAAGTCGAGCTTAACGCATTCCCGGCTTTCCGTTTCTTTCGCCGGCCGGAACGGCAGGCCCTGAGAGACGGGAGCGCGTGGCGGGTCACGCGACGCGGCCCACGGCGGGGGGGGGGCAGTTCGATATAAGCGGCGAATAAATTCCCCTCACGCCGCGGTCCCTTTCAGGCGGACGGGCGCCTCCGCCTACCTATCTGAAGAGAATAATTCAGACGGCATTTCGGGCCGTCTGCCTGTCGGAAGGTTATCTTTCTGTCAGTCGAGCTGTGGATGCGCTCGCCTCACAAAAACCAGGCCGCTTGGCTCGTGCAGTGTTCATTCGGTAACTTATTTTTTTTGTAGCTATTTATTTGCGGCCGTCTCGATTCTGGCCTCATTGACCTTCTGTATTATAGCTGCTAAGTGCACCGCTATTCGTTTCGAGGCATTTCGCAGATTCGGGAGCCAGACGCGGGAACTGCCTCAACAAAGTTGCGCCTGAGTGTGATGACACGCTGGCTCTTCCTTGGTCCCCCGCTGCTAGTCTTAGGGGAGGGAGGCTGTGGAACAGCTGCGAAGCCTCCGCGGAGAAGCGGCGCCCACCCCGCTGGAAGGCACAGCAATATTAATAAAAGCCACCAAATCCAGAACAGATGGCTGTCTCATTGGCTCGCTGAAAAACTGAAGAGAGACCCCCCCCCCCTTCTAAAACCGTGTCTGTTGCAGCAGACAGGGAGAAACGGAGATGGGAGCTGTGAGAGAAGCACAGCGCACAGACTGAAACGTTAAACAGTTTCCGGAAGGACTTAGGGGGAATACACAGGGTTCACGAGCCTTTCAGAGAAAAATTACTTGTGAGAGTTAAGCGTTCCAGAGGCTCTCCATTGCGGCTGCGTTTGCCGTGATGTATGGCGCCACCGTGTGGTACATTTTGGTACTGCGTCAACGGCATCATGTTCTTAATCGCAAAGAATAGCCTTCTGGTGACTTTTAACTAAGCGAACAAAAAGAAAATTAGCATTCATTATTAATAGTCGTGCATGTTTGTCGCCTGTTATAATTTATGCTCATTAAAATATAAATAATCCGACTTAATAGTAAAAGTTGGGTTGCTGGTAATGTGTATGATTTATTATTAAAGCAAGAGGCACTTAAAATGACTAGTTTAGACATGGATATTTAAGTTGGGCTGGAATTAATGTCAGCATGAGTTTGAAAGTGTTTGGTAAACCTGGACCAAAAGTATTACAATAATAGTATACATTTTTGTCTACAAAGAGGGAAGCTAAAACCATGTTAGTTATGATTTCTGACCTGTACAGGCTCGATCAAAACTTATTTAAAAACTATATTCGGTTCTATGATAAATGTTCCCAAAATGTAAATAGGACACACTGCCATCTAGTGGTAGTCACATGCATTACCGTTTTTTTGTTTAAAGCAGAGGTTCCACCGTGTCCCTTGGTCACGACCCAAATTCTGAGCCAAATTTGTTTAATAAAAATAAATTGGCCCACCAGTTGTGAATCAGTATCAGTAGTTCTAACAGTCTGTTCTTTTGTATGGCCTGTTTTTTTTCACTCGTGACTTAGAATAACTGATTACCCACTTACCATCTGTGTAGTTCTTTGTGAAATTATTCTGGAAATTAAATAATCCAGGAACATTATGTAATGTTACAAGTGTAGCTTTTACGAGAAAAAGAAGTACACTTTGATTTTGATTTTAGAATTTGGGGAAAAAATGCTTTTCCTTTTTCGTTTTCATGTATCTTTCACAGATAAGAAGCCTTACGTTTGCAGCCACTGTAGCTTTGGGACCTCTGACCTCTCGTCCTGGACGTCACACACAAAACATTATCACAAGGAGACAAGCGAGACCTTTACTGTGACAGGGACGCCCCCACAGGGGCACAGTGCAGCGGGCGGACTGGGTGGCGACTACCCCAAACTGAGGAAGGCCTTGCTCCAGGAGAGCCTTGTGCCCCATGCCCCCACCTCTCCCCCCAGAGGATGCTCTCCTGGAAGCCCGGCTGATCCCCAGAATAGGGCTGCTGACCCCCTTGACCTGACAACTAAGTCAGAGCTGTCTGTGGCTAATACCCACAATGCTCTGCTCAGTTACCCATGCGTTAGCTGCCCATTCGTCACCCGCTACCCAGAGGTCCAGCGAATCCATCAGCGGCTCTACCACAAAGTCCGAACTGGCAACCCGGCCCCCCGGAGGCCCATGAAACGGCGTACGGGGCCTCCCCCCGCCCTGGGAGGCGAGGAGTGCCTCCCCCTGCCTCTCAGCTGCGTCTCACGCACACGCCCCCCACCCCCCATTACTCCAAAGATAGGGGTGGCATCAGACCCTGGCAACCAGCTTGGCACGCAGCAGGGGAAGGACTGTGCTCCAGGGTTGAGCCCAGCTAAGAAGCCCAAAACCTGGAGGCCTGGGGCTGATGAGGCGACGGCGGCCAGGCCCAGACCGGAGATGTATCCCAGGCTGGTCTCATCGGGGGGCTCCCCTCGAGAGCCTGGCAGCCGGCAGGAGCAGCCCGCACTCCCTCAGGAGGGCCGACGTGTCCCGGAGTGCGCCGGTGAGGAGGCCGCTTCGCCAGACAGGATCCATGGCCGAGCCGAGAGCCGGGCCGTCAGACTCGGGGGTGAGTCGCGAGACGGATTGGCACTGAGCTCCTCCAGAATCAGTGGCACCGCTGCGCTCGATCCGCCACACCATGCAGTGAAGAAAGAGCCGACCACAGAGGATCCACCCCCACCTGCGGACATCCTGAGTTTGTTTAAGAGCTACAGGTCCCAAGATCTGGCCACGGTCTACCAGCGATGGGGTTCCACCAGTCCTGTGCTGGGTCAGGCGGGTAAGTTACAGTCTGGGCTCCTAACCATTTTGCCTGAAGTCGTAATATGATGGCCGGTTAAAGGGCTTTGCAGCCTCCTGTTGAGTGTGACCCTCCTCCTAACATGGCCCGCAGTTTGCGAGCACACCCCTGTGACGGCATGTTCATCCCTGCGAGCATCACGAAGGTCAGCTGGTACCAGAGGGGTCTTGGAGGTGGTAGTCTTGCTGGATCTCCTTGGGTAAATGCTGCTGGAAAACGCTGCTCAGACACTCTGCTGCTTTTCTGCCCATCTCACTTAAAGAAGCCACATTCAAGAGCTTCTTCCCCTCGCAGCTTGTCATGGACGCTAATGGCAGGGACACTTTCGCGTCATGTGACACATGACATAACTCAACAGGTGCAGATGGGTGAAGCTGCCTGAGCACCTGCCCCTTTCACCTGAATGAATGAAAGCGCCCCCCCCCCCTTTGATGTTCTAAGTGCCCTTTCTCCCCAACTGCCGATCATATAAAATCTTTTGAGGCGA
>JAODUD010000046.1:6396951-6411911 GCA_026784285.1 Stomatorhinus walkeri | reverse complement strand
CCATTATAACTGCCGATGTCCAATTTACAATAATGAATGACACATGCTGTACGCCCCCCTCCCCAGTTTGTTAACTGGCATGTAGGGAGGCAAAGGGCACTGGGAACCAACACAGGAAAACAAGGTCTGACTTCACAGAGATGAGTAACAAGCAAGCTCGTATTGTTGTTTATAAGATGTATGCTTAATAAGACAACTAAACAAAAAAGGGTCCTTATACGCCAACTTGACCCTTGACCCTGATATGACAGTCAGACTCTCCTCCATGAACATAACCTACATGCACTTCCTGGCTGCATACCTTGAAGCGTTTTCCTGTTTTTTCAAAACGAAGAGTAACATACTTTTCATAACACAACAGCCTGTCTCCTCAGCCATCTCACTGGGGAAGCAAAGGCCTTGAGTGGGATCCACAAACTCATAAATCATGCCACTAATCAGGAGCGTAACAGTTGCACAGATGAAACTTTTCCCCACAAATGAACATAACTGCAAGCTAAACTAATAATTGTACTTCCAAGTCGGCAACACATTGCGCCATGTGCAAGAAGCGTGTTTCACCTCGCTTGCCAGCTAATCTTGTCGCGCGAGAGTCCGTGGCACACTTGGTGTTTTGATTTTCAGCAACATCCTTCACTGTTGTTCTCTGATGAAAGAGGCGAGATCCGTGTTTTGGATTACCGTCCTGCAGCACAATGAATCCTTGTTGAACAAATGCAGAACAGATGGCGCCACATGTCTTGCTGAAGAGCCTCCCACACGGTCTTTAGCTCATTGACTCACCGAGTGTCACATCAATGAATTATCCCTCCACGTAAACATATAGGAGGGATCCACGCAGCGTGAGATGAGGTGCCAGGTCCC
Organism: Stomatorhinus walkeri; assembly: GCA_026784285.1. Lineage (NCBI taxonomy): Eukaryota > Metazoa > Chordata > Actinopteri > Osteoglossiformes > Mormyridae > Stomatorhinus > Stomatorhinus walkeri. Next base: position 6,411,047 of record JAODUD010000046.1, on the reverse strand, counting down.
AGCGAGTGCGGGAGTCCGGTCCGGATCCACGCACAGGTGCCTTGCTGATCCATACTAGGCTATGAACGGGCCTATTGCATTTGGTGTTTCGGTGAGGGGAATATTTGGACCTGCATGAGGATCCATCATCAGAGGGAGCTTGAACAACACTTTTGCGTTGTTTATCTTCTGTTCTAACGAAATGTGTTGGTTTTCAGAATGAACAGAGCCATCTGCAAATCTGCATAATGCTGTGGCCAGGCGAAACTGCACCTCCAGGGCCAAGAAGCACCATATCTTATCGTTTTTTTCATGTCTTTTTGATTTAGTTGTTACTTCTTCTCCATGTGCATGTGTGTGCGTGTGGCAGTTTGAGTAAGTGCACGTTCGGTTTGATTTCAAAGTGAAATGTGCTATAATTGATCTGTTTTTTTCTTTCTTTCCCACAATTCTTGGTCGTCCCTTATCAACCGTGACATGTTGAACTTTTCATATTTAACCTTCATTTAATAATTATATTCAGTGTATATATATATATATATATATATATATATATCTGTGTGTGTGTCGGTCTGTGTTAATTTGAAAAATGCAGTATTACTATATGCTTAAAGAATATATATATATATACTGAAAAATCAAGGACGGTCCTTTCGCGAGCATTTTTCATTGGCTAAACCCATTTGACCTCACCCACAACATTTACAGCCATTACAGAACAGGGATTTGGAACATTTGTCTTTCAGCTTGAATCAAGATGTTGGCTGCCAGACTTGATGTTATTCTTGGCATTAAATTTAATGAGGGAGACATTTTAACTTTCGGAATGATCATATTTCAGACTTTGTGGAAAAACTGGAAGCCTTTTATCAACTGTGATTTGCAGGACATTTTTTTCTGATCTGAGACACCATGGAAGGGAAATCATACTGGCAGAACATGATTTATGCTGTATGTAATACAATAAACATTAGCTATTTGATTAATCACCTTCCAGAATCTTCTACATCACTGATACAGATGAACACTTGACTTGGGAACTATGCACTTCTGATTAATCAGAAATATCTTACTACCCATCAAATGGTGGTCAATCATCTGCTTTTTTTAATTTATAAAAACTTCCAGACTCCAATCACAGAGCAGAGGCATGTATAGTCCTGGCAGTACCCTTAGTACCTCAGACGGATACTTACACAAATTGAATGCTGACGGTTTATCTGAAGCACTCGACAAGCATATCATGTACATCATACAGATCGACCGGAGGAGTGCTTTTCCACAGAGTTTCCATAGATCTACAGCTGAAGGTACAATTGTAACCAAATCCATATATGTGAAGCTTTGGGCCTCAGCACTGGGCTAGTCAGTGACCCTGGAGGGTTCAAGGGTTCAACGGAGTTGTCGTTACTATGCCGAGTATGAGAATCGAACAGACAACCTTCTGATCAAAAGGTCCAGAGACCCACTAAAACACACACTATCCCCCCGTCACCCTGGATACCTGCTTATATCATGGTAAGATTTAACATGAAGAATGAACGTGATCAACGAGAACCGAGTTACGGCACTGGCGACTGTCATGGTACAGCCTCGTGCGGGTGGGAAAATAAAGGTGGACGATCCACTTGTGGCTCTGAGATAAAGGGGGTTTATTAATCAAAACCAAACACAAAAGGAAGACCATAAAGTAAAGCGTCCACGAGGGGTAAAAACCAAATCAAGTAGTATAAAAGACCAACTAAATTAACCACAAAGAGAACCAACTCTAATCACTGATCTGGAACAGAAATTGGGAGCAGAACTAGGAAACGGGCAGGAACAAAACACAATGACTGACTGTGGAAATGTGATAATGAAGATAGCAAAGGGCAGGTGTGGATCATCAAAAACATCAACTAATCAATTAACAAGGAATAACAAGACACAGGTGAAATAACTTACAATTAACAAGAACAGGAACCAGGGAACCTAACAAACACTAAGTTTTAACACTAGGGAAGACCAGGACTATGTAAATACATTAAAACCGGGAACAGCAGGGTAAATCAAAAGTGAGGACAGAGATACACAATGTCAAATGCTGTTAATACTTAAGTAACAGCCCCCCCCATGACTAGAGAGTTTACAATCTCAGAGCCACGCACTCCGCCCATTGAGCTATGCGGCAGTCCAAGGAGCAATAGAATCACACTATAGACTTAGAACTAAGACAAGGGAGGGAACAGGATGACCAGCAACACCTACTGGCCAAACTGGGACAAAACACATAGGACAGGGATGGATGGGCACCGACCCTGATGGGTGACGCGATCGGACGCTTGTACCTTTCTGTAATTACCGTGTTACGTGTGGACTCTTCCCCACTCCCCAGCCCCCCCACCCCGAGCGTGTCATCTCCCCAGGCACCCGACTTCTCGCCGTCAGAGTCCTGTCCTCTTGGCAGGTGGGACCTGCAGGTCTCACCACCCTGCCTACGAAACTCAGACGTGTGAAAAGGGAGATTCTTCAGCTGTCCTCTGACTTCACTTTCCACCACTGCGAATTCACAGCCCCCCCCCCCAACCACCAGCCATCAGAGATGACGGCAAAGACGAGCCTGAAATATCATCTGGCACTGATATGTGCCCCCCCTCCTGTGCTTTAAAAAAAAAGTCCCAGGAGCCAGAGTGGCATGCTAGCGTTAAGTTTTATTAGCTGTTAGGCTCTACACTGTGCAAATAACTTATGAAAAAAAGACCCATATTTCAAAATCTGAGGACTGTTCACCTTCTGGCCATTAACATAGTATATCACTCTTCATTCCACTCAAGGATTCCAGAATGTTCTCTGAATCCTGTTATGGATCAGTCTCACACTTTTGATCTATAACATAATCAAAACACTCCGTTAATTTCTCAGCGTTCAGATGGGAGTCGGTGCTCCTCAGAAACCCCCCCGGCAAAAGCCTAAATGCGCCTTTAAAGCGTCCAGTAATCAACAATTTATAACACCTGCTGTTAGTCTCGGAAAAGCTGTTAATTAGCAAAAGAGGGTATTTGGTGCGAGGAAAAAAATCATGCGTGTTACAAAGTGAGTACAAAGGTAAATGCTGTAAAAGGCAATCGACTAGGTAATTAATTCTATTAAGTAATTGATTAATTACCTTTAAGTGAATGGTCAATTGTGCCTAGGCACAGTAGAAGCAAAAGGATGAAAAATAAGATAATTTGCGGGAACAGCGACGGTGCACATTAACGGCGTTACTGTACGTGCAGTGAGCAGGACCAAAGTGCTCGATACCGACGAGCTCCAGAAAACAGTCGCGTATATCGACTGGCTCCTCCATCGATTAGGCGATTACAAGCTTAATTATGTCAAGTTACAAGAAGCAAAGGCCACTAAATGGGAGATGAGATTCTGGGAGAGGGCCTGCTGAGTGTGGGGCCTGCTGAGTGTGCGTGTCGATACGCCTCAGCCTGCCCAAGGTCCCCGGCTTGTCATCATGGACACTAATGAAATTTAACATTCCCACAAAAATGTTTGACAGGTACTTTCAACTTGAATTTTTGCATGTTCCTAACTGTTAGTGTCTTGTCTAAAATATTTGCATGAAGCAGGAATGAGTTCCTTACCAGCACAGAGGAATGCCCGGGGGCTGACTGGATCCTGGAATGGCACTATATTAGGTGTTACCTAGTGGTAGGAAAATATTAACTAACCAGACTAAAAACTGGCTAAAACTGGCCTACGCATCAGGTTCATTCTTTTGATTTATTGCCATTTCCTCTGACCGTTTAAACATGTATTCACTCATTCCACGTTAAGCATGCCGCCCAACTGTTTGTTAAATGTTTTGGTCTTCTGGATTCAATTAATTCTGCTCTCTGCCTGCTGCTCTGTACATTCAGTTAATCTGCACCACTGCTACGTTGTTGCCCTATAGGATCTCTCTGCTCCCCAGCCTGGCTATCGACCTTTCAGAGATGGCATCAGAAGGCACAGGTAAAAGGTGCACACGTTCTCCGAGACATTCGTAATCATTTTCCTCCTTTTCATTTAAGTCACTCGAAGACGGCTTGGTGAGAAATTTTTGAACTCCTTTTTTTGATTTATAAACTCCCCAATATTTATTACAACAAAATCACATCGCTAGGACAGCATGTAATGTACAGTATGTGCTGTATTACTATATTCAACAAAATACTTTTAAATTTCTTGTCATGCCATCCTGGTCTTTTAGTTGTATATGTTCTTATGAACAAATCACATCTTTTTTACTTAATTTACAAATGTTTTCTGAATTCAAGGCTGTTTTCAAGATGGCATTTCTATTGTTTTTCGAGGCCGGCGATTTGCACAACCAATTAACAAAGACAGTGCTACAAGTCCCACCCCAAAATACCAAAGTACTGAAGAAGCACCCCAGCTGGTTTGATACTTTCGGTACTGGAGCTTTTGGTACCGGTACTCAACTGGAAGTCAATGGAAACACGAAAATACCAAAAATACCGTACCAAAAGTACTGTACTCGGTGGAAAAGTGCACAAAGTACTTAGGGACATCCTAGTGTGTAGTCCCTACACACCCTGTACCACCTTGACAGCAAATAGCATTCTGGAAGGGTCGGATGAGTCACTCTGACTACCTTTCCTACTTTGTTGGGCTCCAGTTTTCATCAGCTCTTCTGCTATGGTGGAATGAGTCCCCTGTAATCACAAGAACTGCATCACCTCCGACTTTCCTTACCAAGCCTATGACATAACACATTAATTCATTGTAATTCTGTTAGTTGTGTTGGTTCTGTTTTATTAACTACAATGGCAGGTGTTCCTGGTTGGCCATTAGATTAATATGCTACGTGCCGCTTCCTGCACCCATGTTTTTTGTATATTATGTACAGTATGCAACCCACAGACAAGACTATGGTACATCTTTTTTAACAAGGACGCAAGTGCGATTTTTGATCTTTATCTGTGCCTTTCATGTAGGCTGGTGACATACTTGGTCAGAGAGGTACACAAGGACAGCTGGCTCTTGCGGATGTGCTATTTTGTGTTTCGCTGACTTTAACTGGTTGTTCCCTCTGCGCTTTGGGCCATTTTCAGACGAGTCTGAGATTTTAAAGCCGAAAAAGACACTGTCTTATTCATAAATATTGCCTGGCGGTGTGTGTGATGTAGTTTGTGCTTCTGGATGTGTACAGCCCGTTAAATAACCAATCTGGCAGCTGCAGCCTTTTTCCATATTAATTCTTAACCGCAAACTAACTTTAAGTTGCACCGAAAGCTGCCTTAGCCTCAAGAGTGGAAAATTCACCTCGTCGTCATGCACTTTCATGAGTTTGCACCCTAAGGCTCATCTTAAAACGACACAAGATCCAAAGGCATAGGCATGTAGGCCGAAACAAGAAAAGGAATGAGAACGGCTGGTAAAAACAACGGCCAGTCGTCAGCTGGCACATATAAGTAATTAACGGCACAATGCACTGGGAAGAGTTCTCCCATAATCCTCTGAACGGAGGCACCCGCGTAGGAGCAATAATGCGCGTGCCGCTGTAAATGAAGAACAGGTTTAATAAAAAACGTCTTGGTCTCTTTTTATGGTGGGACCAAGGGATTAAAATCAGGTACCATTGTTGAGTTCCCTCTGGTCTGGCGCCAAGGGTGCTGTTGTAAAACAAAGCTCATTGGGCCTTTAGAGAGAGATTAATGATGAGGACAAACCGTAACACAACTCTGTATCGGATAGGAAACCCAAACACGAGGAAACCAAATATTGTTGATTCTAAAAAGCATCTAGTGTAAAAATATTTAAAGAGTAGCATATATCATAAATACAATTTACAAAATATATGTCTTTCCCTCCAGCACCATGGAAACTATGCATTAATAATATAACTTACTCATATTTTAGTGTTAAATTGCGTTATGGGGTGGTGGGTAATGGGCGAGAATAAAACATAACTCAGGGGAAGCCCTGGTGGCTGCAGCATCGAAACCCACTTGTGCCTGTCATGTTTCCGTTCTCAGAAGTACCGGGTATTTTCCAAAACCAATAAATTCAGTGCCGCGGCTTTTCTCATAACACAAAGCAATTTTTTTTTCTCTTTTACAGTGGAAAGAAGAGGGGAAGAGAGGGAAAAAATGAAAGTCGAACGGATGGGAGATTTAAAATGTTCATCCCGATCAACGATGGCCATCAGCTATTAACCGTCCCCAGCTGGGCGTGCTAACAAATCCAGTCCATGTTGGGGCAGGGGACTCCTTATCGCATCTGTCCACCTGTCTCGCCCTCCCGTCCATCTTCAGCCTGGCATTCGCTGATGCTATCTGCGGTATTATTGCCAAAGCGACATGGTGGAAAGCGTCATAAACTCCATCCTTAGGGGAGCGTTTGTTTTCTCCCAAAATGAGGAAGACAGTCAACAAGATTGCTTTGTTGAAAAAGTGTGGGGGAGTGGACCTCAGATGAGGGATCTGGAGTGTGTTATGACAGCGGTTACATAGAATAGGGTGTGGAAAGCAGAGATGGCATTATTACTGAAATAGGAGCACAGAAGTTAACTGTAGAGCAGCACAATGTGCGATATTAATATCAGCATTGCATGCTATGCACATGCAATTGTCACATTGCAAAGACCTTCAATAAGTTAAGCTAAAATAATTTTACTCAGCCTCAGAAAACAACACCAAAATGCTTTGCAACTCTGATCATTGTTTCTTTTCAACATTTTTTATTTTAACATTATATATGTTAAAAATCAGTGTAATGATTACCGTCATTGATATCGCATGAGCTCTGCATAATTTTTTGTCCTTGCTGTTGGACTCACTCATAGATAGTGCAGCGTGTTTGTGAGAAATTTAATAAAAATGACCGAAGAAGAGAAAACCAATTTTAGCCTGTTTAAACTCTTATTAGTTAACATGAGCTGCTAACCAAAAATACCAGTCTTCCTTTGTTTGAATTTATATTACATTCCATAAGGATTTGTCAGCACTGCTTTGCGTCAGCACAATTGTGGTAACACCACCAACTAATTTGACAGACCGTATTGTTTTATAAATATTGCGATATTTATCGCAAAAATACACAACAGGAATTTCTTCCATTATCATACGACCGTGCCCAGCTGAAACGCATACGCGTCTCCAGAGCCCGAAAGTCGAAGACTATGGATAAATAGCACATAGATTTTACACCAGCAGAATGACTCTTTGAATTTCAGGCGGAGGACAATATACACTAAAGCGATTTACTGTTCACCATTCATTCATCTTCCATAACATGAAGATCAAGATCTGCAGTGAGCCTGAAGCCTATCACAGGAAGCACTGGTGGAACAAGGTTCCCTGGGTGCCAAACAGACATCTTAAAGGCATATGGTAAAGATAATACAGACACCCCAAATGATTATCACATTAAATATTCAGATATGAAAATAACACATCCTGAATGTTTAAGAAAAACATACCCTCCCCCTGCTGTATAGTGCGTACTATCAGAATATGAAAAACAAGTCGCATTTGTGACATTCCACACGGTACATATCAAATATTTACTTTAGCGCTTGTTGTTCTTACAGGACCAGGAATATGTGACCTCCTTTAGATTAGCGCTGTTTTTGAAGCTGCTCCAGATCCGAGACATGCGCTACTTTTCACCGCTGCATTACCAAACATCTGAGACAAGTGAAATTAGTTTTTTTCTGGGTCAATTGACAAACGGGATGGGTGGTCTTATTAAAGACATGATTTTGAGCTCCACTTTTGTTGGATATTAGTCAACAAGACACTGTGGAACCAGGTGAACGCTGTTAAATTTCTGCTCATTAAGGAACAAGTTAATTAATATACCCATCTAACAAGCGAGCACAGCCAGGCTGACTGAGTGATTTGCAACAATGTAGTGGTATCTCAGATAGCTTATCTTGCTTTATTGATGCCCTACACAGATCCACTCTTTCATTTCCTCTTCTGAAGTGAAAAACCAATTATCTGATGATGCACCAGTTTATTGGACATGACCAGGCCAAAAATATATGGTCACAACGTGGTCTGTGATGGTGGAGACCTTCCACATACCAAGAATTCCCCATGTAACTAGAATCTATTTTACTATTTTTGTTTTTTTGTTTTTTTTTTTTACTTTTATTTGCTGGTCGTTCAGTAAACATGTCTTGCTTATAATACCGGTTGCATAGAAACAGAGGGAAAAAATATTCCACTTGCTCCATATAAGCCTGTTCTGTCTGTGGTGAAGGCTTCCTTAAACATTTCTATATGTGACAGAATCACGCCTGTCCCCTCTGGAGTCGGGGCCAGTAAAGTCGACCCAAGTCCTACTACTGCAACCAAGCAAACCACCAGTGAAATGACTTCTCACGCCTCGCAGTTATCGACGGTGTAAATTAGACTTGTTTACAAGACACACCCCTGCCCCCCCAGTCCCCAGAAGAATCTGTTTGAACAGAATGAGGTCATTTCTTTATTATGAGTGTACGAGTAAAGACTTGCTAGATTGAATTATTTTGAACCGTTTGCAGAGTTAACCCCTTTGACGAAAGGTGTCCCCGAGCCGGGCTCTGATGGTGGAGCCGTAGCTGGCCGTGACATCGCAAATGCAATGTGTTGATTTGCATTTCACGTTGGCCGGCTCACCGGCATCCATACCGTTTATGTAAATAAAGGTGTCATTCTAAGGGTGATCTGATTTTAGCCAAGTCATTCCCGACCACGAACTGAGGAAATGTACAAGCCAGAGCCTGATCTCAATAGCATGGATGTCTTTCAAATTAATTTCCATTGCACCATGCTAAACTGTAGGTCTCCGGCAGAAATGTGCGGCATTTATTCCCATTTTGCTCCCAAAACACAAATTCTGTCACGTTAGCAGAGGATAAACCCTCTTCTGTTGCGTGGGCCGGTGTCTGACATGGAGAAAATAAGAACGTCTGCACGTCCACGGTGCTGAAAACCGTTTTGTCGGGGTTGTGTAATATTCGCGTTTCCCCCTATTCTTCATAAAGACCCGTTTCCATTGTTCCATTGTACCCTTTTCTGGCGTATTTTGTTCTCTACCTACTTTTGATTTCCCCGGATTTGAGGGGGAGAGAAAGCGTGATTGTCTAGCCCGGGGTAAGATTCTGGAGGTTTACATATCAAAGTCTGCAAACAGAAAAACATAAGCCAAATTTTCGGAAGAAAGGTTTCTCTTCCCACACGTGGAAAATAAATCCACCGAAACAAATGGGTTTATTGTGTTCCAGAGGCGTTTCGCTCTTTATTTATTTTATGGATTTCCAGGGTGGCGTATCAGTGTCAGAAAAATCAGCACTTTGTACGTAAACACTGCACATGTTGCTTCTGTGTGACACAGTGGTGAGTGCTTCTCTGATGTCGGCCACAGGCCTCTTCCGTTGATTTTAAGCTTTTAATTCCACTTTTGCTTCTTTTATATTGTTGGCATGTTGTGATAAATCAACTTTCGATCAAACTTAGCGCTCAGGTTGTCCTCTCTTTTTTAAAACCCCCTAGTCGCCCGCCGTTTAATCTAAATTAAGCACTCACATTTTAATGTATATGTATAATATACATTATACATATGCTCATATGTATAAACAATGAAACTTATAATTTAATGACAATAATTGTCAAATATTTTCAATATATTTGTCCCTATGACCATGTGTTAGATATGTGTGTAGTAGCTGTGACTCTCAGCATCAGCAAGTAACGCCAAACCTTCAGCTCCAATCAGTGTCGGGCCACACGCTAACCCCGCTTAGTAGCCGCTTGCACGGAGGCACACTCCCGGGCTGACAGAGAGTAGGACGTAGTTGTAGTTGTTATAAGACACAGCTAAATCAGCGATCAATTGTAATTTTGTAATTAATAATAACGATAATCTTTATTGTCATTATTATTCTCCTGATTAATAGCATAATTTTGAGATGTGGATTCCATGGTATAATTATTATTGATTTTAATGATCAATAATAACACTTTCTCTGGGAATTGTCAGTGCTAATTATATAATCCCCCCCCCCCCCCCCCACACACACACACATGCATTTTAAAGCATAAAGGACATAGCTATAAATAAATATCCCTTGATTTATTTTCCTCGTTGGGGGGAGGGGGCGGTGTTTTTAATCTGATGCAGGCCAGAGGAAGCGGCTGGGTCACTCTCCCGCCAGGGGTTAGCGTGGACGCGAGCAGTCATGTAGACCACGTCGTGAGCGCGCCACGCCGAATTATGACTCCGCGGCATGGACATGGCAGCCTCTTACACGCGCGTCGTCCCCCTCTCTGTCAGCCCGGGAGTGCGGCTCCGTGCAGACGGCCACTCAGCGCGGGCAGCGTGTGGCCCGACACTGATTGGACCTGAAGGTCCGGTGTCACTCGTCGATGCGTCACAGCCGTTCGTGTCCACAGCTCGGGCCTGTGGCTCCGTTCGTGATTGGAAAGCCAGCGGTTTCCTGGAGGGATAACTGGAACCGATCATTTACGTTTAACGCATAACATGCGAAGTTATCAGATCGTCACACTATGGACCCATTTCATGTGCGATAGATGTGAATATTTATATTTGTACCTGTACTATCGCCACTATCGGATTTTATTGCCTACAGTACTGTTCATGGGGCCTTGGTACCTAATTTCATTTTCATTGACATGCTCAGAATGTCAATAAACTACCTTAAATCTTGAATACCACCTGGATGTAGATCCTGTAGATAGTGGTCAAGTTCCGTTTGGCTGGGAAGGGTTAAGTCTGCCCATAACAGCCTGCAAGATACTGGGAGAGGGAAACAGAGATAAATTTTTTTAAATAGTGTTAGGATTACCCCTAGATGGATGGATGGAGTTTGGATGGGTGGACAGATAGATTGGTTCCCCAGTCCTAATAGAAGGTAGTGCTCCTGTGCTGACATGATCAGATCACCCTCTTTGTAATTACCTTAGGTCAGTGTTTCTCAACTCAGTCTGTGGGAATCCGCAGCCGGTCCACATTTTTGCTCCCTCCCAGCTCTCAACACACCTGTACTGGTGTTCACTGTTCTTGTTTGCTTGGCTTATTCTTGATTTGTTGGTTCAAGTGAGCCGGGATCTGGGAGGGAGCAAAAACGTGGGCAGTCTGGGGGTCCCCCTGGACTGAGTTGAGAAACATTCCCTTTAATTCATGACACCCCCCCCCCCATGCCCCCACTGCTGTTGTTTTGGCAAGTCCATGACTGCTGTCCCACCGCCTAAGTCCCCGCTTCCCTCTTAAGGAGGACACAGAAGACGCAGGGACAGGACGATGGGACCAGCTGGCTTTTTGTTCCCACAGGTGTGGGGGGGTGTGAGTAGCGCAGTGCTGTACCATAGGCTGCTAGTTCCCAGATCGCCGTTCTTCATATTTACAGCTGTACCCTTATGCGCAGTTTAACAAGTAAACGTGAGCTGACTTTATGTTCGCTGGCGCCACGCGCTGATCAAGGCGCTAAACCTCAGCAGCGTGTTTCTGATGTGCGAGGGGAAACTCGCACATTTGCATAGATCGCAGACGTCGCACGCATGCAGTCTTTTTTTTTTTTTTCCCTTCTCCTGCGTGGCATCGGCGTGTAATATCTTGGCGGCATCAGTTTCTATACTTCAAGAGAAAAATCGCTGTCAGGGACCTGGGGACACATTTAAAAGGCAGAAACAAAAAGGCAGGCCATATAAGTGGGGGGGTGGGACGAAACGGGGAGACGAAAGTGGGCACGTCTGGCCTTTGTGCTCCGTGGCATGCGCGCGAGGCTCATCTTGCTGTGTCTGCCTGCGAGGACAGCTCCCATGGGTGGCTATGCAGAGCTTGTAGCTGCTAATTGGGCCTGTTAGGGTCAGCAATTAGCTGAGAGCTATTGAGATTTTCTGACAGCACCGACTTTTCCACGGCTCTGTCACTCGTGCATGGAAAGGAGGGGAGAGGAAAAACGTGACACCCCAAGCCAGCATGCGGATGTGGACGGGGGGCCGGCTTCACACTGCACCCCGTTCTCGGCTGTCCAAGGGAACCCGCGACTGCTCCGATTGGGCGTTGACTGGAAGGGGGCGGTGTGACAATGGCGCTTAAATACATCGCGCAGTTCCTAAAAAAACATGCAGCATGGGGTTAAAGCTACCGCACTGACGACCGGATTACGGAAAACTAGATCCGGGGATCCTGCAGCGGAGCCTCCTGGCATCATTGATATATCATCACATTATCGATAATGAATGCGACAGGTCTCCGTAATGACCGCTAATGGCAGCGTCTCCACTGACGAGCGCCGTCAGGAGTGCAAGAGGCTGGCCATATGCTACCTCGCTGACGTCCGGCTCCGATGTGCCGACCTGTCAGACGGGCCGCCTTACGGTGGCTCCAGCGCACCGTCGCCATGACTACAGGCACCGTCATTGTCAACCGCGTCCCCCGTCAGCCCACGAGGCCGGGCCCGTTTGGCAGAGCGGCGAGGAATGCGATGGCGTTTTAAATCCATCTCACTAGCTGGACGAGATTCATGTGGGTTTACAGGTCCAGGGAAACTGCAGAGTGAAGGGATTTGGCCAAATGGGGACTTTTTCGAAAAGACCGCGATGTTTTACGGACACTGCACACACATGGGAGGAGTGCAGGGACGGCAAACTGGAAATCCAGGCTGGGAAAATGCTTCCCCACTTCAGAGACTATTGTCGAATTATTTCAGCAGGACCCTGAACGCAAACCTACCCCACCGGGTTAGCAGATGAGAAGCACTGTGACCTTTGACCTCTGTGGAATCTTTATTCATTCTTACATAAAGATCGCTCCATCTCCCAAATCAAAGTATGCTTTGATGTCCTTACGATATACACCTACATAGTTTCTTCATGCAAGTTTGACCCATATATGGGCTCAGATTAAGCATAACATTTTTAAATATTCCACTTTGAAATATGTGTATACATTGATTTACTCAACAAAGTGGCAAAGTGGGTTTGTGGTAGCAGGGGGTTGTGTACCATAGCCTCACACTTCCAGGGTTTGAGGTCTGAATTCTTCCATAATTACTTACGGAATACATGCTCACAGAGAGTGTGATCTTGCTCTGGGGTTCCAGAAACATCATGTCTTTGGGTTCTGTTCCCAGATCAGTCCTCAGGTGGAATTCTAGGGAACGACCCTTCCCCCAGGTGTGGGTCAAACGCTAAAGCTAAACCTGTTAACGGCGTGGAGATCTCATAGCCTTTAATCGCGATGCGCGTGCAGAGCGCTCTGAGCTCCTTCATGGGGGTTGACAGCCCACGGTGGGATCTCGGCACTTCAGTCAGCCACTGACTTGTCAGAATAGATGTCTGATGACAGCCCATCAAGCAGGATCTCCCCATGACTCACACTCGCATCCGTTCCCCAGAAGACCCAGGAGCATCCTGGCAGGCAGCTTCTCCGGCTCCTCAGCACTCATTCCCATTCACACGTCACCTTTTCAACTCACTCAGTATCTGTACCAAGAAGAAATAACTTGCTGGTGGGATGACATTCGGGACCAAGTTGCTGTGTGGTAAAGATAAGCTGATGACTGTCCTGCTGCTAATGCTTACATTGCAACATGCCACTGAAGGAGGCTTGACCATATGTTTCTGTTATAGCAGACTGAGACTGAGAGCTGATTGGTCAGTTGGAGCATCATGTGACCCTTATTTGTAAACTCCAAGACACAGTGGAGCCAGGATCCAGACTCACTTCCTGTCCCTTTTGCATGAACACTCCAGAGTGAGGTGACCCTCTTGAACACATTAGCAACATTCTTCTTCTTATAAAACAACAGCCATACGGTGTGATGTTACTGGCCTTCAAGCTGATCTGATTGAGTGTCTGTCTAAACCTGGTTCGCAGTATTAAAGAGCTACGGGTGTATGATATCGACACTCAAAGAGTCAGTTCTCACCAGTACACTGCTGTCATAGTCTGAGTGAAACGTCAGTGAGCCAACCCTCAGGCACGGAAAGTTGGGATTAGTTAAATGTCTACAAAATGTCTACAAAATGAGTACAAATATACTTCCTGAAGGTGGGAGTACCTTGGTTTGGAAGCAGCAGAAGAGTTGCGTCAGGTAGGGGTGTTTCCTCGCCAGAGCCAGAATCCGC
>JAODUD010000046.1:6351030-6364195 GCA_026784285.1 Stomatorhinus walkeri | reverse complement strand
TTTTTGCTCCCTCCCAGCTCCCTGCCAGACAGTCCATGTTTTTGCTCCCTGCCAGACAGTCCATGTTTTTGCTCCCTGCCAGGTCCCTGCCAGACAGTCCATGTTTTTGCTCCCTCCCAGCTCCCAGCCAGACAGTCCATGTTTTTGCTCCCTGCCAGCTCCCTGCCAGACAGTCCATGTTTTTGCTCCCTCCCAGCTCCCTGCCAGACAGTCCATGTTTTTTGGTGCTGGGAGTGAGCAAAAACATGGACTGTCTGGGTATCCCGAGGACTCAGTTGAGAAACACTGATCCAAGTGACTGACTCTTAATCAACAGCATCCAAGTTCAGACAGCCGCGTTCACGAACTCCAGGAGGTCAAAGCCTTTTGGGCTGCCTGAAATAACAGACTCATCAGGCCAGCGGACCGAACACCTCGTCCAAACTAAAAAGGGAGTATTGCATGCAGAAGATGAGTTATCTCTCATTAACGTCAAAGTCAGGCATCCACAGATTCAATCCTTGGAATGTAATGTAAAAATCGAAAGTTAAATGTCCAGGAAAGTCATTTTTTTTCTTCAGTATTATGCGGGTCTCAGATTTCCCTGTCCAATCAAGGATTATAATCTGTTTTTATCAAAGCTTTTCTCCGCAGGCCGCCCGGAGAACCACAGAATACACAATGTTTTCTTTTTTATCATGGATCCATTTTCTGGCACCAAAAATTGTGTCTGATAGCAGAGAGCGTGGCGACGGGTCTCGGTGGAGATGAGGCATTGTTACCACTGTCTCGCAGCATATTGGCAGCTGACGTGCTGTCCGTGTACACCTGTCACTCACGGGGAGCCGGGTGCAGATGGGCCGTGGTGGTGGGGGGGGGGGGGGTTATTCCATGCCTGCCTCCCCTCCTTTGCCTCGGCCCGCGCGGACGCCTGTGCCTGCATACGTTCCTCCAGATGCTAGCAGCTCCCACTTGTGAAGGCAGAGATCCCCGTGTCGCCGTGTGGAAGCACGGAGGGAGGGAATCCTTCCCTGTTTTTGTGGAGACAATGGAAGCGGAACTGCAATCGCTTGCCAGCCAAGGGACATCGCTGGTCAGGTGACACTGGATGTGCCTCAGTCACTAGGCAATTACATGCTGCTCTAAGGCTCTGCTGCAGCAGCCTGCAGACAAGGATATAATATGTGCATCCCTATCACCTGTGATTACATTTCAGTCTGCATTGACCCAATCCAGCAGTTTAAAACTCAGATTAAATTCTCATTCACTTTTGCCAGTGTTCATCGGTATCAGTCATCCATGTGTAGCACAGCGGCTGCTCATAATGTGCCCAAAATAAGACATTTTGAAATAAAGTTAATTAAATGTATGGTTTGCACACATAGTTTCCAGGACAGGCTGTAGATCCCCACAATAAGCGTGTATACAGTAGAAACTGGAGGGATGGTTGGACGATAAATGAAATAAGAAAATGCTAAAGATATAAAAAATATATTAGTCATGCCTAGTTGCGCCTGTCGTCACATTCATAAGTAAATTCATCTCTTCATTGATTTTCAGGGAATGCTATGTACAAATCCTGACATCACTGTCAATTTGGTGTATGGGGGTGAGGGGGGGTGTGGCCTATGGGTGACCAGGTGACCGAGAGCATGCATATTGATTAATTCCACCCATCCTCAGTTCTGCTTGATTTGTCTAAATTGCTGTGATTGGATCTGACTTCAAAGCCCAGATTGGAGTCTTGACAATGGAAACCTTTCCAGTGATGTCTTCCCAATCCAAGACCCGGAGAAGAACACTAGTGATCCTGCTCTCTGTCCATACCCCTGTCCTGGGCGTCTGGGAGTCACCCCAGTTCAATTTGGTACGCAACGTGAGCAAGGCGACAGGCAACATTCGAGAAGCTGACAGATAGATTATCATCGTTCCAGCACTATCAGGTAGGTTCTTTCCACACAAGTACAGCTGGAAGCTTACAGAGCTATTTTCATTACTTATTACTGAACCTTGTCAAGGAAATGGTCAGCAAGGAACAGACATTATATGTGGAATAGATGGTGAAGATTCATAAGGGGTCTCCTGTCTAATAACAGTAATAATAACTCTTAAGAAAGGCCGCTGAACACTCAACGTGGAAAACAAATACACAGATGTGGCCACTGACTTGAATTGGACATCACTTTAAGCCAATCTGGTTTCCAACTCATCACTGGAAGCAGCTCAGATCCAAATGCTACAGTGTTACTGCTCCGTGAATATATGATATATGACCTGTCACAACGTATTATAAAAGTTAAAAATAGAATATAAGCCATATTGGGTGCTGGAGAAAACAACGTGAAATCCTGCTCTGTTCGTGGTGAACCGCAGACTCCTGCAACAGTTACTCTTGTTGGCTTTCACTGGGCCAGTCGTCTTTCGGTAAGTCAGCTAACCTGTCAGAAATCTGGGTATCAGACGAGGAAGGCATTGGTCCTGAGCTCTGGACGGTCTGCTGCAGCATCAAGGAGCATCTGTCCTCTGCCAGTCACACTTCCCACTCCTTCATTCTATCATGCTCTGTTACTCTCTCCTACTGGCACCCAAGTTCATAACCATACACTCTCCTCGCCCCCATCTGGAACCATTATGACCTCACGGCCTAAGAGAATAAATCAGGCACTTCTCAGCTGTTGTGGAAACACTGCACAGCAGACACACACGAAGGAGGGTCCCCCTGGATGCCGAGCCCAGTCACGGTGAGAGGGAGGGAGGCCCGAGATGCGAATTTCGCCTGCCTGGACAAATTTAGCAGCGTGTTAGCGGTAAGTGGCTAGTACGTGCACCGAGGACAGCATCCCAGGGAACGTGTCGTATCAGACACGGGACACCAGCCTGCTTTAAAAGCCTGCAGGTAAATTAAACAAATCAACAGGGGGGTGAAGATGGTAGATTTGGAAGCAAGCTACTTTTCTGGGTTTTTATATTTGATAAAAAGGTTTATTAAAACAACAAAGAAAGCCTCCAGCGTTTTGCCAACTTAAAATGAAAAATAATACAATTTACTTAATGTGATTAACTCTGTTTTTTTGCCCTCCTGAAGCAGAGTAGGCAGGGGAATGCGGGAATGTCAAGCACGTTGGCATGAGAAAGGCAGCAGGGATCTGGCAACGATTGTCATCATAGGTGGAAAATCTCAATACCGCAGCCTCGCTTCCGGCAGGCTGGACGTCAGCGGGGAAACAGCAGGATCTAAAGCTCTCCATCTCATTACTTGCAGGCACTCGTCCTGTCAGTCATCGAATGGCGCCGTCGCGTTCAGCTGTTGTGCATTACTTACCCTCCGTCTCCTCCGCCTCGTCACTTGACCTTTCGAATGTGCGGAGACGAGCGCTTCGCAGCTGGCCAAAAACTCGTGCCGTGGTACAGTAGGCATCCAGAGAGGCCGGAGTCACCCGGCCCGCGTTCCTGTCACCGGCCCGGGCTCCTGTCACTTGTATGTCTGGTGACAGCTCCGAGGGAGGGGCCTCTTATTCACATGAGCAAAGTAGAATACAATACAATGTCCTATGTCGTTACTCGTGGGGAAAGTACATAAACGATATTGAAGTGAAGGACCTCCGCTTGCTTCTCCGTCCACCTTGGGAAATACTTCGTATGCCACGCGATATTCCTGACGAAATCGGAGTGACACACAAATTCAGAATAACACCTTGTGGGGTAACATGCCTCTGTAGTCTGTATAATTTATCATAGCTACATTAAATATTTGTATTTGCAAAAGTGAATGACGGGTTAAGTTATGAGTTATACACATTGGTCCTGTCACGACAGCAGAAAATGGAAAAAAATACAGGAGTCTAATGCAAATCAGAAATCTACTTGGAATGAATGAATGAATGAACGAATAGATGGATGAATGAATGAATGAATGAATGAATGAATGAACAAACAAGAATGTCCCAAGTATTTCTCCTGGATTTTAGCTAAGGGCCGTAGCCTAGGGTGAACCATGCTGAACTGTTTAACGATGCTCTTCTAGGAGAGACTGCCAGGCCCACAGAGTCAATGGGAAGCGGAGTGCAAAATGAACTGGTGCTTTATCAAGCGTCGCCCTTAATTTGCAGCACCATACACCTGTTATACAGAGCTGATAGCGGCGCTTGCTGAGCAGGGGGCTGCGCTGTCTGACAGTGCTCCGTTACCCTTTGTAATCAGTGAGAGCTCCGCAGATGGCATCCAAGTTAAACGTGCAGCACGCTGTTTAAAAATAAAGGAAAGGGGTTCATACTGGCGATGGGAAGGATTAACGGTAAGTACGGCACGTACGATCTGATGGGTAGCTGCTCCCGTGTGGGGGCATTCCTGTGCCGGTTATAGCACCTCACGCTGGTTGGCTGCTGGTATTGCCTTCAGAGGGATGACATCTAGAATGTTCTGCATTAGGTTCCAGTGGAGGAGGAAAGCTGCCTTTTTATAGTGGTGTCATAGCGTAAAATCTTATAATGCTATTGTTTTATGACACATAATGAGGAGATTGTTAATTAAAATATACACATTATGGGATATTACCCATAAACGGTACATATGAATAATACTGACAATTTAAAGACTGCAGTGTACATAATTTATGCCATATGACAAACACTGCCAACTCTGCAGTCTTATGCAGAATTCACTGTTACTGTTTTTTTTACTTCAAGATGATTAAAAAGGTGAAATCGTTCACGTTTTGTGCTCATAAACCATGCTACTTTTTACCTTGTTTTTCACGCTAATTTTGTTCATGATGCGTCCCGTTATCCGATGCTCCCTGGGCAAACTGGGGACGAGCGGCCATCATGGGAGGCCTCTCTTCGATCAGGGGAGTGACGCGATCCTCAGAGGGAGCGGCTGACAGCTCACACGGGCTCAGTCCGTCAAGCTATTTTCATTTTCACTGCTTTACAGGCATGAACGGGAAAGACCCCACGGCCAGATGGGCAAAGCCTTGGATTTATTTTTGTAAATTATGCTTGTTTTCTTGACCCCTAATTCTAAATGTTACCCTTTGATAAATATCCCCTTGAGGCTACTGACGTTTCTGTGGAACTCAAGTCCCACGCAGTTCTGAGAATCGATTTTTCCCACTCTATCCCAAGCCCTGGAATATCATAATGCGGTGTGTCATAATGGCATTCCAAGTGACTGTTCTCCCTGGAGCGGTGATCGGAGACTTGTTCAGGGGGACACAGAGCTCTTTGTGCCTGCCTGTTCCCGGTGACCCTGCCAGTAGGGGGCGCCCATCCCTGCTCTCTCTTGTTCTGCAGTTAACTTTCCTTGGCCTCCTTTCCTATTGTTACTTCTGCATTATGTTCCCATCTCTAATCTTCCGGGCCAAAGAGTCTGGACGGCACGGAAAGAGCCCTCAAACTATGGCCGTACCAGGCTCTGATCACTGTCTGTCCACGTGGGGCTCCTCCCCGGGGATTAGCGATGGCCACACGCCTGGATGACCGGCGCTACGGCGGATAAACCCAGGCACCAGCGCTGGCAAAGAAGGCAGGGGAATACAGAGGGGGGAAAGCACAAAATCTGCCATGAAACTTAATCAAAAAAAAGGTCATGTTGGGGAGTGAGGAACAGATTAAATTAGCATAGTATTAGATATGGAAAATGATTTCTGTCAAAATCATCCTTACCACAATTATAATATGTTAATTACGTATTTCATTAAGGAAGTTGATTATGGTTCACAGATGAAATCATGCAGGCGACGACACCTGGAAGGAGGCATTGAAGCCCGAAATCACTCTCTCTCTCTCTCTCTCTCTCTCTCTCTCTCTCTCTCTCTCTCTCTCCCTCCTTCTGTCCCCCTGTTCCTCTTCCTCTCTTTCCCCAGTTCCCTCTATCTCACACATCTCTTCCTGCTTTCTGTCTCTTTGCTTTTAAAGAAAAGAGAAAAAAATATCTTCATATTACTGTGTGACGTCAGACATACCTAATATACAGAATTACCCATTAATGATACAGATTAACATACACCAAACTATTCAAAACTGGTTCAGGGTCACTAACCTGCTAAAAAATTTAGACCCCTGTTTTATAACCAGTCCTAGCTGAATTATTATACAGGGCAGAAGTGTTTCCAGTCATTTCCTGGTTAATCCTAAAGGGAACCAATAAACTAGGGTCTGAAGGTGTGTTCAGCCAATGGCTGACTTGTAGTGCAAGATAGTCCCACCTACCTTTGGTTTCAGTTTTAAATTGTGCTGTATAGAGGGTTCAGAAGGGCAAGTACTGCTCTTTGTTGGATAACGGCACTTAACCAACATTCCTTGAATATCAAGTTGTTTAAATTGGTTCCTTTATAAGCCAGCAGGTTAGTACAAGCTGGCTGTTTTTGTTGGCCTTGCTGTACGAACGCGGCATGATCTTCCATGACGGCCAGCTTCTAGAAGTTTGAAATTACCTAATTACAGGGGAGTGAAGCCACCTGTTGATCGGTAAGAAACTGGCCAGTTCAACCCCGTTGTATCGCAACTCTAAAATCTGCAGACTTCCAACCAAAGTGGGGTTAAGTAACCCATGATATCAAATTATTACAATAGTAAATATTCAGAAATCTCATGTATTACAACAGTGAGCAAGTGCTATGATTCATTATGGGCTGGTTTTTGGTTCTGTTTGTGCATCCCACGGCTGCTCTTATTGCGTTTACTGATCCAGCCACCAGCAGGTCATTACCAGCATCAAGAAATCAATGGCTTCAGGGATAGGAGATTCAAAATGGGGCCCATGTTTCCACAGAGGAGAAGCAAGATGGACGCCGGAGATAAAGAAAATGCAGTCAATATGCAGAGCCTGATCACACCACCCCTTCATATCGGCCAGAGGAAATGGACAAACCACACCCCCCACCCCACACCATTGTGCCAGAATCAGAGATCAAATGCTGAGTTATAAAGCAAACGGTTAAAGAGCCGCAGTGAGAAAAAAAACACTCAAGGTCTCATGGGAGACATTACCTTCTTCATTATTCTGCTGATTGGCCTTATTTCATTCCAGGATTCCGGAATATTCCTTCAGACGCCTGATGAGCGACTTCATGAATACACCGAATAATCAGACAGCACTGGGCCGGCACTGATTAGAAAGGGGAACACGCAGGAAGCTTCCTCCTCCAGAGAGAGGGGGAGAGAGTGAGAAAGAGAGAGAGGGGCCCCTGGAGTGGGGGCCATTATGACCCCCCCCTTATGTTCCATGCCTGCAGTTATTAGCCCCATCCTTCACCTCAGACACATCCTGAGCTAACTGGTCATTTGAACTAAATACACAGATGCCGCAGAAAATGATACAGGCACATGCGCCCCCCCCACACACACGCGCCCGCACACACTGGTCACTGTAAGGGTGGCACTTCTGAGGCCTGCAGTTTTTTCTCGCCGCTCGCTGAGGAAGCCAGCAGGTCAGGCAGGCACTGGGCTAGCGGCGGCAGTAATGCGCGGTAATTAATTAGCGAAAGACGGGCAGCAGCCAGCGGGGCGGGGATGCGCCTGGCCTTCTGCACCTCGGCGTCTCAACACGAGAAAACGGAACCGTCGAAAAACATGGCCTCCCATATAAGGCCCAGGGATGCAAGTACAGGTAAATATTACCATCCATTAGCAATGTGGCTGGGAATACCCTAACTCACCCTTAGGCCCTGTTGGCCTTCAGTCTTGTCTAGGGGCTTGGGGAAGTTGCTCAGAAAAAAAGGAGCTACGTGAAAAGCTGAGGGTAGATTCTTTTCAAGATCTTGATAAGGAAATGAAACGATAATACTCATATGTGCATCCCTTCGGGGTAGCGTTTCTGTCGTGCGGCCGATAACCGAGCACGCTCACACGCGACGTATCGTACACGCTAACGTTACCGCTCGATTTTGTATGTAGCTAAAATGTTGTGACATGCTTTTCCAGGCTGCTTTTATGTTTTCATTATTCGGATTGTTTTGAGATTAATCAGGGGTTATAATTTCATCACAGGAGGGAGACCGGCGCTTCGGAAAACACGCCGCTGTGGTTTAGTCGGGAACAAAAACATCCCTTTAATAATTATGGAAAGTAACAACATGACATATTTTTGTAATTACTATGAAAAGTATTATTTTTTGACAAATAGCACTAATTATTTTGCTGGAATGTCCCTGCAGAATGCATATCCAGAACCATGATCGATATCGTCCATACCACCCATTTTCTTCCTGGCGTTATTTAGGAAAATAATATTAATAAATACTACATGAATTATTAATAAGCTATAAAGTAAAAGTTTGTTAACAAGATTAGTATTATCTAAGTCTAATTATTGTGTTGCACCAAAGATATGCATAAAAGTCATATTAATGCTGCCTCTTTTAATATCAGGTGAAAGTTTTGAAAATGTGGTTAATTTTTTTACTCTCCCCCATAAGCCCATGAATCTTTGGCATTTTATGTAAAGCATATAAACGATTTTACACATTAGTAGCAGCTAACAAGCTATAAACCAGAAAGATTACACTGTACTACATATCCTGTGACTGCTGTGACTCTAAGGGAAGATGTTAAGGTTGAGATAACTTGATAATTACTTATAATTAAATCACTATAGCCATTTGAATAGTGTATCTTTGAAATTTGGTTTGTGAATTAGGGCTACTGGATCAACTCATTGCATTTTAACATCTCCTGACACTCTTGTGTGCGACATTTGGTATTGTTCTGGAGAATTTAAGTAATCGTCTCCGATGTGAGTGGGTCAGATTCTTCCATTACTCAGAAACGCTCAGGGCTACGAAACTATGAGTTTAGTATTAAGGACACATAGCAAGCGTATAATAATATTCAGAAAACAGTCCATTTGAATAAACTGCTTCCACATAATAGATTAAACTTTCTATTGGCTTGTACAGCATCAGTGTATAGGAGTAATACTGTAATTTACTGTACATCAGATAAGACATATTTAGCATATATATTTAGTATCTATATTCTCATACAAAGCTGTGAAATAAAAGACCGTCATTTCATTACATGATGGGTTTATTTCATCAGTTTAGCTTGTCATTATATCAGCAAACTTTAATGGAAATATACCCACGGCGTCACACCTTTTTTTAATTTATTATTTTTTTCTTCCTGCACGCTCGCAGACGCAGATTTCACACGCTGACAAAAACGACAGATGACAGAAATAAAGTGCGTGTGTGTGGGTGCAGTGTTAAGCGGGACAGCTGTCCGCATTGTCTCAGTCTTCAGTATGCGCTTCACTTCTTGACTTGCGATGGCTAGCTGTCTCCCAGGCAGTGTGAAACACGGAGATAAAAAATCAAAATATGCAATATGTGGGAGATGTTAATTTGCCCATAAATGGCAACCGAAAGAGGAATTTAAATATGTCTGTATATGTCAGCTCCAACTTCTCTAACTCCTTTTACTGGAGGTTTCCGACCAATTCTTGAGCTCTCAGAAATGTGCTAATATTCAGAAATGGAAATAACAGCGACATCCAAAGAAAATCACCATGAATTCAGGGTCGAACTCAGTCATCTATCTCTCATCAGCTATATTATTACTATTATTATTCTAATTGGGCATTGCATGTGAACTGCCAATGACCCAACTCAGTATAACAGCTAGGTGGAAACATCTCAATGAAAACAAGTAACACACCTGTACCTGACAGGAAGAAACCTAAATTTAACACTTCTGCAACGCCTCTTCAACACTGCCATCAGGATTGAACTGCATGTTACCCTGACGTCTGTCCCAATCCGCACTCTGGATGGTACCGTTCTGTCGCACGTATCGCATATAAGGTCGCATAAACGATGCACGCGCTAATATTCAAGGTTCTCTTTCAACTATCAAATGTGTTCAGGGAAGACATGAAATGTTGACGTTCTTTGTTCCATTAAGGCTAACATATAAACTGGGGCGAACAAATATCACTTCTTTCCGTGCCGTACAATAAAAATCTAAATCTAAGTCTGCCGTATGTCCCAGCTACAGGATCAGACTTCCTGAAGGGAACATTTGTCTTTCTTGGTCCCAGAGGGCTTCAGGCTGACTTCGGCACTAAACTGACACGCGGCACAGAAGATAGATTCTACCTTGAGAACAATGCATGGCCCCTTTCCTATGTGCGTATGGGGTTTTTCTGACGAGGACTCTGGATTGGGTCAGGGCAAGGAAAGGGACAGTGACCCTGCCAGATGAGGGTGCAGGGGTCGCCGCGTGCTATAGAGGGTGTCATCCGGCCTGAAGGGGGCGCCAGGGGGCCTTTCGGGAGGGCTGGGGAGTCGGGAACGCTCAGCGGTGGTGAGTCACCCTGTCCCTTTCTCAATCATGCAGATGACTCCAGATGGCTGTTTGGGCAAAATGGGCAGGAGACTATAATCATCATCATTACTGGGTAAAGGCTCGCGACGTGAACAGATCTGTCAGCAGGTAATGCAGCCAGGGATCTGCGCGCTTCGCTACTAGCGGGTGATTTGCGAGCGGCCGAGGTGTTCCCGCATTTTAAAAACGCGGCACAGAAACACATCGGCCCTTGTAGATTAAGTTCAGCTACGTGTCTGGTCCAGCGCGGAGGGCCGAGGACTGATGTGCAGTCGGCAGCACTTTCCTGTTCGCAGACGTGGGCATTAAGGTGATGCCCCTCACCAGCCCGCACCCCCCCCCCCCCCCCCCCCCACGTGAGCCAAGCCACGGCCACACTGTCCGGCGTAACTTTGAACGACGATCGACCCGGTGAGTTCCATTGTGACCTGCTGATAAATCTGGCCTGGAGGGGGAATGGAGGGCTAGGGGGGGTGGGGACAAGGCCACTCGCCAACATTAAGCCCTCCGGTGCTCAGTGGATGGAAACGGACCCCCCCCAATCTAGCTCACAGACACTTAACCAGCCACAACCCACCTGACATCTCACTGAGTATAGTAAGAAAAAAAGTGAAAAAACACATTGGCTTGCTGCCATCATTGTGAATTAAAACAACCGTTCTATACATCTGTCGCTCAAAACCAGACACATTATTTATTTATTTCTTCTTATGAAACAAACAGAAAATCACAATTGTAATTAACAATTACAATTGTAATTGTAATGAAATGGAAATGAATTGTGCTCTGTGATGGGTTGACGCCCCATACTGGTTTATTCCCTGCCCGGGCTTGGAATAGACTCTGGACCCCCACCACCCTGGATGGACGGATGGATGGATGGATGGAATTTAGTCTTTTAAATACTCAAGGCTTCGATAGTGCCGATTACAGAAGTGAAAGCAGTAATGTCATCCTCTCCCAGCAGTTCTGCTATGACACCTCTGCTTTAACAAGGAACCTGGTATCACTGTCACTGTGATTAGGGAACACCACCCCCACCAGGGCTTCATAAGCAGGGTCGCCTACAAGGCCCCCTCTAAGCTAGAGTGCCCCCTGGTGGAGATCCCCAATCTGTTTGTGCCCAAAGGAAGCCTGTGGAGCGTGAGCATGCAGAGTGTGTTTCTGCTTCACATGTGCTAAACCCTTGAAGGAAAATGGCTGACGTGTCCAGAAGGACCTTAAAGTTCTTGGGAAAACTCTTTGGTTTGCTCAAAGGGAAGTTATGATCAGCAGAGACTGGAATAACTTTACAGTAATCTTACAAAAAACATTTAATATTTTTGTCATCGCTCTTTTACCATGCAGTTTAAAACAAATATTGTCATAGGCGCTCTTCTGCGGTGAATCCCGGCAACTCCTACAGATTCCTGGAGATTTAGGCTGTCTGCTGCCTTGTTGATTCAGCTGACAGAACCTCAGCGCTTGGTCAGTGCCTAACACAAAGGAACATGTTTTCCATTACTATCGGGATCTAGAGTCTGCCCAGTTGCATTGTGGGAATTCAAGAACTGTGTTACAGTGTCTCATTTTAAGTGGCTATTACATGTAAATTGTTCATATGAATGCATAGCGACTCCTTACTGAGATCCAGCGTAGAGGATGTGGTCTGGACCAGGGTAAGGACATTGTTTGGAATTTAGTCACCGAAGGGATCAATATTCATTCCTTTAATAATACTGGGTTTTTCTCCCAATCTGATATACAGTAGCCAGTACTTCTAATCATTTTGCTCCACAGAGAACAGATCCCTGGACTGGGGTTCCGCGTTAAACTGACCCAGACTCTGCTCATTCAGCACATGGGGAATCAGTGGCCATGGGAAAGGTCAGCTCAGGAGTTAAGGAGCTGGGATCCAGGGTCCCTGGCTGGCTTGATCCAGGAGGTCCGCAAGTCAATCCATCAGCGACGGTTCCCAAAGGCTGCTCTCAGACAGTGTGCAGCTCACCAGAGGTCTGGATGGCCCGCCGGGAACACAGACCATCCGTCAGCTGGCCACCCGACCCGACCTCCTTCTCACCCCGAGCCCCTTCGCTCAACCCTAACAGGGGTGTAAAGCTGGTCTGGGTCAGGGCCCGGGGGTCAGACAGGGGTGGGGCCACACTGCAGAAGTGTGTGTTATTGTCCACAGATCTAATTTTGGCTTGTGGATGAGATGGCTGTTTTTTTTTTTTTTTTTACACACAATTTCACATCTGCTGCTGGAATACTGATGTAATGTTGCTGGAGATGTAGCAGGACCTCTTAACTCCACACAGCTGTGCCCAGAAAAAGAAAGGAAACAATAAAAGCAACATTCCGTCTCATGGTGTCCCCAGCACCCACTGCTCAATATATTAGCATAATGGCGATCGTCGTTATTGGATTCGGAGTCAAACTAATGAACAGCATTACCTTGCTAATTGTAATCTCCCTGCCAGCATCGTAACGCATTGTGTGGGAAATGATGTCTGTCCCCTGACTGGTATGACCCGTAAGCTTCCCCCTAACCGTCCATCTTGGATGCCTAGCTAAAAGGGCAGCCATGTTTTGTGTGTAAACTGATTGAGTGTGGTAATGAACGACAGGACACTGCATGCAGACCAAAGGCACATCAATCAGGTCCGAAATGAAACCCGAACAATTTTCATCAAAACACCCACCATTCATCCCTTGTTTTTGCTTCCGTTCTGCCCATTGAGTTTGAATTATTTATCTTTTATTCATACACTCTCTCACGTCTCCATTGTAAACATTTTGTTACAGTGCAAGCCCCTTTTATACGTGCGCGTGCTGCAGGAACTTTACCATTTGTTAAATACCCCCCTCCACCCCCTCCACCC
>JAODUD010000046.1:6334755-6347143 GCA_026784285.1 Stomatorhinus walkeri | reverse complement strand
TGTCTAGCAAAAGGACCCTCGCGTAAGTGCCAGGACCCTGCTGACAGTGGCCTCAACTAACCTGTTGGCTCTGTATGCAAACTGTAGAGCAGAGGTGGGAATCCTACCTGTTGAGGGCAGGTAGGGGTGCGGGATTCCGGAATGACCTTTCAATCAGCCAATAACAGCGGGTCCCTATGACTGGAGCTGAGAACCACTGTTTTATTATTGGCTGGTTGAGAGGTCATCCCAAAGACCTGCACTCTCACTGGCCCCCCGTGGATCAGGTGCTGTTCTGAGCTGGTCTGTGATATATTTAAGGAGTGTCTCGCCATGGAACACAGCGGAACATTGAAAACAGCAAATAACAGTATTTTACTCCTTGGGTCCGTGAATTTAAACTTAGATGTGACATACTCATTAGTTTTTCTTCTATTAATACAGACACACAATAACAAACATCAAACATTACTGCCTAAAGTAGTAACAAATCAAAGTAAAATGAAAGAATCCTCCCTATTGCTTTTTTATTTTATTATAATCCTGTTTTTAACTCACCTTGATTTGCGGAACATCCTCTGAACAGCGGTATTATGTAGAAGATGCTGATTATCTGTGCAAGTGCCAAATGACTCATTGTATCTTGGTCTAGCTTGTAAGCTAATAATCTCACTGTTTTCACATGTTAGACAGTGAGCCATTCATTTTATAATGATGGCAGTTTCATCATCTGGTGTGAGCTGGAAGCCACGCTTGATGCCTTGCTGTGTCTCCTTGTGTACAGAACACGTACACATATCTCCAAATGTTCTACCTTGCTCATAATACGAACTCGAAAAATTATTTAATTTTAAAATTGCTTCGTTAATTGCTTAACAGATGCTGCTTTGCAAATGGGGTCCTGAGTTTACATCTAATCCATTTAAACTGCTTGAATATTCCAGTGAAGCCATACCTTTCGGAAGGGTTTTGTAAAGCAGCTGTCCCACTCCTTGGATCTGAACCTGCGACCTTGTGGTCATACATCCAACTCTTTAATCGTGTGAGCCAGCTGCCATCTATTAAAGATTAAAGTGCCAACATATTCACAATAAATTAGTCATAATACAGAAAATGGGTGCATTAGGATTCAATAGAAAATGACCAGATGACCGCCAAAGTCTGTTTTGGGGACCAAACGTTCTTGGGTGTAGTTTCTGTGGTTTTTCGCCAAAAGATCCAACTTATGTTACCATGGAACTCATGGAAGCAGGTGATCCCCAGAAATCCGACGGGGTTCACAGCTGCTCTTTGGTGGTTTCTTCTGCTGTCCACAATCACTCATCATCTCCACCGACAGGACCTGAATAGCTCATCAATCTGCTACGCAATTAAATTGATTCACTTCATAAATTTTAACGGGACATCCCTAGAGAGGGAGTGGTCGGACAATGTAATACATTCACCATGGATATCCCTTACATTCCACAGCCAGTAAATAATCGGCAACAGTGCAGTTAATGGTACATCAATTAAATAAATTCAGCAGTGCTGGAATAAGAGGGAGACTGAGGGCAGGGCCTGAAGGTGCAATGGCTGATCAGTCACTCCCTCACTTTAAATTCAAAAGGCGGATCTGCACTGCAGGTGGACGTCCAGTTTATATAATGGAACAGAAGTACAGATTCTCAAGCGTGTTTCCTTGAAGCACAACTCAAAATGTATAAAATCACATATTTATATCAGGGCTCTTCAATGTCGATTCCAAATCCTGGCCTTGTTTTCAGTTCTCCCCGGTAGTTAGTTTAATAATTACTGATTCTGATTGGCCACTGAAGCTTCACACCTGGCTCACAGTTAAAGGAAGGATGGAAAATCAGCAGGGCTTGGAGCTTGAGGGCCACAATTAGAATATCACAGATTTAGTCTTTATTCATTTACCTGAAACAACTTGCAGTAGAAGGACTGCAATTCTTTATGTTTGCTTGTAGGGACTGGGACCCACAATCTCTGCATTCTTAGCTCAAGGCTCTACTGCTTGAGCTAAAGGAGCTGCCAAGCGTGTCTGTAGCGTTTGTCTGTTACCCTGCTTTCCCCTTTGTTCATTGTTTCTTTTCGTTATCATTTTATGTCTTAGTCCGGACCACACAATCCATTCATGCCATCACAAGGCAA
Organism: Stomatorhinus walkeri; assembly: GCA_026784285.1. Classification (NCBI taxonomy): domain Eukaryota; kingdom Metazoa; phylum Chordata; class Actinopteri; order Osteoglossiformes; family Mormyridae; genus Stomatorhinus; species Stomatorhinus walkeri. The sequence goes on along the minus strand of JAODUD010000046.1, from coordinate 6,345,010 downwards.
TCTGCTTTGTAAATAAATGTCTGAAAGGAGAGACAGGAAGCTCTGGGAATCCACAGGTGTGGAGAAACATCACAGCAGTGAAGGAAATGCTGCTTAACGTTCCTTTGGGATCCTAAACCTCACCTGCACATTTTCCATTGCCCTGCTGTCAATAACATTACCTCACGACCCATCACTCACAAAGCGGCTAAAATAATTCGGTCCTGTCAGGTCAGACAAAACTAATCCTGACATGATAACAATGTTGTTCAGAGCCTGGACAGCCAGGATAAAGTAAACGTCAATCGAGCCCAAAGTGTGGCTTCTGTATGAGATACCTTCCAGTAACCCCATAAACATACAATATTTTTCAGCTATTTGCTTCAAAAGTCATAAACATGCTTCCTACAATTATGATTTTTACATTACATATATATTTCTATTATATTTTATTAGTTGTTTTTGTGTCTAATATAACCACGATTGTTGCTTCTGCTGATGCTATGCATGTAATTCACAATTAGCTTGTGGGACAATGTCTGTTTTGGCGTCTCTAGCTAGCAGATTAGTGATCAAGTAATTAGCATTAAATTACCCGCAGCTGTGTGTCTAACATTTAAGGACAGGTGTTCATGAGTTTGTGAGCACTTTTCTTTGTTTATTAGGAAGGAGTGACTGCACAATGCTGTCAGCCTGTCACCAAACACAAATGTGGCATCTATGCTGGATCTATTCAGAAACATTGGTAGATTTCCAGATACATCTAAATAAATTAATCTAAAGATTTTAAAAATAATCTTAAATTCTATAAATTATTTTCAGATGTATTTCAACTAATGTCAGATACACATTATTTGGCAGAAACAATTTTCTATCATCATTCAATAGACAGGAAGTGATTACAAGATATCCTTAAATGGATATGGCTTCATAATTCTAAACGTACTGTATATCTGTAATTCAACTCTAAGTGTCCCTAACTTTATTAAAGATACAAATATATTGTGCTCTCATTGAAGATATCTCTGAATCGATACACGTTGCCTGAACACAAACTGCCCCTTTAAGGTTGCGAGTTGGCCGAACCTTTACAAAGAGATAAGCATAGAATTATAGCCAGAATCCTGGAGAGATTTGTGTCCGAGCTTTGATTTAAAACGGTAATTTAAGGTTAGAACAGGATCTGAAACTGCCCTCTTAAGTTACACGGAGGACTTGGTGGAATACAGCTGGGTGTAAAGTTAAAATGTAAAACCCATCATGTCAGCTAGAGCTGTACTGTCTCTACACAATAAAAGGTGATTTATTTAGTGTTGGGGGGCTGTCAGTGAAACTGTGGTTTCCGTAAGGTTTAATTTATACTTAAATTGCCTTTGCTGGAGATACGCATCCCAGGCACGGAATGGAAGTCAGCACGTGTTTTTCTGATGCCTGAGTGGATGTTTCTCGAAAAAAGCACCCCCCCCCCCCGACTAAGATGGCCCCTCTTGGACTGAACCATAATGCCCTACTCTGCCAGCCATTACCTTCCTTTGGGGGGGGGGGGGGGAGTTCTGTGATCATCCTGGGCACATGGAGGGAGTAATTAATGAGAATGACAATTATACCCCTTTCTCTTAATTGATCAAAAACTGTCTCAGCAAGTCTGAAAGGTATTTTAAAAATCGCAGTTTTACATATTTACTGCTGCTGTCACGCAGGAAATTTAATAAGAATACCAAGCTTGCCGCCCGCTTCCATAATTGCTTTCAATTAGACGCTTCTGCTGATTATATACTGTGGCAACACTTAAGCTGACTAAATAGCTAAATCTGCGTAAATAGGTCATCTGTTTAAAATGAATTGCTTGTATTTATGGATTTCCTTTATCACTCTTACCAATTCTAATGATTTGGCAACAGTTATCACGAAACACTTAAACACTGACCCTTGGCTGCTAATGACTAAATACATCATAATGCAGAATTTTTAAGGCAATATGACTGAGATACACCTTTCCTCAACATAATAGATTTACTTTCACAACCATACTAACTGTATATTAGTCAATTAACACAAATTACCAAAGATCTTAATATTAACATCCTAATTAGCACCAAGTGTAAACATTCGCTTTGTTCCATTAGCAATAATGCCATTCTTCCAAGTCACCCGTTTGTCATTGTGTGCCATTGTTTACAGTTCCATGAATGCATTCAGTCCATACAAAGTGTGCTCTCTAGGAGAACGCCTCATCTTTTACAGTGTCGACAACTGAATTTAATGTCCTTGGCATGTAAACGTCCCGGCACGCCTTTCACATTCAATAACAAACCAAATCGTCAAGGCCAGCGGACAGAAGTCACTTAGTCTCCATCTAGCCCAGTATTCACACTGACAAAGTCTCAGCCCGTTTGGATTCCAGGCTGCACCAGGCCCAGGGTGGGGGGGTAACAGTGCTTGTTCAGATCAGAACTGTTTTTTTTCAACACCTCATATTCTTACCCTCCTTTACAGTTGACTGATCAGCAATCAACGGCAGTTTGTTTCAATGAGGTACAGTGGCAGTAACGTCTGATCTCGACGCCGGCCTGCCGGATGAGGCGGACTGTTTGCCTCTCAGCTGAAGTCTATGTGGGACGTCACAGGAAAACGCTCCTGTTGAAACTGACAGCTGTCAGCTCTCTCCATCTCACAGGCAGCCTCACGGTCTTGTGCTTACCAGTAGCCCTTGAAATTACTCTGGAAACTCTTGCAAACAGAAGTGGCCCGAGCGTACACAGAATTCCGCGCGACTCTGTAAAGAGGCTACTGCCATTAGCATGGCGGCGCTGGCACGGATCTGTAACCAGGTTATCAATTTTAAGCCCTGGATGGCCCCTTCGTGAAAAGACACGGCTTCACCCGAAACACTCCACTCCCATCCCGAGATGTGAACGGTGAGCCTCTTAAGATCAAAGCATTAAGTCAAAAGCAAAATAATAGCAATCATTTGCTAGTTATGAGTCATTTAATGATGGAGTTTCTGTACGAGAACGCTAGATGCGAACATTCAGACTTTGCACTTAGTCACTGACCTAGAAAATGAAAGAATTGCACCGGCCTTGTTGTTTATTCCTCAATAAACAATGTAAAATATTAGGAAGTTTTAGGAGACAGGATGGTGATGGGTGGTTTATGTTGAAATGCAGAGTGATTACGAGGTATTTCAGCTTATGGGATGGAAGAGAAAAGCTTCCAGATATTTCCCTGCCCAGCTGGCACTAAGAACTTCAGTTAAAATGGTAGCAAGTGCTTTATGTCAGTCTCTTCTCCCTGACCTCAGTAAGTGTTTCACATGCAGCACACCCTCTGGTCTTTGTAGGATACAGTTTCCCCCAGGGACTTCTCTGAATGGACCTCTAGTTGCTCACTTTCTATTTGTGGATGCTCCATGGACCAGAAACTTAAAGCAGAACCACGGCCTTGGTGCCCATTTGTTACGACGCTATCCCCCCCCTCGTGAGGCTACAATCTGAGATCGTTCTCTAGGGCTGAGCAGTGCAGCAGAGGGGTTTGCAGATGGATGAGGAGAGGAAGGGCTAATGATGTCCTCCCAACTTTCTCATTCCTGCTTATTCTCACTGCAGTCATCCAGAAGCTCCATAGGAAGGCAGAGTGTAACTATCACAGCCGAGAGCCTATTAGCTAGGAGGTGTCATGTGACTGCCCTGCCCCATGTGACCGCCCTGCCCAGTTATGTATTTAATGCTTTATTCCTTCTTTCTCATTTCTTTGATTTAATTATGGTCTCCAGCAGCCAGTTATGTATGTCCATCTGTGTGGCATCAAGCAAACTTATTCTAGAAGTCTTCTTTGTTTCTGGATCTGGTATAAACAGGAGATGTATTTGCAAATTAAGGAATCGGCCATTTTGAGATACCTTAATCAGTCCCACATGCTCACATGACACCCCAAAGTGCATTTCCCCGCCTTTAACAACTAACGACTCTTCATCCAGATGTGAGAATTCACAAATGCGAAAATCTCCTTAAACACAAAATGTATTTATAGCGTGATACACATGTAGCCCCAAACCCTTCCGTCAGGGCCTCTCTCCACCTCATGAATTCAGTTGCAGCTTTTGGTCCTGCCAATTACCAGTCGGAACAAGGCCCTAATTCCCACCCCTCTTTCCAGGAGCCCCTCCCATGACAGTAGAAATCAAAGAAACATCCAGAAGAAAATAAATGGAAAGCATATTAAAGGCATTGTTACCACTGGGACCTGTACATGCACATCAGCGTACACAAAAGTAAGCTCTGTCGAATCTATAAGTAAAGAATTTACTTTGCCTCTGAGTGAGAAAGATTAGGCTGCAAGGCAGTTGATTTATGGATGGCAAAAGCAATCCCTTACAGTGTGTGGAACAGCCATGTCTCCTGTTTAATTCCCAACATTCCCTGTCTGAAAGCCCTCGATACCCCGTTCGCCCTGAGGTATAATGTTTGATAATATAACCACTGCTTCTGTCACCGCTTTCTGTGCGAATGCATTATAAGGAGCCGACAACGCTAAAGATTTATGTACGAGTATGGAAAATAAAAAAAAATCAGCATTGATTAAAAGCCCTAGATAGACCGTCCAATACCGCCCAAAGAACATCAGTTATTTTGCATTTTGACACGCCGATTGATAACTCATAAACGCAAGCAGGAATGACAAATGCAGATGGAAACTGGCTTTGACAAAAGCGATAACAGCATCAGTCTCATGGGGAGATGGAGGTATGGGCAGGAGCTGTTTAAAATATTTAATCATTTTATGAAGGCTGCAAGATGTAGTTTGACCCTGAAGGAGTGTGAATGTCATATGGATCAGAAATTGCCAAGTCTTTGAAGTGAAAATATAAGCTGTATTATAAAGGATCCTCCTCGACATATTTTAATTTCCAGACATGATTTTTTTTTCTTGTTGGAGTGTATGTAAAAAAAAAAAAAAAAAACATCTATTTCAAGACAATATTGGTGAAATACAGGTCTCATAGAGCAACATGGAATTTCTCAGGAGGCTTTTTTTCTACTGGAGTTATTATTTTACATTAAACAGTAATAAAGGGAAGCTGATGTGTAACGTCTTGTTATCGAAGGGACTGGAACAGTATGAAATACTAGAGCCGATATTCTGCATACCAATTGAAGAGACACTGCCAAGACTCAGGCCTACAAGACAACAAATGTAGCTAAAAGTGGCATTTCTGTTCTCCCACTTCTAGCTGGAGGGATTTTATCATACAGTGGAGTTTAGAATGCATGCATCTGCCAATAAACCTGGCCGTTCATCAGTCGGCTTGAGCAGTGTTTTCTAATACTGTGTCCTGCTACATTATTGGAGGAGCTCAGCAGTCACATGACAAAAACCAGCCCATCAAGTTTCCACCTTTTGCACTGTGAACCACATTCCCAAATTCCACGGTGGACACATCATATGTTTGCAAGGAAATGCCTGTAGAGTCATAAAAAATAAATCAGACTTTCATTTTCCAATCTTCAGCTCCCTTTTCCAAAAAATAGGAAAAACATGGAAGCAATGAACTCAAAGATGATGTCATTCTTTCTAAGTTTAAGACCATAGGTGTTAAATGTTACCTAAGTCAGGATCTCGGACTATCAACAGAATCGATAAATTTCAAAGTGCCGTGTGCGGTTTTTATTCGTTACTAAGCCCATTTGCCATTGGCATGTCAGTCAATATTTATTTATTCATCCTGCTATCAAGACAACAGTATCTCCTTCAACAATGAAAGGACATCTAGAATTAATATGTTAAGAGGTAAGGGTTTCCAGACAGTGACATCACCCTCTTAGAGACAAGTCTTAGAGACTGTTTAGCCTTAGATGTGAGTTGATTAAATAATACTTTATTAATAATACATCTATCCCAGGTCTTTAAAAGTGCCATTAAATATGGAAGCTTTCAGAAATGATTGGGATTCACAAGGCCTGTGTTTTTAACTTCTTACATGGCAGTCTATGGTAACTACACCCCCACTGCTGTAGCATATAGCCCCCAGAACAGAACATTCGCAATGGCCATTATTTAGTGCTGTTTTGGGGGGAATTTTCATGGCCCTGCTGTGTATGTATCATGACCCTTGGGTCGCTCAGTTCAAACATGCCGTAGTGGTCAAATTCGGTCCTCCTTGCTAAGCTCCACAGTATTATGAACCTCACTTATTACTGAGTATTATTTATACGGTAAGTAACAAAAAAACACACAGAATGGTATAGTTTAATACCGAATGTATAAACCAAATAATGATGGTCTGGAAGTAACCCTGTCACCTTGTCTGAGTATGTGTCAATATCGTGTCAAACCCGGCATTTCTGCTGGCATTAAATGCATGAGTTGCATTAAGATGTATAAACCAAGTACTGTTAAGCACATAATTTTACATGTCTAAAGGCACTAAATTGGACTTGTGAACAAACTCTTCAACATCTATCGACCCAGTGGGAACCTCTTATAGCTAAGGAATTGTATTAAAATTTTCCAAAAAGCAGGTGTGTATCCTGCATATGAAAAACTACTTAAATTATCTGTAAATATAGTAAAAAATAATACTAAGGGGTAAATGCTGTAGGTCTGGCAGTGTTCATACTTTAACAGAGCAGTAGTATAGTTAATAACCTCTTGGCTAATATCTGATAAATTAAACAATGTAATTTATGTATACTTTTTTTACAGAATTATACCCCCTTGCAAAGAAAAAGTAGAGTTACATATCTCCATCTCATTGATCCCATGGCCTATAGCTTATTATTCAGTTACTTAAAATAATTTTAATAAATTGTTATCAGTGATGCAGACACAGCCACTACACATTGGTGTCACACATTCGACAGCTGAATAAGAAGCATTCCTGAAAAAAAACAAGAAACATTAGATTTACTTAGGCCTGGGGACTCCAAACGTTCATCATTCTTACCTGGCAAATTGGTATTTATTTGGTATTAATATACAAATGGATGCATCACCATAATCAGAGGCGTGCAGGGGCCTACTGCGCCTCACTAATAACATAAAACACCATCATCTTTTCAAAAACCTTGTAACTGCTACATTTCTGACAGCATGGTGGAAAATAAAAAAAAAATGATTTAATTTTGTTATAACCCCCAGCAAATACAGCCCCATATGGCAAAACGCAGACTTCCTAACAGATAAGACACCACTCGTAAGCACTAAATGGATGGAATGAAGGGTTATATACTTAGACCTGCTACTTGAAAACAAAGCATCCATTAGCTAGCAGGACACTGTCCAGAGACACACCATTAGGAAGAGTAATATTTACAATGTATCTAACTTAAGAGCTTGATAATTAGTTAATGTAGCTAACGACTCTTTAAAGTCACAACCATATATTGAAGAAATCAACAAAGAAATCAAAGATTAACTCGAAGAATATCGAGTCAAGTTATTCCCACCAGTGTAAAGGTGAGTGGAAATATTTACAGAATAACTAAAACTCATGGGCAATTAATCCAATATGAGATTAAGCACCTAGTGAAGGACGCGATGCTGGACATGGGCCTAATGCTGCACTCCTCTTGCACACCCTCTGAACATGCCCTCCAGTCTACAGAGATAACAATTTCAGTTCTGGAAAATAAACATCCAGACCATGATTTACTTTCAACCAACCAGTTGAACATAAAGAGTCACAGTCACAGAGTACTCAGTTGGTTGGTTGAAAGTAAATCATGCTCTGGATTTTTACTTTCTGGACATGAAATTTCCAGCTCTGCCAGTCTACAAGTTTTAGCAGCATGTCACAGCCGACGTGTCACATGCGGCACCCACCAACCCCTTCTCTGTGGGCACTAGGGCACCCATCAGATGGAGTTCTTATGGCATTTTATACAGCTAACAATTCTTTGAAACTGGAATACTGGAGACTATCCCTCCATCACACTAAATTTGAGCCCCCTGACAAACCACACGTAAAGGCTTGACAAAGCCAACGGACAGTTTCTCGAACCCTTTTTACTGCTCCTCAGGTCTTTGCTCCCAATCCATGCACACACTGAAATGTTAAAGCTATGGTTTGCGATTTTAATTCGATACACATTTTGTCAAATTCAGCAAATTTCTCCTCACAGTCTGCTAGCTATCCTTTCTGTGTGTGCGCTATAAAAAAATCTGGTGTTTCGATGTTGCCCCAACTCATTAAATGGGAAATATCAAAGTGGCTCGGACTGAGCCATACAACACGATCCCATCCCTATCCTTCAGGCGTCCCTCTAAAACCACTCCCCCATCTCCTTTCTGCATGCCCCATCTGCCCTCTCCCTTTCCTGTGCACGAGCATGAATATCCCTGTTGCTGATTGGCTGGGCCAGTGTAGCTCGGTGGATGTCAAGCAGGATGGGCAATGTCAAGTAGGATGGGCAATGTCAAGTAGGAGGTGTTTATCACAAGGGGTGAGGCTTTTATAACAAGGGTTAGGGTTGGGAATAGGGTATCAGATGATAACAGTTATAAATCCCTCTCACGATGTTCCTCATACTCAACATTGCCCCCCCTATTCGACATTCAGCTCCTGGCTACAATGAGTTGCCTCTCATGGTTCCAGCTTGCTTTGGTTTTCCATTGCAGAAGGGTCGGCTTTGTAAAGGCGTTGCCAGGTTGGGAGAGCACCAGTGACGTAAAACGAAAGAAATGCATATTTACTGTTCATAAGGCGTACGTCATGATTCACTATGTGCTCATTTCTGATAGCAAGTATGAGATACTCGACTTTTTTGTCTTGTCAATGTGATTTTAATGTTTTTCATTTAAATTTGAATTGCGTTGTACCTGAATTGTGCTATATAAATAAATTTGCCTTGTTGTCTTATATTAGCATGAAATGCTAGTGGAATTAGCATGCGCTTGCCTAAATTTGCATTACGAATCCATTCCCATCAGCTGTTCGGCAATACTTTTTTAAGCAGCTGGTTGGAAATTTCCAAGTCTGAGTTACTGGAAGTGCATGAATACATTGTGATGTGCAATATTCCTAATAATGAATGATATATGCAAGTTTTTCCTTCAGGTAATCCATGCATATCGACACAGATGAGCGTTATATCCATGCACATCGACCCAATCAGATGGATCGGTTCAGGCAGGTGCAGGGCCGTATCATTGCAGGTATGGCTCCGGTACGGTTCTCATCATTTACAATGGAAACACTTCAGTACAGCTCCGGTACGGTTCTTAGTGGTGGTGGAAACGGACAAACACACAAAACGGACAGTGAGGAGAAATTTGCTGAATTCAAGAAAAAGTGTACTGGATAACATTTGCATATCTTACCTTTAATACTGAATGTATCTCTGTTTTTGTTCTATTGTGTCTTCATTTGTATCTGTTAAGCTGACTTCTGTTTATTCTTGTCTAGTGTTTTGTGTACTGTTGTCTATTTTGTCTAGTTTTGTGTAAAACGGTGATATGTAGTTATATGTAATTATGTCTAATGTGTACATATTTCATCCAGCTGATTTAGTTCCTAATGATCATTTTTCATAAAAAAAAAAACAGAAGATATGTGACAAAGATCTAGCTCTTTAATTTCGTTTTGATATTCAGAATGTTGCATTTTCAAAGCCCCCAAATCCGACTGATCTATAAATATAATGTAAAAATTGAGAAGACTTTGTTTCTACAAACAGCAGAAGAAGAGGAGCGCAGAAGCTCTAGGCTCTGAATGAGGGCTTAGAAAGAAATGACAACTAATTTCGCCATTGGGAGTAAGCAGCTGCTTGGCTGACATTGGACAGGTCCTCGCCTTAAACTTGACTATATTACAATTCCACTCAATATTAAAAACAATTATATGCACTTCATCTGCATGCCTAACCAACCATTTTTTTCTAATTATTTTTTTCATTAATTGCTGATCCGTATGCTGAACACAGCAAATTTTACGAGTATCCCTATTTATGATTATTTACCTGGTCATATAATACAGACATGGTCACCGCCATTGGCATAAAGGTAACTGACTCAGATTTAGCAGAAGAGGTCAACCAGTACTCACAAATGTCTTTTAAGTTTGAACGAACTTTGAAACGAATCGGTTCCCCCTTTTCCAAACACCACTCTGGAGAGATTTCTTTCTCTTTCACGGCGCACTAAAAGATGATGGAAGCTGCAGATTCCCGCACTGCAGCCGAGTGTCTGTGCAGTAATAGCTTTCTGGATGCGACTGCTCGCAGTGACATCTGTCATCTTGGTTTTTACCACCAACCCCCCCCCCCCCCCCAACCGC
>JAODUD010000046.1:6305718-6326523 GCA_026784285.1 Stomatorhinus walkeri | reverse complement strand
CCCACTCTAACCCTCCCCCATCGCAGCTTCTGGCTGCCTACCGCTGCCTTAAAACAGCCGCTGAAACAGTTGTAGGGGAGCTGCCTTCGCTCTCGAGTGGCAACATCGCCGGTGTCACATGCTGTCGTTCGCTGCAAACGCTCAGCGGATCCGCGGGCGCCGGAGTGGCCTTTACAACACCTGTCTCTCTCACCGCCTCATCAATCCCGTCTTTGAGAAGAGGGCCACGCCGGTCCCCAACCAGGGTGCAGGGGCCAGTTAGTGTGGCTACCTGGTTGAAGCCGACGCCCTTAATCGATCAGCAGCGGAAGCTTTCGCCTTGACGTTCCGCTTTCCCAGCAGCTGGTTTAAAATGGCTTCCCGCTCATCTGTCCAAAGGGATTTTGTTTTGGATAGTGCATCCCGCGCAGTCGGGTGCCACCGTTGGCACCTGGAATACCGAAGTGTACCTGGATATATTCGTTCTTTCTGAGTATGCTCCTCCATATACGGGCTAAAAAAACACATGACACACACCTGGGCTGCACAGGAAGCAGCGTTCGCTCGGTGCAAATTGGAGGCCTTCCCCATTCGCCTTTATATTCACGGGCCCAGTGTGTTTAAGGGTATAGCTAATAGGGACCACGGCCTTGCGACAGCTGATGGAGAGATTACCCAGCGAAAGTGATGGAGTGATAGAGCGACGCTAAATCACCGTCCGCGGCGAATCCCGGCTCCGCGGCCTCCCTTCGCTCCCCACTCAATGTTAAGCGTATTTTTCATTTGCTTGTTAATGTAACTTTTAAGAGCACATGCCCATTATTAACCATTAAGGAAATTAGCGGCTCTCGGCTTTTATCGATACGATTCTGTCGCATCTGCGTTGGCTTTCCGCGCGATGTGCTTGCTGGCCGACGGCCGCTCCTGGCATCCTGAGAGACAATCCCGAGTCTCCGGGCCGCATGGCTGTTAACCTTCAAGCAGATGGATAGTCCCGAATAGTGCAGTAAAATTAATAGACTCCAAACAAGAGCTCCTGAAGCTGCCGGTCGCCATGGGCAACCCAGCTTCCGGCTCTGATTCTGAATGTGTCAAAACGCACAAAAAACAGGTTTACACATAGACTCTCAGGGTGTGGAAAGCAGCGGTGGAAAGTTCAGAAGGTTTTTTTTTTGCTTCAAACAACCTGTTACTGTGTACTTTTTATACTCAACTGGTCGGTTGAAACAAAACCTTGGTCTGGATTTGTACTTTCTGGACCTAAACTATACACCTCTGTGTCCCAGTCTGTACTTTTTTTCACGGAGAACTCTAGCCATGCTATATTATATTATAAGGCTGAAACAAACAACATATATTTTAATGGTGGCACTCAGTCATTTCATGAAATGTTATACACATAAGGAACTGTGGTTCATCATAGACACAAACCAGACATTTGTGGAAATTATCGCTGAGGCACAACAAAGAGGCTTTGGTAAGACCCAGAACAGATTGACTGTAAACAGACATATATAAATAAGTCTATCCATCCATCCTCCATAGCTACGTATGTGTACATAGTGAGCCTGGTGCCTCTATCAAAAAAAGCAGTGGGATGCTTGGGATGGGCTGCCTGTTTATCGCACGCAAAGGGCAATTTAGGGACTCAAGTTCACCGAACCACGTTTCTAATCTTTTGTCTTCATAGGCGAAGATTTGTTAGCAATCAATGTACGGCAGTCGTAGAGAATTCCATTTAAGAGATCCGATAGATTAGCTTTTGAGAACTCAGTGAAACATCTTATCTGACCTTAATGGACGCACCCCCAACGCGGATGTCCCAAACGTGCCCTGTTGTGGATCTTCTTTCTCCGACAAACACTTCCATCCATTTTCCATAAACACTTATCTGGGACGGGATCACAGCTCACTTCCCAGAAAGCAAAGGACACCCGGGACAAGATTCCAGTCCATCACTGCAAAGAAATTCCAGGCACTTTGCAGACACTGAATAATGTAAACTAAAGGATTGCAGACTTCGGGACAAAAGACATGCTGACAAGCTGCAAACTCCACACACACAGCTGGGGACAGGAAGTACATCATCAACCATGGTGGTGTGAGGGCACGGTGCTACCCACCAATTCCGTACACCACCCACGGACAGGCAGTTTTTAAGCAGATTTCAGTAGGTGGAACAGGAATTAGGCCACACCTAATTATCATGTGACTTTATCCCGCTCTGTGTCCAGCTGGTGTGTGCTGACCCTGGCACACACACACACAGACACACACACACACACACACACACACAGGTTAGTAATTATATCTTTGTGGGGACTCTCCATTCATTTTTATGAGGAAAACTTTAATCCTAACATGATGACCTCAACCCTAACCCAGCAACCTTAACAATAAGTAACCAAATAAAATATGAGACTTGACATTTTTAGTTTTTTGATTGCATTCACAGATTTTTGTGGGGACCTGAAAAATGGTCCTCACAATGTCAAAATAGCAGGTTTTGAAATATAAACATAATTCACAAATACACACACGCGCACACACACACACACGCACGCACATCTCCAGCAGTAAATCCCCTTTAATGATACCTCCACATTCCGGTGGCAGGCCTGTACACCTTCTCGGCAGGCCGCCAACGGCGCACGTCACATGACACCACGCTGCGAGGCCGCCGTCCCTCTGTCGGGACGCATCGGAGGGCACGTCACTTTTGGGATAAGGCCCCCTCCCGCTTCGGATGGGGAGCTAATGGCAACATGGGGTCCGTCCGAGCCGAAGAGGTGATGGATCTGATGCGACAGCGTTCTCTCCGTTTTTGTCCTTCCCGTCTGCTCGCCATCATCGGAACGGAGCATTTTTTATTTATGTTTTTTTCTTATGCAAATGATGTTTTATTTCCTGGAATTAGCTGTCCGCAGCGCTGTGCCTTTTCCCTACTGCGCCTCCATTCAAAATTAATGACCATCGCATTTGGCCTCTCGTACGCGTCTCGAAGTTCTACTCAGACCCAGTCCGAGGTTAGCATGTGTAATTGGGCTGTCAGTACAGCCTGTGTGCGCTCAGAAGTGTTATAAATTATACATTGATACAAGTTAGTTATTAAAATTACAGGGAAATAAAGTTGTTCCTCAGATTGCTATAAAGGCATTATTTTTAGCATTATTATTATTATTATTATTATTAATTAGGTTATTGTTGATGTTGCAGAAAACATTAATCTATTTTATGCAATGGCCTTACCTAGCAATAACTGAAAGACAGAGCCCAAAATATTTATAAACAGAAATATACAGACGGTCGTGGTGGCGCAGTTTGAGAACTTGCAGCTCCCTGATTGTATACGGTTATGCACATTAGTGGTAGTCAGTGTTAAGCCTGTCATTTTATTTCTGCTTACTGTTTGCACTAGTATTAATGTTGTAACATAAAAAAATAAACATACACTTTATTCAAGTGAAAAGACAGTACTCAGAGAGGCAACGGTGGGCCAGGCTTGTGCGGTTTAGAGCAGGGTTCTTCAAATCTGGACCTCGATTCCAAATCCAGGCCTTGTTTTCAGTTCTCCCAGGTAGTTACCTTAATAATGACTGATTCTGATTGGTCAGAGGCTTCACACCTGACTGACAGGTAAAGGAAGGCTGGAAAACCAGCGGTGCTCGGACCTCGAGGACCGTGATTGGTTTAGGGTTAAACCTAACCTTGGTTTAGGATTAAAGCCAAAGGCCGGCTTTCAGGCATTTACTCTTTGCTATTTGACTGTTTTTGTAAATGGGATTCATTTCACTCCCCTTGTCCGCCTTTGATTTCTAACCCCCCCCCCCCCACCTGATTAATCTAAGGCAGCGGTGGCCAATCTTATCCGCAAAGGGCCGGTGTGTATGCATGTCTTTGGGATAACCTGTAGGTCAGCTGTTCAAACCCAGGAGTGAGGATTCTTCAGCCAATCAGTCTTCTAATTAGTAACACAATTAAGGAGCTGCAGCGAAAACCCGCAGACACAGCGGCCCTTTGCGGATAAGATCGGCCACGCCTGATCTAAGGCATCCTGCTCCCCACCTCTTTGATTTAATCAGAATCTAGCGACAGTCACCTGAAGGGGGGGCAGCCTGCCGTCTGGCATCGGCAGCCCCGCTTCTCTCTGGCCTGACACGCGGATCCCGACGGGGTCGTCCGTGGCGCGGCCCAGGCTGGGTCACACGGTTATCTGGCTAAGAGGAGCGCTCCAGCGCAGTGTGCCAACGGATTCCGCCGAGGTTTGTGTGTCAGTGAGTTGCTTCGGCCTGTGGTGTTAATCCTACATTTTCTCAAATATTTGACCTGATAATTGTCAGCGCAGCCTCTCTCTGCACGTGAAATGGGGATTTAGCGATACGTGCGCAAGCTCCCGCTTCTCAGCCACCTGTTTTACGTTCAGCTTTCCCTTTAATGACATTATACATGTGCTCACCAAGGAAATGCCTTCTGAGATACAGACACAGTAGCAGTCGAGGCCCATGTGGCTCCCTGGGCACACTTTGACCCTAGAGCTCACCATTTCCCTCCCTGGGCGGGGACAAAAAATACCCCCAGCCATTTTGTTTTGTCAGGTTTATATATGCTTTGTATTATTGAATCTAAGTAGTGTTTTAAATGATCAATATTTTGTATGCTTAAAAGTTCTGTGTTTTTTTTACTGGTATTAAATTAATTCCCAGAAAAATGCGATAATACGCCTTTAATATTTTAGTCGATGACTCTTTCTGCCTGTCCGCTGGCTGTGTGTGGAGCGTAATTCTTACTTTCACCGCAACGTTTTCACAGATCCAATCCCGGCTATCAGCAGTTAGAAGATGCACTTGGGAAGGACACCGATATATAACAATCAGCCGTAACGGTAATGTTCTTTAAGAAGTGTGGCACTGAAATAAAGCCATAGTGCTTATTAGGGACTCAATTACGAGCCGTGGCAGGACGCTGGGACGCGCGCGGCCAACGATTGGCTCAGCAGTTACACCGCGCGTGCTTTTATTGATGTACAGTTAGGGCAGAATTAAGTGTTACAGGTGCGAATGGAGCGGATCGGGTCATAAAAAAGCGCTATATAACAGGCTATTCTTAGGGATGCTGAAAGAAAATTGGCTGGAGTATATTTTATACCTGTTTTCTTTATTGCATGTCAGCATCACCATAGAAGTCACCCACAGTAAATACAATGACCCACCTGACCACAGACTTTCTTACACTCCACCTGAGCATTCACATGCCTGTACATTCATTTCCAATGCACATTCATGTCAATTCAGATGCGCATGATTCACATGTTTTCCGCTGACATTTCCCGGAGTCGTTTGCACTCTTTGATCAATAAAATATTATTTTTAGAAATTTTTACATAACATTTAGATCTTTGTAGATCTTCATCCCAGCTATCAGGAGATGATCCTGTGAAAATTGAAGTGCTCCTCCACACGTTTGGGATTGGAACAAATTCTTTTGCCATTAATGCTGATGTGTCTTCTTATCAATTTAAGACAACATTGGTAAGAAATCCCAGAATGCCTGCAGCCTCACTCTCTGGTCCCTGTTGCAATTACAGGATTCTGCAAACATAATTCAGGCCCGGTGAAATTCAATCAGTCACACACACAGTGTTCCCAACCTTGAACCAGTAACAGCTTTGGGTGAGATGGTGGGAGTTTATAAACTAGATGGTATTAAATTATTTTCTTGCTCCTTGTTTTAGGAAAATTGAGCTCCACTGTCAGTGGTGCAAGGCTCCATGGGATGTGTTGAAATATGAACACAGAATGCTGAGGATGTATCTGCATGTACATCAGGTTGTCGATGTGCCACCGGAATGTGGAGACATAATTAAAGGGCATTTACTGCTGGAGACGCGTGTGTGTGTTTGTGAGTGATTATGTTTATATTACATTGTGAGGGACATCTGTTATTAAGATCTGTTATTTTGACGTTGTGGGGGGGGGGGGGCATTTTTCTGGTTCCCACAAAGATCTGTGAATGCAGTCAAAAACTACAAATGGCAAAAGTCTTGTATTTTGCTTGGATACTTATGGTTAAGGTTAGGGCTGGGTAGGTAAATATAAAATATATATATATTTTAAAAGGTTCTCAAACCGAGGTTTATTTCCTGAATAACAATAGTAAGATGTGGATACATGCTGTCATTTTGTACCTGTAGGCTGTATATGAAACACAAACATCAGCAGTATAAGGTACGCTGAGATTAAAACGTTGCAATTCATCACTCTTGTTGTCAGCTATCATTTTTCCCTAAAGAATGAATTTTTTTTTCATGTCTCCATTTTTCAGGAGCTTCATACTGAAGCATTCAATCTTAAACATTGCTGAGTTTGACCATAACGCAATAGCATTCAGGAGTTCCTCAAAATATCACAGCGTCGATGCAGAATCCCGAATTAAACACGATCTGGTGTTACATTCAAAGCCTGCATCTGAGCTTTTTTTCTATTTACCATGTGCTCCTGACCCCTTGTAAGAAAATCAGCAGAGTAAGACTCAAGGAGTAACATGCCTGGGCATCAGATATCACAGGGACATTTGTCCGACACAGAGGAAGCCGTGCTGGCTGGGGCTGAGGTTGCTTTGGGTCTGACAGGCACTGATAGGCCTCTGAGCAGCAGGCCGGATGCAGAGTGCCGGCATTCAGCTGCGTCGTACAAGCTTAGCCTGCTGGAAATTTCGCCGCTGGTATTTTCTGCAACTAATTGATGTGATTCACTAACCAGTATATACACTGGTGGGCAGTGCAGATGCCGTGCGTGATTGAGAATTGTATCTGTATAACAATGTATGTGACGAATGGCGATTCTTGTGAATGAAGGGAGCGGACGAGATGTCTTAACGCCCATTCCGATATCCCAGTGAATCCACCTGGAAAGTCACACTGGGATTTCACTGGGTTTTTATCAAAAGTGACAACAGTCACTTATTTCCCGGCAACAGCGGGGGGTCAGAGCGCGCTCGGTTCATTAGCATATCAACAGCACCCCTCTCAGTATTAATCGCTGTTCCGGCATGTCATTTATTAATGACAAATGACTGTTGGCAGGGGGGGGGCGTGCGGTTTCAGAGTGATCTTCAACCACCTCAGTTATTCAGAGCTCCATAATAGCTACTTTCTTAGTGTTAGGACCCTCTGATGGTTGTATTTATCATATTAGCCTGTGGCGCTTTGTATTATGTACCAGCAGACACGCCATTACATCACATCTCCTGCAAAGTCTATTCTCACAAAGACTCGACGAAGGTCTGGTGGAATATGATTGCGTAACTGTTTTGCTGATTACATCGTGCCTCGTTTTATTCATTGTGAAAGTGAGAATGAATACCAAGTCATTTATTTTGGGCTCATTGTTTTCAATTTGCAAGCAACTCAAGACGGAAATGCATTTAAATTTCAATTATTCCAGCTCAGACCTTTCATGCGTTGGACGTTATGAATTATACAGAAATCAGCATGAAGACATCATTCTCACGTCGTTTCCATCAAATTGTGCTTATTCTCCCATCCATGGCAGAAATACTTCGACAATAGTCATCAAATCCCCTCAATTTGTTGATGTAGAATGAAGCTGTTGAAATCACGGCCCACAAGATCCAACATTGCTGGTTTTCCAGCCTTCCCTCACCTGTGAGCCAGGTGTGAAGCCTCTGACCAATCAGAATCAGTTAGCATTAAATTTACTACCCAGGAGAACTGACAACAAGGCCTGGATTTGGAATCGAGGGCCAGATTTGAAGAATCCTCATGCAGAGCTTTGAAATTTTTAACGATGCATTCATTTGGCATGTATCACAGAGACACACAGACCACACACATTTGGTCTATTAAACACTTTGGGGAGCCCCACAATCCAGGTGTCAGGAACAACAGTCAATTGTGGACGTTCCATCTCCTGGGAGCCCAGGTAACCACGGTGAGCAGGTATTTCTGACACTTATACAAAGCCGGGCAATAAAAATCATCTTAGCGGTAAACTTTGTGGAGTTTTAGTGAGCCATGAGCTCTGAGTTATCATCTAAGGTGACTGTGGGGGAAAAGGCATGACTTTGCAGAAAACAACACACTGTTAGAGAGGAAGAGAAAAAATGAGGCCATTTAGACACTTCTGGCCCCCATACAGGCTGTCACTCTTACAGATGTTGTTTCTGGAGCGTTCTCACTGGAGGTCCCCATCTCATTAGTCTGCTGGAGGTGAGCTGCCCAGGCTCTTTAGCTCTCCTGTACCAATTCAGTCCCTCGGACACTAAACCCTCCATCCGTGATGCAGTCCCGTGTCACGCCACGGCAGGCGTGTCTCTGTCGTGCTCCTGGGTGAGTCGCATTCCGCGGGACGGAAACCGCTCAGCTTCTCCCCGTTATTCGATCTGCCACCCGAGGATGGGTTTCACAATGCACCTTAAATGGTTAAACCTCACCTCTCCCAAAACCTGACTTAATGCATCTTATCTATGTGTTTGTAGGACGTCTCATTTTTACGCCCATTGCGTGACGACATCCAATATGTGTCTTGAAATACCTTATGCAGGTGTCCAGGATGACTTAATGTCTTTTAAATGCATTGCGTGATTAATGTACATCTGCTATATGTCATTATACATACTTTATAAGAACTTATCCTGCACATGGGGTTGGAAGACGGATGGATGTATGGACGGATGGACAGACAGATGAATTTTAGTGCCATGCTATGTTCTGTTTTGTTATCTTTTGTCATATGATAATCTACTCTCTTATGATTTCATATATATCCATTGTGCATGGTGAAAATATTCACTTCATTTTAAGACACTAAATAGCAATAAAAAAAGCCTAATTTGTATGCCAAGAATGTTCTGCTCGCTAGCATGTTAGCAGTAAATATGCGTCACTGTTAGGCTTTGCACACTAGACCAGACGTTCTTATTAAAAAGGAGCACAGTAGAGAAGCACTCACCTAAACAGATTATGTGCACAACTCCTAGACAGAGATTCTCTGAGGTTTTCAGATTATTAGGCAAGGAACACGGTAACTATACACGCAAACAGGCCCTCAAAACAGTCACTTCAAAGTACATCAAATCTCAGGCATCATCTTACAAAAGGAACGATTATGTACCAAAACAAGGCTCACAAAAACACTCAAATTCCAAACTGTTTGTGTGTGATTTTTTTAATGTGCTCCAGAAATGTCTGCTTAAATCTGTGTTCTTCACATTCTGTTTTCATGCTACTGACTCTGACATGGTGACGTGTGTCCTGCTTATCGTCACCACAGAACATGCTGGAACACCACAGTAGGGAAGGCGGTGTCTCAGGCAGGCTCAACAGGCGGTTGAGCTTCTCCTTTTCCAGAACTTTTACTCTTGTTCCGTTTCTTTACTCTTAACTCTTGTTTTGTTTCTTTTTTGTTTTTTTTTGTTTTTTTAATTTGATGGAAGCAATTTTTCTTGTTTGCCTGACAGCCCAAGGGGGCACCTGAAAAGGAGGCTGCGTGAAAATACACACAGAGACAGAGTCAAGAAATGTTCAGTGAGGTGAATTGGTGTGTGACAGCCCTGTGACCGACTGGCGTCCTGTCCAGGGGGTCCCCTGCCGTGTACTCCCTGGGAGAGGTGGTGATGAATGATGGATGGATGAATTTAGAGGAAAAGCCCGGCATAAAAGCCCATGTTTGATGAAAGTTTGCAAAACGTATTTGTCTTGAATTATCAATTATTAGCCTAAGGTGTAGCATTTAAGTTATTTATGTAGCTGTGGGAAACTATAAAGTGCACGCCACACATCATTATATATAAAAATGTTAATTAGCAGGGAAAACCTACGTAGGTAATTATCTTGATCTACAGTACCTTTGATTAAAGCATTGTAACCGAGTCCTGGAAATGAACTGAGAAGAATGTGGCAGATTCTTTAAATGTGTAAAATGAACCACAGGGGTTTGTCTTATGTGACAAAGTCAGTATATTTTAAAAGCATTCAGCTGCTGGTGCTGCTCTCTCCACAAGTCGGGCTTAAGCTTTCCTAACCTATAGTGCAAGAGAATGATACAGATATTCAGAAATGCTAGTCTGCTGCTTACAGTTTGAACTCGAGGGACACATTTCCGTTAGCCCATGTGCAGTGATTTTTCAGCCAGTCTACTTTATAGCTATGTTTCAGCACTTATCTGATCACACCTGATCACCCGATATACAAATGGTGGCTCAGAACCAATCGCATTTAGAATTCCCAATGAGTCATAAACACAAGGCATTGTGGGAATTGAAGTACTACTATGACCTCAGTAGAGGTCTATCATACCATCCATCCATCCATCCATCCATCCATCCCCTACACTGAATGACTCTTCAAACAAATTGGCATTATTAAAATTTACAATAGTATTTATGAGGTATATATTTTTACCTATTCACTGCTTTTTAACAGACATTTAATTTTAAATGCCTACGAATGGACTCATGGTTCAGTCTACTGACACAAGCAGGAGAGAAAAACTAAGTAAACAGAGCGGTACGGTACTCATAGTTTAAGGCCGGCATTATGGGAGATCACAAGCCAACTGAGAGCGATTGATGGCAGCCGCTGTATAATTAGCATCATCCTCGTGGTCTCCAAGGCCAGCGTTTGCTGTGCCTACCACGTAAAATAAAAAAAACATTCAAACACGATATACCCATGGAAATTCCCACATATTTATAGTGAAATGTGTCAGTGCTGAAAATCTCATCTGCACACATAAAACTTATCGGTATAATGGTGTAAGGTGACCAAGCCCACTTAACGTTAAAAAAAACTTGCAAAGAAAACAAGAAGAATTAATCAACAATTGCTTTACGATTTATTTTACAATTAGGAAAAAGGAAAAAAAAAAGGTCTGAGCGAGCCAATGTTTTTTTTTCTTACAATATTAATCATAAAACATTGAAATGTATAATCCGTTGTGCATTGCCCCCCCCGCCCCCCCCCCACCCCACATAGAATCATGCATCAAAACAGATGCACGCATATTTAAATGCATTTCTGTAAACCAGGCTTGAGGACCTACTTTTTATTGGAAACAAAAAGGACATCTTGTGGCTCTATAGTATATATTTATATACATCGTTTGTTTTCTTTTCTATATATAAAATGACAATATAAAAGGTTAGGAATGCACACAGTACAAAGGGTGCTGAGCTGTTGCAAATGGCAAGATATGTCAGATGTGGTTTTAGACAATGCGATTGATCATTTATATATTTATATATTTATATATATTTATGTATATAATAATGATTCTCAATTTTGATTTTACAGATTGAAACTGAAGCAGCACACTATAGAAAGATAAATGTGTACCAAAGCATATATTTGCAAATTACTATAAAGGGATCATTTACAGTGAAATTAAATGACATATATTAAAAACAAAACTTGCATACTAATCCTTCTTTAAGTCACTGTACTGAGCCAAAATGCATATTATCCTTTTCTTTCTACAATGTTAATGTGTCTTTTTCATAATATAGTACACATAAAAGCTCAAAACTGAATGGAATTGAAATGGAACAGAATACCAATAAATTCAGTCAAGTCTGAAGCTAAAATTAACAATAATCATTACAAGCGATCATCTGAATTGAAGCGATTCGCATTGAACAAAGGCTTTTTACAAAATAAAACATTACACTTCTTAAAGTGCAGAAATGCTACTTCAGTCTTCATGAAAAAGGCTCACCCAAGCTCCTCCTGTGTACAGCTCATTTTAGAGTCTTCACATCACTTATTTTACACATCTCTCCATGTTTGCCTTGGAAACTGTTATTTTTGAAGAGCACGAAAAAAGAAAAATGAGTGTGAAATTCACAAATTACATGCACGATTTGGACAAAACATCATATAAATACATTACAAAGTAAGTGTTAGAAATCAAAGGAGAATGAAAAAAAATGAAAGAGGATGTGTGGTCCAGTTAGGCAGTTTCACAACCAAAGTAAGACTGATTTCAGAGGCTCAGCTCGGGCCCAGTGCAGTACTGTGATTTAGTGCAACGATTCAATCAGTCATACGCAGCCACTCCACCCCAGTTCTTAGAGTTTCTCCAGCTTTTCTAGTTCAGTGACATAGATCACATGGTCCTCCGGGGACTTGCCGTGGGTTTTGCTGAGATGCAGTTTGACTGCGTGCTTGCTGACAAAAGTCCGATTGCACAGCTTGCACTGGAATATGGAGCCACTGTCATCCTCGGTCAGGCTAAGGACACCAAAGGACTTGTCGCTTATGACTTTAGAAACCGCCTGTTGCTCCCTAATGAGGTCTATGGACAATTTGGAGAGGTCCTTCAGGCTGAACCCTAAATGTGATTCTAAGTGGTTAATGTAGGTGGAGGGAGTTCTGAACTGCGACGCACAGTCGTTGCACAGGAATACCGGCTGACCGGAGTCAATGTTCTTCAGGAACTTGGTCCCACCTGTCCGCCTCAGCTGATACTTTACATTAGCCAGCCAATGAGAAATAGTTGTCATGGATAGGCCTGTGAATTTGCAGATGTGCACTCTCTCCTGAGGTCCCAGGTCAGTCATGATGAACTTGCCCTCTGGGGTCTCCCGCAGGCTGGAGGCAAACTGGGCTTGCAAGATGAGGAGGTGTTGGGGATTCCAGTTCGACTGTCTACCTTTCCTCTTCTGGATGGGGGACAGCTCGTCTAGACCATCCTCAAAGGTGCTGCCTTCAGCGTCTGACCTCTCAGAGACGGAGGAGGGGGTGGAGGACTTTGGCGTCAGGCGGCCAGTAAGGTTCTTCACCATATCGGAGATGTCCATCAGTGCATTTTCCCTTAAAGGCGATGAAATGGATTCAGAGACACTTGAGAGAATTGGCCTGCTGCTGCTCCCATTGCTGCTATTGCTGCTGTTGTTAGTCGGCGCTGTGGAGGAACTGTTGATAGTTGTACTGTTGCTGCTTTTGGACTTTGTCAAATCCATGGGCTGCTCATCGTTCTCATAATAATATCGGTTAATGGATTCTGTTGGCTTAACCTGAGTTGGATTATAGACTGGCTTCTCCATCATGCTGTTACTTATCTTGTACAACATTGCCAGAGGGTCTAACAGGGGGCTGACAGGTTTCAACGCCTTGCCTAAGTGAGTGTTCATTATGGACTGCAAGGCGCTGAGAGGGTTGACAAAAGGCTGTTCTGGTGAATGGTCAGTGATGATCCCCAAGGTGTTACAACCATTGCTTACTGGGGATTTGAGTCCATCGATGCCATTCTTCAGAGCATTATCAACCGGACTATCCTTGGGCTCTCGCTTGCTGATGGGTTCCAGTTCAATGTTAGCACTGCCATTCCTAGTCGGCTTGACGCTGAGGTCATCAGGCTTGGGTGACTCCTTCTTCTCCTTCACAATTGGCAGTGGAGACTTTGCAGAGACATGCTTGCATTTGTCGGAGGTCTTGTCTTCCTTCTTCACTGAGATTTTCCCTGTGACCTTTTCAACCAACTCCTCCATGGCTGAGACATTGCTTCTGTGGTGAGGTGGAGGGGAAGGACTGTCAGGGGTGTGGATGGCAGTACTCAGGTCAGATGACAGAGATTTCATACTGCTGTTGAAGGAAGGCTGCACCTGGACACTCTGCACGACTGGCAGGGAGGATTTCACAGACCCCTGGAGCTGATAAGCCGCATGGATGCTGGGATATCCACCCCAAGTAGGCGTGCCAGTCTGGGCCTTGCTGATTGCACTCGACACGGTGTTTTCAAGGGACTTCAGTATATCAATCCCTCCTTTGGGAGTCTCTTCCAAATCTTCCTCTCTGAGATACTTATAAGAAGGGTTTGTCTCAGTCTTCTCGCCAGGGTCCTCTTTTTCCTCTTTGATCACTTTTTCAGGTATACTTACCTCCATTTTCTCTTCTTCTGCTTCCTTCCTGTCCTCAGAACCAGAGGAGTGTATGGGAGAATCTGGCTGGGTCTTAATACTAGAGATGGGCAGTCTGGTTGTAGTGGGTGGCAGTGGGATGGACTGTATCTTTTCCTCTACCACCGGGTCGAAAACCAGCTGCTTTCCCTTCTTTGAAGCAGAGTTAGTCACTTTGAGAAAATGTCCAGTGACCATCATATGCGCAGTCAGCTGCTGCAGTGTGTCATGTGAGCTTCCACACTCCATACACTTCAGTATCTGGGCTTTACGTGCCTCAAACTGCCAGGTATAACTGGCCCCGTTCTGATAGCCATAGCGATTATTAGCAGTCACATAAGGGTTTGCCAACTTGGGGTCTTTTGTAGTCTCACCTAATGGGATTCCGGGTGTGCTGCTGATAGATTCTGGGGAGCAGGGGGAAACCAATTCCTGAAAGGCTCGCTTTTTGGTAGAGGGAACCAGCTTGGAGGCCAGCGCTGGCATGGGTTCTTTGAGAGGCACTTTCTGGTAGTGTTTTGTTTTGATCATGTGGACGCTCAGGTCTTGCAGAGACTCAAACGAGTGGCCACAGTACATGCACTTTAGCACCTTCTGGGCATCCTCCTTCCCCTCCATCTCCATCAGTGACCGCTTCCTAGGCTTGGACCATTTCTTGCCATGGTCGTCCTCTTTGTCCTTGTTGTCGTCTCGATAGTGGCCGGTCTCATTCATGTGGACGGTGAGACCCACCAGTGTGTCGTAGGCTGCACTACAGTCCTTGCAGCGAAACTTGCTGGCCCCGGTGAACACTGGGCCATACAGCTTGTTATTCTGCCGGTATAGCTGCACGGTGCTGAAGAGGCTAGGCTCAGGGAGAAGGTGGTAAGGGGTATGCTGCAGGGTTTTGGCCAGAGCAGCTTGGTGCCAGTCATAGGTCACGCCCCCACCATTGCTCGAGCTGCTGTTGCCTCCAATGCTACTGCTGCTGCTGGTAGAGGTGGAGGTGCTTGTGTTGGTGTGGGTATTGGTGGTGGAGCCGCTGCTACTACAGATGGCACCGGCAGTGCTGCTCTCAACAAGGCTGTTGATGATGTTGCTGCCCCCATTACGGGTGCCTGTTGCCCCTCCCCCGCCCCCAGTGGCTTGCTTGTTTTTCATAATGTCCATGGTGATGCTGGACCAGGTGCTGTCCGAGATCAGGTTTGCATAGACGGCTTTCATTTGCGCCAGGCTATCCTGCAGTGTGAGGTCACTGTCCATACCCACGGCATCTTCCTTGTCCTGACCCTCCTTGGAGGAGGTGCTTCTGAAGTCTGCCAGCTGATCACTGGTGTCGCTGAGTGGCGAGCCGTACCCCGCATCCGGGTTCGTGGTGTTGCTAAGGGGGGAGTTCTGGTAACTGGGCTGCTCCTTGCCCTCTTCCTCCTCATTGCAGAGGAAGTCGCCGTCCTGGCCATCTAGGGACAAGCCGTCATCCTGCATGTGCTCGTCATCGGTCTTGGCTGCCTTGAGCTCATCCTCAGGCACGTAAGCTGAAACATACAAGAGAAACGCAGGGGATTGGTGAGAGAAGAAAAAAATGAGACAGACATGATTTCGTTGGGACGCGAATCTTCTGCTTAGTGCGTATGTACATGTGTACACATGCGGGATTTGAGGAGAGTAACGGTGATGGTCTGATTGTGCAGTTAATGATTCTAAAGAATTGTTTGTCAATAGTCCTGGCAGGGGGACACAGGATTGCAATTATAAAGCAGCAAATATCCATATGTTGACTATGACGGATAGCTTTGTTTCCCAGTCTGGTGAAGGGTCCTATTGGACTTCACAGCTCAGCAAGGGCAGAGGAGACCCAGAGCACACTCCCATCAAACACAACGTTGTGGGTAAACCCAGCTCATAGAGAAGCTTGTTTCAGCCATAGACCAAAAATGTTGCTTTTGATGTTAACTTCCTTTAGTTATTTCCATGGGAACGGGATAATTCTGATAATACAAACAGCACTGCAGCATTTGTGCACAATAGAGGGCACATTCTCACAATGCAAAGAAAGGTGTCAAAAACAATCACATTGTCTACGGTGTTTGGCGTCTGGCTGGGAGAGATGCAGGAGGCAAACATGCAACAGTATACCATGGACGCAACTCCTCAAAAGAGCTAAACATCTTAAATGAATTATGAATTACCCCTCAACCAAAACGCCATACAATATTAATGCTAAGTGTTTCTTATCGCGCTTTTCACCTGCCTCCCCCACCCCCCCTCCCCTCAGGCGTGGGCACGGACATATTCTCCAAGTCATACGTGTACTGATGCAATTATCTGGTCAGCTGCTCTGCATGCATGCAGATGCCCGCCGTTAAATTGCAAGTGATGCAAGTGAGATGCAAGAGAATGGAAAGACTAGAGAAAGGGATGGCTTCGCATTACCCCCCCCCAGGCTCGGCCACCGAAGAGACACTGTGGGGCCAAGCAAAATGCCTCGTTATTCCAATAACGCCAAGTGTCCACAGCATTTATTCCTATTTATTATTTACTTATAATGCTGACCAGTCAAATTAGGTGTCAAAATCAGGGAATTAAGCTTGCATTCAAGGGAAAGTATTCACATCATTTTAGTGCCTTTTTTATTGAACAAAGAGAGGTTTTCTGGAAAACTAGGAACGGTGCACAAGAAGGGCACACCGACTCGAACTCCTGTTGTGAAGCTTGCCAAACCACGCAAACCGCCCCATTCTTCACAGTACCCGGCCACCATGTCACAGCCCTTCCCCTTGGTCAGCCCAAAAGGCCCTGCAAATAATCAGCGGGGAAGCGGGATGCCACAGCCCCACGGGGCAAGTTCTCCCGGTGCGTCGAGCCGAAACTTAAGATGAGATTACGTGTCATGCTGTCACGGTCCATGCTGCGCTAAACCTTGACATGTCAGACAATCGACTGTCAAAGGAACGAAGTGAGGGGATCCGAGGAGTGCGCCTCCCAGAGTCTGTCTGTGATCTGCGTTCGCTAGCCCCTCCTGTCCTGCTATCCAGCCATTTTTGTCTAACGTCACACGTTGCCTCCTCTCTCCTTTGGTGACACTGACCAAAAAAATGGTTATGAACCTGTTTCACAGAAAGACTTTATCATCATTTAAAAAATGACCAGCACTGCCTGTTAAGCAAGGGCCTTTTTTTTTTTTTTATCAAACAACAATAATAATAATTAGCTGGGCTTTCGTTTCAGAGGAGCATTTTAATGAGAAGCCAGAGGCGTTCTATCAATTCCCCGCAACGCTCACTCCAGATTTCATTAATTCCCCCGATCGGAAACGCCTCACTGCTAAAGTCGACCCATACAGGGTTAAATTCTAAATCCGGTAAGACCCACCCCATGCTTCCGGAAGTTTCTCGGGGAGATGCACTAGATCCGCTGACACAACAGCGCTGGGGAGAGGGAGGCAATAAAACCGGACCACACACGCCTTCTGAGCAGAACCACCGAGCTGGTGCCTCAGATCTTATTGCTCGCAGAAATACAATCAGATGGTACAATTAAACACTGATGGGGGGGGAATCGCATACCAGCAGACTGAATTTAATACATGTTAATTATTATAGTAACACTCCCTGCCAGGAGGGGCAAAAACAACCAACGAAAAAATGTAAATTGTCCCAATTCTGGCGAAACAAAAGGTGTCCGGAGATCCTGCCGCAGCCTCGGCTGGCGAAACAGCTGCTCTGTCACCTTCAAACGGCACGGAGAGCCGCCGGCCCTAATCTGAGGGGACGTCCCGCCACGCCCCCGCGGGACCGCAGAGGAAACGGTCAGCCAGTGCTGCAGGGGGGGCGTGCCGGCACACCACGGTGCACGTGTGGGCTTACGGGACAGTACCGCCCCGCCTCCTGCTCACGCAAATAGATAAGGCGGCAAAATGCTGCCATTTAACCATGTGAGCCTTCTGCTCTTCGTTTAATATTTCATATTATTTTAAAATGGGATTTTTACATAAATACAAATCAGTTTTAGTCCTGTCATCTTCCTTAATCTTAGAGGTCAGAAAGGACTTTAGCAGGAACTGAAATTGGCAAGCATCTGTTAAAAATTGAATATTTGAAATAATAATTATTGATTGATAACTTTATTTCTGCAATAGTATTTTATTGTTCTATATAGCGTGTCTTAATCTGCAGCACTTGATGTGTAGGGATAAGATAGAGGGTTATGTGTTTATCTATACATTTATATATAACAATAAAAGATACAGGGTAATAAAGCTCTCTTTGGAAACGTGCTGTGCTGTAAAAGTTAAAAATGAAGCGGCTAGCAGCAGCAGAGCAGTGAAGGGGAGAGAGCAGCTCTGCGTCTTATGTGGAGCCAGTGGCTGTGGCCCCTCTGTGCACAGAGAGGGGCCCCTACTCCGTAGGGACACTCAAAGCTGAGACAAACGCGTGTAGAACTAAAGGGCACTGGCCAGCGGATCCTGTCCTGCCTTCCGGATGCGTTTCCCGTCGTTTTCCCCATCTCATACCAAGTGGCACTAAACTGGGCTGATATTTCTATTTTTAATTATCTGTATTTTTAATTACAGATTTTTGTGACCCAGCCCCTTTAAAGGCTAAATCCGACCCCTCTCCAACAGCAGAGGGACAAAGGGCCTCCAGTTCCACCTGCCCATCCCTCAGTTATCGACTTGGCAGACCAGGGCGGTCCCATCCGAAGTCACAAAGCCAGGACCTCGGACCTTCTCTCACATGTGGGGTGAGACACTTTGGCTGTGGTGCACATTTCAGAATTATTCCAATCATAAGATAATTTGAAAGGCCCAGTATATGAAAACACACCACGTACATAGAGACCTACAGGAAAAAAGATATATTCAAACAAATAAACACCATTTTCTTTGAATATAGCATCTCCTGGATATTTCTTAGGAAAGATTCTCCTTCAGTGTCCGCCCCTGCCCCCCCCCCCCTCCTTATTTATGACTAGCTGCCAGTTGTTAAATCAATAAAAAATATCTGTCAGGCCCATATTGCTTCACCATTTGGCTGGTGTCAGGCCTAAATAAACCAGATCAGAGAAGCGGCGAGAAATGGAGCCAGAGCTGGATGAGAGCGGACGAGGCCGCTGCCGCTGACCTGCGCCTCACTTATTTATTTATTTGTCTTTTTTCCGAAGGGGCAATCAGAGCAGTCATTTGCGGCGCTAATGTCCAATTCAGGCGGCCTTCAGTCTCCTGATTTAGGTGCTCAGAGCGGCCGTGGAGCGGCGCAGGCCGCGGCGCCGGGGATAAGCGGCCGTTTTAATGGGAAAGTGGCAGTCTTATTTCTCTTCGAGATTCGGTTTGTCACCGCGCCGCCATTACATGCCACTCAGCTTTGATGTCTTCGGACAGGGTTGATCAAAAGATGTCATTTGACCTACACGGCGTGGCAGAAACTTGGAGGAGGCATTGCGGAGGGACACTCCGGCTGTAAATAAAATGACATTATTACTTCCTCTGTCCCATCATGTAGAAAAGCCAATTATGGTAATGCGGAGCATGTCAGAGGCAGACGCGCAGAGTGTTTCTGGGGCGACTAATGCAGGGCCTTGCCGCTCCTGCCTGCTTACCGGGGCAAGGGGGCAGGGGGGGGGGGAACCACAGTCATAGATGGGTTAGCGTCCTCCCGGTTTGGAGTCTGACCAGCAACACTTCACAGTACAGGGAGAGGGTAATGAAATTATTTTTTTTTAAATAAAAGATTTCTAAAAGATTTCAGAGGACGTTCAATGTATCTGCCACTTTCGATGCTTCCATATTTCAGCTTTTCTTGTCAGAGCCATGCTTCCCGCTTTCCGGCCATCTTTTCTGACCTCTGACCCGTCATGTGACTTGCGGCTCACGGCACGTCCCATCGCTGCCGCAGCTGAGGGTCATTTTTTGCGTCCCGCGTGGCCCCTGTCCGTCTTGTCTTGTGGTGAGACCGATTTGCATTTTTGGCGACACGGCCATGCGATCCTCCCAAATTAATACCGGCTGTACCTCCCCAATCATCCCCGTAAAATAAATAAATAAGCAAATAAATCAGAAGTCTACTCAACCCACTTCGGCTCCCTAGTGGAATAATCTGCCATATGGCACAATACCTCCCAGGCTGAGAAAGGCATTCCTGTTCGCAATACAAATTCATCTTTGAGGCTTAAAATCTTCCATTAATACAAAACCGCTTCTCTGTGCTCAAACCAGGGGGGCCACCACATCTATGCCGTTAGACGGGGCGCATTACCACGGCAACTCACCAATACAACGGCCTAGGCCCACAGTCCTGAAAAAAAAAATGAATTTAAAAGTCAACACACACTGGATCACTGACACAGGCAGCCTGAACACAGGCAGTGAGGCACCGTTACTGAACACTACTGTACACAGGCAGGTTAGCCGTCACCCTCCACCCCCTGCGATTGGTCGCCACAAGAAAGGAGAAAAACCTTTTCCTGACAGAATAATGAATAATCTCGTTAGATTTGTCCGAACGAGAAACACCATGAAAAGCAGCACTGCAATAGTGACGATAATAATTATTAACAATATATAAAAATGATTAATACAACCATGTAAACTCACAGAGATGTGGGCAAGTGTTTTTGGGACGGCTACCATACTGGACACCCCAACGTCGCTCAAATCCTACACCCCCCTCCACCACCCCAATCATTTGCATTTCGACATTAACTCACCAGCTAGGCGACAGCAAATTATGTTAATGGACTCTTGAAATGGGTCATATAGACAACGCATTTCACATTAACATCAAACAATGGAGGGCAAACTTGTGAAAAGGTGGTGTGGGTTTCTCTTCTCGCCATGCCATAGGAGCAGGGACTTACGTTGTGAACAGCGGTGACAAGTGTGGGGGGCGTGACGCACGGCCAGTTATGACATTCAGAAGTTCCACTAAATTGAAG
>JAODUD010000046.1:6277313-6295957 GCA_026784285.1 Stomatorhinus walkeri | reverse complement strand
CACACACCATCCACCCCCCCCTGCCCCCAAGCTGGGGTTGGGGGGGGCGGTGTCCTCTCTGTGTCTTGCTCACGTTCATTTTGTGGAGGGAGGGGGGAGCATTGGGGAACGTGAACAAATACGGGATTCCTGAAGTGAATGTTCTGCCTACTTTCCAGTCTTTCATTAAACTTCTGAAGCTGATTGTAATCCACCGAAATCACCAGTCAACAATTAATTTGGGAGGGTGGGTGCGGTGGCTACATATTCATATTTCTGTGCAGCTGTTATCACTTAAAAGGCATTCTAATTACAACGACAAGACAAAACCCCCTTGGACGGAGTCCAGACCCGCTAAGTGATAAAATAAGGCCGTGCTCTCTTCTTCTTAATCTCCTCCGAGCACCTTGCAGCCGCGTCTCCCAAACACATGCCAATGAATGTGAAAATGCCATTTAGAGATGCAGGTGTGACATTTGATAAGAAACTTCTGGATTAAATGCGTTCTGCTAATGAGGACTCCAGCTACCCCATCAGGGGCCAAACTACAGGTTGTATGGTGTCTTTAGCTGATAACATTCTGCACACAAACATCTAAATCCAGTATTAATAAACAGCTGTCTCCTTCATAGGGAGCGTCGGGATCCACGAGTTGGGAGCGATGGCGGTTCTCATTAAGGGCGGAGTTCGGGTGGAGGACAGGAAGTTGGTGTCAGACTCATATCGTCACGCTGGACCCTTTGCGGTTCCTCATCATTTTGAAGGGAAATTGAGCCTTGCCTGGGTGTTTGCTGGCGGCGGGGGGTCAATTACAGGTACCTCTGTAGAAGGGGTAAATCACGGGATTAAAACTTTTACTTGGGATTTCATCTATGGAGATTAAAGGCTCAGCGATGCCAGTCATCATCCACGGCAGAAGAGTGTCGGGCCGTCCGTCAGTGTGTGTGTGAGTGGTGCATTCTGGGGGTTTATATCCACAGGCCAGGGGTCTGTCACCAGAGGTGGCCCCCAGGCTGCCTGAAAACACAAACCGAAGCGGCTTAGTTCAGGCAGCAGGGTGACCTGCCAGTCAAACCAGTAATCAAGAAGGCAAGTTTGACTGTCACACTGGTATGCAGCTGTTTTCTGATTTCTTCTTTTCCCGTTACAAATCGGAGTGTGTGTGTGTGTGTGTGTGTGTATATATATATATATATATATATATATATATATATTCAGGGTTGCCAATTTTGGTTACCTGGCTGTAGTGAGATTTTCAATTTGAAAGACTTTGGCACACACATGCAAGCATGTTTACATGTATGTAAGAGTTTCATTACATTTGAAATTGTCTGTAGGGCTTGCAAAGTACCCAAACACTTTTAATGTATTTTAGGATTATAATGGAATGATATAAATTGCCCCAAAATGTGAGCGTGAGAATCTGAAAGCATGTGATGTCAGATGCGTGACAGCTGGCAGCTCTGTATTTTCTGTTTGCGAGCATTGTTTCGTCATACCAAGTGTGTATAATATATGTTGCTTATGAAACGCAGATACATAGAGAGTTCTTATCCATTTTTTTGTTACGAGTTTGTAATTCTGAGGATTATGATTTTTGTCTCATTAATAGCAGATTTCTGAGGTACCGGCTCTGAAAGCTGTTAAATGAAAGTGTATTTTACTGTGTTTGAGGCTCAATGCGCTGACTTCCCCATTCAGACACTCTTTATGATGCTAATGAGCCTTCGGTGTGGCATACGGGCTACGCAGACGCCAGCCGCGAGGCGGTCAGAGAGACGCTGCCGGATCTCGGCCGACGCTGAGGTGTGAGCGCTAGGGCTGGTGCAGTGGGGGCGCTTAGGGGCCCCCGGCATCGGCGAGAGTCACACGGAAGCGGACGGCAGAATAACGCTGGCACATGTCAGCTGCAGTTTAGCGCCCGATTCCGTTTTATGTGAGCGATATAAGCTTTTAGCGTTCGTCAAGAGAACGGAAGACCCCAGCAAGAAAGGGAAGGAAACTAAAGTGATTTTAGGATTTACTTTTTGCTTTTATTTCAGACTGCCTTCAAAACTGCTAAATTGTCACTGATGGAAAAAAAAACATGATTATTGAGACTGTTTGTAAATCTGTGGCTAATAACTCATCCATTTTCCCGCATATTGTACTTCTTCATTCCTTCAATAATAATAATTATAATAATAACGTAGCAAGCATGCAGGCAGTCTTCACCGAAATCTGGGCAATTTTTATATAGTTACTGTCTTCTGCCTTTATTAGCCCATATGCTGCCCGCAATATGGCAATTAGTGAAAGCTGTTCTGAATCAGGACTGGATTCACATGTAATTAAACAGAGGCTAAAAGCAGGGTACCATGATTGCTGATGAACTGTTTCCCATCCCAGGCTGTCCGTCGCCCTGACATGGGTTAAACACGATAAATCCAAAGTGATCACTTTGCACCTCGTATAAATAAGTAGCATAGTTATAAAATGCATGTCTGACGTTATGCCAAAAACCGTTTTTTCGTGAGTAGGAGGGACCAAATGAGCGAAGCCGTGAGCTGGAGCATCGAGCGGCTCTTATTGTCATTGTCGTCTTCACTTTAGAGGGACAGTAACAATAATGGCAGATGGTTTGAGCCGTGTGATCCGTCTGTGTGGTGCATAAGGGTGTGCAGATACTCAGAATTATGGGAAATGTCGCAGTGTAAGGTGATGTGGTGCAGGTGGCGCGTAATTCCCTTCTTGTGAGGAAGCTCGTCGGTGGGAGTGTCCAGATCGCACCCCCGTCCACGATGCCGCCACCGTCCCGCCGGCCATTCTCCGGCTCAGCCCGGCAACCGCAATCTCCCAGCCTGGGCTGTGCGATCAAATGCGAAACCCTTGCGATCGGCAGGGAGACAGATGCCATAACCAGATGGCCGCACGGCGACACCTTGGGCAGATCCCATGTTTGCCAGCACAACAGAACGGCATCAAGCGAAGCCTTTCCACCAGGTGGTCCCAAACAGAGCCGTAGAGGGACCGCCAATCTTAGCTGAGAGGCCTGAGTCCCCCTACTGACGGGGCCTTTCATAAACAGCGGTGTCATGCATGCTTCAGGAAGCTGATCTGCTTCGCACACGTGTGATGTATGACGGTTGTCTTGTTTTCCGGTTCAGTTGTCAGACACGTGACCTTGGACAGTGGGTAAACAGTTCAGTCGTCTTTCTTTCCAGTCCGGTTGATATGCGTGTGGCATGCGACCATATTCAGCGGGTACACGGTTTGGTCACTGTGTTTTCCAGTGTGGCTGACACGCATGTAACCTGTGATCATATGCAGTGAATACACAGTCTGGTCATCGCGTTTTCTGGTCTGGCTGACACGCATCGGCCTGGGACTGTGTACATGGTTCGGTTGTCCTGTTGTCTTGTCTGACTAACATATATGTGGCCTGTGACTGTATACAAGGGGTCTATACTTTAGCCATTCTGCTTTCCGGTCTGACTGGAACAAAGAGGGTTTTGGACAGGAAGCCTTTTAGCAACTCCTGGAGGATTATAGGAAGGGAAATATAGGGAACTGGGGAGGGGGGGGGTGTTACTGTGCTCCCATCCCAAAAATGCAGCAGATTGATTGCGCAGCTTCAAGTACTGGCTCCCCAGTATCTGAAAAACACCAAAAACACTTCATTCTTATAGACTGAGGGACGGACATGTTCAAGGCCATGTGAAATACTGAACATTTAATTTTGTGGTGTAATTCAGTCTGTATATGACTCATAGAACTCTCAGCGGAGATCTGGTTTACGTGTGACACGCCGTGCGACATGTGACACAGCAGTACGAGGTCACCATCACTTTGCGGCTTCGCGCAGGCCTGCTGACAGACGCTACTCTTCCAGAAACTGCCGCTGGTCCCCTTACACATGGAAATAGTGACATCTAGTGGCTTCAGGTGGCCTGGGGACAAGTCGAGCCGGTCACTCCGAGTGGATTTCAGGGGCAGTGTGCTGTCATTCTGTATTGATGCTGTCTGTA
Source organism: Stomatorhinus walkeri (assembly GCA_026784285.1). Taxonomy (NCBI): domain Eukaryota; kingdom Metazoa; phylum Chordata; class Actinopteri; order Osteoglossiformes; family Mormyridae; genus Stomatorhinus; species Stomatorhinus walkeri. Next base: position 6,291,971 of record JAODUD010000046.1, on the reverse strand, counting down.
CAGGAGCAGGAGCTATTAAAATGGATCAATCCGCGTGTGAAAAGTGAGGCATGCGACATAGGTCTGAAAGGCGGAGCCTCAGCTGTGTGGTGGTGCTCCTTGAGGCTGGAAGCTGCCGACTGCCCTGATTATCTGGGGTCTTCACCTCCGGCTACTTCGTTTTCATGCTAGGTGTTGGGGTTTGTAATCTGGAGCTGGATTTTTCACTTTGACTCCAGTGAGTCAGAAACCCATCGACGATCCAAATGTTTGCGGTTCACAGCCCGAGCGACGAGCAAGCACGCGTTTTGTTTACGGTGGTTTTTTTCCCCTGTGCTCTTAATGTCATACCTCAGCAAAGTAATGTGTTTGTGTGGGTGTTTATCTGCTGGGAAACAGCCAGCGGGAAAATAATTCCGGGACGGGGACTCGGTGCCGGTGACTTTAATTGCCTTTTAACGCGAGGAAACGTTCTGGATTAAATGTAACACGAAGAAGTCGGCCATATTCTTCACTTCCCTTTTCGATGAGTGGGATCCCCCTCTCCCTCCCCCCCAGACCGATGGTCAGGTCTCCGGCTGGTGTACATAAACGTGCGTAACACTACAGATGTGTGGTGTTTACACACTGACACAGGAACTCTGACAGTCTCTTCTCCCGGAGTATTGACCCAGCCAGCTTTTTTTTAGCTGTGGGGGGGGGGGGGACTTTTTTCCCTCAGTTTTAATTTGAGAATCACCTTATGCTTCTCTGAGAGAGAGTTCTGGGCACATATTTTATTGCATTTTTCTGGTGGTTTCTTTAAATTTCTGTATGTGCATTTTAAATAAGCATTCATCACCAGTGCCAAAGGACGTAAGCTCCACTGAGGCCTTGTGTGATGAATTTTTTATTGCGGTAACGCGGGGAGGAGGAGCGGTGTTTAATTACCAGGGCCGTGCGCGAGGTGCTGCGCTGATGGCTTCCTGCAAGTGCCCGGGCCCCAGTCTCCTCTTATTATTCTGCTTAATTCCTCCTTTGTTTTAGGAGCACGCTGCCGTCCTCCCTGAGTTTATCAGGTACTCCACAGCTCCGGGCCGCACAATGGCAGCGCCGTCCCCGGATTGCTGGCTAGCGCACAAAGGAAGCTCGGTGTGAATCCGACGTGAACGGCCGGGTGGCCGCAGAGCACGTGTGAATGCGCGGCAGCCTCGGAAATCAGGAAAGCCGAGCTCCGAGATGATAAAGAGCAACAGCTAGTGTGAACCAAGGAGCATCCTGAAATACGGCTAGAAATTGGAAGACAGTCGTGAAATCTAGCAGCCTTTCCTTACACCCACAAGATGAGGGCGTAAAATTGAACATCCAACACTGCAGAATATTATTATTATTATTATTATTATTATTATTATTTCATATCTGTGTATATGATCACTGTTTTGCACTCTGTATAATAAATATTTGTTCAAAGTGGGTGACCTTGCCCTTGCAATCCTCCTGGTTTTGTTTGAAACATGATAATTCACGTCAACAATAAAAGCTTGAAACCACGTAAAACATGCCACAGTACGACGCAGTCAGGACGGGGTTTCAGTCTTAAGTGGGTCTCTGGAATTTTCCACCGTCGACGTTCATTCCGTCCGCCATTCATCTTGGGCTCTTGTTCAGTGTTTACATGCTTATCCCATGATAAAAGCTGCAAACAAACAGCAGAAAAAAAAGGTTTTTTTTTTCCCCTCTGCCCTCATGCTGCCAGGTGGACAGCTTTGGTGCACTACCACCAAGCCCGTGGTTCCGGGCGACGACATGGTGGCTTTCGCCGTGGATCTGGACTCCCAGGTCCGAGCGGTGAGCCAGGTGCCCCCAGCGGAGGGGATGTACCCGGCGCGCTTGCTGGACTCCATACAGCTCCTGCCACAGCAGGCCGCCATGGCGTCGATCCTGCCCACTGCCGTCGTCAACAGTGAGCACATTTCCTTAACCCTTTCCTCGCATCTCCGGGTCTCTCGGGATCACGTCTCATTTCAGCAGAAAAGGCCGGCAGCTGAGGTCATCCCACTCTGGGTCACTTTTGGCGCGTAAATGACTTCCGTTACCCAGAAATAGAGCTGGATATATGAGTCGTATGTCACTCAGGTGGCCTGGCGTATTACGCGCGTGTCTCCAGCCCCCGCACTGCTGTACACCAGCTCCTTTTGGTCCATTTGGAAAGTATTAAAAGCGGCGCAGTGCTCCCACAGCTCCCACTACAGGCTTTACATGGTGCCACATGACAGACCTTTTAAGATACTGCCTTATTAGGATCGTCACCCAACCGTAAACTCCTCACTCTGCCAGGTCGAGTAATCTCAGAATGTAACAGCGGTCCGTTTACACGGCAACTGGAAGCTCAGTAGATTTTGGGATTTTGGTAAATTAAGGCTTTTGGTGGGGTGGGGGGAGGGGTTATGCTCAAACTGCTGGATAATTGTAGGTTTAGGATTCACTTAATCGCAGAGAATTCTTAACCGTGCTCAAGCTTAGAAACACCTTTATGGGTTTGGCTATGTCTCTTTCTGCTTGCTAATTCGACACCATGGCCGTTGCCGTGACACTGTGCCCTTTGACCCCTGACCCCACAGAGGACATCTTCCCTTGCAAGGCGTGTGGCATCTGGTATCGGAGCGAGAGGAACCTGCAGGCCCACCTGATGTACTACTGCAGTGGCCGGCAGAGGGAGGGTGCCGGAGCAGCCGGGGAGGGAGAGGGCGGCCCGCTCCATGTGGCTAGCATGGCTAACGTGGCTAACATCTGCCCCTTCCCACAATGCAACAAGAGGTGCTCGGGGACTCAGGCCCTGGAGATGCACCTGTCCACGCACAGCGGTGAGAGACAGTCTGAAGGACGACCCTCAGACCTGCATCCTACACTGTCCATCTAACCAAGTTACTCTTAAAAAGTTGTGACATAGATGCGGTTATATAAAACTGACTTTAGTTCTTTATATACCCTGTGTTTTTTACCCATTTATACAGCACTATGGGGACTATTCCACCATAAATGAAGAGCTCTTTACTCGTATATATAATCTTGAACTGACAAATAAACCCATCTTTCATTTGTTCACAGGTGTCAAACTGGATGAGCCGCCCCCCCTTGGCACCACCCTTAGATGCACAATCTGTAGATTCACCGCAGACTCTGCCGTCGCTCTCCAGCACCACATCCTCTCTCACCTGTCGCAGGCGGCCTTCCGCTGCTCCCACTGCCATATCAGCTTCCAGAACCACGGGGAGTTCCTGCAGCATCAGGACGCGCACCGGCTCGGCGCAGCCAAGCTTCACGGGGGGAGCGAGGGCCAGCACTCCCCCGGCTCCCGCGAGGAGAGCCAGAAGCAGGCGGGCGCCGAGCCGGCGGGCAAGCACGACGCCCTCCAGAGTCCCAGGAGCGCGCAGAATGAGGACGCGGGGGGCGGGGCCGAGCCGGAGAGGCCCGAGAAGAAGGCCGCCATCTCCGGCTCGAAGGGGGACGCAGGCACAGGCAGCAAGGCCAGCTTTTCCTACACCCGGATCAAGTCGGAGCCCTCGAGCCCTCGGCTAGCCTCCTCGCCGGTCCAGCCCAACATGGGGCCCACCTTCCCCATGGGGCCTTTCCTCTCCCAGTTTGCATTTTCACAAGACCTTTCCATGGCACCACAGGCCTCAGAGATCCTGGCAAAGATGTCGGAGCTGGTCCACCGGAGGTTGCGTCATGGGAGGAACAGCTACCCGCCGATGGTCTACAGCCCCCTGATGCCCAAAGGAGCCACGTGCTTCGAGTGCAATATCACTTTCAACAATCTGGACAATTACCTGGTCCACAAAAAACATTACTGCAACAGTCGCTGGCAGCAGTTGACAAAGTCGCATGACTATTCCAGTGTCCCAGACAAGGCGGTGGAGACACTGAGCCCAAACAGTAAGCTGTGCCCTGGCCACCCGTCTGAATCTGACAGCCACCTGATGCAATCAGCCTGTCTGAACGCCTCTGTGTTGGACCTGATCAGTGCCGGCAGCAAAGTGCCTGAAAAGGAATTCTCAGGGCAACTAAAAAAGACCTGCACACCCCCCGGAGCTGAAGACAGTCCGAACAGCCAGCAGACAGACTTGAGGAGTCCGAACCCCTCCCTGGTGGAGAACGAAAACGACCCTTCGAGGACGACGTGCGAGGCCTGTAAGATCACCTTCAGCCGGCATGAAACCTACATGGTCCACAAGCAGTACTACTGTGCCACTCGACACGAACCGCCCACGAAGCGGGCATGCGCAAGCAAGGTGCCGCCCGTGCCGAGGACCATGAGGTCACGCAAGCGGAGGAAGATGACTGAGCTCAGCCCCCCCGATCAAGACTCCAAGCCTCCCGGGGTTCACTCGGGTCTGTTGGGACTGCCCGCTTTGGGAAACCCCTGCACCTCCCAAGAGGTGATAGATAATCTTGGTGAACGGTTTTACCCACGATGCAACATGTTCCCAGGAATGGTCCCAAAACATCTGGAAGCTTCTCTCACAAAACTGGTTCTTGCATCCAAGTGCAACACAGTCAACCAGCAAGAAACAGACACTCCCATAGATCTCAGCAAAAAGTGTCTGGAGAAAGCAGGCAGCTCCCCCAAGAGACTCTTAGACTATCACGAATGCACAGTGTGTAAGATTAGTTTTAACAAAGTAGAGAGCTACCTTGCTCACAAGCAGAATTTCTGCCCCGTCACAACTGTACAGCCGGATGACATTAGTGGGTTGGAAAAGGCGATGTTTCCAGATGTGAAAAATGGAAGCAGTGGTTTTGACAATATCTTCAGCAAGAGCCCTGCGAAGTGTGATAAAACCACAAGTGGACGACTGCTCTCCCAAAACGGCACCTTCTGTCACTCCAATTTAGGGACCCTTTCAGGGCTCCAGACCCCTGCTGATCTCCAGCTACTTCCCGCTAAAGACGACGGCAAAAACCTATTCCTGCCCCATTGCTTCTATCCCCGAGAAACCAAGAAAGCCAACACGCCGGAGAGAATCTCCCCATTTTATGGCGTTAAACCCACTGACTACATCAATGGGAGTCTGGTCGGGGCAGGTGAGCCGAAAGAGCAGAAGCAGAGTCCCAACGAAGGGAGCGAGGGAGGGAAGGAGCAGCCGGCCCCCAACGGCTTTGCCCACCCTGGAGAGGAGCCGCTGTCCCTGCTACCCAAGAGCAGAGATACAGCCGCAAGCGTCAACGGCAGCACGAAGCTGGAGGATGCTGTCTCGCCAAACGAGGTCCCGCCCGATGACTCCCAAGCCACGGACAGCCGCTGCTCTCCCTCTTGGACGTCCGAGACCCCCACGGACATGGAGAGCTCGCCCCCGCAGAAGACGCGGACGGAGAAGACGTCCCCGAAAGCCCCGAACAGCACGGCGTCGGCTGGCGGCGGAGGAGGGAAGTACTGTCACCTCTGTGACATTCAGTTCAACAGCCTGTCAAACTTCATCACGCATAAGAAGTTCTACTGCTCATCGCGGCCAGCAGAACACGTGAAGTAAATCATGCCCCCCCCACCCCACCCCCCAACGGGCTGCACCTCTGTCCCGTTTGCTGCTGATGGACAATCAACAGGAACCTGTCTTAAGACTTAATGCACGGCACTGGGAAAATCCTGTAACATAGATGGCACTTCCGCATTTATTTATTTAAAAGAAAACGAATACCAATCAATCGATGTAGTGATCCTAATTTAAAGCAGGATGGAGTCTGTATCATAACTGTTTGTAATGTTCTTGTGCAGTTAACATTGTTTACATTGTAATATAGGTTCAATTAGGCACAGAGAATGAGATGCATTTAGATGAAATTAGCACTTGTACAGACCAGTTTGCTGTTTCCCGTCCTCTTCTGATTTTTATATAAGTAATATTTGAATTGAATTCCTATAATTTTCCCAGGCCTCTATTGATGGAGCAAATCAAACACTGGCCCATCTGTTACCTGTCAGCTGGCCTGTTTGTATGTATGTATGTATGTATGTATGTATGTATGTATGTATGTATGTATGTATGTATGTACTGTGAATGTTTGTTCCTGACTCTGTTCAGTAACTCAGAGGAGTCTGTTTTTATGCAAACAGCTACACACTTGTACAGTATGTGAATTCCTGTTAGCTAAATTTTTTAGAGCCGTGCTTCAAACAAACAATAGAGACAGTATTACCTAAGCACTCGGCGGGGGCAGGACTTGGGGGAACGTTAATTTTATTCAAATTTTCACGATGCAGTGCAACGTTGTGGTTCAGCGCTTGGGAGGGACTGAGCGACACTGAGTCATTCCAATTCCCCAGATATGAAGGAAAATCTTTGTTGAAATATCATTGCTATGCATGTAAATGGAAGGAATAATACTCCAGAATTGTTGGACATTTTAATTTGGTTGTGATGTCATGATTAAACTTCAGTCCTCAGGTCAATGGTGTGCTGTGTTTTCATTTTCCAGAGTAGTATAAGTTTCAAGTGTCGATTTATTTGCCATGTGCATGTGAACACAGGGTCAACTTTACAATTAAATGTGTTGCTGCGGAGTTGTGGGTTTATGCTTAATAATGTTCACAGAATATCTACAGAGGATTGAGAAGGATAAGAAGATTTGGGGTCTCTGCAATCATCACACCCGAGAGTCTCAAATTTCAAAGCTTATATTTAGAATCAAAAATATCAAGTTAGGAAATGAACTGTTGCTAATAAATGATCTTCAAGAAAGGGTGCTTGGTTGTCAAAAGCTGAAATGAACCTAGGGGCGACTGCAGGGAAACTGTGTCCTTGGCAATGACATCACTGCCCCGATTTCGGCCTAGGAGAGGGGATTATGGGATGTCATCCATGACCCTGGGAATTTACAGTAGCAGGTGAGGGAGGACGGGGAGCAGGGGGGTGAATTAGCAGATAAAGGTGGCAGTGAGTCACCGTGTCCACAAGAGCGTCCACCCCATTTCAAAACCAAATTCTATTTCAGTGAAGTGAAAAGGCTCAAATTAAGGAAGTGATTAAATGAATTTAGGCTGCCGGCCTTTCTACACTCTAACTTTCCGGCTGGATTAGTTAAAGCCGGCTGGCTTCTCCGTTAATTTGCTCCCAATTCTCTGACTTGGCGGAGAGAACTTTCTCTCTGTTAATTCCAGTCACTGTCACACATTTTATTTAATTTTATTATACCTCCAGAGTCTTAAGACCATCAAGGTCACTGATACTAACAGCAGAACACACCAAAACTTGTGTGAGTGAATTTTTATCTCACTCTAAGAGATGCTCTCTTCCTCTTCAACAGTATAGTCAGTTATATCTGTATTAAATTTCTGCCCTGAAAGTAAAAGGTTTTGTTTTTCTGCAAGATATGCTTATATATTCTATATGTTATATTGAATACAATGTTATATCAAATATATACACATGTAATAATATATTATTGTATAGATGAGAACAAATATTTTATTTGCTTATGCTGAGAGGATTCGAGATTAAGGAAATCGGTGTCTGAATACATTGCGTGTATGTAGGTATTTAAAATTACTGCGATACCTGTGACCACTAGGTGGCAGCCGAAGACTGTTCCCTTTCACGTATACTAGATGAACACAGATTTTAAAAATCCTTCATCAAAGAAAGCAGAAAGTAATAAAGGTATTTCTGAGAGCATGCATTACTCACATCACATTCTCTGACCTGACAGTTAATTCATTAATGACACTGGGTTGCGTCGCTCGTAGTGCTGTCGTTCGCCACTACAGATGGCGATCCCGGCTTCGTCATTGCTGCGGAGGAGCTCATTGGCCAAAGCTCTGCAAACCAAGCACACTTATAATGTCTGTGTTGTTTTACTTACAATCAGGTTAAAGGCTTTACCCAAAACATTTGCTGTAATTTGCTCATGTTAGCACTCCATATCTAAAACCCGCTGTGTCATTATTGACAGTGCTTTGAGAGACACGATTATTAAATTATTGAACCATTTTAAGCAATAAAGGTCTGGTCAAACAGATTTATTTGGTTTCGCACTGTTGATCGTGTTGCATAGTCTCAACATCAAATTAAGTCACGTGTGCTTTCGAGTCTTGTGTAACTTCACGAGACTCCAAGCTTGAACCCCAGCAGTGGGAGTTGGCAGTAGGACCCCCAGAGCTTTTTTATTGCCCTAAAACAGACTCACAACACCCCCCAAAAAAAGAGTTGCTTGAGAATGCTGGATTCACTTATCACTGGTGAGTGCTTTCATCCTCAGTATTAAGCGATCTGTCTATTGTGATGTGTTTGATAGTAAAAAATAATGATGTCTGTGGGAGTGGAGAGCCCCATGACGCCTCTACGTCGTGGTTGGAGGTTCTGAGGTCCCCTTCTTTTGATCTGTGATGGTACTGAAGACTCACCGCCAGTGCAGCTGGGATGTCCCTTTCCTGTCACCTTCCCTCTACCTGGCAGCCGCGAGATCCACCTGTCACACGGAGTCGGCGATGAAGAAAAGTGCTAAAGCCAGGTAACGAGGCCCTGTGAGGCGTTCAGCCTCCGTCATCTCTCTCCACGCTCAGTGCCAAGTGCAAATCCTGTCATGCGTGTGCTTCCCAGAAGATAAAACTGCCATTAGAATTCCTTCAGAGGGCCTGGAGGAGGGATCAAAGGACCGAATGAAGAGGGGAACAGGAGCTAGAGTGAGGTGAAGCAGCACTGCAGGCCAGCCACACTAGGGGAGCTGGGTTACGCGTAGTGCTGGGTTACACGTAGAGCTGGGTTACGCGTAGAGCTGGGTTACACGTAGAGCTGGGTTACGCGTAGAGCTGGGTTACGCGTAGTGCTGGGTTACGCGTAGAGCTGGGTTACGCGTATAGCTCAGGTTCAAATTCAAGCTTTATTTGTCACATACATAGTCATGCACTGTACATCCATGTAGTGTAATGCTTTAAACCCCCTGGTGTGTGAGATCAGAGACCTTCTGATCATGAGCACAGCTTCCTAACCTGCTGAGCAAAACACACACACACACACATCAATGTGTTTTTATCTATAACTGGATTACACATAGAAGTGGGAGTTTTACTTACACAAAATATTCTGAGGGCAGAATAAAAAAGGATTTGTTTTACAGAGAGGAGATGGGATCAACCAATCAGATGTCTTGGTCCCACCTCCTCTACATGCTTGGACCCACCTCCTCTACAATCTGATTCGATATCTGTTTGAACCAGTCGTTTTTGGGTTACACATAGGTTACATGTAGATTTGGGTTACGCATAGACCCGAATTACATGTAGGGTTCTTTTGTTTTAAATTGGTCAGTATTATGTTCACTGCTGGACTCGGTCTGCAAACGAGACGCGTCTACAAACCCAATGTAGTTCATGCCATTTCTAGGCTGGGCACCTTATCTGCACGCGTGCTTTACTGTGCCGATTTAGGGAAACGCGAACGCCGGCGTAGCAGTTTGTGCTCCTGCAGGTAAATCGTTCCTCTTCACTTTTAAGTCTCCATAAAATTCTCCCCAGAGACATGAGAAACTGATTTTGTAGGATGTAACAATTAATTTGTGACTGAGCCAAAGCTTAATGAGATGTTCTTTGAAGTGTAAATCCCTTCAACATGAAGAGATATGCGCAGCAAGACAAGCTACCTCCAGGTGAAGCCGCATCTCGCGGTTGCCCCTCCCTCAGCGTCTGCAGAAGGTACCCATCATTTTGTGTTGCTCTACATTCTGTGACACACAGCTATTGTTAAACATTTAAAATGAAACTCAGTGCGAAGCATTTGTCTTTTAGCACAAATAAACAATATTAATGAACAGTTTTAACAAGCACGACTAATTTCTCAGAATTTTATGGTATAAACATTCTTTGCATTATGGAATGAAATTCAGCAGAATTCATCAGGAATTTTTAATGTCTGAACTTAAAATGTGGCTCCTTCATAAATATTACATAGGACACTACACAGCACTTAGGGAGACAGACAGCCTGCTTTACACATTCTGACTTAATAAAATTATAATTATGAATGTATTATCATTTATAGGCCTCTGAAAAATAATCTGTCAAAATAAAGCCCATCTTCCCTCTTAAAAAGCATTTTTAAAATGATTTAATGAGTGGGTATCTGAAGCTAATCTGTTTGCCATTAAAGTGTAATCACTGCGAATGTGAATTTGCTATGCTAATGGATGCACGGCTGTGATTTGGATGTCGCTGTGTCGCACTCCACATGGTGCGGTCAGCTGTCGCTCCGCCCCGTCCTGCCCGCGCACCAGACATCAGCGCTAGGTCTGCTTCTTAGTTGCTTGTGAGGACCTAAATAACCAATAGTATCTATTACCTGCAATAGAAGCTGTGTCGATACAGCAGTGGGGGGGCACTACAGTGTAGCACAGATGCCTGTGCACAGATGGGTCTCCGTATTGTAGAGTAAACCAGAATAAACCAAACCACTGGAGAAAACCAGAGTAAACCAAGATCCCAGCTTTCTTTTGTCAGCGGAAGACTGCATGGCACTGAAATATAGAAGGTGGTGGTGTTAATATTGTAGAAAATCGAGTCATGAATTCCATCCAACAACGGGAAAAAGTAATTATGACTTCTACTACTGGCAGGGTGAGCTGTTCCCTGAGAGTCTGTGATAGCACACTTCATTGTGGGGACTCTCAACCATACATGGCAGTAAATTGCCTTTTTAGCCAAAGCTTCCAAGAAAAAAATGGACCAGTAACCAGCTTCATAAAATGCCACCAGTCTATGAGAAGGGTGAAGATCTCCTTAACGCTGCATGTTTTAAAATGCGGCACTGCTGTTACATATCGCACAAGTCCTGCTCTCTAAATGAGTTTTTACAGGATTCATCGTAATGTGCAGGACACATGTCATTCTCCTTATTTTATGGTGATTCCAATGCGGCATACAACTTAAATTGTTACATTCTTCATTGTTTTCGAGACGGACCAGTGTGTGACTCAGTGAATGTGCATGTTATGCCTGTAAATGGAAGGTTGCTGGTTCAAACCCCTGGATCAGTCAATGGGGTGATTTCATCCCTGACCTCTTAACCCTCAATAGCTCCAGAGACTGGCTGGTCCTGCTTTCTCAAAAAAAGGTGTATTGCTTTAAATAAAGCTGCCTAATATATGTAAACATGTTTTATACTACCAGGAAGAATTTTAAATCAGATGTATATCGATTGAGTGATCATCTCAGTTGTTCACTCAGTTAATAAATAATGTTTCATTTCAAACATGGAGGTCATAGAGGTGATGTCATATTGCATCTGATCCTTTCGACACCAACTCGCAACTAATCTTTCTGGCAGAAAATCATTGTAGGACACAGATTACACTGAGACTGGGCAAAATATCAGCAATATCAGCGCTAGTTTCACTTGTTTTTAATTCATATGCTTTTACTTTGTGAAGCATTTCTTTGCATAGAGAACCGCCACTTACATGGTGCTATGAATTGGACAGAAAAGCGTAAGTGGGTGCCTAACCCTAATTGGTCTACAGGCTGCCACAAACATCCCCCAGATATGTGACAGATGTAGTTGTGCTTGTATTAATTTAGGCATTGAGATCTGGTCATAAATAATGTAATTCTTCATCTGTGAAGAATTCCATTTACACGGACAAGCCAATGGTAATGAGCGCTGATCGGTATTATGTTGGATTAAGTATGTAGTAAATGTCTGTGTCTGTGCTTGTGGAGGTCCGCATTATTCCTGCAGTCCTGGCTGCAGGCCACACAGTATTAGCGGAAACATGGCTTTCAGGTGTCTAACTACAGATTTCTGCACTTCATATTGCAGGAGTGTAAGGAAACCGTCACATTTGCTCAGGCATCATTAGTGAGACATTTATTGCGAACTGGAACACCTCCCCAAGTCTTTATGGAGTGGTTTGTGGGTCTGGGTCATGTGCGAGTTTGACTGGGTGTAGGGTCCCAGCGGCAGGGTGTAGGGTCATGTGACTGTAACAGTGTGTTCTGCTGGGGCCAGTGATGCTGCATTTGTGCCTTTCTATCCCAATCTGACCATGAAAAGTAAATAAGGAGATAAAGGTGTGGTCTGAACCGGAAGGCCATAGTCTAAAAGTGTGGTCTGAACCGGAAGGCGCAGAGTCCAAAAGTGTGGTCTGAACCGGAAGGCGCATAGTCTAAAAGTGTCGTCTGAACCGGAAGGCCATAGTATAAAAATGTGGTCTGAACCGAAAGGCGCACAGTCTAACAGTGTGGTCTGAACTGGAACATACCCGTTTATAAGCCTCAAACCTCATAAATATATATATACACACACACACACACACATATATATGTGTGTGTGTATATATATATATATATATATATATATATATATATGATTTGTGTATACATAACTAATAACAGGACCATTACAGTTTTTGTTGCGGCTACTTCAGTGTTGCAATCTTCTAACTGCTGCCATCTAGCGGTGATCAAAAAACCCTTAAAAAGGACTTAGGTCTGTCATACACTTAATCCGTTTAAATTATTTTTGAAACATTTGCAAAATGGATGGGTGTTTCTGAAGGGCAAAACAGAATCTCAAATACAACGATTCTGGGAAATGCTTATGTCTTAGAAATTTCATAATCAGGTAAACTGCTCTGATCTTAACTGCATTATGTCTGCTTGAGTAAAACTGATACTTTTTCCACATTTTTAAAGAGATTAAATGACTTTATCGTGCAGTTCACTTGTTTTTGACATTGTCTAGGCAGGTCAACACTGATTTTGACATTTTCTGAGAAAGACAATTTTCTGAAAAGTGAAAGACATGAGATTGTTTTTTTTTTTATTATAAAGTTCCCATTGCCCTATGAATACTGCAGGTTGACACATCATTAGCAATGATTTATCACCATTTAGAATTTTAAACTCTTTTCAATACTTCCTCATCCGTTGTTGCAAAAACACTATTCATTATAAATATTTATGAATCTTCGGACCACAGTATAGATTTAATACAATATGCTTGTAAGCACTAAACACATGACACTCATGTTAGCGATGCTCCTCAGTAATAAATTGGCCGTTATGCCTTTTTGACAAAAAAAAGAAAAAAAAACTTATTCAGCAGTTTAGCTTGCTTAACAGTGATGGCGTCTCATGATACTATCTATCACTGCAGTACGCCATCATACCCTGAGAGACAGCTATGCTGTTGCTGATGTTATCCCTTTGGTATGTCTCATTTATTTCCGGATGAGGGATTGACCGGGAACACTGTGGAACTTGTTCATCATCATCCCCCCGATCTTTGAACATTACTTCTTTATTCTGACTGATTCCCCATGTCTGGCTTCTCAGTAATGAAATCCACCAAGCAGATGGTGTAACATCTCCAGGGAGGAGATAGAATCGCGTTACTCTCAGTCAGTTTGTCAAGCACGAAGATGACACTGAAACCATCATCTTTACTAAGAAATGAAACGGCCCCAACAGGAAGCCATGTGTCCCACCCCCTTGTAAGGGGCTTGTTAGAAGATTTGGAGCCACCTGGACATAGAGAGGGTAAAGAGGGTTACCTGTCACTTAGCGCTGGGTTAGCACTGAGCAGCAAAGACTAGCAAGATGGTAGGTGACACCACCCCCGCTCAGAGTAACAAGTGCATTTTAATGGGACATGGCATTCAGGACATGGAATTTGGGACATATAACCTGCTTTAGTGTTTTACTGAAAAGAAATTGTATTTTTGACACGAAGCAGCTTTCCCATATGTATGCAGTCAGTATAGTCAATTCAATTCAAATGCAAGAAATCTTTAGTCCAGCAGCTATGCTAATCAACCACTGGCACAGTTAGCAAAAGGACTCATCTTATCCAGCCTTGTGTGATTTGGGCTTATGGTTTCATAAACTAAACATTTTGATTGTCACTGGTCGACACACACATACAATATTACTTTGACTTTAGCCACTCACCCACAAATGGCCTATTGGACAAGAGCGAAAACAACAGATAGCCTTCTGTACAATGTGCTGCAAGTTAAAATTTACTGAATACTGTAATGCGAGGACACATTCATAGATGTATTGCTTTATTCTAATAGACATAATTCCACATTAGGTCAGTCTACGTCGTTATCTTTGTTGCAGTAACATAAATTAGTCTTTCAAAGATATGGGAAAATTTATATTGACAGTTGCATCTAACATAGGCTTGGTATAGATTATATAGAATTTATGTCTACTTACATCGCTTGCTCTTTGAAAGAACACTGTGATCAATTTTTTTTTTCGGGGCTGCTGTGACCAAAACTGCATCCAGCACAATTTAACGCAACTCTCAACCCTCAATGGTGGAATACAAACAGAATGCGCAAAGTCACAAATGGGACAAGTATATGTTTATGAATAAAATGTTTTAGAAAGTGACATCTATGAATGGAAATCTAATAGGAAAGTGTGCACTTTGTCTACCTGCAAATGGAGGTAAAGTGGGAACAGCCATGTGCTCTCCTACCTGCAGCAACCACGTGGTGTGTGTAGTTTGAGATGGTCGACAGTCTAATGACATCAGGCATATAGGGAACCAAGCTTATTTAGGCAGGTTATTGATCAAAGCTTTGTGTGTTTTCCCTGAAAAGTGGGGATGATGGGGTCAGAGTCCCTATATAACTGGGGGGGGGGGGGGGGGCGTCTGCGCCCCGGGGTCCAACAGCTTATTTTTATTTCAGTTAATAAAA
>JAODUD010000046.1:6259813-6270403 GCA_026784285.1 Stomatorhinus walkeri | reverse complement strand
GCCTAATCTTTCGTCATATTTATGCTTGTGTAATAAAAAAGAGAAAATCATACACCATACACAACCGGAAAGACCTAAGCCTGCATAATTACCGATATGAGAGTTTCAAAATTGCGGCGCAATAAGTTAAATCGTTTCTAATTTTGTTCATAAAAATGCTGCTCACAGCACAGCCGGATGACTGGAGTGCGTTTCCGTCCATATTAGGGCGCGGTGACGCGCGACCGTCACACGTGGACTGCGGCGTGTCTGTACACATTTATACAAGCATTAGTTTGCTCCTTTTTAAGAAGCAGCATCCCGTGTTCAGTGATATGAAGGTCCTGTGAAATTCCTTGTGAAAGCTTATAATTCCACACATCCGAACACCGTTATGGCGTATGCCAGAGAATCATTCAAAGTCAAAGTATACAATATGAATAATGCATAGTCAATAATAACCATCAACAATGTTTTATGGTTGAATTAAAAGAACTTCTTTGTCATAAAGCTTTTAAATGTTTGTTTGAATGATTGTTCCTGCTCATTCTAGTGTAGTACAAAAATAGGACCCCAGCAAGAAGCCACAGTGATGAATTAAAAGCGTGTTTGAAGAGATGACTGTGTTTAGAGACTGATGCACCAGCTGAATGATTTTGTCGTCAAGGTTCCTAATTTATGACTGGCTCCCTCAGAAGCTTCGTATCAGGGACCCTGTGAACCTTCCACCCAGCCCAGGAACCTCAGGATAAACGTTGAGCGCATTTGCAAGATGGGAGTGACTCTTGTTTAAAAAACATCTCATACAGCGTGGGAGGGGGCCCTGGCCTCCCGGAGTTTCACAACAACCCCGCTGAGTGATGAACTGGGCCATCTCTGAAATAAAAAGTGGTCTGAAATCATAAAACACTACATTTCCCAGAAGACTAAGCAGAGAGTTTAGTAATTAAAGGCAAAGGCTCTCACAAAACTCCCCATAACATCCGGTGATTGATTCACAACTTTCTGTCTGCACAGAAGGCCTCATTAAAAGCTATGGCTATCATATGTTCGGTGAATATGACTTGAACCAGAGCAGTAATCAGATCAAATGTTGTATAGACATCATTAGCTTTTGGCTATGGGTTAGCCGTACTTCAGATCTATGTCAGGGCGTCTCCTACTTCCTGTATCCTTGGCTCTGTTGAACGGCATCAGTTTTTCTGGCAATTAGACTCAGTGGCGCTGGACACTTACTAAACAGGGCGGACCAGGTTACCTGTAGATCTGCTCCATTAAACCGTCAAAACTCAGACTGTGTCTGACGCCCTTTTCCCGGTGGGCGCCTCCCTCTGTCGTCTACAAAATGAGATTGGCTTCAGGTAACCTTCTGTTGTCTCGTACGCACGAGGGAGATTGCGTGATGAATATTAATAGATCTTCAAAACATTTTTCTAGGTGTCTCCACAAGCACTGTAATGAAGCAATGTAATTCGACACTTAATTCTTTTAATGTGCTGTTGGTAATCGGTAACACAGTAAGTGATTTGAATGAAAGACTGGTGTCAGTAATGCACTTTTTTCAGGCAGAATCAGCCTGCAAGTCTGGGTTTAGGCTTAGGCCTAGCATTAGGTTTAGGCTTAGGGCTAGCATTAGGTTTAGGCTTAGGCCTAGCATTAAGCTTAAGTTAGGTTCAAGGGCATAGGCTTAGATTCAACATTGATAGGGCTAGGGCTGGGCAATTAATCAAACTATAATTTCAGTTATGATTTTGGCTTCCAACGATTACCAAAACAAACTAATTGAGATAAAATGATCATTGAGCCGCATTTCATTTTGCAACGATGGTAGCAATTTGTCACGCCTTTCCAGCTCCTTTTATTTGCTTTTGAGTCAAATTAAATGAAAGAGTTCAAAGAAATCCACTGTTAAAAAGATAAGTTCAATAAATGCATGATATTTCCAAAGTCAATGACTGTTCTTAGTTAAATAAATGTGATCTGAAGATCCACTAAAATAATCATGATTATGATTTTTGCCATAACTGAACGGCCCAAGGAAGGGACCAAATCAGGGGTCCTGCTCGAGCTTCTAGTCCTGTGCAGGGCTCCCTCCCCCTTATTAGTTTGTCAAAATATGTGCCCCTCCCATTTTTCTGCTGGTCCCCAGAGCACCATACTGGGTGTGGGATGCAGCTTAAATGCTTTCTATTGTGGCAGATTTTAAATGAAGACTGGTCAGATATCGTAGAAGCTGACTCAGCTCATTTTGTGGCGCTGAATGGGAAAATTATGTTATCTATCACTGTCTGACTGTACTCAGAGAAAACAGCTTTGCATGTTTCAGGAATGACTTTAATCTTCGAGGTTCAAAACTCGTTGGGGCTCTTGAAATAGTTTTTGTTGTTATTTTCTGATTGGCTTGCGTGTCGTCCCGCTGAGAGTGTTAGGTTGTGTTGATGCACGCTGAGTTGATGCATGTTTCCCTCAGTGAGAGCAGGACAAAACAAAAGGCCTGAGCTCCCTTTTTCTCATTATGGGTGAATTTCTGAGCTGAGACTTCTGACATCGATCATTTATACCTTTCCTGGGCAGAATTATTATATTTACAGGTCAGTTTTCCATCCCACCATTGATCATTCATGCCTCATGTGCAAGGTATCTGAATGAGTAAGTTTATTAGGAATTTCAAATCTGAATTATATGAGGTAAATTCTAACATAATAATCATTTACACTGTTGGACTGTTCTGTTCTATAATACATCACGTGACTTTCCCAACCTTCTTCTGACAGGCTGACGTCGCTACAAGGAAGCTCATCCTTGACCTCGATATTGACTATCATTCCATCAGCATTGTTATAGTCTGTCATCTGTTCTCTCAGGTCCTGACTTGAACGCACCCTCAGCGTCTTTGAGAATCACGCGAGGAATCACGGCTCCGAAAATGTTCAGCACCAAAAGGTCAGTGTGTGATCCTGCTTTTAAGTGGTGGGGGGGAGGAGGAGAGGGTCAGCTTCACCCACATCTCACACCAGACCAAGTCAGCGTCTTACTCCTTACTCGTCAAGTCGTGTGTCATGCCTTTTGTGAGTAAATAAGCTCCAGATACCTTTAAAACCAGGTGTTCAAGCACCCTTTCCTGATTGGAGGAGGCGCCCCCTGCAAGGGATTGTGGGGGTCACGAACCCCTACATTGAGCGCCCTGTGTCCAGGCAGCTGAATTTCCCAGGTTACGTCAAGGGTGTAGGTTTGAGTATGGACAGTGGGGACATGTCTCGCCGTGTGTGCTTATGGGGGCGGGGGGATCGGGGCTGATTTGGCCCCTACCAGTGTGGAACACACACCATATGACCTGTCCTCCATCTAAACTCTTACAGTGGTAGAAAACCTTGGTTTACAGGAGAGTATGAAGAGGATCCATGACGTACCAAACAGCCAACTTTACACCAATACAGAGAAATGGAAAAAAAAAAAAAATCAAACACCATACTGGATAGTGTCTTCACCCTTTCCTGGGAATCGTTTGTATTCTGTAAACAGAATCTGGATCAGGATCTTTGTGACTGTCAAGTACAAAAAGGACAAGGGATTTCTTTTGGTGCAGGTGCTGGCATGATGTAAACAATTAAATATACAATAAAAAAGGAAGACAGAAGGACAAAAAGCAATAAATAGAGTAAATGTAAAACCGAGGTAGAAAATTATGAAAATTACGAAACATGGATGTATGAATAAAATGACTGAAATGACACAGTCTATTGGGTGCCATCAGCTTGGATGGTGCGAGAATCTTTATTATGGCAATAAGAATAAGAAACGATGGCAGTGGTTGATTGGATATGAAGCAGTGTGCTTGTCACCAGTCCTTATTTAGGAGGGCAATAGCCTGAAGAAAGACACTGTTCAGGTGGCTATTGCTCTGAGCTCTTAGTTGTCACTATAGTACCACAAATAATCATATTATAAGTAAAGAGATCCGGACAGAATGAATTGTGTTAGGGAAGTTCATGCCACTTGCACTTTGGCGGATTGTTGGTTGGAGGTCTTTTGCACGGGTTAGATACCATGTTACAGGTTCAAAATACAAACAGACTAGAGAAAAACACTTTTTATGTTTACAAAACCCAGTGAAGAACATTACTGCAACTTCAGCGTGACGGGGAGTCATTCTCCCTGAGCTCTGCCTGGGTGACCCTAACAAGGACAGCCAATCAGAGTCAGCCGGGTCCCGTTACCCAGGGTGCTCGTCCAGTCATCAGCTTCACCTGCCCTTTGAAGCTCTTCTGCTTCACTGCGGCTCACTGCACCAAACACGGCGGGGTGACATTTTACTCAGGGCTGTCATTGCTTTTGTCCGAGTTGGTGTTCCGAGCTGAACTAACGACTTTTAGGGTCTTTCATACTAGCATAAGGGTCACCGTGGCCCAGTCGCTTCTTTCTCTTTCTCAGAAGAAGCCAGCATTCTGTCCAGTGTGATGACCTCCTGCCAAGCTAGTGAACCGATGGCAACGTGCCACTTTCAGGCACGTTGCTGTCGCCGCTGACGCTGTCGGCATGAAAGGTGACACCTTCCGCTGCTGGGCGGGGGTAGAGGTGTGCTGCGTGGGGGTGGAAAGGTATCCTGTTGGTTTGTTCATATGCAACAGCGGGTATAGCAGCGTCAGTTTGGCTTTTAAGCACAGACGAAGCTTATGGTCTAGGTTTTGCCATCACTGTGACTGTGAGGAGTCCAGGGTCCGTGCCAAGCACATCCTGTCTCACTCACAGCACCAGTAGGACAAAGTTGGTACATCCAGGAACATCTACGAAGGCTTTCTGTGGTCGGGAGGTCCATCCTGAGAAAGACCCCTGCGGATCAGCAGAGCTGCTTCCGTCAGGCCTTGGCGAGCCGATTGCAGGGCGTGTGGCTTTACGGCAGCGGAAGCGGCGAGGGCAATGGGGCATGTCAGGAGGCACGTTCTGGGGCGGGCGGGGAGAGCGGGGGAGAGCGATGAGGGTGGAAGGCGAGCTTTATTCCTACACAGATATTGTGTACACCTCTGCTTTAATTATTCACTTAATTTGTCTTTATATAGCTCCCTAAGTAATCATTGGTCCAGTTTAAAAAGTTTGCTTAAGTATAGTTATACATATTTATGGTGCCAAGCAAGAGTGTAGCTAGGGATTCTGGGCCAGCTGCCAAATTGTTCCCAAAAGGCCCCCTGCCCACTACATAATTTTATAATTTTACGTATTCAAGAACCCTGTAAAGTGCTGGATCCCCTGAAACTGCCAGGGTATCTATGTCCCCACAGGTTGCACTTTGAAATCATAGTGATCTCTGCTTTAAATCGGTTCCACTGTCTATAAACAGGAAGTGGATGTTAGTCTCATGGAATAATACGCCGTAATGAATTCTGTACATGTGGTTCAATTCGAAGTATTTCCATATAGCGCCTTTCAGAACAGAATTGCCCCAAGGTGAGGAGAGGAACCAAAAATTCCCAAGTAGGGAGGAAAAAACTCCTGGGGGGTCCAAGGACAACTGGCCACCCCACTATCTATCAAAAGACGGTACGTTAGAGACAGGTCTGTAATTGCTGAGCTCCTGTGGATCCAAACTTGGTTTCTTCATTAGTGATTTGATTACTGCTACTTTAAATAGGTCAGGTATATAGACAGATGAGTTGTTGTCTTAGAAAGATAGGGAGAGTTACTTCTATTGCAGTCAATAAGGTTAGAGTAATAGGCTGAGGATGCCATATGTAGGGCTTGCTTGTATGCCGACCTGAACGCCTCTAACCTCATAGATTTGCATTCATGCTGAAATCTGCGGCACTCCTGTTTGTAAGAAGATGTGTGATCATTAATCCATGGACAGAGACCAGCACCCTGTAGCTCTTTGAGCACGTGGCTGCGGCTCATCTCAGAATGACAGGAAAATTCACATTTTCATGTCTAGACGTAGGTCTGTGGGTCTGAGCCCTGTGTTATGAGCACAGGTCTGCATCAGTGTCAAGCACCACGTCGCTAACAAGAACTGATTTGTCTCCTAAACAGCAAACGTTCAGTAATGAGCATTTCATGGTGGGTTTATGTTGTGGCTCATTTATTCTTCTCAGTGAAAATGATATTAAGTTTTCAGCATAGTGGAATATTTAGATTTAAGTCCTTGTCTAGTAATGGATACTAGTACTTATTAGGCTCATTCAAACATTTCGAAATAGTTGTTAGATTTAGGTTATGCCATGTCATGGAGCACCTGGGTCAGAGCCAGATATGAGCTAAAGGTGGGAAAATATGCAGCCTTCGATTTAAGATCACAAGGCTAAAGCCTGGCTGGTTCTCTCAGTCAGGCAGGCAGATGAGTTACCATGTTATAAAATGGCATAAAAGATCCCGTCCAATTAGGATTCAGAGTTCCCATTTATAAAGACCAGGCCATTCCCAAAAAGGTCCCAATTATCACTAAAAGCTGTGTTTTGAGATGCACACCAAGTCTCTAAGTGGTTCAGATGGTTCCCCCCCATCCATCGTGAAGGACGTTGCGTCATGGTCTGGGCCTGCGCCCCCGGTGCTCCCCGCCATCACTCCTTTCTTCAAAGCTTTACGGCTGACTGGGCAGCCCTTCACTCTTCAGAGAGATAATGAGCCAAAAGGCGCCACGAAACCGCCGAAGAAAGTGAAGGAAGGAAGAAGAACTCAAGCTAATGACCTCAGCTTCCAGACCGGTGCAGCAAAGCCCCAAGCCCCCAATTTCTCTGGGAGCTGCTGCAGAAGATCTAGGAGGCCATGGCTGGTGATCTTCTGCAGAAGCCTGATCAGCAAATGCTTCGTGTTTCTGAAGGTGGCATCAAGTCTGTTTAAGGGAATCTGAGATATTATTCTCAGTTTTCTTCGTCGCTGTTTTGGTAATCCTTATGTTTTGTTTTGGATATTGCAGTGTTTTTTTTCTCTTTTACAAGTATTTGCAGAAAAATGTGAAACATTATGGAATCACTGAATTTCCAGCAGGTGTGCTGTAAGTGGACCAGAGACCTGAGTTAGAGTTGGCTTCTTACTTGTAGCATAGCAGTAAACCAACATATTTTAATCTTTGGAGAGGAAACAAAGTGATTACCGATGCCCCAAGTGAATTAGCAGCCTTAATCACTCCACGGAGGCTGTGCGGCTCCCCAGGGTGGCGGATTTGCAGTTGGATGGAATCCTCCATGGATCGCCCCGCGGGTGGGAGCTGGCAAGGGGCTGTGTGCTAACTGGGCTCCCTGCTTCCCACTGGTGTCCCACTGGTCCCAGTTCTCAGGGGAGGAAAGCAGCCAAAGGCAGGTCAGGTGCCTGCGGTGGTTTGTGTCTTCACGGCTAAATTAACACCAAGAGTGTTTTCTTAAAGACCTGTCCCTCTCTTGGTGTTAAAAACAATTCCAGTGATAATTGAAGTGTGCACTTTCAGTGTGAAATCAGGGAAACTCTTCTGACTGTTAAGGAATAAAAAGCGCTGTTACACTAACCAGTTTGTTGCTGCTGGATTACCAGAGATTACTGTAAAGATGGATGGTGCCGACTATCCTGCCAGAATTCACCTTCTGAGATACACTGTACTCTGAATAAAATGTGAATGAATTTCCCTTGTCAATAAGCTCCACCTTATATTGACTGTCAGTGTACACTGTGTGAATAGTAAGGGCTGATCAATTGAAAGCTCCCCAGTGAAAGGTTTGATCTGGCAAATGACCAGCACATATCAGTACTGTTCCTTGTACACACCAATACTGTTACAAGTACACACCAGTACTGTTCCTAGTGTACACTAGTACTGCTGTAGGTACATGCTGGTACTGTTCCTAGTACACACAGATACATTTACGAGTATACAACAGTGTTGTTCCCAGTACATACCCATTCAGAGTATTAAAATGCACTCTGGTACTGTTCTCTATTATGACTATATACTGGCGCTCTTCCTAATAAACACAGTTCTGTTTCGAGTATACACTGGTATTGTTCATAGTACATGCTGATACTGTTACAATTGTACACTGGCACTGTTCCCAGTACTCATAACAGTATCAGTGTCTATTGGGAACAGTGTACTCGTAACAGTATTACACACCAAAGTTCTGGAACCTGGTCCCTGGTTAGAAGTTCTGGGACTGTCTCAACTGGGGACTTTTGAAGCTCCTGGTCACTTTTGCATGTCGCTTTCACGCCACACAACAGAACTGCGACCTTTATGCTAAATTAGTGTGGGAGATGCAAAAACTTTCTTCACACTTAATTTGAAACTACACTGCCACTCCAAAACAATGGAGAATGAACAAGTTGTTTTGTTAGTAATTTGGGGGGGAGTTATTGCTATCAAAATAGGACACAGCCTTTCATTTTTATTTTATTCATACACCCTATTACATGTAATTAGTGCCTGACATCCAGGTTCACTTGACACATGGAATGTCCAAGTCCTGTTCATTATAATTTCAAAGGAGTTTGATGGGCCGAATGGCCTCCTCTCCTTTGTAAATTTCTTATGTTATGTTCAATGTACATTCTTTCCATTTGTGGCATATGAGTGTTGTGATTAAACAGTTTATTATTGACATCATGTCATGATTCCAGTTCTTAAACTTCAGGCAATTGGCTTTATTTAAGCTTTATAAATTGGGGGTAAAAAATGCATGAAAATAATGACTATTTCTTACTGTTGTTTCTAAGTTGCAATGAATAGTTTGCTTTGCGTCCAAAAAATGGTTTGTCATCAGGCAAAAAGATTTATGAATTTAGCTTATTTGTCTCTTGATGTTTACATTCCATCTTAGAGGGATTGTGTGACACATCATTATGTCACGATGTTACTAAGTGGTTCGAAATGCATGCTGGGAACCCAAGGAAGATACGGCATCATCATTTTGTTTACATGGTTGTCTTCCTCGTTGTTATTAGTGTCTGTGGGGGCTCAGCTCACAAGAGCTGACCGGCAGCCAGTGTGGGATCAGCTGACCCTCCTGGCTTGCCATAGTCTGTGTTGGAGCAAGAGGAAAACCACTTACTGTACCTCCTTCTGCCTTGAAACGTTCGTTCTTTTTGAAGATGTTGCTCTTTTCATTTGCAGAGCTGTATTTGTTTATTTGAATGAATCTCAGCGTCGTTCCTTTGTAGTTTCGTGAACTAATTTTTTATTAATGTAAAATTGACAAATTTTCTAAGCAGTTAAATCTTGCTTTTTGGAATGAATAGGGGGTGGCATGGTGGTGCAGTGGTTAGCGCTGTCACCTCACACCTCATGGTTCGAGTCTTCCCCTAGGATCCATGTGTGTGGAGTTTGCATGTTCTCCCCATGTCGTTGTGGGGTTTCCTCTGGGTATTCCGGTCTCCCCCCACAGTCCAAAGACATGATGAGGTTAATTATAGTTACCGCATTGCCCATAGGTGTGCATGTGTGAATGACTGATGTGTGAATGACTGTGTGAATGACTGTGTGAGTGACTGATGTGTGAGTGACTGATGTGTGAATGACTGAAGTGTGAATGACTGATGTGTGAGTGACTGATGTGTGAATGACTGATGTGTGAGTGACTGATGTGTGAATGGCTGATGCGTGAATGACTGGTGCGTGAGTGTGCCATGCGATGAGTTGTCACCCCATCCTAGGTGGTTCCCCGCCTTTTGCCTGTTGCCTCTGAGATAGGCTCCAGACCCCCCGCAACCCTGAATAGGACAAGTGGTTATGGAAAATGGATGGATGGATGGAATAAACAGTCAGAAGAACATTAAAATGTTAAACAGATTTGCCCCAAAAGGCACTGCCCAGATCTGATGTTTTTTATTGAGAAGACTGTGTATCTGATGGATGTCTCTATACACTTGTGATCTCAGTGGTAGGAAAGGAGGGAAAGGTAGGAAGACGGAGCCTTGGAGTGCTTGCCCAGGTGACGGGATGTTTGATAAGAGGATGGGTCCTCAGCCACTGGACACACAACGCTAGGCTAAACCAAAAGTGGCTCTTCGTTCTTCATGGGAAATGGGAGAGATGCCGTCTCGCTGGACACAGTGGTCATCTTGTTCTTTCGTCGCCAAGCAGGGAGGGATGTTCATCGCCAAGATGCATGCTGGGACACGGTTGGAGCACGTTGTCACATGATGTCACGGCTGTGTTTACATTGTCGTCTTTATGTTTTCATCAGCAAATGTACCTGTCTGTGGACGACAGCTGGTGGCTGAGGAAGAGCATCAGGTCCAGCTAAAAGGAAATAAAATCATTCGATTTTG
Organism: Stomatorhinus walkeri; assembly: GCA_026784285.1. Classification (NCBI taxonomy): domain Eukaryota; kingdom Metazoa; phylum Chordata; class Actinopteri; order Osteoglossiformes; family Mormyridae; genus Stomatorhinus; species Stomatorhinus walkeri. The sequence goes on along the minus strand of JAODUD010000046.1, from coordinate 6,260,200 downwards.
TCACTGAAGTCGAGAGCTTCACGACAAAAAATCTAAAGTTTTGAGATTAAACTTGAAATGAACTTTTGAGGAAAAAAAGTAGAAAGTAAAATATAAGAAAGCTGTCAGTGACTGTGAGCTGTCTGTAGGAGGGTACATCGTCTTACGCGATGACACCATACAGATGCCTCACATTTAGCTGCTTTCTGGGTTCAGTCTGCATAAAATGAAAGCTCACATCTACCGTATTTTTACGCATATAACGCGCACACGTGTATAACGCGCCCACGCGTATATCGCGCGGGAACAAAGGAATTATGTAAAAAAAAAATCTGCATAGCGCGCCCATGCGTATACCGCGCATGCTGCCCATGGAACTGAAAACTCCTCCCGCCACCCCCAGACATA
>JAODUD010000046.1:6232997-6252671 GCA_026784285.1 Stomatorhinus walkeri | reverse complement strand
TGGAGGGGGGGAGATGCAGGAAAGTGTCTCGGCTGTTTGTTTCACTGGCTGTTTGTTTTATAGGCATGGAGGCCTGGCATCACTATGTCATTGCTAATTTAATTGTGTTTATTAATGTCTGCATGTGTTTATCTCTATGTGTGATTAAACTGTCCTGAATAAGATGCACGCAGCCAATAGCAGTTAAAATAGACTCTTTCTGCTCCACCTCACTTCCTCTCTCCTCCGTTTTTTGGGTGCCTCACCCAGTAACCTGCACTCCAGTTTCAATGCTCCCCAAACCACTCAGTTTATCCTCCCAACCAAAACTCCAACGTTATCTTCATTTTTTCCTGTGCACCATAATGGCCGCCTCAGTTTCGGTTCCCTTCGATGTTCCCACCCTTCGTCCATCATTCCCTGAAAAGGGGATTACATAAAACCCAATTCACAGTCACCAATTACGTCATCTGCTTCTACCCACAGTGACAATAACATCCCAGGGCTTCCACATGAAACAGCACAATAAACCATTTATTAAAAATGAATGTCTATTCAGTGGATGGAGGCATAAGCTAAGGGACCAAAGACTGTAATCTGATAACCTCACATTAAAGGTGTCTAATATGATTGTTCCCACTGCCCTGTAAGGTGTATGGCTTAACTAAAGCTTCCCACCATACATGGAGTCTTCTTACTGAGACAGTCCTGCTCAGTCTGAAGGATGGACCTCTTTCTGCTCATTCTGGAGGGCTGATGTCTTCCTGCTCAGTCTGAAGTTCAGACATCTTCCTATTCAGGCTGAAGATCTGACGTCTTCCTGCTCTTCTGGAGGTCTAACGATTTCTTGTTCAGATTGAAGGTTTGACGTCTTCCTGCTCAGTTTGATGCTGTGAAGTCTTCTTGGTCATTCTGGAGGTCTGACATCTACCTGCTGAGTCTGAAGGTCTGACAACTTCCTGCTCACACTGTAGATCTGGCATCTTCCTGCTCAGTCTGATGGTCTGATGTCTTACTGCTCAGTCTGAAGTTTGACATCTTCCTGTTCATACTGTAGATCTGAAGTCTTCCTGCTCCTTCTGGAGGTGTGGCATCTTCCTGTTCAGTCTGAATGTCTGACGTCTTTCTGTTCATGCCGAAGTTCTGATGTTTCCCTGCTCATTCTGAAGGTCTGACGTCTTCCTGCTCAGTCTGAAGATCTGGCGTCTTCCTGCTTAAAACTTAAAGACAGAAGGATTGTGAAGTTCCACTTTCATGGTCTTTATTCATACCGAAGGTCCAGATCAAGCCAGCTCTTGTCCTTCTAGTGGTAAGTCCTCCAGAATGTTTTAACCATTTCCCTGCCACTAGTCATCACATCTACAGCGATGAAAAGGAGACTTGTTAGGATAGATCAGAACATCCGTCTAGAGGCCATGGAATTAGGTGCCTTTCCCCCCATCAGCAAGGTGGAGCTGACTATGACAGGGCATAGAGCTCACACATGGGCACCCAGAGAGGAGCATTTCTCAATACAGGCCACCAATCCAGACAGCACTGCACTGCCAGTCCCTCAGCAAGAACACATCTGCATCTCACTGGATGCTCATCAGCGTGCTGCATTGAGGTGGACAGTCTGCTTAAGATGCTTCATCGTTCACAGGTCCATCTCCAGGACTCCCTGCAGGTGCCCAGTGGGACTGTATCCGTTTAATGGTCACGATGCAGATTTTAATGCTCAGTCACGGAGTCTGACCTGCCTCTTATTAACACCTGCTATGACTGTCGTTTCTGTTCCTTATGAAGAGAAGCCAGACCTTCAAAAGACACACATTTTTCAATCAGTTTTAATCTTTATACCCTGTGGAGTGACAGCCTTCTCTCTTAAGCATCACATCTTTCAGCCTTATTTCTGCATGTCGTATTGGGTCTGTAGTATTTAATGGAACCTAATCCTGATCAGCTGCACAAAAATGACAGCTTCGAGGTGGAGGCCACGTCTGCTGAAGGAGATTGGCACGGTGTAGAATGGGGGTGCAGAATGACCCCAGATTGACCCTTGCAAATTGCACCGTGATGGGGGGGGGGAGCACCACTCCCTGTAAGTGCCAGTGGTTCAGGGTTGGTGTTCACACCCTGTCTGTGGTGAGGATTAACACACATGTGAAGGCCAACAAGCAGGGGAAGCGGCCATTAGCAAAGTCAATCTGGGCTTAGTGTTAAGGGCAACCACACAACCCAAGGGAAAGGGCTTTGCCTGTGGGGATAACTTTGTTCTTAAGTACAGTGGTACCTTGGTTCTCAAACTCACTAGAACTCAAATTTCTTGAAAGTCGAACAAACCAGTTTGACCTAGAACTCGATCTGAATATCAGAAGTCAAACCGTGAACGCTGACCATAAATTGTACATGCCAGGAAATCAGTCATACTACAATGCAATTCAACTTGAATGCGTTCTTCAGAGACTGGACGATTAACCAAGTAAAGCAGCGCAACATTACAGGAACTAACAATAAATAAACCACTAACTTACGTGTACTACTAGAGCATTTATGTCATTTATCTAAACTTTATTTTACCAGGTAAATTAACTGAAAACCAGTTCTCACTGCTTTACCTGATATTCAGGAGAAATAGCAGATTATGCATTGGAACGGCCTAGGATACAAACGTCATGCGTGTAACTAAACTCTTCTGCCAATAAGGGCAAAGGTGTGTCGTCACGGAGGTGGTTCCAGCTTGTGCAGCCGGGTGAGAGGTCGCAATGCCATTAACCGTCATGCATTGCGTCAGGATCAGAATGCGTTGCTTTAAGCCAGCGCTGTAAGCAAGTCGAACGCACCCAATGACCGGACTGGGGACACAAACTGAAATGCAGACTTAATACAGAGGACTAATAACAACAACCAGAAACAGCTGATCACATGGGGATCCCACAAGAGGTTAATGAGGGGGCGTGGCACACGGAAGGAGCGGACGATCGGGGCAGGACAGAGGTAATGTTGGGATAAGATCTTTATCGTTTTGGAAGCCATTAAAAAATGTTCTTCTTGTTTTATCCTGTTCATTTTGTGTTTAAATAATTTTGGGGGGCCAGGAACCAATTAATTGGTTTTCCATTATTTCTTATGGGAAAAATTCGATCAGAACTCAAACTTTTTAGGATTCGTTCGAGTCCGGGAACGGATTAGGTTTGAGAACCGAGGTAACACTGTATATTCAAAGATCTTCATTATATATATACACACACACACACAAAGAATAAGCCTTTCATACTTTCATACTTTTACCCCATAGAGCGCCTTTTAACCCCCAGTAACTATGTGCTGGATGGGTGGAAGATGGGTGGGAAGGTCTTTCATACTAAGAAATGATGAAATATTAAATTTCTAATACAATGGTCAATAATCTTGGTGTCATCTCCCAGGAACGGTAAAGATCATCTGTTCAATATATGGTGACATTTCTTTACAGGTATGTGATACTTTTGAACCTAGGGGCCACTGTCCTCTGTCACTTTGGAATTCCGTGCAATAATTTCCCTGACATTCTTTTCCCTGTTACTGTTTATTGTCCATTATTTATTGTTACTGTCTATTAATGGGGATATATTAATTAATGGGGATGCATTTACTGTTTATTCTCCTTTGGAAGTAATAAAATACTGATCTATCTATCTATCTCTTTGTCTGTTTGTCTGATCTAATCTTTACCACTCTGTAACGTGGGGAGGGGGACGGAACACCGTAAATGACAGAAAAATTTGGGCATTACAACTTTAATATTGAAAAAAAAAACAAAATTCTTAATTTAACCATTTACTGCCACATTCCCCTTGTAGCTTTCAATCAAGAACTTAGTGTTTTACACTGGACTGTTGCAAGAGACAGTGACAGAGGTCTGATATGATAGTAAATCTGTGCGCAATGTTTATAGGGTGACATATGCAACCTCCTCTCATGTATTTAAAAATACACACACGCGCATGCGCACACACACATACACATACACACACACAATGGGTTAGGATCCTGTGCCTATGACCGGAAGGTTGCTGGTTCAAATCCTATCCCTGGCACCATCGGGCCCTTGAACAAGGCTTTTAAACCCTAGTTGCTCCGGGGCCTTTGCCACGTTGGATAAATCCCTCCGCTAAATAAAATGTTGAACATTGAAATAAACTTTAAACAAAATGAAATGTAAATCAACTGAACCCCATCCAGTTCACCGTTCCAGTTTCACATTGCCGTTCAGTTTTCCGTGTTGTCACACATGGAGAGGGTCAGAGGGTCAGGGATTACCTTCACCACATGTCCGGCCAAACACACCCTGCTTCTGACATTTGACAGTCTGCCGGTGACCTAACCTGTTTGCGAGGTAAGGTTTCAATGTTGTGTTTCCTCTGTTTTATTTGTTCCCTCAGATTAAAGAAGAAGTCCCAGTCTGTGGATATAACCAGCCAGGGATACTCCGGTACCCTGGTTAAGGATAACCAGCATTCCCCGATAAACCGGCTTGTGCCATCTGTCGCCAGGACAACCGTATCGGGGGAGGAGGAGGGCCGAAATGCAACCAACTCCCAGAGAGCACGCAGCCCGCGACATAGTGACTTGAAGCGGTTCTACACCATGGGTAACTCCATGAGTCCTGGACGTGTAAAGGGCTGTGTGCAGTCAAGGCTGTGTGGTCAGAGCCAGGCTCAGCGGTTAGCATGCTGCCTGAGGCTGTATAAACCAGCAGCTCCTGGGGTCAGTCCCAGAAGGGACTTTGCTGCTGTGCACTTGAACAGGACCCTTAACATGAAGTACAGCGGTAAAATTGCAGGTTATGAAGTCAGGCAACTCACACAAGCTGATATCTTGGCATCAGCATGGAGTGAGAGTGTAAGAGACCCTTACTTGTTGGTGCAGTCAGCACCCATTCTTACAGGTTTACTCTGCAGAACTAGAGGCCCCCCCTCTGTGGCGGTATTCTAGTGAAACACAATGCCGCATGGCCTCGGGTAGGCTGAAAGGACTGGGGTGAGACAGGAACTGTTTAATTTTACTGAGCGAGGCAGAGATGGACAGACTGTTCAGAGGATGGGGCAGGGCAGGTGCTCAGAGAGAGATTTGTATTGAGAGTACAGGCTCACCCTCCATTCCTTAGTGATCACATGACCTTTCTGAGCTGTGTCTCCATCACGGCGTTGGCCTCCATCTCCAGGGTGGGGCTGCCGCATCGTCTCTGAGGCCGACAGATCCACACTGAGCTGATCCCCAAATCTCCATAGGTCTACGGCACCACCCTCCCCCCACCAGCAGAGTAAGGAGAGGAACCACAGGATTTCTGCAGTCAGGTGTGCCCCTGAGGTCCCGAGTGTCCAAACCCAGGAGGTTTGCTCGGGGGCAGAACAGTAAATCCACATGAAATAATGAAAAGTGAAGCAGATCTGCAGAGTTTGGAACCTTTGCTGTCGCCTGCGGTAATCAGTGCTGCCAGCTTCTGTGATAAACAGTGACGGTTCTTCAGTAAATTGGAAAGTGATGGAGAAAAATGAAAGAGGCATCTGTACCCTAATGGCTATAGATTTGTGTTTGCCTTTATAAAGGAAATTGAGTCATTTACACATTTTGCCAGTGGTTATTGCTTATCGTAGTCCATTAAGACCGGGGCAACAAATTTCTAACAAGGCTGCCTATGTGTACTGCACAGGGAGTCAACCAATGCCACATTTCTGATAGAAGCGTCACGTGTCTGACGGTGGGGTCACTGTAGCTGAGCCCTCATCAGCACTCTAACGATCCATTTCAATGCTACATGCTGATATTAATGGAAAATGTTAGAGAAAATTCTGTTTAATCCCTGCTTGGAGTCCTGGTCGGTGCCTTTCTGTCATGTACAACAGAAACATGATATTTTCATTGTAAAGAAAGGAATCAGACCCTGGAGCAACCAAAACACTTCTCTGAGTAGTCTGCTAGTAGAACATGGCGACACTCAGACCACAATCAGTCCTCTAATTAGTAATCTAATTAAGGAGTTGCTTCCAACACCCGCGTACACAATGACCCTTTCTGGATAAACTTGCCCACCCCTGATTTAGCAGGACTGCTCAGTGACCAAGGTTGGAAATGGGACCCAGACAGTTCCCCACCCCTAACGTCAGCAGAAGACAAAAGAGTCATCAGGCTTCACCGTCTGTCATACTCTCCTACACGTCTGCAGACGTTTCAACTGGACCTGCTGAGAGACGGAGTTAATACCTCATTTGGCTCTCGTGAGCTATGACTCACAGACCAGTTTAGGGTTATAACAATAACCCATCTGATTCATCCATTTGTCTGTCTAGGAAGATCTGCACCACCAGGTTTAGTTGGAAGGGTGTCTGTCCTGCTCAAGGTCAAAGTACGATGTTGGATTCTTGGCTCAGTGAGAGCAAAGGTTGATTGATAGGCTCCATTTGGGTTAGACATTGGGGTCCTTCCTGTAATTTGCTTTTATTTAGTGAATGCGCTGCCTTTATTACACGTTTAATGCAGACGCGCTGATCAACCAGTGATTAGAGGAGTGACCCCTGCTGTTTTCGTTTTTTCAGTGTCCTCACTATCGATGCAAGGTCTCTTTAACGCTGCGAGCCGTCGCAAAGCAGCCAGATAAGCATGCACTTAATAACCAGGAATTGCGAGTACAAATGAGCCCTTCTGCCTCTTTGGAAATGCAGTGTCTCTGGTAGTCGAGGCGGAACCGCAGCAGAACCGAAGGGAAACATTTCGCGATTCCCCGAAGTTTTAGGGACATGCAAACCAGGCGCCAGGAGTTACTTGACAGATTCGGCAAGGGACCTGATACAGGACTGCGTTTCCGCGACGTGTTAGCAGCCTGTGATCCCAGGAGGACATCAGTCACCGGTCAGAGGATGACTGACAAGGAGCCGCTCCTACGCCGTCCGGCTTGCAGTGAGGAAACGCTCGTTATTTTTACTTTTTAGGCTTTTCTTAAGAATAACTGCTTTGCTTGTTAATTCCTTATGAATGCAGAGGTTAAACTAATTATATATAGCCCTATTTTTTCAATTTAAGCAAAATGAGTTTATGTTTTAAACGTTATAAATAGTTTAACATGATTTTCCGTGATTATACTGTTCGGTTTAAATTTGTTCCTTGCTGTAGACCAGTGTATTGTTTGTACATAATGTCATTTCAGATGACCGCTAAGCACTGGACTGAATTAATTATTTTCCCGATTGAACTTTTAGGTTTCACTTTTAGCAGATATACCGACGTCTGTAGAATAAAATACCGATTATATTAATTCGCAGTAGCCTAATGAATCAAGCGACTTAAAATGAATCATTTTATGTTTAATTATGCAGATAATATTTCTGCGAATAACGTGTCGGCTGGGCCATATCTTGATTTAGTTCTTTTTGACTAAGCGTGGCTGCTATGTATATTCCAAGCGTAGGAACCGGGGGGGACTTGTCCTCCTACAAATTTAATTTGACTTATTTGACTTCACTCATCCCCCAATAAGCAATTGTGTGCCCCCCAATATTAAACTTTGTCCTACGCCGTTGATGAAACACCTGTATGACCAACCATATACTTAAAATATTCATGGTTTTATTTTTCTTATCAGTCCAGAGGACCCAGACAGGAAGAATCGGAGGTAATAGAAGACATTAATGAGGGGAATGGATTATTCGTTAATATTAGAGATAGACAGATCGATATTTCCGTGTTCATATTCGGATACTAGAACATTATTTGCGAATTTAACATTTATATCGGAGCACTGGAGCAGCGATCCCGCAGTTGAATGGTTGGGGGCGCGCCGGCTCGCGCAGGCGCCACTCATTCAGTCACTGTTTGCGGTCTGACAGCTTAACTGGTTATGGTTAAACGCATCTGGTAACTGTGACAACTAGCAGCTGGAGAGCCGTAGAGAGTGCAGAAAAGTAGGTGCCTGCTTAGAATGTCGTTTCCAAAATTGCTAAAGGGTCTAAAAATTGCCAAGTGAATATATTCGAAACCTAACAAAACGTGTCAGGTCTTTTTAATTTCAGCAAAAAGCGAGACACGCGGCCTTGTTATCTCTGACTGTTAGTCAAGCTGTTCGTCGTGTCAGCTGAGAAACCACGTGCTGCGGCAGATGATCCGAGATACCGTTTACTCAGGAGTCACGAACATTTGAACGTTGGCGCAAATCGGTTTTCCCAATGGAGTTTAAAATCGAGGTCATACTGTGTCTATACTATCTGTGTATTATCATTTTTTCGTTTTCATTTCGATTTTATTTGGGGTTTCCTCAATATGTATTTTCAAATATATAATTATATATGCTGTAGTATATTGTATTTTACAATTGTTTTCATTTTGGATAAGTGATTAAGTTGGATATTGTGTTGGATAACTTCAATACCTGAATTTATCCATCCTGAAAATAATGATGACATAATTTTTGTTCTATTTGAGAAGGACATCAGTAAAGTTTAGACCACGTATGTTCTCTGAAATCCTATTCCAAATCAGCAGTGAGGTTACATTCGCCTTGGTTGAAGTGTATATTTTTGATGAGGACTGGATTACAGTAAACAAACTGTTCACAGGACTCTTGCACAGGGTTACAAAGTGAAGTAAAAACCATCAGCTCCATGCTGTGTGCAGAGATTAACGAATCTGTGGGAGAGGACACCCCTGACCAAACACTTTCAGGGTCCCACTGAGTCAGCCCTGGGCCTCATTGGCCGAAAAACCCAATGAGGTCAATGTGTGTGTGTGTGGAACAGAGAGACTGCTGTGTTGTTATATCTTTTATGCAGATACTGTGAAGCTTGCCTGTATGTTACTCTTGGAAACTGCATTCCCATTCTGCAGTAATTTAATTGGGTTTATTTAATACAAGACATTGTAGCACGAGTAAATGGCCTTAGTTCTGAGGAGCAGAGGTGTCGCCATATGCAAAGCATGACTTTAGCAGTGAAAATCAGACATATGTTAGTGACAAAACTGCCCTCATAATGCATAAAGCAGGTGTTCTCAACCCTGTTCCTACAGGGCCTCTTCCCTGTTAGTCGGGCTCAGGTGGTATTTAATAGGCTAATAATGTGGCAGGTTGAAAGCAGTGGAGGTTAAAATGAAAACTAAAGATGCCCCGATCCGATATTCGATCGGTGTTTGTGCCGATCCAGATGTATTTGACAGTTCCGGTATCGGTCATGCACGATCGATCCATGTCCGATATTTATTTTTTTGCAGTCTCTAAAACAATAGCTCCTATTTCATGTTAAATCTATTTGTACAATCAATCGCACGACAGCTCTTTCCCATTTTAAATTTTGCTGCCACTCAGTTTTTCTGACACTCAATATTTGTGAGCATAGTGACTCCCGACTGATGTGACATCACGTGCATACCCCTTACAGTAGGTGGAGCATAAGAACACATAAGAAGGTGACGATTTGGAAGTACTTCGCGCTGCTAACAGCAACTAGTAGCACAGCAATTTGCAGTCTTTGTAAAAGCAAAGTTTTGAGAGGTGGGAGTAGCGTGTGGTGTTTTGCGTACAATGTGAGTAATATGAAAAAAGCAGTGGATGACTGGGGAGTCGGTAGTTTGAGCTGTTTTGCCTACTCGCTGCAGCTTTTGATGCACGAGGGACTCATATTGAAAGTGTAAGTGAAGCTGTTGCCCCACAATGTTTCTGCCATTGGCATTTTAAGCATTCACCACTTGCATATACTCACATGGACAATATTCAAAATGCCTCAAAGATGTACAAATGAGGTGGAACATTACTTTATGTGTGTTTCTAGGAGCCTAATTAATACAGTAGCCTGTATTTACAAGTTTCAATGATAATAATATATAAAGTATAACTATATTATGTATATTAGTTATATTAAAATATCGTATCGGAATCTAATCGGAACTGAAAAAATGTGGAAGAAAATATTCTGGCAGGGGGTCCCCAGGAACAGGATGGAAAACCACTGACATAAAAACCTCAAGCTGCCCATCCATTTGTAGCCATCCAATGGGAGCTCATGGTGAACCTGGAGCAGATACCTCAAATAATTCTAGATGTGATGGTGGTCCATCATAGGACACACATGGGAAGGCAGCGGAGCATCCAGAGGAAGCACACATGAATGCAGGGAGAAGATGCCAGTTCCACGCACACAGGGAGCCTCGCTGGGTGGTCACATCACTGTCGTGCAGGTGGGAGGCCACAGCGCCTCACACTGATGCGTGACACCTCACACAATCCAACAATGAATTGCTCCCTGAGCTTGTGCTGTTGAATGTTGATAGTGAATGTCACCAACATGGTGCTGGACCACAATGTATGATGTATTCTCTTACCTTCAGACCCACAACTTTGTGTATGTTGGCTGGGTCTGTGCAAGAATCCCTGCACCGTAATAAATTCTCACTATTGGGCTGGTGTACACACACAGCCCCTTATGTCCCGGCTAGTTATAATAACGGTTTTGTTCTGATTAATGTTCTGATTAAGGCGGATATGGATTCTTTTGATGGGCCTTCAGATTTACTGCGGGGCGATAATCTGAAGGGTTGTTAGCTTTTCTGCCGTCCGCTGGTCAGTCAAGTAGACATCTTGTGTTCTTCTTGCTCCCTTAGGGCAGGGAGCTTTGCTCCACATCCGTCAAGCGAAGGAAAATGCAGGAGTCGGCATAATGCGTGCCAGTCTACAAAGCTCCATCACATTTAGTCTAATTCCGCTCCTGCTGCTCTTCGGACATTAGGTCTGTGTCAATCTCCCCAGGTTGCGAAATGCGGACAGGCCGGTACTAATCCTCTGATAAGCTTAGCAGTGTCATTGTAAGCTCTGCAGATGGTGAAATTTGTGTTTTTGTTGACATGCTCGTTGATTTGCAGTGCTGCATTTTGGATGCTTATTTTGAAAGCTTTAGTTTTCAGCCTTGAGTCCTACAGGATTGCATTGCAGGGTAACTTTCAGCAAATTAAACTCAAGATACTGAGACTGGGGTAATACTGGTTATATTATTTGTGTCGTGGCTGTAATTCTTAGTTTAGCTCTTACAACTCTACGAGGAATACTTTTTGTGTATGCCAGGCACAGAGACAATAACCAAAAAATATATAGTTATCTAAAATATATTTTTTAATCTATTTTGAGATATCTGGACTGTAACAAAATGAATCTGAGATCCTAGTGCAAAGTCAGCGGGTTTAATGAATGGTAATCTGAGCCAACAGGCGAAATCGAAATCCTAGAACTGTAGGTCAAAACACAGGCAAAAAGTCAGAAGCAAAGTTCACATCACAATCAGCAAGCAGGGTTAGAAGATAGGCAAGGATCCAGAGTGCAGAAGTGGTCTCAGATTTGGAAAGAGTCAGTCAGGCTAAGGAGTAACCACCATATCTCATAAGGGTACTGTTATAGAGAGGCCCTTATATCACCTTAGTGTAATGACCTGACGTGCTACAGGCATATCTAGTAATGAGTTGAAGCAACCTGTGGTCTGGTGGGGCGTCATTATCTGGAGGTAGAAATGACCTGGAGAATAGCTTATCTATCCGGCAGCCATCTTAACATGTGTGAGACCTGACTTCAGGATATTGTAAATGATTTGTAGATACTTTGATATATCTCAGTTTGTCCAGGTTGAGAAGCTTTTCACCCAGATAGAGTTGCAGGGATAGGAAGCTCGTGAAATGAGCTCGTGAAAAATACAGATACATCAAACTAGGGTGACCAACAGTATATCTGTAAAACAGAGGACACTTGTGTCCTAAAAGGAGGACTGAGGCTGAAAAAGAAGAACACCCATTAAAAGTTGTTGGGATTCTATCACACACATACTACAGAAGTTGAGAATTGTCTTGTTATCTCGATAATGGCATGAAAAAAAATCCAAGAGGTCACCAGCCAAACGCACATACACATACCTCTTAATGCTAATTTAGGTCTGTGGATTTGCCTTGTGCCTTGCATATCGCTAAATGATCTGTCATTAAAAATTTCAAGCATCATTTACAGGCATTGTTAAATTGTTCTTTATTGCAGCTTCACCCATCCTGTGAAGAGATATCTTAGCTCAGACATATTTCAGCATATCTGAAGATGTGCAGCTCCATTCTGACTGACTTCAAAGAATTTTAAGATACCCTGAAGATACTTTGAAGGTACTTCAAAGTCCCTTACAGATGCTCTTTACAATGCCTCGACGAGGACAGGCAGCTGTAGATGGTGTCTTCTGGTTCCACAGGCCGCATCGTTGCTACATATTAGAACCTATTAGAGCTACAAGGCGCAGTTTCGCTTTGTTTAGAGCTGAAGAGGATAGGAGAGTGTGAGGATATCAAGAGGGGGACTGGCTGTCTTTCTAAACGTATAGACTTATTATATTTTTCTCTTTTTTTTACATGAAGGCATATTCTCTCGCCTCCAGACTGTGAGCTTGACGCCAACGCTTAGTACACACAGCAGGATGTCAACAGACACACAGAAGCCCTCAGAGATACAGGCAGGGAGGTGCAGATCTGTATGAGTCTGCAGGGAGCATCTGCTTCCTTTCACATGAGAAGAAAGTCATCCTCACCATCTGGAGCCGTGGCTGTTAAATTTCAACTTTAAAGGAGTAAACGGCTAAACGCGTTTCGGAAAACGAGCCGTCTTCCCTGCTTCCCCGCCAAGGGTGTGTCATTAAAATCCCAGGGATTCTCCATGTCTCATCACTGATTTTTAATTACTCTTCTCCCGGTGGATACCCAGTGCCATTCGTCGTTTAGTTTCTATGGTTTCGCCGTCGTGATGATGGAGCACAGGCTGCTCTTCTGGCTTGTGCTGTAGCCTCGCACCTCCCAGGGCTAAATCAAGTGTCTAACCTGGTATCCTACCAGATGCAATTTTTCTTAACCTAGCGACAGATTAGAACAGTATTTGCCAAACCGGCCCTTTGGACCGTCAGACAGTCCATGGTTTTACTCCCTCCCTTGCTACTGGCAGCGAGCTTGAAGATAGCAAAAACATGGCCCAACTGTATATCCATGATGACCGGATTGGGAAACTCTGGACTGGCCCAGAACCTGACACCTGGACCTGGGCCCCCTGCCCCCCACCCATCCATGATTCCTCGATCCTCATCTGTAGTCAGTCTCCTCTTTTTCAGTTGCCTTCTACCGCCCATAAAATCCCCCCTCGGCCTTTATCCTTGTGCCACGTGGTTGTCCGGCCTAACGAAAGCAGTGTGCCCTGTCAGGGGTAAAAGGAGCCAATCAGCTGTGTGTTGGTTGCCAAACAGCATGTTTGTGAATGTCTCCCCCGTGCTACACTGCCTTGCTAATCAAGACCCACGTAGCCCCAGTCGGCGGTTAGAGACAAATAACGGCAGCCGTGCCCTGTGGGGGTGATGTTTCGATGTTTTTCTAAAGGGGCTGCTGTCTCCACCCCGCCCGTTTACATCCAGCCTAACCGTATTCAGAAACACGTCTGTTGGCCGTGGACATCGATAGCCTGCTCCCCTGGGCTTCCCCGCTGAGCTAACGCGAGTATTGATCCTCTCGCTGTAGCCCCAGCAGATCACATGTCTCTTGCCATGGGCATTTGATGGGGCTTCGGGATTTTCTGCTGGAGGTAAAACCCCACTGCTACGTTGATCAGTCAGCCTCGTATTTCTCCTGTGGAGGATTTTGTAACATGCTTTGAAAGAGGATAAACAGCTCATATAAACCAAGCAGCCCCTGAGACCACTAAGTTCAGCCTTCTGGGTTAGTCTGTGTTTTCTTCTTGTGCGAGGATGACTGTTAACATCATAAACAGTCTGTTTTCTCTTATTTCCAGCTAAACTTTCTCTTGTGTTTATTAGGTCTAAGCTTGTAGGTTTGGTAAGTTTACCAGAGTGTTAGAAGGTCTACAACTTTTTAAGTGGAGTGTTAAGTGTTACACAGTGTGTTTTTATACCGGGGGCACTTTGGGGAGCTCACGGCTGTGCGAATCATAACCCCCCCCCCCCCCATCTGTAAAGGGGAAGCCCTGTTCTGCCTTGGCGGTGCCATCTCCTCTCAGCTCCGCTCAGGCTGACACAAGACAGCGAGCAGCGGGCGGGGAGCTGGGGGGAGACAAAGGGAGGTGACGCGCTCCTTACTGCTCTGCTTTCAGACACCGGGCAGAAGAAGGGACGTGCGGCATTCCAGAAACCCAAAGGCACCACGGAGTACAGCGTGAGTATATGTCGAGTCGCCCAGATAGGAGTATACCTAGTGAGCACATGCCTAGCTGCCTAGTTCAGAGTATAGCGTATGAGTATGCGCCAAGCCAAACTGTCTCATAGTAAACTGTGCGAACTGCCTGGCCCAGAGTATTCCTTGCAAGTACACGTTGAGCCACCTAATTACGAGTATATCTCGTGAGTACATGCTGAGCCACCTAATTCAGAGAATACCTAGTGATTGCACGCTAAGCTGGCTAGTTAAGAATATACCTTGTGAGTACATGCCAAGTTGCCTAGTTCAGAGTATACCTCTGAGGGCACACCACCGAATCGCCCAGGTCCGAGTATACGTGGTGAATACATGCCAAGCTGCCTAGTTCAGAGTATACTGCAGGAATATGCGGCAAGCCACTCAGCTCATAGTAAATCTCGTGAGTACGCACAAACTGCCTGCCTCATAGGATACTTTGCAAGTTCACACTAAGCCACCTAGTTCAGAGTATACCTTATGAGTACACACCAAGCTGCCTAGTGCAGAGTATACCTTATGAGTACACACCAAGCCACCTAGTTCAGTGTATACTTTGTGAGTACACACTGAGCTGCCTAGTTCAGAGTATACCTCGTGAGTACACCCTGAGCTCCCTAGTTCAGAGTATACCTCATGAGTATGTGCCAAGTCGCCCAGCTCATAGTAAATCGCATGAATACACACAAACTGCCGTTCCCAGAATATACCACATGAGCACACACACCCACCTGGCTCAGAGTATGCAGTGTCAGTACAGGGATTCCAGGGATTCTGGCAGTTTAGCTCAGTTGTTTATACCCAGTTATGTTTAAGAGATGATGTGTAAACTGCAGACAGTTCCCTCTTCCTCTCCCAGCGAACTGTGCCTCGAGGGCAGAGCTCAGTCGGCGAGAGCTTGGTGTTCACGGGTGGAACAGTCTCACACTCCTCTTCATCTCTCCATCATTGCGGCTGTTTCTACACACATCACTTTGTCGTCCGTATACGGTTGACCTTCCTGCTGCGTTGTCCTTTCTGCCGATCTGATGCACTGTCAGGAGATGGGTCTCACTCTGCAAATGTGCCCCCCCCACACCCAATGAGGCTTTGCTCTGCCCAGTGCCCGGGGACGGAAGTCGTGGGACTCGGGCGGGAGATGACACTCCTATAGCCAGCTGGAGACAAACAGTATGTAGCAGCGGACAGGGGTAGGCGTGCTGATCAGCCCAATAGAGACTGACTTGCCCTCCACAGCTCTCACCCCTAACCCTAAACACACCTTCTGACACAATGGAATCTTTCTCGCTTCTGTTGGGCCTTCTGATCAGGTTACAGCTGTGTAAGGTGAAAGGGTGCAAACTTGGGTATACCTGAGCCTTAACCACAGTACTACCATATTAAGCATCATGAAGAGTACAGAGCAGATGAACCACAGAGGATTAGCATCGAAGGGCTGTTTGTGATGAATGGGATTTTCCATCATTACCATTTTTGCAGAGGGTGTTGAAGTCAAACTCCCAACCTTCTGGTGGCTGCGCATCCCAGAAAAATTGTGCACAAGACACAAAGCACATCATTCTGCCTTTTCTGCCATCCCTCGCTGCACTTGATGCAGCAATCAGACGCGACCGCGGTAATTTCAGGTCTTCGGGCAGGAAGCGTGGTGTTCTGTCAGAGCGGGCTCATTTGGGGCTTTGTGAAATACTGCCAGTTAGGAGATAGCGAAGTGATGTCACCCAGGCTAGCAGCAGGGAAAGTTGCTATGGAAACCGTCGACTTTAAACCCTTGACTCCGAATGCTGCAGCTTTCTTCTCTTTTCTGCTCAGATCCAGCGCAGTGAGCAGCTTGGCATCATGGGAGATCCAGTGGTTAGTGTAGTGCGGTGTGTGAGAGATCGAGGGCACTCCTTTAATAATACCCCAGAGTGTCCCGTCAGATCTGCAGGAGCAGCCTTGAGGGTCAGAGCGCCTTTATTTGTGTCTGACGTGGAAAGGCATCAATCAAGACAACCTTCAGTGTCTCTGTGGCATCTGAAGTACCTTCCTAAGGACGCTCAAAGCCCATGTGGCACCCCGGGCAAGCTACAGCAATGAATTGGCACCCTCCCTCCCCGCCCCACCCCAAGACAAAGTGAAATTGGGTGGTGAAAATTGATGGGGGCGCCTGAGAATATGGCGCCCTAGGCGGCTGCCTGTGTCACCCATAGGATTGACCAGCCCTGATATTCCTGTAGAAGATGGTTTGTCTGAGAGGGTTCTGGAGTTTATCCAGAAGCAGGACTTCAGTTACATCACAAATCAGTCAATCTTCAGAGCAAAAACTGGAAGAATTGTTTCCACCTTTAATTGGAAAGCTGTGAAGGAAATGCAGCAGCTTGTGGATGAAGGGATGAAGCAGCCAGTGGTGACAGGTCGTTCCCTGGCTCGGTCACCCCTGAGTCGGTTACCAGTCACCACAGGAAATGAAGTGTGACTTTCCTGCAAGCTCACTAATGAGGCGGTGGTAAAAAAGGAGAGACCGCTACACCGTTAGGAATCACTCATGCCGGCTGAGTGTGACGCTGTCATCCAGTATTAATCACGTCTGTGTGTCACGCCCACGTAAACCCTTTATCAGGACGTCCATACAACCCCCTGCCACGCAAACAGAAAGTGTTCGTCTGAATTCATTATTGCATTTTTGTGGTAATGATGCTGTGGTTGGTGCAGCACCACTGTGCTGTGATGTTTCCCTGGTATCCAGTGTGAGTCTCTGCTCTTCTCACTTACCTCCATCTGTCAGTGGTCCTCAGCATCCATGCAGTCCATCTAGCAGCCGTTCTGGGTCAGCTGTACTATTAATTACATTAGACTAGATCTGGACAATATGATGAAGCCCCCTGCAGCCACAAAAAGATTTACAGACAATAGCTTATGGTTTTGGCCAAAGCAGCATACATAGATTTTTTTTAAACAATTGGGGGTTGAAGCCTTGTTCAAGCAGCTGAAATCATTCTATTAACTGTAGGATTTGAACCAGCAACCTTCTGATTATGGGTACAGCACTCTAGCGCACGGACCCACATAGCAGGAGGTGATTTCTTGAGAGAGGCACTGTCTCTCTGTTCATCTCTAGTTGAATTAGTGTGACTGGACTTTGTTGACATGTCAAGTGTGCTGTAATACAACTCTCTCCAGGACCTGGGGTAGCTGGCTGCAGGCTAACCCGCTGAAGCCACACTTAGCTGAACTTACCAGCCTTTAGCTTATCAATTTTGATTGGTACTGTCCCATTGGATTACTACAGTAAGCCCCCCCCCCAGGCTAAATCACCACACACTTTTCTTCACTCCCTTTCTGAAACTTTTCCGGACTGCTGAAATGGCAGTCGCATATAAGAACACCAATGTGTACTTCCTCCTCTCCGGTAGGATGATCATGTGACAGGTCTCCCCCCGCTTCTACCATTTCCCCACATGGGACAGCAGCACCAGCTGCATGACTGACACGCCGAGGACCCCTAGTGTGGCCGCCTAGTATTGCTATTATTAACACAAATAATCCCCTACACAGCATTACTGTCTCCAGGTGAGAACATTGGTCTCCACAGTACCAATGTCCATGTCTAAAATGAAATCGGATTGCATAACTCAAGCCTGTAGATACACATTACTTACCTAGATTTATATTTGTGTACTTTAGTCATTAGGCTGACAAAAGTAGACGTGTTTGGCTCCAACAAATCTGATTTGTCACCACAACTCAATAAAACTGATTTCTAGTCTCAATGTGCAGAGTGGAACTTAGAAGATGAGGGATTTTAGGAGACACTAGTGTTGCAATGTATAAACTGCTTTAACACATTCACATAAGTATCATAGCAGTCTCATTATTGTAATTATTTTATTAATATAGAAATTGAAATAATGTAATTAATTACCATATGTATCGGTATGTTATATTTGCAATTAACATATTTATTGGTAGATTGCTAGTATTATATGAGAGCATTGCTGTAAATACCCACCCTGTTCCCTCCCTCTATTTCATCTATTGGGAATAGCACTGTGATGCATGTACTGAACTCTCAGGAGATTCATATCTGACTCGTCGCTAGGGGTCGCTGATCCCATGGCTCCTTCTGATCCATTGCCACGATCTTAGGATTAGTATTTGCCAGTCAAAGAATTTCACCTGCAGAGCATGTGACTGCATATACATTTACATGCCTGGGGCTTTAACCTGACAAACAAACATAAATGCCAGCAGTGTCACTCCAGCTGAGTCCGGCTACAAGCTTCTGCTACATTTGGAGGTTACTTAAATGTCCTGGCAGGAAAACTGGCACATTAGGCAGTCAGGCAGGCAGCATGTGGCTTAATGGGTAAGGAATCTGTGCCGTTGATCAGAAGGTTGCTGGTTTAAACCCTTGAGTTGGCAGAGAGATTTTACTGTTGGACACTGGAACTGGACCCTAATCTCTGGATTGCTCTAAAGGCTTCTGTACACTGGTTGAGAAATTGATGTTGGTTTAATAAAAGCATGTGATACATAAATAAAATCCCCCAATAGGATGGGGATGGAAAAAAACAACCAAAAGCAAACAGAAGACCAGTGACCATGAAGACTATGACCGGAAAGAGGGAGGCCACTTGTTCACTGACGTACACACTGTGGGATGTGCTGAATGAAACTATCCACCTAGGGATGTGGATCTCCATCACTGAGGCTAATGCGATACACGTGATGCACTGCTGATCATCATATACATCAAAGATACATATGTAGCACCAATGCAATAGGAAATGATTCACCCCTATTGCGATGCAGTGCGATGCAAAAGAATATTTGTATGTTTTTTTAATCAGGGCAATCTCATCGTGAACTTTTAGGCCGGTGCACCATTGTGAATCAGTGAATCTTACTATCTCTATGACCTGCCCATGTAAGTCCAAAATGTGATACTTCCTGTTTGATTGCCCTATTTTTTTCTCGGTTCAGGTTGAATCGCGGGACACGCTGAACAGCATCGCCCTGAAGTTCGACACCACCCCCAACGCGCTTGTCCAGCTGAACAAACTCTTTTCCAGGGCTGTCGTACCCGGACAGGTTTGGCTCTTCTTACGCACCTTCGTATGTGTTCCATTTCCCATTCCTCTCGCCAAACATACATGCGAGGTCACTTAAAAAATCTCAATTTCTATCCTTCACTGAGGACGGTCTTCTTTAATGTCCATGTGATGGTCCCAGAGTCTCCCCAAGGCTTCCTACAGTTTAACTCAAAGAACTCAGTGAAACAGCTGAGCTCCTCCAAGCAGATCTTATTTTCAGTGCTGCATAATTAAGAGGTTGAGTTGCATCTCCTAGATCCACATCCACAGAACTCTCTGAAGTCCTCCAGCGTGCTGAAGGAGGCACTGAGAGGGTGAAGGGGTAGTCGCTTGCTGCTCCATGTTTTGGTGGGCGCAAACGGGTCAAGAAGCCTTGTATAAATTTCAGCACTTCACCCAACCCCCCCCCCCCCAAGCAGATTTCACGAGTCAT
>JAODUD010000046.1:6220577-6232897 GCA_026784285.1 Stomatorhinus walkeri | reverse complement strand
CCCCCCCAAGCAGATTTCACGAGTCATTGACCCCCCCCAGCAGGTCTTCCTGAAGTATCTGCAGCTCTCCCCTTCACTGCTAATGTGCCCGTGTTGAGATCATATGTGTCGCATGAGTATGTCTGTGTGTCTCTATGCCTCTCCCTACATAAAGACAGCCCTCTGAATACATTTACAGATTCTGTACGTCCCCGATCCTGACTACGTCTCCAGCGCTGAGAGCTCTCCCTCCCTAAGCCCCGTCAGCCCCCTGTCTCCCACCTCTTCCGAGGCCGACCTTGAGAAGCTCACCACGGTACGTTCAGCTACAGTGCGCTGCACGTTCATCTCATAAAAAACAAATGCCTTTGTTGTTCTTTATAAAAGCCACAAAGGAGCAATTCTACTGTTACTCTGATACAGACTTCATTATGAGTAGATTGTTGATTGCCGTGATGTTGGCATATTTGTTACCTGGCTCTCAGCAATTCCCCCCCGCAGTATTTCATCGCAACTCCCTGAGGAGGAGGAGAGTTAACTAGAGAACCACATACATCCCGGAGGAAGTGTGATTGTGACAAAAAGATCAATGTGGGCCAATTTCTCCTCTGTTGAGTGTTGGACGACATGGCTGTAGGCCGCTTATGAGGTTTAGTGGCTGTAACCCGTACAGTGATTCTCCAGGAAGCATCTGAAAATGAGTGGAAGTCAAAGGGAGGGAGGAGGGATGAAAAACAGCAAAAAAGATGAGTGCAGGCTCATATACCTCGGTGCTCCACCGAAGAAATTGATTGCTTTAGGGCAAGTAAATCTCGATACAGGTGGCACTTGCTGGAAGGTTTAACTAAGTGGCGAGAGCTTTGATAAACTACATTACCCAGCTTTCTTAATGCATTCTGTGGATGATGCCTGGAAAATACAGGAACTTTAAACACATTCATATAGTTTGCTGAACTAGAGAGACTACAAAGCATATTAGAGTGGCCTTGTTTACTGGGACATTTCTCCTTAGAGTTATTTTGTTAATATACCTTTCAGCCCTGGGTATGCTCTTTCTCTAATGTCTGAGATGTTCCTTTTACGATAGTAGCTTCCCGTTGCCTGTCAGAGCACATAGCCACGTTCTACAGATGTCACCAGAAAACGGTCGTAACACCAAACAGCAGCAGAACACCAGAACTTAACCCAACACTAAAGAAACTGGAGTCGGCTTCGGCTGTCTGGGAAGGACCACACGCTTTGGGATGTGGGCAGGCTTGACGGTGCTGGGGGGGTGGGGGGGGTTTACTGTACCAGTGAAAGTGGGGACAGGCAAATTGACTCAACATTGTACTCTTGGACAGCAGATTTCCCCACCCCCATCTCACACTCTTATAAATCACACAGTGAGAGCCAATAGCCTGTGGAGAACCTGCATCTGAACAGCAGGTAATGAAGTACCAGTGAGTCAGGGAGGCACAATGGCCACATCGAGATGTTCCTGTCAGGGCCTGCTGGGTGACGGACACACACTGGAGGTACTTTATCAGTGCATCTGCCCTCTGTGATCTCCTGCTGCTCTCCAGGATTCGGATGGAGCTCCTCAGAAGGACATTCCAGTTCCCCAGGTTCACATCCCTCCCCGTAGCACTCGGGTGGTGTCATCCACCTCCGAGGAGGAGGAGGCGCTGACGGAGAAGTTCCTCAAAATAAACTGCAAGTACATCACGGACGGCAAGGTGAGCGACGTTGCCACTTAGGGAATCCCCCCCTCGATGTAACAGGGCCCTCCCCCTCCGCTGACCGCTCTACGCCGTCTCACCAGGGCATCATCAGTGGGGTGCTCCTGGTCACGCCCAACAACATCATGTTCGACCCCCACCGGGCGGACCCCCTGGTGCTGGAACGTGGCTGTGAGGAGTACGGCATCATGTGCCCTCTGGAGGAGATCATGTCTGCCACCGCATACAAGGAGATAAGCGACGTCAAGATCAAGGAGTCCATCCCCGCGTAAGAGGCGTGGGCCGAGCGGGAGAGCGTCAGCGACCGTGAGATATCTGTGTCTTTGCAATCACAGATCATCTAAGCAGGAGGCATTGATTCCTAAACCACCCGGTGCTGACCCATTTTACCCCCACAGACCGTGCTAGAATTCCTTAAGCACCTCCTTTTTAAAGTCTTTCCTTTAAAAGGTCTTGTTTAAATAGGACCAGCATAATCATCTAGCAATTTAGCATTTCTGACATCAAAATATATAATTCTACTGATGTTCCTTTCCATTCGTGCACCACATTTTCATAACCACTTTTTCTATGTAGGGCCGGGGAGAATTATATGCCGATTTGCTGATTTATCATTTTCATGAGGATATTTTGGTGGCAGAGTAGCACACTTAACTCATGCACCAAATGTTTGTGCTTCTGTGCAGAGAACTAGAAGCCCTCTTATCAGGGTCTGACCCAGGTCCCCCGAAGAGACCCACACGTGCTGACATAATGGGACCGTGCCCTCAGGACACGGGCAATGACAGCGGCAGCACGGCCCCACGCAGCACCGAGGGCTCCGTCTCTGAGGAGGTCTTCACTGAGTCGGAGCTCTCCCCCATCCGAGAGGAGTTGCCCTCTTCTGATGAGCTGCACCTCAACAAGTCGTCTGGCGCCTCCTCGGAGTCAGTGCAGACCATCAACCCGGTTAAAGCCCCGGAGGCAAAGGAACCTGAGGCAGAGAGCAGTACTCTGGGAAATACTCAGAGTGCGCCCCCTGGTGGTGAGGCAGATGGGGTCGAGCCCGGCATCTCTAAGTCACAAGAGGGACTTGGGAAAGAGGAGACTCGGAAAGTCGGGGCAGATGAAGGGCTACAAGTTAGGACAGAAGAGGAGCCACAGACCAGTGAGCTGAAGAAGGAAATGGACCAGAACCAGGATGCAGCCAGACCCTCAGAGGTGCCCGAGAGCCAGGAAATGGCTGAAGGTAGGAAGACAGCTGGCCTAAGGTGGACATGTTTGTTTTTGTTTTATGGTACTATTGATGCACATTAGAGACTGTTTTAACCCTGAATCCTTTTAATAGGCACTGAAAATCAAAAACTACCTCAACCCACACAGGGGGGCAGTACACTGTTGCTGTAAGGTGTGCAACCATTTATTAGTTACTAATTCCGGGAAACATTCATCTTGATTATATATCGGAAACCCTGAGTGTTTTTTCCTCACTCTAAAATAGTAACAACTACTGAGTGCGCCCCCTTCTGGTGATTCACAGCCTAACTTTGATACAGGCTTCCATGTCAAGCTCTCTTATATAGTAAAGAGGATGAGCTTAAATATGAACATTATATGATTTTGTTTCAGCTCGATCAACACAAAAAAATCCATTTATTTATTTTGAAAATGCTTTTGTTCAAAAACAAAGTATCCCAAGCATACAGCTATCATGTGACCAAAAAACGATTTATAGGAACACTGCTTAAAACCTAATGTCATATATGCCATACCCGAAAATACAAGTGTAATGTTGAAGTGCTCCCAAAGAAACTGTAAATGTAACATAAATGTGAATAACGTAGAATATAACTTATTTTATGTGTTTATCTTAAATTTGTGGTTAATGCTCATTTTAATAAGCCAGACTGTGTAGTAAAGTGAAATTCTTCTGATGATCTGGGCTGTTAATGTGGAAGTTTGGGTTAGATTAGTATTCCCAGAAAAACAATTAGCTTCAAATGTACTTCACTCATATAGCATCAGGTATGTTTCCAGGTGCCCAACAGATACTAAGGGTTTCCTAGCATGTTGGATATCTGGCTGCTATGGCACATACAAGGTGTCTCTCATCCATGGTTTTCTGGATTGAGCAGGAATAACTTTACATTAGGGTGACCAGATAATCCATGTCAGGGAGACACTTTGAGCTACTTCAGGTTTTACAAACTACTTTCAAATTAAAAGGCTCCTCTGTTTGGCTAAATAGTTCAGCTCATCTTGTGCTTTGACTGGTTTGTTTCTTTGACTGAAAGACTCATCCAGCTGGTTTACATTGACATTAGTGGCACATGCGTGATTATAGGAGACTGACCAATCAGCACACAGCAAGAACTCAGTGCTCAAATGAAATCCAGGTCTGTTTAATTGAAATGGTAATTTACAATTCCTGTCCTAGCTCAGGGTGTTCCTCCTGACATGGATTATCTGGTCACCCTACTTTGCATGATTGGGAGAAACACGACCTGAAGCGCATGGGAGACTGTGGTTCTCCTCCAGCTTTGATCGAAGGAAGTTCCATTTCAAAAAACTCCGTTCAATAGGGCAGGTCATTTACCAGCTACAGACTGACATCGCAAGAGATGAGGTCATTGAGGCTATTTTACTGGCTGGTCGGATCGCTCACACCAGTGTGCATCGCCCGACGGTCTTTATTGGTTCTCCTTCATGGTGCCCTAGTGTCTCTGCCTGCTCCCTGGTCAGGTGGCATTTTTCTTAAACCCCCCCCCCTACCTCCCTTCCTCCCCTTTCACAGGAATGGAGGCATGTGGGGAGAAACAAAGGCAGCAAACACACAGGTTCCTGTGCTTGCGGGTCGGCAAACCCATGAAGAAGACCTTCATCTCGCAAGCCAGTGCCTCCATGCAGCAGTATGCCCAGAGGGGCAGGAAGCATGAGTACTGGTTCACTGTCCCACAGGAGAGGTAAAGATGCTACTGCTGCTGCTGCCAATGATGGTGATGATGGTGATATTAACAATTATGATGATGATGATGATGATGGTGATATTAACGATGATGTTGATGATGATAGTGATGATGGTGATGATGGTGATATTAACAATGATGATGATGATGGTGATATTAACGATGATGTTGATGATGATAGTGATGATGTTGATGATGGTGATGATGGTGACATTAACGATGATGTTGATGATGATAGTGATGATGATGATGATGGTGATATTAACGATGATGTTGATGATGGTGATGATGGTGACATTAACGATGATGTTGATGATGATGATGATGATGATGGTGATGATGATGATGGTGACATTAACGATGATGTCGATGATGATAGTGATGATGATGATGATGGTGATGGTGATGATGATGATGGTGACATTAACGATGATGTTGATGATGATAGTGATGATGATGGTGATGATGATGATGGTGACATTAACGATGATGTTGATGATGATAGTGATGATGATGGTGATGATGATGATGGTGACATTAACGATGATGTTGATGATGATAGTGATGATGCAGATGGTAGTGAAGATTATGTCAGTGGCTTTTCAGTAAACCGGGACCCTGGGATCTCAACAAGCGTGAGGGAGAGGTGCCAGGCACATGCATACACACCGAGAACAATGCAGAGACACTAATCTGCAAACTGCATGTCTTTGGACAGCTGAAAGCTGGAGCACATAGAGGACACCTAATGGGAACATGAGCAGAACATCCAATATTTACACATAGAGACTGAGAGACCACAGCGAAAACGATTTTCAGTAATAAATTTGTCCAAATTATCCAAGTGTTTCATAAAATACCTCAATAATTGTGCATAAACGAAAAGGTGGTTTTACCATCAGTGGTGCATAAACAGTACCGTGGTACCCAGTTTCATTTTAATAGAGGCAAACTGATAAAGATTAAAACACACTATGAATAAATGTGTAATCTACAGAGTGGTTATTGTTCTAGATATATATAAATATAGCATTATTCCATGCAAGTTCAATAGGAAATATTTAAACGAAGAATCATTAAATACATTAAAGCACATCATTCTCTCACAAAATCTCATTATAGCTCTATGGGTTTAATTTTAACGAGGACAGCTGTCAGAGCTGCCTGGCATTGTGAGGAAGTAGCTGAGGTTTCGCAAGCTGGCACTGTTGCGTTGAAGTGGCATGTCTGGCAGGAAAACTGCCTGCGCTGTTATAGCCACAATAACGGTCGGCCAATTCTTACGTATCAGGTCAGACCACCTATACCTGTTCTTCGTCCAGTGGAGCCCAGAGACTTACGGGGATAGGGGTGTGATCCAGGCCCAAGAACCAGGGTTCAAGGTGGTCAAGAGGAATGAGCATATAGGAGTCGGTGAGGAGGAGAAGACGGATATCTCGACGAAAGAGTGGGAGGTGAGCTTGTCTGAAATGCACTGCACCCAAATATCCTCCTTGTAAGAGTGTCGCCTAAGTTCAAAGGGAAGATCTACATATCTTTGTGATTTGATGAAGTGTTAAAAAAACAGCAGAGTAAATGTGTGTGTGTTTTTACCTGTCATCTTAGCCCTTCCATTTCTCTGGTGTCGTGTCTTTTGTGAAACACTTTGATTCTGCTTGATAGTTCACAGCACCATCTGCATCACTGTGTTTATGGGTAATGCTGCAGTTTTATTTTCTATAATATACAGCTGCACGGAAATGTTATCTAATTACACAATAACATTTGTTAGTTTTAATCAACTTTTAATTTTATTTTTGACTTTGAAGGACTTTTATTCTTGAAATAATATACTTACTTCAACAGTAACAGTGCAGACATCTGTTAAATTAACATATACGTGGGTTGTCTTCATCTCGAAGCCATTCTTTCAAACCCAGATTTGGCATTAGGTCCCAAAATTTTAATCACTTATAGAAAGCATCACTTGAAGCAATTAGGAGACTTGTCTGTGACCAAAAAAAGTAATTATACCACTTTTTTTACCACTGAATATGACTGTGGTTCATCATTCGTCACTACTATGAAAGGCCTTTTACAAGACAATAGCTGAATAGTCACAATGCTGAAGGCCTCCTTTAACATATTAGATGATGCCTCTAAAACGAGCCCTAAGCCATGAACACACTTGCAGCATCATTGATTTCAGGGCACACTTTTGTGGAGACCTTCAGATGTCACAGTGGAGCTTTCATTTAACTGAGAAGAAGGGCGTGGTTCTACGTTATCTCAGATCCAGTGTTGTAAAACTGATGCCAGATATGAGGACTACTATAAGCCTCGCCAGTGGTTTTTGTTCTGAATGTATATGCGCATTTCTAATATGGAAATTGGTTTGAGCTAACAAAAGCACTGTGCACTGTTTTCAGTAAGTATTTTCGAATTTTATGCGCGTATCGTTTTGTCAGTACATCGTTTGTGTGGCTGTATTACAGTTTCTTAGGTAAGACAACGCCGTATATGAAGCCTTCACGCTTCCACATCCGAACCTGCCCTTATTTTTAGCTTTAAATCAAGCTGTTACCGAGCATAAACACACGTGGACAATCTGAGGAAGTCCCGCCCTCAGGATTCCAGTGGCGTATTGACGTTGACGTTTGTAGACCTCCTACCTTCCGATTGGCTGTCTGGTCAATCAAACGTCTCGATACGGGGGACCTAAAAGGTCGCCGCTTCTTCTACTATTTTGGTTAGTTGGGCGCCAGTGATGCTGGTGATTTTCTAACCGTGTGAATCATTAAAATAACCGGGAAATGTAATAATCGCCTGAAACATGTTTCCCTGGAGAAGGTTGAAGGAAGGAAAGAAATTAAACCCGAAGTACAGCTATGCATTGGTAATATTCGCTTTGTCGTTGATTCAGAGGTCTGTGGTGAGAGTGTCCGTATGACCACCCCCTGTTGTAGGCGGCCCCCTGAGGCTACATTGTTTTATTCACAGAAAAGGAGGATCGGGAGTCATTATTTTGGAGGATGGGATGTCTAGTCTTGAACTAAATAACTAAATGTCCTTCAGATACACGTTCTGATGTTTCATATAATATTATGTTTGTGTGTTCAGGGTTTTGCATTTACTGATGTTCTTGCTGGGTATAGGAAAGTTTGTGAGCGTTTGAGAGAGGCCGTTATTTTCGTTGAAATTAAATGTTATGAAAACATACAAAGAATAAAAATTGAGGCTGTGTATTTGACCAGTTGTCCGGATTAAATTGGATCATTGTAATGTTCAGAACACAGGTAACACTTTACTGGGCGAGGCACAAATACTTAGTAATAACTCAGTTACTACTCAAGTACAAATTTTGAACAAATCATGAACAAATATTGTTGCTATTTGAGATCAAATAAAATGCGGCGTGATTCATTAATGCTGAGCAAACATGAGATCAATATTTCACTTGTGTTATTGATTGGTTCAGTAGTTCTTTCAGTAGTTCACTAAGATTTACAACGTTAACATAGTAACAAATATAGTAACTGTTTAAAATAAAACGTGCATCAATGATGAATTAACATGAGATTCAGTATGTAACTAAGACTTTTGTGGTTAATTAATACATAGGTAATAATATAATACTATATTATTTGTGCCCCATCAAGTAAAGTGTTACCCAAGTTGTACTTAAATTTGGAATCTGTTGTATAAAATGGGTTAAAGTTGTTCTGAGGCTGTTTCAAAGACATGGTATTGTCTTGAGACCCAACATGAAAGCTAGTTACATTGGGTGATATTGCAATATATTTTATTGCATTGGTTTCCCCCCCCCCCCCATATCAGTTGATATCAATATAATTCTAGTTGTTATTTTTTTTACTGCTTGTCCTTAAAATTCCCTTCGACCCAACTAACAATTTTTCGTTCTAGGAACGCTTATTGAACGTTTCGATTAAGGAAATGATCAAAGTGTCCAGTTTTCCTTATGTACCTACAACATTATCCCACTACTACAACTACGGCTAAAATAATACTTATGGTGTAAGATTAAAGAAGGGGCATGGAAGAGCAGCCGGTAGCCGTGCAAGTTTACCCTCTAAGGGGCTGGGGCTGCGTGTTTCCAGTATACACATAAAGCTGTATAAATCTATAACATATATAAATAAAATATCTGTAAATTGTATACATAAAATGAAACATTTCAGAATTAATTGCATTAAAAGAATATTCAGGTAATGTTATGTTAATGACAGAACCTTAAAATGTAAAAATATGTAAATAATGTTCTCTTAACGTGACAGTCAGATAGTTCTCTTCCAGATTTCAGAAGACCTTAACGTAACATTGGTCCTGTGAGCTCAGGAATTGGCCTTAAACATACTTAAACAGATTCAGAACATGAGAAAAGATGACAAATAGAATGGACTGTAAACTGAAGCCTAATTGAAATATAAATAAATATATATATATATATATATGTCATAGGGAGGTTTGTTGCTTGAGTTTTTGTCTGACATTGCTGATAGAGATGCCACCCGACCCATAGTGACAAACGAAGTGCTGTGTACCATTCTGAATCAATACCAGACACAATCTGTCCCATATTTATTCAGATATAAAGCTTAAATCCTAATTGCTGGTGTCTATGCTTGTAAACACTTGCATTCTATATGTTCTACTGGATGGCAGTGCTTCGAGTTGTGAAATTGTGTGATGTGATAGGCTGATGTGTGCTATCAAACAATGTTCATTACCAACAGTTTAACCAAATATCTCATCATTTAAATTTTATACCATAATAAGTCGATATATAGCCCAGCCCCTAAGCTGGGGTGGAGAATTGTGTTCATTTTTAAACTACAGTAATTAATTAAATAGCCTCTGAGATGCTGTGCAGGACTACAAAATATCACCCAACTATGATATGATATCACTTATTAAAGAAAAATATGCTTTGAGAGAATGCTGTTATGTGACTTCAAGGTTCTGCACGAATTGAGTCTGGTTGTGTATAAATGATGCTTTTAGCAGCACAGAGCTCCAGTTTGATATAACCAGAGAGTTGTGGTATTTTAGTGGACCTCACTACACAGCTCTGATAGGCAGGCCATACTGCATACTTTTCTTCCCGGAGATCATGGATCTGTGACTTTACACGGATCTCTGTATAAGGCTTTTGAGGTGTTTATGGAGTTTGTTTGTTTGTTTGGGGGGGAGGGGGTCAGGAGGAGGTGCTGAAGCCCATGTTGATGGAGCTTCTCCAGGCTTCTTGTGTTCTCTCCACTTTGCTCTTCTCAGTCTGGAGGCACCGTTGCTCATCTTCCTGTCTCTGCACCAGGTGGTCTCAGAGGATGAGTATCAACGTCGGGTCGATGCGCTAAACAGCGAGGACCTGCGCGCTCTCTGCAAGCGTCTACAGGTGCCCCACCCAGCCCTAGTTCCCATAAACCCCCCAAAACTAGCTCCCCCCCCCCATCCCTTAGCACTATGTCCCAGCACGTTGACTGATCATCAGGAGAGACGCAGTGAAACTACAGTTTCCTCAGAAAATTCCATAGCGTGAACGGCTGTGATTGGCACCCACCCCCCCGAACACCCCCTTTTCCTGTGGAATTTTCTACAACCCTTATGCTGTTTCTCTTCTCCAGTTCTGTCCACCCACTGCTCCCCCAGTGGTGGTGACAGTTATGGGTGGGTTGGTTGGTTGGTTGGGGGGGGTTGGCATTGTTTGCTGTGAAGCAGGCCTGTTTGCTGAAGAACGGGCATACAACAGTCCTCCAGCGATTCGTTAAATTAAGATCAGAAAGAAACACTTATGACGGAGTGAGACGCAGCCCCATCTTGCCGCCTTGACTGGCCATCTTCAGCCAACACGAGTCCCCTGTGAAGCAGTTGGTTCAGCATGTGGTGCTTGGCCCTGATACTCATCAGCATGGAAAGCACTCGAGCTGCTCTTCTCACGTTTCTCATGTCCATCCCGGGTTCTGTCCGTGTTTGATGTGCTGTCTCTACACTGCCCGCCCTCCCTCCCTCCCATCGCTGTCCCTCGGGGGGGTAAGCTTGCTGTGATGTACCCTAACAGCAGATCACTGTGTCTGTCTGTTCCCTGTTCTTCCTCATTCACCGGTTTGCCTTGTGTAGCAAATGTATTATTCATTTATTTGAATATTCACCATGTCAGGCTAAGCTGTTAAGGTTGACGTCCCTCCAGTCTAATGTAGAATATAGTGTATTTAAATTCCTGAATGTTTAATTTAGACCACTGTTTGTCAACCCAGTGCTTAAGGACCCCCAGACACTCCACATTTTTGCTCCCAAAACACCTGTACCAGTTATTCAGTGTTCTTTATTGCTTCACTGTTTGGTTCAGGTGTGCTGGGAGCTGAGAGGGAGCAAAAATGTGGACTGTTTGCAGTCTTTGAGGAACATTGGTTTAGACCCAGTAAAAGGCTGAGACCATAAAACATTGGACAGGGGATCTGGACAGTTATAGCAGCAGTGAAGTTGCGCTCATATCCTCCTAATCTCCATCTGTCACTCTTCTGCTTGCTCTGAAGCTGTAGGATCCAAGCGGCCACATTTAATTAAACAGAGACACTTGCCAAAGTGGCCAGAGTTGGGGTTTCTCCACATTTGTGGTGATCCTGAGGTGTCTCTGTTAAGGTTTGTTATGGTGACAAGTCCTAACTGTGCTGTAGGAGATCTTTCAGCCAATAATCATGGACAGGTCAGGTGTGGATCCTCTTGAGAGGGTAGAGGAAAGGTGTGTAATTCTGTAAATTCTTTAAACGACGTGGACGCTGGCCCACAATGCATCGGTCCCCCCCGTTTGCTCGACCGCTCTTCATCCAGCCTCCTCTAATGGCATCACTGCCTCACCAGATAACCACCAAGGAGGAGCTCACCACGAAACATGGCACCTCCAACGTGGCTGAGCTGGAGCTGGAGGCGCTGAAGCCAACCCTTAGCGAGCCCAGCAGCCTGCTGCAGGTGGAGCAGATTGAGAAGGTAGGATTTTTGGGGGGGGGATCCACCGCCAGTGTCGGCGTAGTTCTTAACGCGCTCTCGGGAAGGTGCGTTTTCTTACAAGCTTGATTTTATCAGCTTATCGGTCCTTGTATGCCCCGGGCTCTGCCTTTAAATGCTCCGCTGGATCTACAGCTTTTTGATCGAATCCCACGTCAGTTTGTTTCTGTCTGTTTCCCACCTGCATGACCGCTTCTGACACTGACTCATAGTGCTATTGGTTTATTGTACCTGCCGTAATCCGTCACACGTGTGCATTAAAGCGGGTTTCCTGGTATTTTCAAGACCACAACAAAGTATGTTGAAGCGAAGTGCAAACCCCCTTTTTTGTTTACTTGATCGATTCCTCTATTGTGGTCCAGTACTCTGCCTGCTATAGAACTAGGAGCGAAGCCTGTTCTTCTCTGCAAGACCACAACTGGACACAAGCTGCTTGGTCCTTAAGAGCTGGGGAACAGTCGGATATAAAGGAAGCTGAAACTCAGAGCAACAGATGAAATGCTTGTGATTTCCCTATAATGGATTTGACTCCTCTTAATGTTCTTTGTAATATTGTTTAAAACTAATAATTCTGTTATGTTATCAGGCCTTGGATCTTGACATTATACAGTCAGGTCCATAAATATTGGGACATCGACACAATGCTAACATTTTTGGCTCTATACACCACCACAAT
>JAODUD010000046.1:6195084-6210660 GCA_026784285.1 Stomatorhinus walkeri | reverse complement strand
TAATGGGGGATGAATGATGCCAAATTAAATACTGGGGGGGGGGACACTTCTCCGCAGTTCCTACGCCCCTGAATTTAAGAACAAACTTCGGCTTCCAATTCGCCGGTAAGCTGGGGAAGCACTGCCCCTAGTGTCCAGAGTGCATAAGCACCTGTACTCCGATTTTCGAAGAGGGGAGCCTCTGCAGCTACACGGTGGAGTCGTCTTGGTTCGGCTCCCTTTTCTTCTTATTGCCCTTGCAGCCCTTGCAGACGCAGCACAGGATGCATGGCGACAACAGTAGGAGCAGGGGGGAGGACACCAGGACCAGGAGGCTGACGCCAAGCAGGATGCCGACCACCTGGCAGAGGTGAAGACATGCTGCATTGTGGACTGAGCCATAGGAGATGAAGCAGACATAACTACAGGCTCACTCGTCCAACCTTAGCCCCAACCGCAAACCGAGCTTCCACCAATAATTCTGCCTTTAACTATGGATCAAGACGAGCATGTGAGTGTGATTCTGGTCCTTCTACGTGAGGAAAACTACATGTCTTATGAGGAGAGGTTAGCTGAGCTGAATCTGTTCAGCCTCCAGCAAAGGTGACTAAGGGGGGGACATGATCCAGGTATATAAGATTCTAACAGGTCTGGATGCTGTTCAGCCAAACGGCTACTGTAATATTAGTTTAAATACTAATAGGTGGAAATTAGCTGGAGAATGTTTTAAACTGAATTTGAGAAAGCACTTCTTTGCACAGCATGTAGTAAGAGTATGGAATAGTCTTCCTGTTAGTGTAGCGGAAGCTAAAACCCTGGGTTCCTTTAAACCAGAGCTAGATTGCTCTGGATGTGTTGTTCATTGTTTCTCAGTTGACAGGATTATAGTTTTTATTTACTATTCAAGCCACCTATTGCTTCCCAAACTGGGCAAACTGGTTGGGTGACAGAGTGTGCACACAGATGGGCAGGAAACATCACCTGGGTCCGATTCCAGATGACTGAAGCCCGGGAGTGACCCAGCTTGTTTTTGCATGGCCCCTTGTCGTAGTG
Organism: Stomatorhinus walkeri; assembly: GCA_026784285.1. Taxonomy (NCBI): domain Eukaryota; kingdom Metazoa; phylum Chordata; class Actinopteri; order Osteoglossiformes; family Mormyridae; genus Stomatorhinus; species Stomatorhinus walkeri. The sequence continues at coordinate 6,209,628 of JAODUD010000046.1, read as the reverse complement.
TCTCAGAAATATGTCCCCCTGCCGTGAGAGCAAAACAAACCAGACCTCAGAAACAATGGTGAAATCACCGTCAGATTTACAGAAACTGCAGTCCAAGTCTGGGTCAGCAGGTGGCAGGAGCCCTTACATCCAGGTTCTGAAGGCAATACCAACAGAAGGTGTGCTTGCAGCTCTTGCAGAGCATCTGGGCGCAGCCCTGGTCACGCTCGATGTGGACACCACACGCGGGACACTGCTTTATGGGGGTGTCTGCGTCCGTGCTGCTCGGCCATCTGCAAGGGGAAGAGCTCATGTCTGATGAACATCTCACTGTTAATTCACTGTGCTGTACACGGGGTTCAACTGGAACCCATTGTCTTTCATTTTAAAGGCCTAAGATTTCTAGAGGTAATCTACCAGTAAGAGATACTTAAATAGACTATTTGTATTCCCAGAAAGGGTGTGTATCGTCATGTCTCTCTCTGATATGCTTCTGGATAAATGGTCTACAGTGACATACAAAGGTGCAAATACAAAAAAGATCACATAAAAAAGGCCTGATGCCTTATTGCTTGAATGTCCTTATGTTACATTTCTCGTCCTTGGATAGTCTTATCAGGTTCTGGCTTCGTTAGAAGTGATCGTGTTGCTCCAGTTCCAGTCCTGCTTACACTCGTACCTGGACATTCACTGGCAGCTCAGCCTAGCTGCACTTACGCCTAGTCGACTGCTTGATAGCATTGTTTGTAAAATGTGCTCTTCGCCTCACTTGTATGCTATAAATATATGTTTCCATATGCTGCGATTGAGCAATGAGACAGAATTCCACACAGTTCAATTCAAATCCTATATAGTCTTACTAAGCTCCAATTGAATATGATTTCTATTATTTAAACATGTTTTGAACTGTCTTACTTTTGGAATAAAAACATTTAAAATGTTTTGTTTTGTTTTTCAAAACAAGTCACTGCATTTATTATATTACTTGAGCCAGACTAGGGGTTTTGAATCAATGCATCTATATCATAGACACTCAGGCCAGATTTCCAGGTTGAACTGGTTTTTCATTACAGCTCTAATTCCCAGACATTGGTATTCCTGTTCTACTGCTGATTAACCAGAAGAATTCAACACTTGATTCTCGCATAATTCAATCTCATATTATTCAACCCAGCTAAATTCAGAGACTATTGGAATTTCTCTACGGTAATGAATTGACTGTATTTTTGGTAGTGTGTGTGTGTGTGTATATGAAAGTCGTCAGTCATATATGATTCAGGACCCCTACAACATAAAATCTCTGTAGAGACAGTTTTAAAAATTTCAGTTTTAGGAGGGAATGGTGGCCAGGACAGACTTTGTTAATGGTAAGCTGAAAACCAGTGCACCCAGTATCTGCCAGTACTGGGACTGAAATGCCCTCTCACCTGTCATCTGATGCCACAAGTGGCCGGAGCTCTGAGCAGGTATGCCCGCTTTGCCAGCCCCCGCGGCACACGGAGCAGAAGATGATGCGGCAGCCGGGGCACGTGATGGGGGCGGGGCGGCCCGCCAAAGCAGGCGTCACGCGGCACAGCAGCTGGCAGTGCGGCGAGGGGCAGAATGTCTTAGCCGGATCCAGCTGCACATCTGGAAAATAGTGGCCAACATCACTGGCTGTGATGTCACTTTCGCATTTGTCGTTCTAATCTGAAACAGATTCTTGGTCTGATGAGGAGGAAGGATGCTTATAGCGGCTGGGACCAGGTATATAGATAAGATGGACAGTATCATGTCACATATGGCCAACAGTAGGAGTCAGATTTTCCTCCTCCAGCTCACATGCTTATTAAATGATTGACCAATCAGGAAAGAGTGTCTACACCTGTGCCCAGTGCGGTTTATAATTTTATTTTACTTGTTCCTGGTACTGTCCTTGTTTGTTTGAAGATCGTTTTTTCTGGAATATGGTTTGCTTACGGGACTCATGAGAAATATGCAAGTCTGACTTTTATCCTTGTTGCTTCCAACGCACCTAAGAATGGGTTAGTAATCTTGGGTTCTCTGGTAGATTTTTCAATGAGTGACTCGGGAGCAGTCTCAGTTTAATAGTGATGGCCAGATAAAACTTAATGAACCATTTGCTGTATTTTTTTACCCTACTAGACGGTGCTCTTGGTTTCCATTGGTGCATGCTTTGGGTACTTTTTTGAACAGAGAGTACCTTCAAGTGGGCTCAAATGATACAGCAAGTGGTTCATGAAACTTCATCTGGTCATCACTACAGTTTAACACAAGAGGCCCCTGAAGGCCTAGCTACACGGTGCTTTTCTACTGCAGGAACCTTTTTTAGAAACCAGAAACTTCTGTCATATTCCCACCGCAGGAACTCAGCTCAGTTGAAGTTCCTTGGAGGTAGTTCCTAACCCTTTATTTCAATCCCTACTCTCGGGTGGGTACTTTTCGCTCAACCAAAAACTATTGGGTGGAACTTTGCTGATTGATTGATCACAAACACCAACGCTAACTTAGAACTTACATGGAACTGAAGGGAAAATTTAGTAGATGGAATTATTTTTGTATTTCATACTTTAAATGATTTATTGAATATCCTTTTTGCACATTTCTGTCTAATATTGCTAATGCAAAACTAAAATGCCAGCGCTTATTGGCAGAATAATGTTACCTTGTTTAGATATTAAACTCCGGTATAATCTCCAAACTTTGCATATAATCAAATCCTACGTGACTCACCTCCCATGCCTGTAAAACAATTTGCATTTGACTGCAGGATAATTTCCTTCTCTCCTTTCACCAGTTCTGCAGCCATGAAGATCAGAGTTTCCAAACAAAGAGGCATTGACATCGGGTATCATCCTGACGTCTTATTTGGTCGGGCACATTAGAGAACTTAGCAATGAGTTTGGATGTGATCCCAAGAGATTGGGAACGTTAAGAGAGCTGTCAGCTCTAACACTAACCAGCGCTTGATTCACTTTGGCGGACAAGCGGGGCTTTTTTCATGCCTAATGCCAGACTTCTATCCATTTCCACGGTAGGGTATTGGCTGCAGTTGTGGGTGTGGAGTGCCTATTTCCTGTCCTAAGTCCTGTCCCATGATTGCTTAGTGCATAATAATGAGTAAACAGTACCTCTTTCAAACTTCAGCTTTTCATACAGCTGCACTTGCTCTCCTGGAGCAAAACAGATGATCTACCGCAAAATAAAAAAGCAGAGGGTTAGAATTTTATGATCCTTTTCCCATTTTCTCTTCTCAATATAAGTAACGTTCTCCGGTTGAATCAGAGTTAGGATGTACTGCAAATATAATAATTATCAGAGAGTGTGTAATGATCGCAAGTAGCAGTGAGTAATTCAGACGGGGGAAAAGTGGCGAACAGTACTGTGAAGGGCCCCGCGCAGCCAAGCTTTGAGTTGCCCAATTAAAATTGGAATTGGGAACAGAGACTGCATTAGGGAAGTCCGGTTCTCCATCCAATCAGATTTAAGCTGTTTATCGTTCTTATCCATTCACATGCAGCTGATGGTCTCTATGTCACGTCGCCGTGAGACTCACTAGGGTTCCTGCTCCTGACTGCCAGGTAACCCATGCCCTGCTGCCCGCTCTGTGAGACCCCGTGTCGCCTTGTCGCATGAGCGGCTGCTCCGCCCCCGTTACCTCCGAGTCCTCTAGGACCCCAGCTCCCCCACAGGCCGCATCTGGACAGGTGATGGGACCCCCTCCACTCTCTCGGATGGACAGCTGTACATACTGCTGCAGGCACTATTCAGGGGAGACAAACACCATTCTTGTTTTTAAGTCAACCTAGCGGGCAGCTGTGTGATGAAATTTTTTTTTTTTTTACGGAAGTAGTTATGATAAATGCCACATTCATGCTGTAACAGCATGTTTAAATGGGGGACAGTGTTTCACTCAGAGGGTTATAATTCTGTGCTTGCGATCAGAAGGTCGCTGGTTCAAATCCCAGGATCAGCAGAATGATTTCGCTAATGATTTTCCCTAAGCAAAGCCCTTAAACCCCAACTGTTCCGGGCATTGTCTGACCTTGCTTCCTCTAAAAGGTGTATATCGCTTTGAATAAAAGTGCCTGCCAAAGAAATTAAATGTGAATGAGCCACACCCATCTGGTTCACAGCTCCAGGCAAATGAATCATAGCAACTTTTCTCCAGCTGTATGCCAGAAAACCCACATTTATATCCAATCGGATGCTTTAGTCACGTGAATCTTGAAGGAGTCTAAACGTTTATAGGTGTATTTGTTTCTGGTACACAGAGCTCCTAAGAACTCTATCCAAACAACCAACAGGCTGCCACGTATACCTGCTCTGAAGAACCATGCCCGTGTGAAAGGACTCGACTGGGAACTCAAACGCACTTGCTCGTTGCACCCAGCTTGGGTGTGGCCCATTAAAAGACAAGCAAGTGGCTGTCCCTTCGAATCCTCTGTCGTGTTCCGATCTCAGACGTGTAACACTAGACACCTGCCTGCCTGTGGTTCTCTTAAAGGTGCTTCAGCAGTTTTAAACAAGCATTAAAGGGGGGCAGTGTGTGGCTCTGCATATTAAGAAAAGGCAATGGTTCGCATTCCCAGGGTCAGTGGAGTGATGTCACCGCTGTGCCCCTGGGCAAGGCCATTAACCCTCAGTCGCTCCTGGGATCCTGCTTTCCCAAAGATGCGTGTCACTTTGAATAAAGGTGTCTACTAAAATTTAATTTGCATTGGGCATAACGATCAACTGTAACGATTTATTTTCTTTAGGCGACTGGGCGACCTGCTACAGTAATTCAGCCTGTTCGTGCTTTCAGCGACCTGACCGGGGAACGTTCTGGTCACATGTTCAGTCTGTCCACTGGCACCACCACACCCCGCATGGGGATGGGTCAGTTGGGGCCTGGGGGCTTATGCTTACCAAGGTGCAGAAGTGGCAGCCGCAGGACTGCAGTTTGCTGAAGGCCTCGCCGGGGAACTCGCCAAGACACAGTCTGCAGGACGCCAGATGGAGGGGGGTCGCGGCCCCATTCCCGTCTCCAGCACCACCCGGGTCGCCGCTCTGCATGACACTAATCTCCATCCTTAGAGGGCCCCCCCCATACCACCTGCAAGACAAGAGTTAAAGACAGCACTTTATTAAATTAGATAAATTAACCCATAGACTGAGAAGCACGTTACTAAATAACCCAAATAGCGAAGCAACAGTATTAAAGCTTATATTAAGTTAATGTACAGTATAAAAAAATCAGCATAGTGAATGATGAATCGTAACTTTACAAAAGTAAAACTCTTACTTCGGACATGAACTTTCAGGCTGGTCTCTCTTTAAAACAGGGGAAAAAAACTGTTGGAAGAAAAGAAAAGAGTATTACAGCAACCAGCGAAGGTCTGGCCTATCTGTCGAGAGCCGGTACCGACCATGGAGACACACCTGAGGACTACGCAGGGGGCAGTCAAAGCCGAAAATTGCCATGTATCACATTGCACAAGTGATTCTGGTGAATTATTCAATCACAGAAGATCACAATGTAGACTGCTAGACCCACTGGCATTTGAAGGGTGAGTCTGGTTATGTTAGAGCTGTCAGAGTACTGTAAAGGAGGCTTAGCGTTGAATAGTTTAGTCTAAACGAGGAGAAAAGGTCAACTTTGTGACTGGACTGCTTACAGTTTAATCTGCTCAACGCAAGGAGTGAATTCCTGCACCACGTCTCACTGACACGGTGCGTCACAGGAAGATAATAGCACTTTTGTTGGGGAAAGGAGATCACTAAAATTTAAAACCGTCGTGCGCCAGAAAATATCCACAAGCCACTTCATAGGTTCAGTGTCGGGGGCTGCAGCTACCGCGATTCTCTAGCGTTTTAGATCGTTTTCTGTGCGATATTTCATCCCGTGATTATCTTACCCTTGCATTATTGTTCAGCGCTCTTACGCTAACCAGGATGTAGGCATAGTAGATGTGTTTGAAGCAGCCTGTATCTCTCACCTGGCAAGGGTTCACTGAGATTTGACAATCTCGGGTCAGGCCTTTCATTTGGAATACCTTCATCTCTGTCCGTTTCCTAATGTACTAAACGCAATGAGGTGACCACCTCAAAATGCTCTATGTGAGCCCATTATGTTCATGCGCCCTGCTTTGTATCTGACGCTCGACTCTTCTTGTAATCACGACTGTAACTTCGGGGGGGGGGTTGAGCCTCGTTGTCCTACGGTACGATGTAGTTATGAGTATTTTTCTTAACAACGGCACAACTGTCATCTTAAGGCCGAAACAGCAACAAACTTAATACATTAACTATAAAACTATCCATCATGGAAATATGTTTTGAAACCAGCAGGCTGATATATCTGTTGGATTTCAGTAGCTTAATTAATGGACAGCTTTACTGGTTTATACTACTCACTAGTAAATTACCCTCGCCAGCTCCCCGTGCTATAGCTCTACTTTAGCTTATACTTTCTGGTTTTACGCTACTTTGTGGAGGAAATAAAATCGAAATCAGTGTTAACTAGGGATTTCGTATTAGTGCATTGAAATAATAATGAAATATGTTAGCATGTTAAATCAGCGATCATAGTGAATGTGAAAGCGTGTCAGTGCAGCGGTACCTTCCAGTCGCTGCTGCGGCTCCAGTCGAATCCCGTGCGGACTCGCGCTCCAGCGCTCCACGGCTCAGGCGGACGGGACACTGGCTCTGCTGGAGCCGCCGCCCATTCGCCACGGATCTAATGAACAGGCTTCCCTTGTCTTTTTAAAGCCTTGGTTTCCAAACAGAGCTTCAGTGACGGAGTACTTCCTACTTCCTCCCACGTACAAAACTTTAACTCCTTGAGTATTTATGTTTTTGGCGACAAAAAAGCATATTTTGCGTGTCCGCTGCTTTTTAGCATGTAATTGCAAATCATATAATCTTATTTTGTGCTAAATTGGTAAAAATGATTAGTTACTATAATGGAATAATATACTAGGCCTATTTTTACGAGTGTAAAAAATAGGCTATTTCTATACACGGTGACACAGATTACTTATGTTAATGGAAGTACCATTTACAGTTTTAAAATCTGAGTAATATCAGTAATAGATTTCCAGCATTGTATGGGCTTTGTGTTGTTTTATGGTCTGTTGTAATTTTATTTTCTGCTGTCACGCCTGAAAACTCCAGCCTGTCAGGTCAGATCTCGTATGGATTCGTCACATACAGGTGATGAAGCTTAAACCCTCCGTTTCTTTAAAAACAGGAAGGGTTCACCTCGGGCAGAGCATTATTACTGAGTAAAATGACGTTTTGCTTTTCTCAGAATTTCGGGGCATATTAGGTAATTAAATCAATAAATAGTTTCTGCCTAGTGAACGTTAATAATTTTGGTTTCCTTTGGCAAATGAGCTGTTGAGCAGCAGGTTTTTCATGTGCTATAGTGATCTGGAACAATTTGTTGGCTTATCATGTATATTTACTTTCACACAGTTTAATTTCAGTACTTTGAATATTCATGTAATCTTTCCTCTTCTTTCATTTTTCTGTGAGACTGAATCCACATTTGGGTCGGGCTACAGACACAATATTTCGGTTACTTGTCGAACAGTAACAAAGTCAGTTATTCACAATCAAAGCATTTCTGTCATGTGGGGTTTGACAAGATTGAGGTTTTCGAAATAACTAAGGCTATACCAAAATACAAAAACGCTGATAATCTAAAATGTTTTAAATTGCACATTCTTCAGAAGAAGTTGGATTGACAAATATAGGAATACTCATTACGTCCGGTTAGATCCATGTTTGTGAGATCAACCTGCCAGGGCTGGGCTCCAGCTCGTAGGGTGGAGTATGATAATTCTGATACAACACTGACGTCTAGTGGTAGCAATTACACTTACCTCGTAGATGAAGATCGGACCACATTTTCTAATAAATTCAGAAGACGTCACGAACTGTTTTTTTAATCTACGTCGAACTGTGTTAATTTGTCGACCATCTAATATTTGTTGAAGCATCTGTTCATGGATGGAATTTTATCCCCAAAAACCAGCCCAAGTTGCCCTCATTCTGAGGGAGCTTCGATAAGTCATGTCATAGTTTAAGTTTTATTATCCCAATAAATGTATTACTGATATTTCAATAAGAAAATGTATAATCAGATTTATTCAACAAGTCACATGTTTTGATCATTCATATCATTTTGATGCATATAAATGGTATTGTATAATCAAAATCTTGTCACTTTGTCAATTTTAACAAAGTTAGTGTTAATACCAGCCTCCAATTTAAAAGCATTTAATTAAGCATACAGTATTTCAATAAATATTCAAATGGTTACAGAAATAATTATGAAAAAAAGTAATCACAGTAGAGTTTTTATTCATCTTGATATTACAGAAAAAGAAACACTCCTTTCAGTGTTGATAAGCATTAGCACAGCTAAAAAAGTTATTTACAGAATTTTAAATATTCTTCCAAGTAAACACCAAAGTAGCACAGATCTGGCTGATCTTTCATTTTGGAGATCACACCCTCATCCTCCACACTCTCTCCTCAGGGACATCTCCCTTTGTGTCTGTCAGACAATCACACCAGATCAGTCTGGTTATGACAAGCTGACATGCACCTGCCAGAAGTAATTTTTTATTTTTATTTTTTAAGTGTAGCCTGACATTTGATGAGCTTTATGTGTCCTGTTTCAGAAACACCCCCAAAATCTGTACATTTCATTTCAGCCAAAAGCTTTGATTTCCAGATGGATCAAACACTTTTGCATCAGTGCTTGATGAGCAGTATCTGGATGAATTACAGATCTGCCAGGTAACACATTAACATGTTAGAATTCAGAGTGCTGTTTCAAAACTGCTGGTTCAATTTCAAGGGGTTTTTTCATTGGTTCAGTCTGCCATTTTCCCTTGATTATTCTTCTTGCCAGTGATTGGCCAGATGACTCCCGTTCCACACGACACGCTTCTCAAAACCTACTTGATGTTACTACGAATTTCTGACCACTCAATGCACCGAGCTTCTTCTTTTGTTCTCTCCTCTATCAAAGTTGACATATCAGGACTCACTGTTAAACTCCCTAACAAAAGTAGCTGATGTTAGTCGGGAACAAAGTTCTATTTGCTGTCAAGTTTTGTGCCAAACACAGGGAATTTTGCAAACTCTAGAGCACTTGTTTGTACTTTCTGGTTGTGACAGCCGGATGTTGGTATGACAGTACTGAGCCACAAGGCACTGGTCCAAACTTTAAATCAACCAGAGACAGTTCAGTGCAGATCATGGGCCATGGAGTAATACCTCTTAATGATTCAACACCAACAGACATCACTGCCAAGTCAGTGAGGGGTGTCCTCAAATAAACAAATTATAGTGACTTCCAGACTGAATAATATATGAGAATTTATAAAAAGCATCAACTTTTAAATTGACATGACAATGTTACTGCCTGTGTATGCTTTGTACAGTCTGGATTTACAAAGGCTTTGGCTGACTAGCCTATGATGCAAATTGAATCTGCAGAGAACTAGCACATAGGACTGGTTATAAGACGGGAAAAGCAATAATAAAATGTATCATCATTGAGCTAAATATACTGTACATTAATAATCTAATGAAACATGTGGGTTAGATGATGGAACTTAATGTAAATTTTTTACAATAGTTTAAAAAACACACCTTAATAAAACCTTCATAAAGGTATTGTTTCAGGAACACTGGTCGAACGTGAATATGTGACTTTTAAGACCACGAAAGAACTAAATAAAACCAAATTAGTTAACATTAAGAATTATAAGGGGTGAATTAATGTAAATGGTCCATCGAAAGTTCTTAGATCAAACGAGAGGAAGTGCCCATCATCATAGGCATAGTAATGAAAGCTGTCATGAAATGGCAGCGTACCACCAGGCTGAGGCACTCCCTGACAGCCAATCCTGCACTGCAGGACAGGAAGACCTGAGGGAGACCATGAGCATGACGAAAGTGACAGCATAGACTGTATAATATATCAAATTTACCACTGTTCGAGGTTTTGTTCCGAAAGATTAAAAAGTCTCAGCGTTGATAGGATACGACAGCTTACTTACTTACCCACACTGCTGTGATTCATTCAGTTCATCAAAATCTCAACATTGACTTTGAACCACTGCTCTTTGCTCTTGTGAGACAAAGCGCCTTTCTCCCAGTAAATACTATCCAGCAGATATGGACAACTGAGGTAATAATTTGCACTCATTTTTTTGAGTAAATTTAAACTGGTCTTTTTTTGAGTAAAGTATACCCAATTTAGAAAATTAAATATATTTCATTATGCTGAAGTCTACTTACTTTAACAGTACCACTCTATAAGATTAACTCAGATTTATTAAGGCAACTTATTTGCACTCTTTTTCGGTAAATTTATCATTTTTATGAGTAAAGTAAGCCCAAGTTTAACAAGGAATCAGCTATATTAAGAATATGTTTGGCATTGATGCAAAGTGATATCAGGCATGATGCGTCTGTCAGCCTGAGCCTGATGCAGTCTCCTGCCCAGCTGGGAGTTTTGGGCTTTGATCAAGGACCCATGACATGGACATGTGACTGTTTTACTGAGGCTGGACATGAACCAGTAACCCACTGCTCACAATGTCAGAGGCTTAAGCCATTGAGCCACATGCTGTCCACCCAAATGAATCAGGTCTAAAGTCAATGGTGCATACTGTTATTTTAAGGGTGCACAGGGGAAAAAATACTGTGTAGAATTTACTTTAAAAATGTTTTTTTTTGTTTTTGTAAAGTATACCCAAATTTAGAAAATAACATACTTAAAAATTAAGCAAACGTTTACCTGTTATAGTAACCCCTACTAAGTTGGATTCACTCAGAACAATTGAGGAAATTCATTTCCTCTTATGATTTAATTTTAAAAACCTTTTCATGTTACTTGAACGTTAATGTGCAGTGAACCCACTGAAAGATTTAAGTGGATTAAATTTAGCTTGCTTTGTTGTGATATCTTTTCAAGTGGAATGAACTACAATGTTTCTGGATGAATTTAATTGTTTAAGCTGATTAAGTTCAGTTACACTTCCTAATTTCTGAAGCCAGTTAATAAATGAATAAATTAATTTTCGAGTTTTTCTCAAGTTATATATAATATGCATCAGTTTTTCACAGTCTCCAAGAGAACGCCTGTTTCTGTGAAAACAAAATCTATCCACTACCATCACTATTTGTGTAACATAGCAAGCCTGGATTCTCTCCCAGGAAGCAGCCAGACTGTCATCTAACTGGGAGGGAATTTAACGTTATTTTGCTACATATTCAAGCTACATTGAGATATTGGACATTTTTTAAATTGTGGTTTGTTGTTAGATACTTCCAGGTGCATAGTCCTTTATTGTAATATATACACTCTGTAGTTCCACTTTTCTCAGGAGTATGACATACTACAGTCTTAATAGAACACCATGTAAACGGATCCACATAGTTCCGCATTCGCTGGTAAAATGTCAGCTTTTTACGTAACCTTTCGCCGCCTGAAAGAAAGTGAAAGTGTCTGTGAAGTTGACGCGACCAGGGGATTAATTGCTCTTGGAGTCCTTATACATGAACACATTTTTTCCATTGTTGATCAGTCCGATGCGGAAGTGCAAATGTTGTGTTTTGCCCCCTGACGTCCTCCCTCCCGGTATGTCCGTGATGGTTTGCTCCTAGCCGTTCCCCCGCCGGTGTGGCTGTGATGGTTTGCTCCGCTCGGTCACGCTCCGCCCTCCCGCGCGCACCCTGCGATCTGCGTAGCCGTTCATCATGGCCGCCGTATCAGCTGCAGCTCGACTCCTCTCCAGGCGGGCCCTGCCTTTCCAGGCCGTGAGTGTCCGCCCCAGAGCATGCGGGGAAACATCTTTTTGTGTCCTTCAGTGCCGTGCCGTGTTACACCGCCTTCGGAGCTTTGACGCCACGGGGTCCAAGCCGGGTGGCGATCGGTGCCATATCGGGGTTCGGGGAGCTGCTCAATGATTGTGTATGTTAAGGGACCGCGACAGCCAGTAGCTTTGGCTCCGGGGGATTTACTCCGCGTTCCGTGCTTTTAAATGCGGCGTCCCGTTAAAGCATGTGTCAGTCTCTGGGTATGTATGTGCGTGCGGAGGCCAAGGCGCATGTTGACTTTGTCTCGCCGTGTGAAGGTCAGGATGAAGGGAACACGCCGGAGGAGCCGTACGGAGCGGCCGCCGGTGTGTTTTCGCCGCCCCCACCCCACTCTTGAATCCCCGTTACGCTACTCGAACCGTACGCAGCTTCCCGACACCCATTACAGAAACGCGTGATGTTTTGACGGTGTCTTATTGAAGATCAACGCGGAAGCGTGCGTAATGTGACTTAGTGCCCCCCAAGGCAAGCAGGCAGCAGACGCTAAGTGGCTCTGCTACAATTCTCGGTGTGGCTCCATATAGATCCTCCTCCAGAAGAACCTGTTGGCTGAACTTTCTGAACTCTGATGTCCTTTCATGTGCCTTCAGCTCCCCGCAGTCTGTCGAGGCAGCTCTAGGACCTTCCACTTCTCCATCTACGGAAAGAAGGACAACGCTAAAGTTTCAGATGGTGTAAGTGTGTGCTGTCTCATTCCTCTTTGCCTTGTAATTTTAAATATGTTGACATAGATGCTTTACAGAACTGGGCGCTGCAGTATTTCACTTTAAGGATTATGTGTTCTTCTTTTTAGTCTTATTGGAAGCTTTTTAATTTTCATCTTTTGAATAACAAACACTAATCCCCCTTTGGTGGCCAGTGCAATTAATATCAAAATAGCAAGTACAGGGCTGAATGAGTCAGTGAAAAACTGACACTTAAAAAGATGTTGCTCCCAGACATTTTCATATGTGCCGGTATGTTAAACACTGCTTGTCAATGGACTTTTGTTATGAAATCAGTAAATTTGCAACATTGTTACAGAATTAAGCAAGCATTCTTAGACTGTACATGCTCCTCTGCTCCCTGATATCAGGCCTGGGTAGGTGTTTCTCAGCCTGCAGTTGTTGGGCTGAATGGTTGCGCAAAGTGAAACGCATGACTTGTGTCCACAGATCTCCACGCAGTACCCTGTGGTAGACCATGAGTTTGACGCGGTGGTGGTGGGGGCCGGAGGGGCCGGGCTGCGCGCCGCCTTCGGCCTGTCGGAGGCCGGCTTCAACACGGCCTGCGTCACCAAGTTGTTCCCTACCCGGTCCCACACGGTGGCGGCACAGGTAGGGTGTCCCTCCTTCCCTCATTTGCTCTACATGGGTGTTAAGGACCACTTACAGTCACTCGGTACCAATTCCCTTTCAAATACTGCATTTATCTGAAGTTACTGTGTAGATGGACAGTCAGAGTAAAAGATCTAGGACAGTAACCAGAAGTGCCCAAGGTAGCATGATTTTTCTCTACACGTTTTTTTTCCTACACAACTGGAATGCTGGTGTTTAACATTTCTATCTTGTGATTTTGGTGTCCTTGAGGCTTTCATTCTTGATTTTAATTGGATGATTATGCATCCATGTTTCTGATGAATCTGTAAACCTGCTCTGCTTGGAGTAGAGACTTAATCTTGATTTTAATCTTCCCTTTATGGTCTAGGGTGGGATCAACGCAGCTCTCGGAAACATGGAAGACGATGATTGGCGGTGGCACTTCTACGACACGGTGAAGGGCTCCGATTGGTTAGGAGATCAGGATGCCATTCATTACATGACAGAGCAGGCACCAGCAGCTGTGATAGAGGTGAGTCCAGCTGTGGGACCTTGGAAAGTGTTTTTGCTTCCTTTCTTGATCCTTTATTAAGTCATGGAAAAAGTGAAAGCTGTAATGATATTCGATAGTAGATGTGGAATTAGTGTCTTTCTGATCAATGCAGGAGTTTAAAAATGGGTCAGTTCAACAGTAACACTATTGCCTCTTTTTCACCAATGCGGTGCTGGTGCTTCTTCCCAATCCGGAACTAGTTCCACGTGTTTCCACCGCAAAAATAACTGTTCCTGGGCCAGAAACAACAACTCCAGCACAGCACCACAGAAAAGCTGGTCTCAGAAATTGGGTCCATAAACATCAGCGAAAGTGGGAGAGGCTATCGCCACGCATTTGTGGAAAATTCAATCCACACCAGGTATAGTTTAGTCTAATATCTCCTGTACGAGCAGCAAAACAGACCCGATGTTGTACTGTAGCTTAAAATAGAATGGATTGTATTTGCCGAAAATAAGATATTTAATGTAAAATATTAACTTGCTCTAAAAAACTTGTATAAAGTTGCAGGCTCTCAAAATGCACCAAGTGAGAATCGGCCCAGGACCAGCACCGGCTCTGTTGGTGGAAACGAGGCATGTAGGGAACTTGAATCAGAAAGCCGATATTTTCTTCAGGTTTGGTTTCCTGTAAAAGCCTGACCTGGGACTGCCGAAACCGCTGCGTAACTTGTTTCTAGACTCGCCTTTTCCCAGATGTAGGCCTTGATCTCTGTCTGTTAGAAGGTTGCAGTGATGCTAAATTCATGCTGGTGTGGAAGTAAAATTGGACATTAGTAGGCCCAGGAAGGGAGGCATATTGGGTCCGTTATGTTTTAGGCCTTAA
>JAODUD010000046.1:6174770-6190186 GCA_026784285.1 Stomatorhinus walkeri | reverse complement strand
TCATTAATAGTGGGTGGCTTGCTATCCTCTTTACACCCTCATTAATAGTGGGTGGCTTGCTATCCTCTTTACACCCTGATTCCCTGTCTTTGTGCTGCAGGTGACTCTGAAGTACCGGCCAGTAATCGACAGCTCTCTGAACGAGGAGGACTGCGCTGCTATCCCTCCTGCTATTCGCTCCTACTAGAAGGGCCAGCTTTAGCGTGCCGTTCATGCTCTGTGCACAGGACGGCTTTTTCCAGCATAACATCCAAGCTGTACCTTCAGCCTACATTTGAATATAGTGGCAAGGAATCATCCTGTCGGAAGTGTCGGCTTAAATAAAAACAGTATCACCATCTCGCAAAGGCGGTGTCTGCTTATGAAACCTGCAGTGTTGCACCGTTGTTGCGTAGCTGGGCCTCTGTGTGTCAGACAATGTGAAGCTTTTTACACGTTATTTCAGCGCAATAAACACTCCCTGAACAGCAGATGTAGTCAGATAATCCCTGTTTGGAAGCCTTGGAATATGAAGAACATTCTGGAAGCGTGAAAGTTAAGCTGTGTTGCTGCCAGTGCCTGTACAGTATGTGTATTTGCAGCTGACTTTACACATGAAGCCTCTGGAAATTCAGTTCAGCTTGCCCGCCTTTTCTGTTTTGCATTGTAAGTACTGTAATAACCCAGAAGTGATTTTGTAGAACCCATCTGAAGTCTGAAATCCTCCTGACCAATGTCTTGCATGCTCATTTTTTTTCTTGCCTGGTGTAGCTCTGATTTTCCTTTGTATTTAATTAAATACATTGCTTATTAACTGAAAATATTTTTCTCCAGTCAGCAGGCAAGGCTTTTAAAAATGTCCAAAGGATGTTTTAGGTAGAATTTTCTTAATGAAAAGCAGATACCTTTGTGTGCATTCAATTCATTCCACAGGCTCTGATTGAATGAATAAAGCACACAATTCAATTTCATTGTCTTTTCCTTGTTTATGTGTGTATGATCTCATTCCATCTTTACTGCTGTTTGGAGCTTCTGGCTTTCTTCCTTCCCTTTGGATAGCCTTAAAGCTGTGCTGCTGCTTGTTTGATTATACTTTTGTCAGTTAATAGTATGGGTGCAGTTGTTTAAGTTAATGTTCCATAGACAGCCATTAGCTGAGACTGACTGACTCAAACTGACCTCATATATGATGTCTACGGAAATAGTCATGTAATAGATGGTCTAACAGTTTAGTTTTGGTTCTAAGCCCAGTTAACTGAGAAAACAATCCTTATCACTGGCACAGGGATATGGCTAGAGATTTTGGGCACCATCCCAGAACGGTCCAATTGTGTTCATTTTTTTTTGGGTCCTGTCATTCAGTGTTGTATACGAAGGTTATAAAATGATTGCACCATTTTTCATAGATAAGACCTCCAACTATTATTTTTTCCAGTTTTAATGCGATTTCATACGTTTTCTAATACTGTATCTTATAAATGCGTTTATTAATAATATATTTACCTTTGTTATTAGTATTTATTAATAGCACGCGACTGCCCACTACAGATAGCCCAGCATGCCCCGCGCGGCTGCGCTCTCCTTCTGCGCCCGTCGTGTCTCAGTTTCCCCCTGCAACTCATTACAATGGCAGAAAGAGGATACAGCTTCTCTCTAACTACTTTCAGGTACATGCACGTTGAAAGTAACTTGGGTCTGGGATGTGGAATACGGTTACTCTGCGGCTGGGTGATCGCGAAGCAAAGGTGCCCGTAAAAGAAAAGCGTGTGTTCCTCTCCGTTTGAGTAGCCCGGGAGTTGCAGTGTCACGGTGCTGACGGCTAGCCTTAGCATTGCTAGCGCTGTTAGCACCTGTAACATGGTTCGTGCCATTAGCATTGTTAGCACCGGTAACAGGATTATTTCACTATTAGCCTGGGATCACGGGTACCACTCACCTGCATTGATACTGACGAACTTTCCAACATTTAAACGCTGTATGCTTATTCCAGCTATTGTAACATATGGTTTCAATCTGCCAGATGCGTGAAGGCGGTGAATAATATGTATTTAAAAAACTGAATTGGTTTCACTTTCATTTACCGAGCACCTTTGAGTAGTATAGAGCCCAGTCTCCAATAACTGATACTTATTTTGTAATGTGGTGTTATATCTGTATATATTTGTGCATGGCATGATTAGATGCTCCCATTGCATTACTTTAAGTTGTATTTACAATATTATGTACAAGTGAACTCAGCAGTATCACAATCATTAAAAATGTGTCACTCAGTGCTATTAATGGGTTCGCGTCCTCTGCAGCCCGTCCGGCAAACTAGTCCAGATTGAATATGCTCTGGCGGCTGTTGCCGCTGGTGCTCCATCGGTCGGCATCAAAGGTGAGTGTCTGCTCCTCTTGGGGTCTATTTTTCGCTGTCCCAGCAAACTGTATGTGATACACCGTATGATTTTCCGTTCTTCAGCATCAAATGGTGTCGTTCTGGCCACTGAGAAGAAGCAGAAATCGATATTGTACGACGAGCAGAGCGTTCATAAAGTGGAACCAATCACCAAGCACATAGGCATGGTCTACAGTGGGATGGGTCCCGACTACAGGTAACAGCCGCTTTTACGGACAATAAAAGCAACACGCCATCGTGTGGTGGAAGTGGGTGATTGCAGCACTCTGACACCGAGTGACACAACGTGCTTTAAAAGAGGATTTCTCGACAGGGTACTCGTGAGAAGAGCCCGGAAGCTGGCCCAGCAGTACTTTCTAGTTTACCAGGAGCCCATTCCTACAGGTCAGCTAGTACAGAGGGTGGCGTCAGTCATGCAGGAGTACACGCAGTCAGGGTGGGTCCCTGCAGCTTTCACATTGGTGGCTTGTATGCTGCATTAGTCCTGATCTTTAAAGCCTGTACAGTAGACCTCCTCGTCATCACGTTGTGTTGAAATGCCCTGTGTGCTGTAGGGGAGTGCGTCCGTTTGGGGTCTCACTGCTTATTGCAGGCTGGGATGAAGGACAGCCCTACCTCTTCCAGTCAGACCCTTCTGTAAGTGCAGCTGGCCCGTGCCTTTTAAAAATCTGTGCGTCATAGTGTGGTTGCGTGGGTTGTTCATGTCTGGTTAACAAAGGTGAATGACAATTTTCTGTACTCCCATTCAAATGTTGGCTGGATCAGCTTGTTGAGAATTTGACCCGTTTCTCAGATGAGAGGGGTGTTGATTATTATTTAATATCTTCATATAGGGAGCATATTTTGCCTGGAAAGCAACAGCAATGGGAAAGAACTACGTCAATGGAAAAACGTTCCTTGAGAAAAGGTAGAGTAGCATCAATCAACGTGTTTTGTTTTAAAAAAAATCATAAGTGTCAGCTGAATGTCTGATTGAGGCTGTAAGGGTTTACAAATTGTGCTGGATGGTTGACAGATACAATGAGGACCTAGAGCTTGAAGATGCAATTCATACAGCAATCCTGACTCTGAAGGTAAGTTTCACACACTGAGCTTGGGAACAAAGGACTCGTGTCACAAAGGTAGACTTTTGGGTTAGCAAAATAGGTATCCTGGGGTAATGTATAAGTGAAGATAAGGGGTGAATCTCTGTACCAAGAACACAAAGACTTGGTCTTGGCAAAACCAGTCTTGCTAACTTGTGCCGCAAAAAATCATGGGATTGGTCTCGTTTGGTGAGGATGCAACCAATGTATCCTTGATATTTGTGGCGGAGCAACAAATACACCTGGGCATTTCTACATTACTCGTGTACTTGTGTTCTTAATATTGGAAATGGTCTTTGGCAAAGGAAGATGGCGTAAAATAAAATATATTGAGATTCACCCAAAGTACCCCAGTTTAAATGGACTTTAAATCTAACAAGTCACCTACCTAACCCAGAAATCTCACTTCGTGATACAAGCCTCTGGTCTGCCAGTTTGAGCAGATTTGTCTTTTTTGCTGTTTCTCTGCTACAAGGACAATGTGTTATGTGACAGGAAAGCTTTGAGGGTCAGATGACTGAAGATAACATCGAAGTGGGCATTTGTAATGAGGACGGTTTCAGAAGACTTTCCCCATCTGAGGTTAAGGATTATTTGGCAGCCATTGCCTGAAGCCACCGGCAAAGCTTTCCATGCGCTTTATTTTTCTAGCTGTTTGGAGTAAAATGACTTAAAATACTGTATATTCAGACTGTTCATTTTTGGTTTTTTTTTTCTTAAAAATGAATACCAATAAATGGTGATAATGCAGTGATTTCCTTTATCCCTCACAGAAATAAAGCAAGGTGTCCTTTAATATTTACAATTTCTTACCATAGTTTACAACGTTTAGAAATTTACACAGATGCTTGAAAATAACATCTGTCCAGGATTAGGTACCGTTTCTTCAAATTATAAATGAACTCCTCTTATGGAAAGCTGAGCACCAACATGTTGAACACAGTGTCCTTGTCCGTCAAGCCCCATTTGTTTTCCCGGCCGACAGGCTTCATTCTGCGATTCTCAGCTACGTCCAAATAGCTGGACAAACTCAGACAGAGTGTGGACCTGCCCGTATCCCACACTGGGGTCCATGCTAATGAAGTCATCCAAGTTCATCTTGGACCCTGCAGAGGAAACGTGGGGCGGTGTGGTGTTAAGCTGTTTAAACTGTATATCGGGTCCCTCCAAAGTCTCCGTCTGAATGCTGAGAGAAATGCCTCATACCTGCTGTTTCGATGCAGGGGTACGGGGGCGGGGAGACGCGCCATGTCCCGGTAGCATCTTTCATATGCGATCTGTCTGATGCAAAATTCTGCAGGAATTCTTCTGCCGGAATAACACGCAGTTTCCTGGCGACAGGTACACTGATGTGAGTGTCACCGTTAAAGTGATAGAGCCACCATCCTGTCTCACTTAATATGAAGCTGGCTGGTAAACAATAAGTACTTCAGGTACCATGTCATAAATGTTGCAATGGTTTTCTCCATTTACCATACACTTTTTGGATCATTAAAATGTTTAGGCCTACATATTTTTACAGAATCTTAAGGTCTTGAAAATGTGATGGCGCAGTATCTCGAAATGAGAAATCACTACCTCCAGAAAGCTGGTTTGATGTAAGCGTCAGACCGAAAGGCTTCTTTTATGTACGTATCAAATGGACAGGGAAAAGGCAGGACAGTATCTAGATCATAAATGAACCTTTGATCCTTGTTGCAGTCATGCAGCAGAATAACATGGTAATCCTTCAAGAAAAATAAAAGGTCGAACATCATATACCATACTTAATATGAAATGTAGAACATTTTCATTACAGCTTGATACATACTGTAAGCATTGACAGAATAGAACCTACCCAAATTACGGGTCTGTTTCCATGGCTAGACTTCTGCTCCCAAAGAGGAACCTGCATGGTATTGTGGTCAGATAAAAACACAGAACAGCGGCACCTACTACATATACACATATACCACTACACCAACAGACGCTTGCACCTTACCATCTTCTGCTCATTAGATATGAAGACGGCATAAATCGCATCCATGGGGAATTGCTTTTGGATCTTGGCATATTCACATAGTTTCCAAACATTTTCCTCGCTGTAAAGGAACACATTAAAGACAAACTGGGCAAGTCTCAAGCTCGTCTTAACGGAAGAAACCGTTACATTTTAAAACGTAATACATGATACATATCGTACTGTGGAGGGATATACGTAGACATTCTGGGTTCGCTGACAAAATATCTTGAGATACCTGTCCAATTTTATATGTAACTTTACGTATTCCCATATCAAGTGTTGCCCCCCCCTGAATCTGCCAGGGTATCCATGCCCCACCAACGCCCCTGATATTATGTGTGCAATAATCTTCGATAATGAACGTGCTGTTAAAGCAAAGAAGAAGAGAAAAAACACGCCAAACGATGAAGAAGACATGGTCGCCACTAATCTCCCACAGAACAGTAACATTAACACAGCACAGGAGATGCCAACTGAATATTTATGTCCAACCTTACCAGTAGCAGCTGGTGTAAACACAGTCCGTCCTGCAGGGAGCAATCCGCTCGTACTCCGGCGAGGAGCCGCTAACCTGCATATCTGACAAGATTACAAACTGCTTAATACATATCGCTTCCTAACAGCCCGGAGTGAGCCGGAAACCAAGAGCGAACGTGTCCCAGCGACACGCATCCGTGTTGAAACCACAGCGCCGCCGACGCGTTCCAGGTTGCGCCTATTCAGCGCGTTCATTTTCTGGGAATGTATAGCATCGTGCGAACGAGCAGCTGCGGTCTGAAATTCCTGTCATATCAATAAAACGTAGTTTTTGTATTTTGATTTTACGCGTTAGTGTGCCTACGCACATCTACGTCTGTTGCACAAATCATTTAAGTTGTTCGTTTTTAATCAGATAACGTGAAAGTTATGTAGACACATGGCATGTGTAAAGAAAGGGGCGGAGGCGCCCCGAAGCAGCTCCGTTGAAGCTTATGCTGAACCCTTCTGTGGGTAGCTATGGAAAATCTTTGTCTTAAACGTACCAAGCAAAGCCTAGTTTCTTCAACCGCTATACTTAAATGAAACAGAATAAAACAATATAGATAACAATGCAGAAAAAGATATGCAACCAGACACAAATGCAACCATTACAAATTAGAACGTTTACTTTCGTTAATATATACCGTTATGGAACATGCTGAAAACTAACATTCTTGTATGAATGATCTGCCACAACATGGTGTAATATAACATTGCTAAAAGAAAGTGTTGGTTTCATGATTATTGTTATATTTATTTGTACAATGAGATGCTTACTCTCGCGCCTCCTGCAGGCTGTGAGTTCATTCAACAGTTCATTAAAGAATAACATTAAATAGCAACACTGAACAATAAGGATGTAGAACCAATATGTAATGCAGACAATAAACAACATAAAACAAGTAACACAAAATTGTGAGGTGATTAAACTTTTGCTGTGCCATAGGATTCAAGGCTGGTAACTTAGCTCAGGATGGGAGCCGCCAGCAGCAGAGGACGTGAAGTGAATAAAATCACCGGAGACACAGGACCGTCTCTCCAGTCCAGATGGACAAAATGAGCTTAATATTCCTTGAAATATTCAACTACTTAGATGGAGACGTTGGGTCCAAGTAGGTCAGGCCAGACACAGTGTGCTACATTTAAAATATGTGACCTGTTGATCTTATCTGGTTATAGCTAAGTGCACGCGGCTTGGTTTTGGTGAAATGCTGTCTTCAAGTTTCTTAGCATCACAAAATTCTGGCTTTGAACTTATCTTCAATATTCACTGATTTTTTGGGGGGAGGGCTGGGGAGTTTGGAACACTGTTGTGATTCAGGTATGTTGTCTCTCGGGACACTGCCACAGAGACCTCGCCGTGTTGGGGTACTAGTACCAAGCCCTGCTCCCGGAGTGCAAACCCACGTGTGCTGTCTACATCTTGCATTATTACGCGACCTTGTGACTACAGACGGGAGTCGCGTCACGATGACGCAACGACGTATTTCATCGGCGGTGACGCCCGGTCCATTAAAAGCCTACCATTTAGACCAACCAACTATTTATATTTTATTTTTGCTTTGTTAAAGGTGATGCCGTTTACATTTCTGCCTGTGATTTTTAACCGTCTCATTCTGCGAGGGGGGTGATAAAGCAGGGGTGGTATAAAGTCAGAGACTGACCGTTCAGCGGTTTTTATAATTTTTTTATTTAATTTTTTTGTTGTGTATCTATGGCCAGAGCTGCCGGACCCGCTTCTCCAGCCTGTAGATGCGCAGCACCGGAGAGCCTTCGGCGGCAGCGAGCAGCGGGCGCGGCGGTGCTAAGCGGTAGGCAGCCAGGCGAGCGCTCGGTCCTCGCTGCTGTCACACACGCCCGGGGATCCGCCGTGCAGCCGCCGTCCGTTGCTCCGATACGGATGGGAAGTTAACGGGCTCACAGCCACCTTGCCGTAGTTTGTTAGTTGTCAGTTGTGCAGTTGTCACATACTTCTGTCACATACATATATAGATATAGATCTTGTTGTATGTGTCATACTGAACATGTATTTGTATTATATTTATTTTTCTATAGCATAATATTGATGGACATTATATGATTATTGGATATTATATATAGTTTCTGGCGGTCTTCCACCGTATATTGTGTGTATATATATATATATATATATATATATATATCAATGCAAATGGAATGTAAATATATGTCTATGCGTGTCTTGCTTTTAATTTGTAATGGTGTCATTAGTAAATCAGTATCGAGGTTCATTTTTATGAATTTCTAGGATTTCACTTTCGCTCTATGTGTGTTTAGCGCAACCTTTGAATCAGGCTGTTGTCGGTACTACCTCTTAGACTCGTGTCAGTCGTCAAACCGAGCTGCTCTCCATTCTTCGGAGTAAAAATAATGAAGTATCCGGTTCCAAGAAGTCCAGGCAGTTTCAGTGAAGGTAGCCATGGTGGTCATGGACTCTTGGCTGTCCAGTAGGCTTTGGACCTCGTAAGATTTTATTTAATACTGTTTGATGTTAACTAGTTTATTCTCATAATTTTGTTCCAATTATTATTATTATTTTTTGCTGTACTTGGCATACCGCTGTAAATGCTTTGATGGAACTATATTAGGAAAGGTGTTTTATTTAAAATTGTAATGAGATTCAATTCATTGAAATCATAACTTTCAATGCATCATTTTGTAAACTACAGGTGCATTTCAGAAATACTCTTTCTTTTTTTTTTCTCCAGGATATCGTTGAGATGTACATCGATGTTGGTGGATATGTGAAGCTGACCATTTCTGTGCGATTGCAAGCAGGGAGATCGCAGAGGAGCCAGGAACCGCATTTTTAACAAATCTCTTATCTTGGCGCCATTGAAACGCCATGGCGAGCAAACGGAAGTCATCCACACCTTGCATGGTCCTTCTCTCAGAAACAGTGGAGCAGGACCCGGAGATGGAGATGATAACAGAAGGGGAGGAGGGAGCGGGAAGCATGGCCACCGCCCCAGTGGAGGGCGCTGTTGTCCCTGCTGAGAGTGAGCCAGGTGAGGATGGTATGTAGGACACCACACGATTTATGACAATACGCATGCTAGATTTCAGGTCTCAGTGTTTAGGTTTAATGTTGACAGTGAGCGTCGTGATGTAGGCCTGAGATCATCCTGAGTGTTTCAAGAGTGACTTTTCTAACCTAGTGCTACGACGCAATTTCAGAGAACAACTTGGGCTCACACTCCGAGGAGGACAGTCTCATCCGGACCAAAGTGAAGCGAAACAGCCACCTCGTACTCGGGCAAACCGCAAATGACTTGTCCTCGGACAGCAGTTTTGGGCTGCAGCCGGAAAGTGAGGAGGCTGAGGACACAACTGTCACGGGCATCTCCTTCAGCAAGACTCCCATCATGAAGATGAGGAACAGGGCTGAACCTAAGAGGATCGCTTTGTCTCACAAAGTATCGGATGAGGGGGATGTGAGGGCCGAGAGCGAGGGCGAGCAGGAGCCCAAGGAGGCACACTCGGGGGTCTTGGACATGGTTACACCATTTCCTGTTGACCCGGGGAAGCCATGTGTCATAATCAGTAATCAAGGTCAGATCCTGACAGAGCCAAAGAAGACCAACTTCAGTTCCGCCACGGTTCTTCCCGCAGGTTTGGCCCAGGTTCTGTCCGCCCTTCAGGCCCAGCAGAATTCTCACACCCAGCTCCTGATTCCTGTTAGCAGTATTCCAACATACAACGGTGCCATGGACAACAATGCTCTGCTGGTCAACACGTACAACAAATTTCCCTATCCATCAGTGTCGGAGATCATGGGATTAGCAGCGCAGACTAAGTTTACTGAGGAGCAGATAAAGATCTGGTTTTCAGCTCAACGTCTAAAGCACGGGGTGAGCTGGACCCCAGAGGAAGTAGAAGAGGCTAGAAGGAAGCAATTCAATGGTACCGTCCACACGGTATCTCAGACTATTACAGTCATACCTGCCCACCTCTCTGCTGCAGCCAATGGCCTGCAGTCCATTCTCCAGACCTGTCAGATCGTGGGGCAGCCCGGGCTCGTGCTGACACAGGTTGGTGGTGCAAACACTTTGCCGGTGACAACCCCCATCACGTTAACCGTGGCTGGGGTCCCTAACCAGGCTCAGCCGCCAAAACCTGCCACGATCCAGACAGCCCCAGCTGCTGTAGAGGTGAAGAGGGCCACTACGGTCCAGCCCCCTGCTCTCACACCTCAGGAGAACTCTGCCCTCAGTGCCGATCACCTCAGTATGCGAACTAAGAAATCCAAGGAGCAGCTGGCGGAGCTGAAGGCCAGCTACCTGAAGAACCACTTTGCCAGTGACGCAGAGATCGCCCGGCTAATGAAGCTGACGAACCTCACAAAAGGTGAGATCAAGAAGTGGTTCAGCGACACACGGTACAACCAGCGCAACTCAAAAAACAGCCACGTCCCCATTTTCAACGACGGCGCCCCCAACAGCAGTGCCACCATTGTCATCGATTCCAGTGACGAGACCATGGAGTCTCCCACGTCGGTTCCTGTCAAGGAAACGCGCAACAAGGGCGGCCGGAATCCCTTCCCCGACTTCACACTTCAGAAGTTCAAAGAAAAGACTCCAGAGCAGCTGCTGCTTCTGGAGGACAGCTACCAGAAATGCGGCACACCCACCGACGAAGAAGTGAGCCGCCTGAGGACGGAGACGAAGCTCACTAGGCGGGAGGTCGACGCTTGGTTCACCGAAAGGAGAAAAGCACCCGAGACTGAGCAGAGGGAAGTGGAGGCTGCGAAGGCCATTTCCTCTACCCGGCATGGAAGGCAAACTTCTCCTAGCAGCAGGAGGCAGGCCAGGGATAAAATTGGTAAGAAGACTCCTGAGCAGCTACATATTCTCAAGGGTGCCTTTGTGCGCACGCAGTGGCCATCTGCTGAGGAGTACGACAAGTTGGCAGAGGAGAGCGGGCTGCCCAGGCCCTACATTGTTAACTGGTTCGGAGACACTCGGTACGCTTGGAAGAATGGGAACCTCAAATGGTACTACTTCTACCAGAGTGGGAATGCGGGAGCCGTGAATGGGGGCGGCTACCGGAAGAGGGGGAAGGGCCGGGCACGGAACCGGGGCAGGGGATGGTCCCGGAGGAGCAAGCGATCTTCAAGTTGGGGAAGATCACCCCCTGTGAAGTCCAAGAGTGGGAAGGAGATTCTCAAGGAGTATTACCTTAAACACAAGTTTCTCAATGAACAGGACTTGGATGAGCTGGTTTCCAAGTCTAATATGAGCTATGAGCAGGTGCGAGACTGGTTTGCCGAAGTCGGCAAGAGGGTGGAAATGGGCGTTGACCCGTTTGAGGGCAACGTGGAGGAGGAGCGGCAACACGGTGAAGGCAATGGCAAGACTGCAGCCAAGCGGCAAGCCGATGGGGCTGGCCAGGCGGAGGACGACCAAACGGACGACAGCGATGCCTGGGAACCTTCTGAGAGTGCAAGGAAGTCATTTTCAGGTTCAGAAGATTAGCGGAGATACAGGTGAGTGACTAGGTCTGAAAGGTCAGGTGATCCTTGTTGGGCAAATCGCATGGCCTGCCCCTTAAGGGCCAATCCTATTGGTTTGCACGTTTCTCTCCTCCTCAGATTGATACTGTTTGCTGTATGATGAAATTTTTCAGGCACATTGCTTTGTTTCTTACAAACGTAGTTTGTGAATTAATGTGATGCAGTACACAGTAAAGATCAGGATATAGCAAGTTTGTGAGACTTCATACAAGTCTAGAAGCCGCAAAAAAGGTCTGGTTAATGGGTATTAGGGATGTGCTGTCAGTTTTCTGTGGCTGTGCTATGGATATATTTAGCTAATTTCCTAGCTAAGGAGCAGGTATTCATCTTCATTTAAGAGCAGCTGCTCATTTATCATATTCTGTTTTATTTTGTTTTCCCAGAATTCTCATCTTTCTCATAATATGAAAACAGAGGACTGAAGTTGACGATCCCTAATTTGAATGGGCAGATTTCAGATGATTTTTTTATTGTGGACCAACTAAAAAGGCAGAGAAGCATTCATTTGCAAATCCAGTTGCGGATCTTTGGTGCCAAAGTAACTCTGTGGTAGGCATCTTCTATTTCCAGAGTGAAGTGTCCTAATTGTGCGTACTTAGTTGTACTGTTTACCTACACGGTAACAGAAATATTTTCAAACAATTCGGTGTTAGTCTTGTCATTTCATATGTAGTATGACTTTCCAGTCAAACATTTTATTTACTTTTCTAAACAAGTAGGTAAAAGCTTTACAGGTCTCACTGTTTAAGTAGCAGCAAAGAAATGGCATGAAATTTATAGAGGCGTATGGAAAATCCTAGACGTGCTGCTGTTTTTATTAAACTGCTTCGTTTTTAATCTCGAACGCTTAGCCAGTTTTCTAGCTAGGTTGTAGAAAATGGTATTTGTATGAATCTTTTTGTTGCATTTGTAAGGTAATGGTGAGTTTTGATGGGGAGAATTTAAAGGCTCTTTCTCTCTTAAAGGCATTTTCCAGCCCTGACAGCACGATTAATGAACCTCTGCTGTGGAACCGTTCTGCTGTGAGATTTGACAAAAGAGGGGTCAGTATTTCCCAGAGATGGGGCAAATGGGGTAGGTAGAAAACAACAGGGGGGTTGTGGGGGCAGTACTGCAATGATGCAGATTTCCTGTCAGATTTTTTTCACTTTTGGTCACTGTCTGAATAATTATTCAGACCTTGGTTGGTAAACAGCATGGGATGTTCACAGACTGATGTTATTTTGGTTTGCGAGGTTCTGGATTGGCTTTCTGGATACTTAACACTTCTTTCCATATTTTTGGGGCTGTACTGGCTTCTTTTGGCCCGATCCAGTTAGAACACCAGTTTTCTAATTAGCCACAATGGTTCCATTAATGAAAGTAATGTTAGGTTATTGTTATTAACATTAAGAATTTTATGTATATATTCTTTTCCAGTAATGCATGGTCACGTTTTGAGTCTTGTGTAAAGAACATAATCTAGTATTTGATTTTTAAAGTAACAAAAATATGTAATAGTCTGTTTTTCATTTAAAGTAACTTAAATCACTTTAAATAATACTGTTTTGAAGTGCTGTGAAAATAAGTATCATTTTGGTCTAGGATAGGAATAGGTTTTGCTTGATGCACAGTTCAATATGCTTAAACTATGAAGTTTTTAATTTGTGCTGTGAACCTTGTGTAAATGTAGATTTCTTTCCAGTGAGGTTTTACTTACCTAGGATGCAAATGTTTCTGACTGTGGCTTGCAGTAAATTAAAATTTCCTTATGGAAACTGTATTTCAACATCAGAACTAATGCAGCCTTCAGCAAAGGTATTGTTTTATCAATTGCAAAATATTTATCTGCACCTAAGCAGTTGATTAGCAAAATGATTATTGAATTAGGCTGAAAGTCTGCCTGTTGAAGACGAATGGAAAAATGCCCACGGTACCTTTAGCGTCAAGTTTATAGTTTTTGTAGTTTTTTTTAATCTAGATTTTATATTTTGACTCCTACTTGGTTCTCCGGACACTTATTCTAGAATTTTGTAGCTGCTCTATTAGGTCTCATTAAAACGTTGCTTGGAATGCACACAACATAAATGTTGGATTCCCAAGCTCTGCGTTTAGACTTAAAGGACCTCACTATTATCTTGGAACGTTGATCCTGCACTTCTGTGAGCGATGGATGCTTTTTATGGACAGATGGCAGAACAGAGATCAGATATATTCTGTAAGAACCTCTGAAAGCGGTTTCTGCTGTAAAAGACATACGGAGGAAAGTTACAGTATTTTTTACAGTGTTTTGTGTTGCCGCTTTTGAACTGATCTTTTAAAAAATGTCTGGGCATGAAACATGTCTTCATGCACACTGTGTATAAAGACATTTGGTAAAACAGGAGTTTCTGCGCATTTTTAAGTGGATTCTCACTGAGGAATCATTTTGGGAAGCACAGGACATGACTCTGTATGTCCTGCGATCTGCAGCTCAATGATGGGGTTTGTGCCTGCCAAACTCAATGAGCAGCCCAACCCGAACTCCATTAACAGACCAGTTTTGCACCTGCAGTGTACTGTAACTCACTCCCATTTTACACATTCTCAACGCACTTTTTCCGAAGCTTTTTTCCATTAAAAATAAGGTTTTCGTTCCGTGAATGGCCTCTATAATTCTGAATTTCAGAAGTTTTTTTTTTCTAAATGTGAAGTTTCTGAAAATTTTCTTGTCTGAATGATTTTTGAAAATTAGAAAAAATAAATTATGTTGCGCATCAAATGGAGCCATGCATTATTACAATCTGTCTAAACAGGGTGCAATATGCTATGGTTTATGTCCACATAATGATGAAAATAGGCAGTAGTGCATTTCTCAGAACATTTCCTGATCTGTTCTAGCTCCTTATAAATTAAGAATGAAATGTTATTAATATATATTGACTGTGCAAATAGATGTTTTGTTGTGTGTATATATTGTCCTTTACAGGACAGATCTGTAAGCCCTTTTAGGTTCTGTTTTGTCTGTGGTGGCAGGAGCTATATGTATTGTAAATTGCAATTAATTTAAGACTGAATAGCTTTTTTAATCTGTGGCTTTTATTTGGGTAACTTGAAATATATATTTTCTACTGTGGCCAATAAATGTTTGAAGACACTAATGGGGTACTATGGTCCATTTTTTTCTTAATTGCAAATGAAGTGCACAGATTCTCATATACAAACATTTAAAAATTAATTTACTCATTATTAAGCCACACATAAATCAACATCTCAATCACTTCAATCCAGTTTTAACCTGAAGGAACTTGGGTCAGCGCTGTGGAAAATTAACTATTGAAATTTTATTAACTTTGATCACTGTTCTTTATTCTGCTTTTTATCACCTTCCCCTAATTGATCTTCACCTCTGTGTTTTAGTTAAATTGTTTGATGATATGTCCTCTGGCTTATTTTTGACTCTATACAGGTATGACACCTGTTTGTTGATCATCTGTTACCTGTTCTTTGTGTGTTCCTCTTTAAAAATAAATTGTTGAGAAAACAGTCTGTATCGTGTGTACATTTTTTTTTTTAATTTTGGGACAGACTCAATAATCACCTCCATTCTATCCAGAGCCATGGAACTCAGTCATCTTTGCTGCTTATAATCTCTCCTCACCACAAATGCTGCTGCCTGGGACTCCTCATTTAATTTGTACACCCAGTTTCCAGAACCATGTCTCTCTTTTGGTATGAGGGCATCTGATGAAGTACTTTGCTTTCGATCTGTGTCTTTTTCAGGCAGTTGGGGTGACTGTGTTGCTGTGGCGATTGCCCGTAGCATAACCATATGATTCAGCACATGGGGTTCCTGCACGATACAGGCGCTCTAAGAACATAAGAACATAAGAACTATACAAACGAGAGGAGGCCATTCGGCCCATCAAGCTCGCTTGGGAAGAA
>JAODUD010000046.1:6156042-6174670 GCA_026784285.1 Stomatorhinus walkeri | reverse complement strand
TCACTGGCAGAACATGTCAGATCTCAAATGTGATGTTCTTGAGATGTTGCCATGATTTTGTAAACAGTGGCATAAGTCCTAGCTCAGCTAAAATATTCTATAACTGACAAAACTTTTAGTTAATTCTGGAAAGATAAGCCAGGTTATGGGAGTTGGGTAGCTGCTCTTTTGCATTCAACAGACCAAGAGTTAGACAAGTGGTTCTGGAAACTGTGTATATGGATTAAATGAGGAGTCCTTGTGTCAGCATGAACCCGTAGAAACAGTGTCAAGCCTTAAGACTAACTTTTGGCAAGCTGTAACCAGTAAAGGCAAACAGGAAATCTGAAATTATTTTCAGCTAAAGTAAAATATGAGAATGGATATTTTGGTGTTCTGGATGTAGCTTTGTGTTATATATTTTTAACCACCTCTATCACAATGATTTATGAATTATAAGTAAACATGGCAGGAGCAGTAAACATTAATTAAAATTATAATAATTTATCCCTGTAGGGAAATTCTCTTTACACCTCCCCAACCTGCTCTCTGTAGGTGAGATCAAGTTGGCCATGAACGGCAGCTACTTGTTGTGGTGCCCAGGAAGTTGGTGTGGGGGGGGGGGTTAAGGGCCTTGCTCAATGACCAACAGCTGTGGCAAAGCCAGGTCTGAACCAGTGACACAGGCACAGAGGCTTAGCCCACTGAACCACATGTTGCCCCCAGATGTCTAAAAAATGAAATACTAAAGTGTGTTTTAGTGTTCAATGTGAACTAATTGTGTCCTCTTTGGTGCCTGTTTTGGAACAAACTGCTGGAACCAGCAATGAGCTAGTGATGATTTAAGTAAACGGAGAGTCTGATCTATATTAACCACTTATTGTTAAACCATTCAGGTTGCTGCAGAGATAAGATTTACAAATAATATCAGGAGTAAAACACATGGATCACATCATAAACTCTTAGTAGTCAGTACATAAGGTAGGATATAAATTGTGCACAAATATTTCTGCACTGGGATTTGACAAGACGAAATAGTGCCCTCTGGCGTTTGCTCTGCTTTATCTGCCACAGGAAGTGTGTCTCTGCACTAGTCTTGAGTAGCCACGTCAGGAAAACTTATCACCAGAGAAGGCCTCCGAAAATCGATACCATAGACCTGTAGAGAAACGAGCCTTAACGCTGAGGAAAGGTTCGCTTTGGACATCTTCAGTTCCTTTTGGAACATCTGTGAGACTACGCTGGAGGTGCAAGTCCAGAACAACCGAAAATGTCAGACATTGGGGACTGGTTTAAAAGCATTCCCTTCATCACTCGGTACTGGTTTGCCGGGTCTATCGTAGTACCTTTGATCGGAAAGCTCGGGCTTATTAGCCCTGTGTATCTTGTTTTGTGGCCGGAGAATTTTCTGCACAAGTTTCAGGTGAGTCGTTGTTTGTTTCTGTGGCTGGGACGCGAATATCAGTGTTTCTGCCGTGATAAAACCAGTTCGGGGCTGTCATATGCATGATTTCTGTTGTTTACCTTGCTGAAATCGCTGCATATGTATATTTGACGATGCACGTAAGTCGGTAGCCGAAAGTCTTTTGATAGAGGCTAGCAGGAATCGTTAATCGGACACTGTGTTGAGTTGTTATATAAAGAAGAATATCTTCAAATGCACCATGCTTTGTAATGATCTATAGGGTTCTAGGCCGAAGCCTTACATTATGGACTGTAGTACTGACAATAGACTTCCGCCGGGACCAACCAATAGGCGGCCCACACTTCCGGTTCCATGTCGGGGAGGATTCTCATTGGTTCCTTTTGCTGTCTGTCTTCCTTACGAAAGACTAGCCTCGGTAGCGGCCAATGGTATTCTTTAAAAGATAGCGGATATTAGCGACCCGAAAGTGGGCGCGTCCGGACCGTTTACTGTTTATTTAAATTAGCGGCTGTCAGACTGTTCCTCGGGGACCTCAAAACCCGTTGGCATTTCACACCGGGTGCACCTATGGGCTTTAGTTTATTAATTTAATTACATTGTCTGAAATTGCACTGAAACAGTGTCACGGAATAAACCGTGGTGAGCCAAATTTATGAATCCCGATATAATATAAAGGGTGGGTTTTGCCCTCGGCCGCTGATGGATGATCTGTAGTCCGTGATATTCAGAATCTTTCTCAAAAGCAAATATCTGCTTCTTACCAGTCTATTGATAACATCAGTGACATATATAGACACGTAAACTTAAAAAAAATATATTTATGATAATGAAGCTCATGTTATCTTACTATATTGAATTAAATGTATGTGTTGACTGTGCTCTTTCATTTCCGTGCATTTACTATGTTGTTATTTTAAAGTAAACGACTAAAAGGGTTTATTTGGGAAGCCGTTTCTCTGGAGCCAGTCGTGAACTGTCTGGTGCAACGCTGAAGACTCGCCACTAGATGGCGTAACACACCCAGTGGCCATTCCTGTTTACGCAAACGACGGTAGTCTGCCATTGAGAAATTTTAGCTGTGGCAGAGTCGATTCGTTCTTACTCACTTGCACAGATTTAACTGGGATTACGTCCAGCAGATCTGCTGTTAGTAACAAGTGTATAGTAGACACAAAAAATTGCAAATGTGCTCAGTAACTGTTTACAGTTCCGTGGACGACGTGCTACTCACGAGTTGGACTAACATTGCGTATGTGGCACTGATTTCCACATTCCTGATGGTCGGAGTTATGAGCTAATGCTGTCTACCTGTTAGGCACCGTTTAGGTTTTGCTTTAATGGCACTGTTTTGGGAATCACACTGTAAGAAACATTTGAGTAGCACTGATTCAGGTGGCCTAGTTAGACACCCTTAGGTTTCCTGTTGCGAGTATTTCTCAGTAAGGCATAGTTACTGCGCCTTGTGTCCTTTAGTCTGTGTGCGTCTGTGGGTCTTGAGGGGTATGGAGAGAGGCTGAACGTAAGCTGCATGCCCTAACTAGCACTCAGCGAAGATACACAATGTTCTGATTCAAATTAGAATGTAAATGCAAATGTAGTGTGGATTCATTTTAATGATCCAGTAAATAAGTCCTTAAAACAAATCAGAATTACCGGTGTTCATGCTGCAGTGATGTGTTCCCCCTCTGCCTCTTATTTGTCTGCTTTTGTGCCTTTAATTGTATTTTATGAAAATGCTGCTGCACTTTATCTGTTCTGATCTAGTCACAGGTGCAGCACTCGACCCCAGTTATGCACGTTTTGTTTTACTGTTGCTTTTGAGTAACCTAGACTCAGCAGCTCCTGTCGAACGTCTGAATAAACCGTCTGGTTGCCAAGGAACAGCATTTCCTGTGGGGTGGGGGTTTAACTGGCCCGCTGGAAGCTGACCGGTTGGCCTTTCTTCCGCCGGCTCTGCAGCTGAAGGTCACCCACAGGCACGCGTTGGTGTGGATGTGAGGTCCACGTGACACTCCGGGCTGTTTGATGTGCGGCCATCAAAGCGTTAAGACCCAGGGGCCGTGCTGTCCAGAGCGCTGCCTGCGAGTTTCCATTCAGACTACAGAGAGAGACTGGCTCTTGTTTACTGACCTAGTTTTCCATGCCAGCGAGTCGCTAAGCAAATGTGAACAGCAGAGCAAAAAAGCGCATGCGGTGTCGTCAGGCTAGCCCGGCCCTCACTGCTGCCACAGCACTAGGGGTGGCTCTTAGGGGAGCCAGACTCCTCGTGGGTCACTTTTAAGACCCACCCCACCCATTCTTAGACCGGCTTGGGATGCTATGAGATGTGGGTCACACCTCACAAGTCATGTGATGGATTTCCCTTCCCATATACATACCACAAACATGAGTTCTGAAAAACCAGGAAAGGTATGCCGTCACGCTTGGCCATGTAGTCCTCTTCATGTTATGCCATTGTCAGTTGTCTGGTTTCTCTCTATACAGATTTGGAGGCCAGTTACTTCGACACTCTATTTCCCTGTGGGTCCTGGAACAGGCTTCCTTTACTTGGTCAACCTCTATTTCTTATACCAGTACTCCACCAGACTCGAAACAGGTGAGCCTACACCGACCATTTGTCCCTCTGCTATGTTCTTGTCGTAGCTGTTGTGGCCTTATGACGAGATGTGAGCCAGTAAGTGTGCAGAAAGGCTCCGCTGTCCCACACTGGTCCCACCCACAGCTAAAGAAAGAAACGTTGGTAGACACTCATCAGACACTTGGGCAGGGTTGTCCACTTTTGGTCCTCCAGTGGTACTTCAGATACAAGTGTTCCTGCTTTCTTTGAACATGTGCATATCTCAGTGCAGATGAATTGGTTTAAAGAAGTTATTTTGATTGGGTGTTTATACTGGAAAGAGGGACTCCCAGACCACATCATCGGGGGTGGGGTTAGACCATCACCCCACTGGGGTCTAAGTCTTAACAACATAAAGCAGTGTACTGGTAAAAATCCTGCTAACCAATCTGGGGTTCTCGTTTAGGCTGATCTGCTACTCCGATTACAGTGTGGATCTTAGCTCTGATGTTTTCCCAGGTGGGAGGAGGGAGGGAGGGAGGGATGGTTTAAAATCTGGTCCGGATGCAGTTTTCAGCCGCTTTGCTGACCTGTTAGGCTCTTGCCAGTCGTTGGTTGCCAACAGCTGGGGCTGTGTTGGTCCTTCATTGGGCGTTTAGCTCCCCTGCAGGGGTACCATGTGATTCTCAGTGTGAAAACGGGGTAGAGTAATGCGCAAAAAGCCACGAATGGGAGGAGCTCTCGCCAGCTGTCATCTGCTTCCTGGCAGATGTTTTGTGGACGTGTGGGGGCCGGGGGTTCATTTTTGGTCACAGATCACACCCAGGAGTAGGTGGATTTCCAAGCTCTGTCCATTGTCTTTTGAATTGTGTAGTTGGCGGACATGTCAGATATGCTGTCCTGTCTGTAATAATTGTCCAGTGTCTTGGAGGCTAACGCACACCTGTGTCCTTTTGCAGGTGCTTTCGATGGAACACCAGCAGACTATGTCTTCATGCTGCTCTTCAATTGGATCTGTATTGTTGTATCTTTTCTTAACTATCTGGGTGACGGATAACATAGGTTTTTCGGAACAGGTTGTTATTTTACTGTTATTTTATTATATATATATATATTCCCTGTTTTGCAGTGCTATAGCTAAAAATCACACAACAGCCCCAGCTTCCTACCCATAAAGAATATCCATATGGTGAGGT
Source organism: Stomatorhinus walkeri (assembly GCA_026784285.1). Classification (NCBI taxonomy): domain Eukaryota; kingdom Metazoa; phylum Chordata; class Actinopteri; order Osteoglossiformes; family Mormyridae; genus Stomatorhinus; species Stomatorhinus walkeri. Next base: position 6,169,512 of record JAODUD010000046.1, on the reverse strand, counting down.
GATTATGCTCACTGTAAGTGATGTCATCACTGTGGCCAGTGATTGAGTAACAAGCAGGATACAGGATTGCAGTGCTAGTGACCAGGCACGCTGTTTGCCTTTTTGGTGCCGGCCCTTTAGGGACCCTGGGTCCAGTGCTCCCTGAAGCGTCGAACAGCTCTGCTTGTGTGACGTAACTGAGATAATCTGCCAGTTGTTTCCCCAAAGACTGTGTGGGCATATTTAGGGCTCAGCGAACATTTAGTCTGTTGTCTGAATTGTCACTTTAACCATCTTCATGGCCACTGTACAGCTTCTCCGCTGTGGCGGCCTGAAATTGTCCCTCCCCCCAAGGTGTGGCATTGGTTAAGAGAGGTTCATTTATAAACAGTCACCTTTCACTTTCCGGTGTGGACGGTCATGTGCTGAATATACTTGATGGCCCTTAACCAAACATATACAGATAACTGGATTAATCATGGACATGCAGGTAAGAGTTCTGTTTTTCAGCTTGAAGTGCTTATGTAATCGTGCAGTTTAAGGGGATAAAATAAAAATACTGAACATAATATGTATACAAATACATGCAACTGTATATCAGGCAATGTTTAAATTAAATTTAAACATTAAATGTTTAAATTATTAATTAATAATTAATTAAGATAGAATTAGGTAGAATTACCTTCTATGGTCAACGGTGGGTTTCGAAGCAAGTCTCAGGGGTCATTTGCCGTTTCAGAGAAAAACTTTTTTTTTTTTTTCTCAAAAATCTGAGCTCAAGCACATAAGTATTCTTAGTTCAGAGTATGGCTTGTTTGACAAGTGCAGCAGGAAGGACCTTAATCAATGCTGGTTCTGTTTTTCAGCTCCTGATGATTCCTCTAATCATGTCAGTGCTGTATGTTTGGGCCCAGTTAAACCGGGACATGATCGTTTCCTTCTGGTTTGGAACCAGATTCAAGGTACTGGTATCTGTACCACATAAATCAACTGTCCTACTTTCCAGGTCCAAGTTGCTTACAAGCATTAATTAGATGCTTTGTTTTAGCACGTAGATACAATGTATTTAAATCCTTGGGAAAAAAAAAACATGGCATGAACTGAACAGTGTCTGACGACTTTTAATTCCCTTAAAGGCGTGTTATCTTCCTTGGGTCATTCTTGGATTCAACTACATTATTGGAGGCTCGTAAGTAATTCATGCAGTTGTCGATCTCAGCTCTGACATTCCTCTTCCAAATGCTCATTATCAGGTGTATGTATGACCAGTGTGATACTACATGAAACTCCTCCATGTGTCTAATTTCATCTACAGCATTATCAATGACCTTATTGGAAACTTGGTGGGTCACCTATACTACTTCCTGATGTTCAAGTATCCCATGGACCTGGGCGGTCGAGCCTTCCTGTCGACACCCCAGCTTTTGTAAGTGTTCTTCCACTCCTGAGCGGGCTCGGACGGGAGCTGAGTATTAGCGATGATGGCATCTGCTTCTTGCTCTATATAAATATCTGATCTGAGCATATCTATTTCGTTTCAAAATGATGTCACTGGAAGTTGGCCGAGACAGAAAAATCAACCTGTTTGGTATCTGAAATGGTGTTACAGAAACACTGACTCACGTTGGGCTGTTTGGAAGGTGACCAGCGAGGTCTCATTTGACTCCTTGTGTCACGTCTCTCACAAGCTACTCCTCCCTCCGGCAGATACCGCTTCTTCCCAAGCCGACGGGGTGGAGTCTCCGGGTTTGGCGCTCCACCTCCCAGCAGAAGACAAGCAGCCCCTGATCAGGGTGGGGCAGGAGGGGGACGTCACAACTGGGGCCAGGGGTTCCGGCTAGGGGAGGACTGAGAGATGCCGATCCTCCGGTCCCCACGACATCGGCACTGACTTTACCGTGCAGGGGGAAATGTCGCCTTTCCCTCGGACAGCCGTATGGAGAGATCTGTCCTATGACGATGTTGCGTGGCACACTGTTGTGTTTTTGTTTTTCATGCTCTTATGCCATATTTTATTGTTTACCACACCCCATAATTAATATCCCGAAGTGTAAAGGTCTGAAGAGCTCACGTGTTCAGTGCTTTTCAAGAAGGTGACCAAGCCGTCTCAGTCCCACTTAAAGATTGAAAATGTGCAGAATGCTTATTGTAAATGAACTTTGGCTAAATAATTTTGGTTGGCCTTAATGCGCTCAGATGTAGAGAAATAATATTTAATATCAAATGTTTGTCACTTATTTCCCCTCCTTGATTGGGCAGAGATGGTCTTAATTAAAATTCTCCAGCTGGAACCAGCTGGTCAGGGCAGAGGAAAAGAGCTGCAGTGCTCTGCCCTGGGGCAGCCTTGTGAGGAAGGCCGCAGCAAGGCATTATGGGTAAACATGATGGCTTGTACATGGTGTAAATACATCAGCAATCTCTGGGAAATTACAAATGGCTCCATGATACTGTGTGCAAGGGAAAGGTGTCGCGGAGTACTTCACTTGTCTGCACTCGAGACTGCAAAACAATGGCAGTCTGCTCGCAGAGATTTGTGCAGTAATGATGGCACATGACCTTAATTACAGCTGCGGGCACTTTGTAAAGAAGATTGAGGTCTGAAAATAATCCAATATGAATAGAGCAGAGTCTTGTAAGAAGTTACCAGGGTTGGGTGAGGTCAACTAATGTATAGTTTTTCTTACAGTCTGTTCATTCTGTTAGTAGAAGCATTGATCAGCTTTGCATCTGTTTTTATTCGAAGAGAAGTTTGGACAGTTCTGATGAGTTCAGAACATTTATCTTAGAAATGTGAGAAGATTAAAGATAACATTGTGATTGATCTTGGTTTTTCACTTGGGTCATTTGTTGTGGATCTGCCACATGTAGTAGTCCAAGTCAGTCAGTCTAATAAATGTATTTACGATTAGTAGTTTGGTGACTCAGTAATGATGTAATGAGTCTGAGGTAATGGTTCTCACGAGTCCAGCATGATCACACACCTCAGTTATGTTCCAGCACCAGCTCACGTCATTCAGCTATCACCTGTAAATGCTGTAACCTGCTTTATGTTAGTAATTCCATTCTGAATATCCAAGATAAAAATATAAAGACGACCGGTAATTGGGTGGAGGCTGGGTGTATAAAACATAATGAAGAATGAAATAACAGCCGTCGCAAAGTTTCTTGATTGCACTCCATTCTCTGGGAATATAAAACAGCTAAGTAAACATTTTGGACAGCATTGAACGAGACAAAGGGATTCTTCTGACTTACTGACCCTCTGTAGTATTTCTAGTGTAAAATTGAGCAGTTTTACTGTCAAATGGCATTAGTGTGGAGACACCGGTCACTCACTCCGGGAAAAAAAACAACAAAGATGGATCAATACCTCAGAGGGACAGGCAAAACACCTAGACACTTGACAGTCATGCAGAACATATCAAAAATCTGTGCTTTTAAATAGGCTGTGTTTTATTGGATTACAGCAGATGGCAGCAGGATTCAGAAAGAGTAAAGCAGGATCCTGGTAGAATTACAGTATTTTTGATATATTTGAGAAACTGACATTATAGCAGAAGAGTACCATAAAGAGCGTTTATGTGCTGATATTTCCTGTTTATACAGTAAAAATGGAACTAGCACTACTAGGGTTTCGCTAGAAACCCGAATACTAAGGCCAATAATAATGTGTGTTCATCTGAAAGGAGAAAGTAAGACTACAGAAGAGTTGTATGTGCAGGATGTCACTAAGATCCTTAAGCCGTTCATGGCCCTCACTTCCTCGCCAAAATGGCAGTCAGGTGCAGGAGCCCTGTGTTCCTTGTTCGTGAGTCGGGCACCTTGCAAAATGCATACTGAAGGCAGCCATCTCCGTGTGAGTGCTGTGTAGTCCTAGACATTCAGCTGTACCCAACGGTGGTCAGTGCTTGGACTTCTAAAGTTTAGAACATCCTCAGGATGGATTACAGTTGGACACTGTAAAGTTACAGGAATAAGATGCCAAAATATGTAGTGGTTTATGGCGTCATTACAAAAATCAGAACAAGGACCAGCCGAAACTCAGGGGACGAATCCATTCCTATATAAACGTAACAAAACTCTCCCAATATCATACAAATCTATCATGTAACAGAAGAAATATTTACAGGGAGCATCGCAGCAGTTCCGTTTTGGCACTCGACAGTCACCTCCAGCGGACGGTCAGCGCCCTGGGCGTGTGGCCTTCTTACAGTGCCCTGACCATCAGTCGGCACTTTACATTCCACCAGCATTTCCACAACATTCTCAAAGTTTTAACAGCAGACTGACTATTGTAAGAATGCAGCCTTTTAGCCCAGAGCAGGGGTGTCAAATCATTGGTTCCAAAATATGGAAAAACAAAACCTTTCCTCTTCCTTTTCTTCTGTGCAAATGGCAGCAGCCAGTTTTCAAACCTGCAGCCAAAACAAGAGGCACCAACATCTCAGTCTGAGCCCGATTACCCAAATCCAACAGAGCACAGTACATATAGAGGGTCCATCTTTCTGTCCGACCATCAGGCACTGATTTGGCTGTGTATCTACAAAAAGAGTCTGTTTACAACCAATTTCAACGATTGCTGACAGGATTCTTTGCCGTGAAGACTAAGATCTTTAATCACAGGTTTCCTCAGGTAACAGACTGCGTTTATATACACCCTGAGCAGTGTGAAGGAAACCCACCCTCCCCAATCGTAGTGCCTATAAACCTGTTAGTTACGCAAAACAATTTTTTCTAGAAACCTGCAGTAGACAAATATAGCGTGTAAATGTATCTATAAAATCTAATTAACGTATTATGTGAAACCCACACAATATGACAACCAATTATGTTAAATTACATGGCTTTAATACCAAAGCCCTCATATTTTAAAACAGTACCATGTCCCTACTACTGGAGTAAATGTTAATAGATTACTACTTAAACATTTTGAAAGAAGAGCCTGCATTTTTTGTTTGACAGAATTGCTGTCAACCTCAGAATATGCTAATAAAAACCAGCCATAATCATAATTTAGCCCACAGAAATATTGGTCATGGGACATGGATGGGAGTTGGAATTTATTGAAAATAATTAAAAATTACTTTCAGTCAGTTAGCAGAACGTTTTAAATACCCTGGTTCTTGATTTGGTATAACATTTTTTCATACTGATAATTGAAACATGAATATGGTTTTCAGGTTACTAGGCAACAATACTATCCCTGAAATCTCCCATTCACTCAATCACAAGACATTGTTTTGTCTGTGTTTGTAGGTATGTATGTATATAAATACCCTTTTCCACTGAAGTAATAAATCCATGTTTGCTCCATGAGAAATAAAGATTACTGCATTGCAAAAACCAACCCATTTCTGGAATCTAACTCCCATGTGCATTGCTTACCTGGCACACTTTGTGTCACCCTTCCATAGGTGTCTTCACATTCCCAGCATCCAGGACAAGCTCCTGATCCTTCAAGCCAGCGGCTGTCCCCATGGTCATGTTAACCCAGCTACCAGGTTCCTCTCTACTTAGGCCATTCTGGCCTATATTCTTGCCAATGTCAGAAGCGTTCTGCCCCAACCTGTTGGTGAACCAGTCCGTGATCTCCTGGTTGCTGAGCTTGGTGCGAGCCGTCAGTCTGTCCAGGTCATCGGACCGTGTCGCTTTGCCTTCTGGATAGTGCTGCAAGACAGCACTCTGGTTGTGCTCTGTGCTGGACAATGCACCTTGCCCATTCGCTCCCCTACCACTTATAGGCTGGAAAGTATCCATCCACTCCAAAGCCCCATTTTTAAGCAACAACCGGTTGTCTTTGAACCAGCGGACAATTTCGGTGCGTGCAAGACCTGTCCGGGCTTCTAACTGACTGTACTCCTCAGGTGACGGCCACCGAGTTTGTGTGAAGACATCTTTCAGGAGAGTCAGTGATTTACCGTCAATGGGCAAGGAGCATGGAAAAGGTGTGACGATGGAGAGAGAAGAATCCCTGGACCAGCTGTCCTTCTCATGGCATCCGTTCAGCACACTGTGTCGCTGCTGCCTCTCCCCTCCATCTGCCTTCCTTGAGCCCATGGAGTTCAACACTGCTTGCTCCAAGTTGTCTCGTAGTGCTCTGCGCTCTGAGAACCAGCAGTCAATTTCCATCTTGGAGAGTCTGGTCTCACTTACAAGGCTCTCCAATTCTCCTTGTGTTGGAACACTACTCCTCTGGAAGCTCTCTTCCAGAATCTTCAACTGTTCTGCAGTCTTCCCTTTCACTCTGTCAAGAAGAGGGAACCGAGAGGGAACAGACTTCTGCAATGTCTCTTTTGGCACAAATTCGCCAGTCATGTGCTGTGGACCCTTAACGGTTCTGTGCTGGATGCTGAACCCCTTTTTGCCACCTGCAAGGACAGTGCCCTCATTAAGAGCATTCGCCTCATCTTCTGGAAGTTGGCTCTTGTCATAGTTAGGCCTCAGCTCCGTGATATGTTCGCCTAATTTCTTACAATCCAAAGAAAAAGTGATGACGGGAGAGGTGGCCTTGCGAGGTGACTGTACTGAGTGGATTATAGTTGGCCGCTTCACTTCAACAGCAGGTGCTGCGGTGTTCTGATTCCCAGTGGGAGAAGCTGCCTGGGGAACAGGTAGTGACTTTACATCACTAGATACCGTGGAAGCTGTGAGCGGGCGCTTCACATCAGGGGCTACAATTACAGCTGCTGCTGGACGCTTGACTTCAGGGGGATAGACCGAGGCTACAATTGGCCATTTTGCCTCAGATGTGGCCACCGGAGCTACAAACGGCCGCATTACCTCAGGTGTGGCCACTGGAGCTAAAATCGGCCGCTTTCCTTCAGAGACTACCACTGGAGCTACAATCGGCCACTTTATCTCAGATGTGGCCACTGGAGCTACAATCAGCCGCTTTGCTTCAGATGTGGCAACTGGAGCTACAATTGGCCACTTTGCTTCAGAGACTACCACTGGAGTTATAATCGGCCGCTTTGCATCAGAGACTACCATTGGAGCTGACCATTTTACCTCAGAGGCCATCGCTGTAGCACCAGCTGGCCGTTTCACCTCAGGGGCTATCACAGGGGCTATAATGGGTCGCTTAGCTTCAGAGGCTACTGCTGGGGTAGCAGCTGGCCGCTTTGCTTCAGAGGCTACCAGTGGGGCTATAATAGGACGATTTGCTTCAGCGGTCAGCAAGGAAGGCGCAACTAGACGTGTCACTTCATTGGCTAATGCAAGAGCTGGCACAGGAAGTTTCACATCAGGGGCCATTACTGGAGCCGTCACACGAGTCACCTCAGGGGAAAGTAAGGGAGCAACTAAAGGTCGCTTCATCTCAGCTGCAATTACTGGGACAGCCACAGGTCGCTTCACTTCAGGGGCCACCACTGGGGCTGCTAAGGGCCGCTTTAGGGCTTGTGTCTGATTGGCAACTGTAAGTGCAATGGGTGAGCAAGTGACAGTTGACCCACTGGCAACAGTTGTCAACACTAAGCTTGTCTGTCCCAGGAGGTGGCAGGGGACAGTCTGAATAAGAGGCTGGGCTGGTTTGGCAGTCTCTGTCACTGGGGCAGGCAGAACAGTAAATGTCTGATGTGCAGGTGGGATGGAGCCATTAAACATTTTCTTACGAGCCTCCTCTACTTCCTCTGGGGACCAGGTAATGCCTTGTTTTAGCCGTTGGGTTGTGAACCAGACTTTTATTTGTTCCTCTGGATGTTTAGAGGCAGCAGTCAGCCAGGACAGCTCAGCATGAGTTGGGTAGGGAAACTTGTTGAAGGAGGTGATCAGGGTCAAGTTGCTGTCTAGTGAGGGATTGTATTTGGTGGTGTTCAAGGGGACAGCAACTTTTGGTATGGAGTTAAAGTTCGGAGGACGCTGAAGTAAAGGCATTACGTGAGAGAGCCCTTCTTTAATTGTCGTTTCAGGAATTATAACAGTCCCATTCACATTGATGGCAGTGATTTGGTCTTTTGGGGTAAGGTTAGTTAGAGGATTTTTTTCAAATTTAGAATGACCAGTCTTAGTGGTAGCTGATTTACTCAAGGGACAGGAAGGAAATCCTTCACCGTTATGAGTGCTTGCAGCATCACAGATAACCACGTCCGTCAAGCCTTCGATGGTCTGCTCCAGTACAGTCTGACCATTGACTTTGATCCTTTTGAACTTAAAATTGGTCTCTCCGGGATGACACTTCTCATTATGTTCTGTGAGTGTGTCAAACTTTTTCGTGTTGAAGTTGCACACTGCACACAAGTATAGAGGATTGAGTATGACATTGGGGTGACTCGAGTCCACATGCTCTTTGAAGTCGTTCAAGTTCTGAGTGGAGAATGGACAATACTTGCATTCATAGCCACCCTGTTGTTTCCGCAGTGGACGTGTTGCCTCTGAATTCTGCTTCTCAGGTTCCTCCCTGTGCTCAGATCCGGAATCCCTTCCTGAAGAGGGATCTTTGTTACATGTTTCAAGAGGTGGGATGTTTTGGATAGCGTTACTGGAAGAGACATCCATGTCATCAGAGTCATCCTGTTCGGTCATATCACTGAGTCGGATCATGCAGGGAATTGTGGACTTTCTTCGACTGGCCATAGCTGAATGGCACAAAACTCAGGGAGTGTGGTGAGTGGACAGGGCAGAAGGGTGTGTCTATTCCTGAAGGAGGTAAACTTCTCCAGCTGTATTTGTGTACTGGAGATTCCTGCTGACTGTCAATGTCAGCTCCAATGGAGGACTTCATGAGACTTCATCACACATTGCCTGACCTAAAGCAGAAAAAATATGTATATGATTCAAACACTGCAAGCTCCTACATCAGGTTGGGGAATACACTGTAGCCAAGGTCTCAAAGAAACGGTATGAGATATTGCTCTTCAACTGAGAAATGCAATATAACCTTTTTAAAATTCTCTTGAAATGTTCTAAGTGAGTATTAGACCACTGATAAAATAGCTGGGGTCACAGCCATCTGGAACAAACACTATATGTCACTCAGAACCTGCACTTCACCTCTAATCATCTTAACACTGTGAAACAAAACTTACTTGGGGAGAACATGGGGAGAACATGGGGAGAACATGGGGAGAACATGCAGACTTCAAACATGGGGCCTGAATAAGGAGACATACAAAATGCACAACATTCGTATCCATTTAACCCAAAGAAAGTGTGCTTTATAATTATCCTCTATAATTGTGCTTGACACGAGCTGTTCCACGTCTAAAGACCATGAATTGGTAATGATGAAAAATCTTCATAACTCATCTCCAGTCCTGTCACACCAGTTAAATATTATGCAGACCATGTCATTAGGACTGTACACTGAATACCAATGTGTGTCGAACTGCCCTTTCACCATTGCCATACATCAGTAAATAATCATAACCAGAATACAAGTGACAGACGACAGGATTCTCAGCCAAGCACGCGGAGGGAACTGCATTATGGAAGACAGAACATAAGGACAAAATATATTCAGAGACCTATCGGAAGTAAACAGCCTGGTGTCTTGAGAAAGGAAAAAAAAATCCAGAAGATTCTGGATATATAAATAATAGAAATAGGAATGTGAATAACAAGTATTTCTCACTATCAGTTGGCACAAAATGGAGGATGGGCAATTTGTGCTTCGCCATGATCATGGCCGCCCCAAGTCTTCCCGGCAAGTATTTTCTGCCTTGGCCAGTTGTCTTCTGAGATGTATGCAGGTCATGCTGACTAGCTGAAGCCTGAACCCCTATGAGACTCCTGACACGTTGAAGGCTGGCACATGGTGGGGATCTCCTGACAGCGTCTGTCGACATGAGCTGCATCCAGGCAGTCGGGACACCAGTCATATAGCGGGGAATTTCACAGGCCCCGTCAAAGCGGCAGCGCGAACGGAACGCAAAGTAGGCCAAAGACGCAGAGGTTGGGGCCCAGTGAGAGTGACTGATGCAAAGTGACAGCAAGTGAACAGGGGGAATCTATCACGTGCATTAAAAAAATGGGGAGCCGGCTATCACAGTCCACAGAACTAGTGGGAGTAAGCATGTGTTGTGTGTGCGTGTGTGCACGCGCTTGCGTGCCTGTGCGTGGCATCGCTCCCTGAAGGTTCCAGTAAAATTGGGAGTTCTTGTTTCATCAGCAAGCACACAGTCACCATCTATAATGCAAACTGTCACTCGTCCTGTGTGTGACTCATTTCATAATCAGGAAGCTTATCTGATATGGGGAAGGCGACTACACAGAATTCATTTCCAATAAACAACCTAAGAGGTACGGAACACAGACGCAGAAAGCACACGCTAAACCATGATACCTCAATTCTATCATACAAACAATCAACAGACATGTCCATGTGGTGGAACAAAAGAAAAACTCCCAGATGAAAACAGGATACAGATGCACATTTTTTTTATATTGTAGTCAGACCAACATAAAATCCACCATGCAGGAGAATGGACTGATATGGTAAGCCAGATCCATAACAGCTGAGTCTTAATTTTCACACCTAAAATTTGAAATGAATTTAGGTTTTGGTTATACACCCTTAACTTACCATTAATATTCAACTAAAAAAAATGCAAGAAAGGACTGAATGGCTTCCAAGGCATGAGGTGGAGGTCGGGGGAGTCTGCTGGCCCACAGTGCTTTCCATCTGTTGATAACTAATGCGTTAAAATAGATTTTGGAAGAAAGTTCCTGTCTGCTGCAGTGCAACATCAAAGACGTGGAAAGACAAACATCAATCAACCCTCAGAAAAAGGCTGTTAGACAAACTGGTCGGGGGCGGTGGTGGATTGCCTCTAAGAGTTTTTTTTCCAAGACGCAAATAAAGTTCAGAACACATATGCATTCATAATGAAAATGTATATATTTCTCATTTGCTCCTAAGATTATATGGTATACACAGCAACTCTGATCTATTCAAAATAAGATTATATAAATCCACAGAAATTGAGCAGTGCTCCCATTTCACATTTATTGTAATGCTTGCACTGTAACCCACATTCAGAATTAAAGAAAAACCCAGAAATACTATTACTATTATTATGATGATGATGATGATGCCACAGTTCTTAATCTAAAAGTAGAAACATTCAGTCACTATCAAATATTTGATAGGCTAATTACAGTTTAGCTTATAACTTTACAGGTGTGTAATACTTTCCATAGCCTCTCACTCAATTGATAACAATCTTTTTAGAAATGTCAGCGGGCAATACGCGTCACAGCTGATCAAGCTGCACTATGAAAAACATTGTGGCCAATTTAACATGATGGACAGCAGAATACCGACAAAAATGTGACTTTTTAAAATTTTGTGGAATAAGAGCAGGTTCTAAAATAATAATCCAAAAGCAATACCCCAAGGAAGGTTAAACAGTCCTTAATTGTCACCTTCTTCAAAAAAAAAATTACATCAATTTGAATAAAATATTCAGATTAGACATGAACATGTATGATGGGAATCAATTACCCAAAGCTTTGGAGTATTCAGGTCAGCCCCATTTTTCAATCCAGAGGAAACAGGCACAATGGGTATGTATCTGGGGGTAGAGCAGGTGTTAAGTCCAATTAGTTTAAACATATCATTACTGTCCTGGGGAAAGCCTCCTTACAATATGTGACTGTGAAAAGTCCGAGGCAACCGGTCCAGGGACTCTCCCAGTATGGATGCCTGTAGCCCAGTGCAGCACAACCATTTTACCTTCCATTTTAAAAGACTGAAAATTCTGGACTGATATATGATGACTCCTAATGACCTGACATGTCCTTTTCAGGTTTAACATGAGAGTGACATGTTTGCAGGATCGTTGCCTTGTACCTGTGACCAGTGGTCTTATTTATTTACCATAGGGTGTGACATTCCTGTTAAACATCCATGCAGACTAGTGTCTTTAAGCCAATACAACACAGCTAATATCTACTAAACACTGCAATGAACTGCTGACACTATTAAGGTTTTTCTCACCCAGTAGCCTTAATGCGATTGCAGTTTTGAAATGTAAAATTTAGGAGGGTTTCATTTTCATGCCGTTGTTATAGCAACAGCAGAGACGGAGATGTCCCCTGGTGAGCCTGCTGCTGCATATTAATGACCTTCTTGCAGGTATTAATTAGGAAAGGCGAGCAGTGCCGAGGTGAGACGCAGCACTGGAGGGGGCACGGGGGGGGGGGCCAGAGTGGACCGGCCTGGGCGCCAGCGGGAAAAGGCTGAACTGATCAATCATGCATGAGTCGCTGTCTCGCTCGGCGTCGTGGGCCTGGAGTGCCAGCGACAGCTCCGAGACAGGAGGAGTCCTCAGCCCCCAAATAAAGACAGGCTGCAGATGCTACACTAGGCGAGTAGCACCAGGCGGCCAGCACCCTGCCCACCCTACTCCACAGCACAGGTTAGGAGCACCGAGCATAGAGAAGCGAACGAACGGCAACAGTAAAAGAGGAGAAAAATACCCGCCGACTCTAGACTAAGCTATAGAATATGAAGACGATCCCTATTCGAAAGGCAAATGGCACTCAGACAGACATTCATTACAGGTCATCTTTAGGACGTCACAGTGTCTGATCCCAGATATTTTAACTTCTAGGGGTGTCCGCTTCCCAGGTTCAGGGAGCGCACAGTCCAAGACAGTGGCTTGGATTGACGGGTTGCTATGGAAACCACAAACTGCAGGTAGACCCATTTAATTTCCCCACAGAGCCATGAAAATGATACTTTTCATACAGCTCCCCCTGGCTAGCATGTCCAGGACACCACAGAGTCAACACTGCTTGAAAAATGCATTTAAAAACCCTAATCCAACTTGAAATGGTAGGTATGAAAACTTTTTGCCACCGTCCTTTTTTTTTAAAATAATACTTGCATAATACGATGGTTATTTTCAGTTATGACACCCTCCCCCCCCCCCCCTTCACACACATACTATTTAGTGTAGTTTCAGATTGGTTCCAAGTTGCTAAGACGCTTCAAGAAAGCACCACCATAGGTTACAAGCTGTAGCAGATGCTGGCCCGTAACACACACCGGAACCTTTCCACCCCCATAAAGACGTTCATTTCAAATACCAGCCAAGCAGGGAAATATTTTGGCTGCACACTGTGTGTAGTATTAAGCCTGAATCCTGTAAATGCCAGTGTTTCATTCTTTCTTCTAAATACCTCAGGGACAAAGAATCATTTATTTTTTTTCCTGTGTGGAAAATCACAGCACCTATGTGTTTGTTTGTTTCTTTTTTTTACACTGATAGAACACAAAAGAAGTTAAAGCAGTATGTAATAACCAATTACAGGACAAGGTTAAAACTGCAGAGCACTGGAAATGCTAAATATTTCAAGAGGGGGAAACGGCGGAGCATGTGAGGGCAGTGGACAGGCTATCGATTTGGGGCCTTCCGCTGAGCTCATGCGAGTGGCCCGGCAGGACCAGAGTCCTGCAGAGAGATGGGCTCATGGCTTCCTTCCCAGAAATGATTAAATACAGTAATACAGTAATGCTGGCCGATAGCAAATAAGGTCTGCTGAAAG
>JAODUD010000046.1:6122529-6134498 GCA_026784285.1 Stomatorhinus walkeri | reverse complement strand
CTCCCCGCAACAAAGAGCATGCACGGCTGCCTGTGACTGCGCATCTCCCCGCAACAAAGAGCATGCACGGCTGCCTGAGGCAAGAGGGTAAGGCCGTCCCCCATGAGAGGAAGTAATCAACCGCTACTCGGGGAAGTGTGGGGGGTGGGTAACCAAATATAGTAACTAATTACTATCTACTCTCCAGGTAAGCCATGATGGCGGCTCCTTGCTCGCTAATTAGCACGGCCCCCTGGGGGGACTGTACAGCCACAAGGGGGCGCTCTCTTCACCAGCACAGGTCCCGTGTCGATGGCCACACACACCGGGCAGATCCAACCACAGATGTGGGAAACAAGGCTAAAAGGTCATGGAAAGCATCGCTGGGCCAGACTTACCCGTTCACCCTTCTCTCCCCGGACTCCAGGAGAGCCCTGCAGTCAATAACAAGTACAGTCATTGCAAGAATACAAGAATAGGACAGATAAAGGGCACTAAATAGCCTGACTGTTCTATTCCGCTCACACCTGGAATTTTTCTTATTTAAAATGACACCAGAGGTCAATAGGGTCTAATCCATCCCGTCTCAGCTGTGCAGCTGGTAGTGAAAGTTTAGCCAGTGACTCACTGGTAGTCCCTGATCTCCCAGGGGTCCCGGAGGTCCGTTTGATCCAGGCTGTCCAGGAGCTCCAGGTGGTCCCTGTTATTTTGGAGTGATGACAGGTTAGATGGGTCACCAACAGCCGGTCAGTGCCATGCCCCCCACACCTGCATGATGACGCCATGATATTCTTGCCCTTGGCTGCAGTAGCACAAGGGGATTTTAGCAGGTCTGTTGTCAGTAAAGGGGTGAAGCCAGACCCACAGTGGGCCTGAGTCCTGAAGAATGTGCGATGTGTCAGTGCAATGTGAGTCAGTGCGCTACAAGTCAGTGCGATGCAAGTCAGTGCGATGCAAGTCAGTGCGATGCAAGTCAGTGCAATGAGAGTCAGTGTGATGCAAGTCAGTGTAATGAGAGTCAGTGCGATGCAAATCAGTGTAATGAGAGTCAGTGCAATACAAGTCAGTGTGATGTGAATTGGTGTATCATCAAAAGTGCTCCAGCCGTCTTGGTCCCAAGAGCCATGTGTCACTCACAATGGTTCCTGTGGAGCCAGGGGGTCCGGGGGGACCATCTTTTCCAGGCAGTCCCTGTTGGGGGGAGCGGGGGGGGGACAAAGCGTGAGCATATACCAGAGGACCCACAGAATCAGGGCTACAGCAGACTGCTCTGAATCTCTGCCCCCGTTATTTTACACGTCTGCTCTATCTCCTGGAAATATAGTTTTGTGCACAGATTTAAAAGCAGAAGGTACAACCTTAAAAAGAGGCAGCCACCCCCCCCCCCCCCGGGGCTCAGGGGAGGTAAATCCACCAAGGAAGTGAGTAAATTACATCAGCTGTTCAGCAGTCACTAATCTATGAAATCACCCATTTCGCAGACTCACCCTTTGTCCCGCTGGTCCATCCCGTCCAGGTGAGCCAGGTGGTCCCGGGACCCCCTAAGACATCACAAGACCAGAAAAACAAACTGCTTCAATAAACCAGCACTGATACTCGATGAGCCTTGACAGATAATGGTAGGGTTAATAACTAACATTATTTACAAGCCCCAGAAATCTTTAAAATAAAGAAGGTTTAACTTTAAAGCTCTGTTTCCTATGATTAAAACTGCCTGTAAAAACGCAAATTCCCCTCAAAGGTGAGATCAGAGGTAAATGCAGCACCATTACTGCAGCCACATGTCCGGCGGTTTTGGATGGTGTTTAATTGCCATTTCCAGGGAAGAAGTGTCATTTTTAAAAGCATCTAACCAGGTTAGAGTCAACTGTAGGTATAACTCATGTCAAGCGTAAATGATTATTAATCCTCCTAGACATAAACAGGCGACTTTTATCTCCAGAACCTGGCCGGATTTCTAGCTTTGATTACAGAGGCTAAGACACAAACAAGCACCACATACAGAAGGTGACAGAGAGCCTGGGGGGCTGGGGGGCTGTGTGACTTAAAAGGCCCTTTAATTACACACACACACACACACACACACTGTGCATTTACCACTGATTCACACTCCCTAATTACAGAGTGATCACAGGTCAGGCATCAGGCACTTCAATGGGAAACATTTCTCATTATATTTTTGATTATGCGCTCGAGCCTCCAGGGGGCAAACCGGAGCAGCCAGTAACAGAAACAAATCAGCCTGCCTGGCTACGCTCCTTTCAGGGCCTGGCCAACAACCCGATCTGCTGTTGTTCTGTGGAGGACAACTAATTCGCGACTGGCTTACCTGTGGGCCTGGAGAACCGACATCTCCCCTCTCGCCTTTCTCCCCCGGAGCGCCCTGCAATGTGTCATCGGTAGAAAGTGTGATTTTCTCCTTACGGTCAGCCCCCGCCTGCCCCCCTCCCGACCTCTCCATCACGCATACTTACAGCAGACTGCTCGCTGTAAGGACCTCCTCACATGAGCTTACAAGAACTTACCGTTCCTGGACCTGCTGACATCTTCGATAACCATTCTGTATTTTCTGACTTATATAATGCATATGTACAACCAAGGGAAACCTTATTAAGTAACTGGACACTTTATTATCTAGCTAGTACTCAGTCGAACATATTTTATTTAGGTACACCTAGCTAGTGCTGGGTAGAACCCACTTTTATCTCCAGAACCATACGATGTTCTTCATCTAGCATCTTCTGAATGCCACTGTTGTACATAGCTGTTCTTCTTGCACTTGTTAGCTTTAATAAGGCTGGTCATCCTGCTCTGACTTCACTCATTAATCAGGTGTTTTCATCCAAGGAACTGCCCGATTGGATGTTATTCCTTCATCACACCTTCCCCAGTAAACTCTAGACACCGTAGGATGAGAAAACGCCAGGAGGCTGGGCAAAAGGGCCTTGATGCTGGAACCACCACATACGGCTCCATCAATCATATCAAGTTCAAAAGCACTCAGATCAGGCATCTTCACCAATCCAGTGCTTAGCTGGACAGTAACTGAATCTCTTCATCCTGTCTGTATGTATTCAGTTTAAGTAACATCGTTGATGACACATTGATATTAAAACTTTGCATCATGGGAAATCAGAAGTGTGGCAGGTAGTCAGTCTTACCGGTTGACCCTGGATGGACATGCCACTTGGGCCCTGGGGTCCCGGAAGTCCCTGAGGACCTGGTGGTCCAATGTCACCTACTAGACCCTGTGGACCCTGTGAAACAGAGGAACCCAAATCACAAGTAATAATTTCATAAGAATTGACACATAATCAGCACAAGCCGGATCAGAAAAGCCGCTACTTATCTCAGAAACAGACCTGGTCTGAGACTTATACATTTAGCCTGCTGTTTAGGATTGCTTCCATGATTTTCTTACGCAGAACCTACTTACCACCAGCCCTGGTTCCCCACGGTCTCCTCTAGCACCTCTGGCCCCTGGACCTCCCTACATTTAGAGACAACCCTTCTCAGAGACTCCTCCTCCATTCCATCACATGACAGCAGCCTCCCACATATTTATTTATGTTGATGCTGATATCTGAAGGATTCATCTCACATGAATTAAGTTGTTCTAGAATCTAGCCTGAGATGAAACTGAACCTAGTCCAAACCTTCCAACCTCATACGTTAATTTTAGGTATGACCCTTCAGCTGCCCAGCCCGGCTATGTACTCATGATAAACAGTAATGATCTACACCAGTGTTTCCCAGCCCAGTCCTTGGCTACCCACAGTCCATGTTTTTGTGCCCTCCCAGCTCCCTGCCAGACAGTTCAGATTTTTGCTTCCAACCAGGGGCTGGGAGGGAGCAAAAATGTGGACTGTCTGCGGGTCGCCAAGACCCCAATTGGGAAACACTGATCTACTCAACACAAGGAGCCCAAGTAAGTAACTGGCTAATGAAAATAAGGGAAAGTGTGGGTTCTTACCGGGGGTCCTGGGGGTCCTGCGGGACCTTTACTGTCCTGGGAACATGTGCAGGCGTGAGGCAGGGCTGGACATTGTTCCTCATCTCTCTGGGACACACGACACAGCAAACCATGAAGCTGTACATTTCTGCACACGCATGCAAATACACACATGCTTGCCAGTTCAGAAGCAAACCCAGGGCAGAAACTGTGCATAATCATCATTCTCAAACATTATTTCTGCACACTGGCTTAAGATGTGTTCTGTACTGTCTCAGGGAATCCTTTGGTGTGTCACTGTCTGGTCATAGTGAGACAGACTGGCTTTTCCCAGATGCCAGCAGAAGCTGGGCCACCTGTCTAGGCTCTGCCCCCACCCCCTATCACCCGACTGTCACACCGCAGACTGTGCAACAAAACAAGCCGGCCCAGTCTCTGGAAGGACAAACCCTGTCCCTTCCAAATAGTTATGGCTGACAGTTTAATAACGGCCTATGCAGTGTGTGACCCCCACAACCCCAAAAACCTGAGTCAGAGTCAAGTCTTAAGTCAAAACATCACAGTCCGAGTCAAATCTCGAGTCAAGTCTCGAGTCATTTGCCCTCAAGTCCAAGTCTTTCCATCATTTTTGCTGTCAAGTCACAAGTCATCAAATTTGTGACTCGAGTCCAAGTCTAGTTGTGAGTCATGTAACTTGAGTCCCTACATATGTCAGTTTATTTTACCTTTAGTGCTTAAAACTTGCTCCAGCAAAAATACTCCAGCAAGTACATTGCGGAATTTACATTTTATGTAGGCAGAGATAGGTTGAAAAGAAAGTGTTCACTCACGATTGACCTCACACTGCTTTTACGTCTGTGTGTATATAGAGAGAGATGCATCTGTCAGACTATCCCAGGAGACCTTGCATTCGGAAAATTGGAAATGTAGACAGCAAAGAATTAATACACGGTGAAATTATAGAATTAACATTATGATATCCAGAGGGGGACTATAACTTCATGTCTTCATGAGTCATAGAGTCCAAGTCGGGTCCAAGTCTCGAGTCATTGCCCTCATGTCCAAGTTGAGTCCAAATTATTCCATCAGATTTGCTGAGTTGAGTCACAAGCCATCAAATTTGTGACTGAAGTCCGAGTCCAGTCGCAAGTCAGTGACTCGGGTCCCTACCCCCCCCTAAAGCGCCCAGGAGACTAGCTACACTGGTACTTACGAGACCTGGAAGCTCACAGCACTGGTCCCTGCTAGCCCACGAAGAACTGCAGATGATGTCGAACATTTGGAGCTGAAACTGCAGATGAATGCCACACCGGGCATCAATATAGTTAATGTGCAGGAAAGTTGCATGCTTGAATTCTTTAGTGAGTTGATGATGTTTGTGAGGAATGCCCATGCGACCGTCGGAGAGGGGTTTGTAGGAACTTACAGGCGCCGAATTGTCTCTGCTCCCGCGGGACCGGACCATCCTGCCCAGCACCTCCAGCCCATCCGTGGTGATGTTCCCTGCTGCACTGATAGACTTCTCTCCCACCAACTTACAGTCGATGAACGCTTTGGCGGTGACCTTGCTGACGGCCACGTGGAGCTGAGGATGATGGGAAACAAGGGTCTCCACTGAACAGGTGAGATGGAAGGAATCATGGCCAAGTGAAGAGACCATCTCACTGCCTCCAGCTAGCATAATGCAACACCATCAACGAGCTACTTCATAAAATGGGCTACGTCCTGAAAGAGCTACACCGTGAATGAGCCACACCACAAAAAAGCCACACGGTGAAAGAGAAACACTGTGAAAGTGGAATTCTGTGAAAGATACACCCTCAAAGACCTACATCCTGAAAGATCCATAGCAATGGAGAGCAACACCCTGCAAGGGATACACCATCATTGAGCCACAATGGGAAAGAGCCAGACTGTGAATGCCACACATTGTGAATGAGGTGCATTGTGAAAATCACCCACATAGCACTGACCTTGTGGAAGCTGCCATGGAAGATCTTTCTGATCTCTGGACCCTCAAATGTCACAGTCTGAAAGTCTCCTTTATAGTCATAGTTGAAAAACGTGAGGGTTTTCCCACCGTCTGCATGTGTAGAGACAGTGCGGCACTTTTAAATAACATGGAACATGATGATGATCATCATCATCATCTTATTTCATTAACAAACTTTCTGTAATTTTTGTTACTGTTTTTTACATGTACAATTCCAGTCAGAAGTTTTTGCATACAGCTAGAATTTAACTGTCATTACCACACAACATGATAATAGATCGTCAGACATGCATTGTACATACAATGATATAAAGGAAACTTGTTTTATTTGATATTTTTTCATTCACAGTTGTTCACTCAACTTTCCAGTGCTTAACATGAATACAATATCTGCAGTTTATGAAATAAATGGAAAAGTGGTAAAAAACCTGTGGTGTGCAAAAACTTTTGTGTGGTAGTGTACATAAGATTAATTTTTTTTAGAAACTACTTAACACCTACTATAAATGTACAGCTATGAATGGAAAAATCAATTGACTTGTATGTTAACCTCAGCTGAGCATTAACCTGGCAAGGAAGCCAAATCTCCACAACACTGTCATCATACCCTAAACAAGCACGTTGTCTACTCACTGTCCAGTATGACCCCGACCAGAGGCTCATTGGCCTGGTTGAGGATCTCCCACAATGCAAAGGGCTCCTGGGGAGTGTCGGGCAACAGGCGGAACAGTACTGTGATGGTGTAATCGGAGGGCAAGCCTTCAGGGTGAAGAAACCTGAAGCATGGAAAAACCTTGTCTGTTTCTGGAGGTATGATACACCTTTTATACAGCCCCCCCAGGCGGCAGTGAGAATCACGTCAGTCTCATCTCCCTGAAAGGGCATATTTGTCACTGTCTCACTGGTACTGCAATTTGGTTGTGTTCCGGTTGCCAATTTCTTGGTTGGAATATATTATAGCCCTCTGAGAAACTCATCACTTCCTTCATCACATTGGCTTCTCCATGTCACACCTGGTTGGTTGGCTGATGAGGGCGTCTTTGTGCAGCCGATAGCATGGGAAGCTGTTGAAGGTTCCAGGCTCCATGGAAACTCCTTCGACACTCCCGTACTGGTTCTCTGTCAGTCCAAACATGTCCATCATCTGGAAGCCTGTGGAAAGAAGGAGAGCCTGAGCGGATCAGGGATGGCTGCAAAAGGTTAAGACTTACCAGAGTTTGGACACAGCAGTGGAAGCAGTTGGATGCACTGATGTCATGAAATAGCTTACAGGCCCAAACATGGACACCACTGCTCCCATGACCAGCATGACTATGGTTTAAAGTAGTTTAAAAAACTGTAAGATATAAATTCCAAGTCCATTAAAGCAGATTTCTGGGTATGTTCTTCATGCCAAGGTCTCCACCAGCTCACATCTTACCTGCCATGGTGCTGCCTTTCATCCGTATAGATGGACAAGCTGAAAGGACAGTGGGTGCAGGTCAGAATACTCCAAGAGGACTCGTCCTAATTCACCAGGACTATTCCAAATGTTACGTGCTTTCCTAGCATGCCGCCCAGCTCCCTAAGCCTAACCATAACCTTAACCCTAAGCCTAACCCTAACCCTAATCCCAACTCTACGAACACTACTTACTGGCTGAGGCAGCTTCACACACAAACGTCACCAGCTTTTCCTCAATCTTCTTGAAGGCATCCAGGTCGTCCACGAAGAAGACATGTCGTTCACTGGGCTTGCTGGCAATGCTCACCAGCTCCCCGTAGTCGGCGTCCGCGAAGCCGATGGCGAAAACGATGTAGCCTGCAGGGAGGCGCGAAGATGAAGGGTGGACTAGCGTCTGACATGCCAGAGTGATGCCCCTTCCCAGCTACGCACCCTCCATCTGCATCTCCTTGGACACCATGCTGACGTCATCTTGGGAGCGGCCGTCGGTAAGCACCACCAGCACTTTGGGAATGCCCCTCCTCATTCCCCCCTCTTGGGTGAAGATGGCGTCCTTCACATGCTTAATGGCCCGACCTGAACCAGAAGCAAGCTGAGGGTCATCCTCAGTCCACAAGAGCATTATTTCCAACAAGGAACCTAGTCCGATATGACCTTGAGTTCAGCCACTGAAGAACCTGGCGTGTAAATAGGGTGCAAAACCCCAGCCCTGAGCTCACTGTCGACCATCATCAGCAATGTAGAAACGGTGTTCAGATGCTCCTCCTACCTGTCTTGGTGTTTCCTCCCTTGTATGAGATGCTCTGAATGGCAGCCAACAATGTCTCCTTGTCATTATAGACATTGAGCTTGAACTCTGTCCTGGCGTCGTCACTGAACTGAGCGATGGCCACCTGTCAGGAAGCAACAAAGCTCATTGCCCTCTGAGGTTCTCGTCTGAAGAGTCTGAGACACTGCACTGTCTCTGGGGCCCCACCTGTCTGAACCCGCCCAGACCCTGTGATGAAAGCTTACACCTCACCTGAGTGCCATCAGCCCCGATCTTGTCCAGGGCGCCGGTCGTGCTGTACAGGAAGCGGATGATTTTCTGGAAGTTGTCATCCCCAATGCTCCAGGACCCATCCACTAAGAAGACCAGGTCAGCCTTGGCTGCTTTGCAGACTGAGTGCAAAGAGAGAGAGCAGAGGGTCAGTGGGCTGGAAGGGATAGGCGCTGTCAGGGGAAAGATCTGTATCAGGGAAACCAAGCGACGTTTTACAGGAGGTGCCTTTCCAGCCCAGCTAGGAGAAGCTTTCAATGTTAAGCTTTTTCTTATGGTTTGCAGACTTTGAAAAGGAAAAAGGAGATCAGGTACATTTCACTACTTCATAGTTATTATGCAGGATAGCGCCCTGATCCCCTTCATACTGGGATTTTCAATCAGCTATATTCAGGCATTCTGCCAATTTATTTATTTTATCGATATATAAAGTGTTAACCTCTACTTGCTAAAACAAATGCCCTGCAGACAGGGGGCATTGAGCCACTGCTTACCTTCTTTAGCAGGAGGGATTGTGGGAAGGGGTGTGGTCGTCGGGGCCGCGGTAGTTGGCTGGGGGGGGACAGGCACTGCGAAGTGACACAACACATTTCAGTCAGCACATCAGGACCACAATGCACCACGACTGCAATAGATATCACTGTTTATAATTCAGCCCCATTTCAGAAGGGAAGAACATTAATGCCAATAAGATGAGGCCTCTCGTAGCTCTAGGCTAAATGACCGTTCATGCTTAATTACATTCAAACGTGGGGTAAGAGAAACATTAGCGCTGAGCTAAGCTGCCTTTCTGGAAGCTCACTGCGGTGTAGCTCTTCGAAGCCCTGAGCTAAGCTGGATCTATTCTAGAGGCTTGGTGCCAGCATTAGCCACAAGTTAATTTGGCTCTCCTCTAGAGGCTTGGTGTTAGCGTTAGCCATGAGCTAATATGGCTCTCCTCTAGAGGCTCGGTACTAGCATTAGCCATGAGCTAATCTGGCTCTCCTCTGTAGGCTTGATGCTAGCATTATCCATGAGCTAATATGGCTCTCCTCTAGAGGCTCGGTACTAGCATTAGCCATGAGCTAATCTGGCTCTCCTCCGGAGGCTTGGTGCTAGCCATAGCCCCAGGCTGATGCATACGTGCTTAAGACGAGAATACACTGCTTCTGGGTCTTAACTCAACTCTAAAAATAGTCCTGGCTTGAAGTGCTTTTGAATTCCGTTGGAAACACCCTCAGCATGTGAGTCCATACAAAATGATAAATCTAAGTTTATCCTGCTTCACTATGAAAGTGACCCTAGATATACAGCCACAACTCCCCTCCAACCCCTAATTTATTTCTGCACATTTTATCAGGAGTTAAACGCTCCTATTTGTACTAGCAGACTGTCGCACTGTCACAAAAATGAGTGAGGGGGTGTTCCCTCCTTCCTTTGAGTGCCACCTACAGGTCCTGTCGATGACGGTGACGGCCGGCCCCTCCAGATCCGGGAGCTGGGAGTAGATGCTGATCTTATACTGGGTGTCTGGGTGTAGGTTGTGGAAGCAGTGCCTGGTAGCGCCCCCAGACAGACTCACTTCCTGCTTCTGTCCGTCTGAAATAATCAGAGACATGTACAGTGAGCACGGGTCACCAAAACATCAGTCTGCATAGCATTACTCCTCCCGCAATGCGAACCATCTTTACAATCCAGCGTGCTACATCACTGCATACCGCTCTGAGTTCACTTTTGCATTTAAATATGAATTTCAGACCAATTGACTCACAGGTTTGGTCAGAATCCAGCACCTCAAAGAAGACTAGTTTTTTCCCCTTTATCATTCCTGAACAGGCAAAATAAAACATAATTACAGTAACACTGACAGTAAATATATCCTGCACCATTAGGTCTATAATTTTCATTTTTTTCCCCCGTTGCAAACCTTTAAAGCATTGTCAAGGCTCCACATGCTCTGATCTTTTAAACCGCTTATGGAAAGAAAACACAGACACACGAAAACAGTCTCACAAACTCGTGCACAGAGACAGAAATGAGAATAAGTTTTGGGAGTGAATAAATACAGACGGGGACGGGGGAGGTACTGAGGTGATGGCGGAGCGGAGGGAGCCTGGGCTTAGGAGCCACACACTGGTGAGTTCTCAGGACAGTGACTCCTGCTCTCTATTGACGGAAAAGCGGACAGGATTGCAGAAAAGTTTTTGCCGATTCCATCGACACGGCAGGCCCCAGGGTTCGCGGAGGGGCCCAGAGTTCACGGAGGGCCCCAGGGTTCACGGAAGGCTCCAGGGTTCACGGAGGGACCCAGGGTTCACAGAGGGCCCCAGGGTTCACGGAGGGCCCCAGGGTTCACCGGGGGACCCAGGGTTCACAGAGGGCCCCAAAGTTCACGGAGGGCCCCAAGGTTCACGGAAGGCCCCAGGGTTCACGGAGGGCCCCAAGGTTCACGGAAGGCCCCAGGGTTCACGGAGGGCCCCAGAGTTCACGGAGGGACCATTTAGATGACTTTAAAAAGCATCAAATCATTTTAATCTACAGACATACAGACCTTTGCAAACAGAAGTAGCCCATATAAATAGGTTTGGTGTGTGGTTCGGTGAGTCAGGACACTACCTGTGATCGGAAGGTTTTTGGTTCAAATCCTAGGGTCCGCAAAGTGATTTATAACATTGGGCCCCTGAGCAAGGCCCTAAACCCCCAGCTGCTCCATTGGCTGATCCTACTTTCTCAGTTGTATGTTGCTTTTGACAGAAGTGTCTGCTAAATGTAACGTAAATCCTTTTTAAAGAAGACTCAGCATGAGGTAAAAACCTGCACCCATCTGGTGAGACCTGAGTCACCACTTTTGCCCAGGGGCAGTTCCAGCTAACAGTCACGTGGACACCGACAGACGGCAAATGACTCACTCAGCAGGGACTCGATGACGACGCGGTAGCGGCTGGCGTGGCGATGAGGCTGCCACTGTGCACACATGCCCTTCATCCGAACCTGGTAGGTGTTCAGGTTTGTCACACCCAGGTACACTGGAGAGGAAGCGATGGTAACAATTTTATGGTACGTATTCCCCAAAAACCCTAAAAAAAACAGTTATAAAACAAAGTGTGCAGTTACAATAAATTGAGAAAAAAAATTATCAAATCCAAAGCGGCACGGTGGTACAATGATTAGCACTGTTGCCTCATACGTCTGGGACCAGGGTCTGAGTCTCTGCTGTGGCTCCATGTGTGTGAAGTTTGTATATTCTCCTCATGTTGTTGTGGGATTTTCTCTAGGTACTTTCTTTGAAACCCTCCGCCCCCATCTGAAACCATGCTGATGTTAATTGGAGTTACCATCGATGTGTGTGAGTGTGTCCTGTGATGGGTCAGGGCCCCATCCTGTTCCTGGTTTCCTGCCTTCTGTTTACAGGCTTTGGAGAACCTGACCCTGAATAGATCATACTGTTTCAGAAGACAAATGGATGGATCATGAAATCCCATGTGGCTAAATATGTACCAGGCATGATATTATTATTTGTAGTATGCTGTTGATAATAAAGTCAAATTATATGATTATTATTATTATTATTATTATTATTATTA
>JAODUD010000046.1:6098694-6110660 GCA_026784285.1 Stomatorhinus walkeri | reverse complement strand
ATCCTGCCACTCGTGCCCTTTTCACATCACCATCTTACTTAAGAGACGTACCCAGAAACAAAATCAGATATGGGGGAGCAGCTCCAGAAACCAAATACTTCTGCCATCGCGTATAAGTACCAGGGACTTGGGGTTGGCATTTCAATGCTGTTTTGGCAGTTTGTTTTCACTCGGGATGGCACTGCATTCTCAGAAAAACTACTGCGAGCAACACAACGCAGATTAGGAGAGTGGGTCTGGAAGACACAGCCGCAGAGAAAAGGCAGCCATTGTAAGGGGGGGGGGGGGGGTGAAAAGGGTGCGTGTAAATCGGCCTGCCCCTTTGAAGCATCACAAAAACCTCCTCTGAGTTCACACACGGGCAGCCCAGCCCAGGGAAATTTACTGCCCTTTTCTTGTATCCATCGAACTGGAAAAACGGAAAAAAAACATTCCCACCACCTTACAGACCTACACTTATCCTGCTTCAAGGACTGCATCAAACTGACCAGCTAGCAGCTTCTGCTGTAAGTCAACGCTTTGAGAAGGATTAGTTACTTATTAGCCAAGTGTGACGCCTTATACTATCATCCTGGAGTCCATCTCTGAAATGTACGCAAACGCTTCACATAACCATGTTAAGATATCCTCAGACATCTCATTCAGCCTCTGCAATTCTGCACTACTTAAAAATTGCGCTGTCATATCATTCAGCCAACCATGGGTGTCTCTCCATCACGTGATTCCAGTTAACTCCTGCCGACCCTTAACCCTATGTTTGCATTAGCTTGAACTACAACAATCAGAGAAGTACGATACCATTGATACCCGTTGCCTGAGGCTATACAGATAAAATCTCGGCGGCCATATTAAGTGGTGTCCACTCTCCTCATTGGCTGAACCATGACAGTACATGACACCTGATTGGTGGGAGGATGGTACAATATTGCCATAACAATAACCTCACCCTGAACAGGAATTCAGGAGACACATCATTAGTCAATAGCAGGAGTTACACACCAATCCCTACTGATGACTCAGTAGTGGAAACATCAGCATCTTCCAGTCTACAGATCTCAGAGATGCTGAGGTAGACAGAGAACACTAGATCAATCCATAGCTTGTCAACACCTGTCAACAGCAAAGGAAGTGACCTGAACAGGTCATCACACATACTTGCACTCTGTAGAAGCTGGGGGTAAAATTACTGACCTCAGGTTCACCACATACCAAGCCAGCGACTATGTGCAATTACTAAGAACAGTCATTCACCAGTCAAAAACCAACAACCAGGTACACAGGTATACTGATTTTCTGACTTCTTCCCTAAAATTACATAAACACATACAATAAACAGCTTAATCATCTACCCAACATCTGGAAAAATTTTAATGCATAGCCTTATGTTAAGAGCCCAGCCTGGTATATATTGGCAGCATCCTTCCTCCACATTCTGCCGATGAACCACTAATGTAGGCACAAGGTTGAGTAGAAGCACTTGCCCGGCACCAGGCCC
The DNA here is from genome assembly GCA_026784285.1 of Stomatorhinus walkeri. NCBI lineage: Eukaryota > Metazoa > Chordata > Actinopteri > Osteoglossiformes > Mormyridae > Stomatorhinus > Stomatorhinus walkeri. The sequence goes on along the minus strand of JAODUD010000046.1, from coordinate 6,109,165 downwards.
ACCTGGACACCCTCTGGATGTCACAGCAGGCAGGGGGATTCGGAGTGGGGGGGGGGGGTCTTGATTATCTGCCATGTTTGCGCGGCTCTTCGAGCAGAAGCTGGCAACACATTTCAGTGGTATTCTGCAAGTGCAGGCTGGAAGCTGTCAGGAAGCCAGCGATTTGCAGTCGGCAGGAGGAAGACAGCCTGGGGTCACGCGTCATGGCCCTCCCAGGTCTCAAAGTGGGCGGGAGGGGGCTCCCTGTAGGCCTGTTTCTCAGGAGGGCGCGCCGCCTGAAAATACTTGACAAAAAGTCAGAACCCAGAACACATTAAGAATAATAATACAGCTGCAGAAAAATTATAGTGCTTAACATTTACAAATAATAATGGATCAGATCAGATCCTTTACAGTAAATAAGTGAGCATTCATTTAGCTCGCATTACAAACTGCTCCTCTTGCCAGGTGCAGGGATGGAATCGAGAGGAATTAGAAAGTGAAAGTAATTTGAGAGGCAGATACGTCATATTCACAAGGGCTGAAATGAGCTGGCTCTCTTTGTCAGCTTTGTCAGTTTCAAACAAGCCTTTATTGGGGTCGCACAGGTTAAACCGCAGAAGTAACCAGGCCTCCATGTTACTCATGCGCCAGCCAGTGCCAGCAGCAACTCAGGAATCTCACAATAAAACGGTCGCTTTCACAGACAGTGAAGAACCAGAGACCCAGAAATTGTGTCAAGCCTCACACTTGAGCGACTGCACCAAAGCGATTAGCACAAGATACTTTTTACATCAAAACTGTTCCGCGTTAAACTGTCGCTACCAAGTTTCCTCCCTGCGACGCTGACTACTTTCATCAAAAACTACCAGATCGGGTCGGGATACAGCAGGAAACCGAATGGACTGAAGTCCCAGCATGTCGACACTGCGGAACATGGATGATTTAGTGCTTGCTAACCCAACGGGCTGCAGGCCTCAGTCGTTACTGCAAGTCAGATCTCTACCCTTCAGGCTTTCCAGGCACGGCACATGTCATTCTACAATTCAGTTTATGACGTTCAAGCAGAACCTTATTTATGAAAACTGATTTATTGTACCTCCCTTTCTGCCAAAGGGATTAACCTGCCAGAGGAGATGGAAACTGAACAGGATGACGGATCAATTGACCTTGGGCATTCAGCTATCACCATGTGCAATTTCAACATGCGCAAAGTTCTGTCATTACACGAATTTCCAAAATGAGAATCAACTCATGCATTATTGGCAAATAGGGGAAAGATGTCTATATAATTTTTTGGGGGATCTGCAGAACCATCAAACACAGATAGATAGCTCTAAGGGACGAAGATGAAACCCCTTGGGAGCGAGACACCAATCACTGGAAGCAGGTTCTCTGTTTTCAACAGCATGGCTGTAGATGTAAATCTTTTTTTATGACGACTTCATATTCAGGAATCTTCAACTTCTTAACATTCGTAACTTCAGTAAAATGCCATCCGGAGGGCAGGATCTTTGACCCTGAAGATTGGTGGGATTATTCTTCATTTCCAATCAATAAACCCTCTACACTGGTTGCTCATACTGATGTACTGAAAAGTAAAACCCATCAAAGGATATTTTAAGCAGGGCCTTCCGCTCTCACCCTTCTGTCTTTTCCACTCCTCCTTGACCCTGCAGTGGTTCTAAGCAGAGCTGTAACTGATGTAACCTCTGATGCTGGAAACCCAACAACACCTCAACGCCACTTCTCACTATGGATTGTCTTCTGTTGCACAAGAGACTGAGGCAATGTGAACTGATGGTTGTGTATATTCTCAGATCACGCTCTCGAGACACACTCTCAAAAAACATACTCTCACTCATTCTTGCAATTCCTTGGATACAACATTGGTGATTCAACTACAGAGCTCCTAGTTTATGAAATAGCCTGCCAAACAACATAAAGCCATGTGACTCAGAACTCAGCATTGAAATCCCTGTCAAATTTAGTCTATTTTACTGTGGCTCGTTTTAACCAGACTACTGCTCTGCGTCTCCATAGCAGTGTTTCTCATCCCGGTCCTTTTTGCTCCCTCCGAAAAACTGGACCGGTTTGGGAAACACTGCTCCGTAGTTCCATCACGTTCATACCAACAGCGCCCCCCCCTTGCTTCCCTGAGGAACCTCACCAGAACATGGGCTGAACAGGACAAAGGCCAGAAGAAAAGGCTACCTTTAGACTTTAGATCTTCACAGTGCGTGCACACCTGCTTCGGATTCCCACAGTACAGAATGTCCAGAGAGGGAGGGGCACCCTCTTGACCTTGGACCCCTTCCCGGAGGTTTTTCTTTCACAGGACGTTCTTTCCTCTCCTCCTTTGTTCCCACTCCCCCACTTAAAGATACTCTATAAAATTAATGGCTGCTGTGTTCATCTGTGACCCTGTAATCTTTAAGCTCTACAGACCAGCAACGGTCGAAACGGCCTTAAATTAAAATAAGCAATGCTGAATGGAAGTGAATACCAGCAGAAGAAATATGAAATATGACTCATAATTCTTCTGCAGATACAGTTGGCCATTTCCTGCCCTCCTATTGGTGCATCACTTTATGGAAATGCCTGGTTACAAGGTGGGCCCATAACCACGGTGTCGGACTGGGTTAGTGACAAGCCCCGCCCACTTTGCCCTATTATTCTGCATTTTGAACAATGACAGATGGTGCATGTTCATTAACAGCCCCTCTCTGCCAATGAATGCATGTGTGTGTATTTTGGAATGCGATGCTACAGACAGGTGTGAACTCTGACCTCTGCTATCATTTTTTTTTTACTGCAGGCCCAGACAAAGTAAGTCAGAAGATGTTTTAAAATAGCCTTGTGCCAAGTACGTTGTGAATAAGGTTTGCTTTCACTTTTCCATGACAACAAAGTGTATGCAAATTCCCAGTTACATCTCAGCAAATACTTCCACTTATTTTAATCAACAAGATTCAATTTTTTCATCAGCCACATTTTTGCATCTCGACCCTCAACAGACAAAACAGCCAAAGCACAGGGTAACACCGGTAGTATTGTCTGTACATAATAGATCATAAAACCCTCACTGTACGCTTTCTATTCAGCCTGCCTTTGGTACAGTCATGCAAATGCAAGAAATCTTAAGTTCTTACCTCGCATGTGCTAATCTCTCTGAGTTGTTCAGTCGCCTCTGGGCAGCCATTTGAAGGGGCCTGTCTCTACCCTCTCAGACACACACATGACTGCAGGCCTCTCCAACCAGCATGGCACCTTCAGTAACATCTCACTCACGTTGCTCATGTCGGCGGATGGGCAGGAACTTGCCGTGTGTTCATTCTGATGTGCACATCTGAGCCAAGCAGTCTCCCCTGAGGTTCAGCAGTGGTGTTTACCATCATTTAAACCACACGTTTACGTGGGCCCTCTCCAAGACTGGAGGCCCCTGCTGGCCACAAGCAGTCATCACACTTCTGCTGTAGCTGAAGCAAAATGCTCCGCGACCCCATACCGGAGAAGCGGATGGGAGACGTATGAAGTCAGGTCGGCCCAGCCTGGTGTATACTGGTGAATATGAGAAGCTGACGCAGTCAACCTTGAGCTCCCAGTGGATGGCAACAGCCTGGGTCTCGCCTCCTTACCTTCTGTGATCCTGTTGGTTTCCTCAACCACAACCTTTAGTCCCTGGGGCTCAACACCATCATCCGGACGCACATCTTGTGCTATAATGTACCAAGAACATAACAGGCTCACAGCCAACAAAACACCGAGGTGTTAATGCAAAGGCATGCTAATGCATCACATGAAATAGACACGAAACTATTTGACATGTGTTTCGACCGTATTTAAGACATACCTGCACAGGTCGACACAAATTAAGCTCAGCTCTGCTTGGACCATTAACCCCTATATCACCAGATAAATGGATAATGTTCTAATATTCAGTCCATGTTGTTGTTTCTCTAAAACAGGTAATTTTAGAGTTTATGGGATTTACATATAGGGGTCCAGCAGAAGTCTGTCCAGGAAAAAGGACCAGCTAGATTAATTTAAACCCTCCACTGACACCAATGGGATCTTTGCTTCCTGTATGGCAGTGTTTTTCAATCCGGTCCTCGGGCACCCCAAGACAGTCCACGTTTTTGCTCCCTCCCAGCTCCCTGCCAGACAGTCCACATTTTTGCTCCATCCCAGCCTCCCCACAGGCGGATTGTCTGGGTGCTCCCCGAGGACCAGACTGAGAAACGCCGCTGTAGGTTAATAAGAATAAAAATTATTCAACCCGCACCAATGAACTTTGTACTAGAGAATAGCTATGAACTTTTCTTATATTAATTTGGTTTTATATGGAACGTTGGTTCATACTTCGGGATTGTAGTGAATGTTCTTCTGGCCATTATTAGACATCTGCCAGGAAGCCATCTGTCCATGCCCTCCAGGGTAGGACTTACTCACAACGCTCCAACATGCACAGACATACTTTACTTTAATACTGAGCGCAATACTCTACTCGCAGATGCTTTAAGATACTACTATAGACACTACTACTTCAAGGTCGCCCAGCAGTGACTGGGGTACTGATGTTCTGAAGGTTTGTTTCCATACCTGTGAATGTACCTTGCAGTGGTTTACTCCTCTGATTTCCGCTCATGGCGAACACCTTGATCCTGTACTCCAACCTGCCACTGAAATTGTCTATGACAACTTTGTTCTCTGCCTTGGGCAGCCGTGACTCTGTGACTTTGCCATCTGTGATTGGGGTTAGAAAGGGGTGACACGAGATACAGGATGGTCATGTGGTTTTTCTGCTGATGGTTTGGTACAGTATACATCCAGCAGCCAGGGGGCGCCAGCGAGCAGACATCTATATTCACCCCTGAAAAACTCCACCCACCACACTGTACCCTGATTACTGGCCAATGCTACTTGTTGCCTTACACTGATGATGGCAGACTGTGCTGGAGCAGCCATTACCATTGAGGGGTACTGTGTGGATCAGTGGGTTAGGACTCTGTGTCTTTCATGGACTGGCCGGTTCTGCTCTAGCAACTGTACGTAACTTTGGCTTAAAGCATCCTCAAAATAAATAAATAAATGGAAATGGCCACAGCAGAGGAAGTGGGAGAAGCTCAGTTAGCTCCAGACTGGTTTAGCTCATTAGCCGTTTGTCGTTCTTTTTCCAAGACAACCTGGCAGTTTCACCCACTTATTAGACAGGAGAAATTCATATTAAGTATCAAGGTAAGCAGCCGACAGGTCCGTGTTCTTAACCATGACTGCAAGGATGCATAGAGCCCACACCCACCCATAGACAGAAAGACAGTTTGTGTGATTCCACATGGTACTACGATCCATTTTGGTTTTTAAAAAAAGGTAAAATGCACTCCATAAGAACCTGCCGGCCTTTTTTGCTTTCTACCTCAAACAAAACAGAATCACAAAACAAACACAGTTAACAGATGTGGTTGCAGAGCCAGGAGGAGACGCCTGTATATAAGGACGGGCAGTTAGACAGATATTGTGTTTGTTTTGAAGAGGCTTTGCCTGTGAATTTTGGCAGGGCTTCAAGACATCGGGACCCCACCCTCACCAAAACGAGCCCCGAGGCATTAATTCACCCGTGCCTGATTGCTGGGGTGTGCCAGCATATGCAGTTGAGAAGGAACAGTCTGTGGTTTAATCTACATTCCTGGACCTGTACCTACTGGGGGCTGGCTGGCGTAAAACAGCACAGGAGATAAAACCTAACTCTGCTCCTCAGGGTCAGACAGTGAAGCACTGATATCCTCATTTTCTTATCGTTTGCTGTGAGTGTAATATAAATTCTGTAACTGTGAACCCAATTGTTAAGTACTGCTTGTCAAGAACGACATTTATGTAAGCAGTTCAATTTGCTACTGGAGCTGTAACAGCAGGGACCTTAAGACAAGAACCATCAAGGCATTCTTCTGTCCTCACCAGGCACATAGTCACAGTCATAGTCAGTCATAGTCACAGTCATAGTCATGTGAACCCCCACCCATTCAATTTTTTTTGTTACCAATGAGGCATTTAGCCAGGTAGCGAAATCCAGAGTTTGAACCCCTTTGAAATTTCTATGGAGGGGGACCTTCAACCCTCCAAAGGGCAGCAAAATTTACCAAAAGGGACAAGGGTTCTCACGCCCAGTCCAAAACATTTCCAAATCATTAATTCAAATGATATTAGTGTAGTACAAACCAACATCTTGCCACAGTTCAAACAGAAGTCAGGGTTTATGTAATTCATTCATGAAGGTTATAAAAGCATGTAAAACAGCAGAAGGCCCCCAAACTTAAGTAACAGCCTGATATCTCCCCCATTTTAGCCTCAAATACAGTGCAATCCAAGCACTGTGATATCAGTCAAGGGTAACTGCTGGTATCATCTGTCCATCAGGTTTTTTTTAACCCCCATGGCAAAATTTTCACCATGCGAAAAGTACAATGAGGCTGGATTACAAATCGATAGCTATTGATCGTTCAAGTAATCACAACCACAGATGTCCATTAAGTTCTGTCCTCGGGCTTATGACACTTAGAAGTGGATGGATTCACTATATGAAGACTGAAATAAAAAACAACACCAACAGATCGATCCAACGTACCTGGGTGTGCATTATAAGCAAACAAATAGCCGTCGAAATCTCCTCGTGGTTCCTTCCACGATACCAGCAATTTGTCAAAACTCAGCAGTGTATAGCGCAATTTCCGCGGAGGTGAAACTAGAGTGGGGAACATAAAGAAAAGAAGAGCCGTCTCGTTAGCCGCCGGGAAAGTCCCACTGGAGACGGTCACAAATCTGCTTCAGGTCCAACAGACGGAACGTCCCAATGGTGGAATCGAATAAAGCTGCAGGGAAGACAGCATTTTCTCTCATTTGTATCACCAAACAGTAAAACAGCCCATAGACATGCATTGTTTTCTATCTTAGGTTTCATAATCAGGCTCAGACAATCGAGTTTCCAATTCCACCCAGGTTTAGCTAACACATGCTCCTACCGAGCCTCGAACACCATGAGGACATCAGGACAGACGTGACGGGAGCCACAGATGTTACACAGAGACCAATCATACTCTCTAAATGAATAAACTCTTTTGAAGCGGACACTGCTAAATTTTTAATTTCCTGTGTTTGCCAAAAGCATCTGATTTATTCATAGGAAACGGTTATGCTTGTACGGATGGCAGCTTCGCAGGAGTTTTTATTAGAGAATATGACGGCTTTTTTCCCAGATACAAACAGAGAGAGACACAGAGAGAGAGAGAGACACTGGAATAGTTTTGTGAGCGTCTATTCCTGTCGTTGGGAAATACAGAACATCTACATCTACGGTAGGTGTGAAAAAGCACTTTCACCATCCTTCTCTCATCTACATAAGCTCTGCTATGTAGGCATGACCAGACCCATCCCGTCCCCAACCAGAGCTGAGGCAGCTCAACCCAAACAGCAGGAAAACGGAACGGCGACCTCACAAACCCTGCAGTTTGTGTGTTCCCAGAGAAAAAGGGACCTAACGCCGACATTCCCTTTACATACCAGCACGTTCCTCCCCCAGAAAAGAAAGAGTATGTGTGGAGTAACAATCAGGCCTCAGCGGAGAGGCAGACCATCAGGAGTGGAGGTTTGCAAATTTCACACAGTCTGGCACCCATTAATTATTTTGGAAACAAGGAGTTATTTAGAGAGATAAAAAAAGCAAATAATAGTGTAACAAGATCACCAACCTGGAAGGGAGGATGAAGACTCTCCTGGGCCTATTTCTCTGTGAAGCAAGACCTCTCTCCTTGGAGTGGGTGAAGGAATTCACTCTTGGAAAACCGTACGAGCGTGTGACCGTGCGCATGTGTGTCTGCAGGTCTGCAGGTGTGTGTGTGTGTGTGCATGTGAGCTCTTGTATGTTTAGAGGAATCCTGCATCCATATGCAAAGAAAAACAAACGCACGCATAGACCATGTGACATTAGCAAGGACACAATGACAGTGAGGTCACGCCCAGCTGATCACCAAAGCACTTGTCACATTTCCAGCGTACAACCAGCGTGGAAAACAGCACAGCAAGGAGCACAGAGGATGATGCAAACATTAGCATGTCAGCAAACAATAAGGACTGGTGGCTGGAATAGTTCTGTTAGACCAATTTGAAACACACATCAGAGTCTAACACCTGAATGTAATTTCTCCAATTTCCCCAACAATCCGCTGGGTTTTTATCATGATATCAGACATTCTCACACTCCAGGAAAGCATCATCCTCAACGTAAGACATAACCTCATGGGTATAAGTTTGGGTTGAGCATTGAGGGTCAAGAGAGTTGCATTGGCTGGTTTTGATTATTGTGGGAGGTGGGGGGGGGTCGCACTTCTCCATCCCGACAATAATTTACGCCCATGCGTAACTGTACTGCTGTACTTACCACCAGTCAAAGTTTTTTACACGACCCATCACAGTGAGCAGTTATGGACAGAGAGTCCTCCCGCACTTAGCTAAGCACAGACATGCCTCTACCTGCCCGTGACACGAGCTCTGCGGGAGTCCCAACAAAGCTGTCAGGACCAGACACTCCCCCCCCAGCACCTGCCGAAATCACCTGAGGGCTGCGTCTCAACAAAAGCCCGCTTAACGCCCAACAGAGAGGAGCGAGGCTCAACGTTTCGACGCTTTTGATTCCCCAGTGGGGAAGCTGGGTCGAGCTGCTCTGTAGGCGGTCACCTCACGAGTCCTCGTTCGAGGGGACAGGTCAACAATCGATTTAATACACAGGGATAGACGCTGTAATCATGTTTACAAAACGACCACTCGTCACATCTCAGACTCATCTAGGCCAAACAGAGAAGACATGAACAGTGACCAAACCTGCACATCACCCAGCAGAAGGGGACAGCCAATGGGGGCTGGTTACCTTGACTCTGAGCAGGGGCGATAAGTAACACAGTGAGAGCCAGGAAGAGCAGTAGACAGCAGTGCACCCGCATCCTGATCCTCAGAGACCAGCAGCTACCTTTAGTGTGGGAGTGTCAATGGGGACACCTGGAACGACAGGTGGGAATGGTGTTTAGCAGCTCGTGCATCTGAGCAGTCCTGTGGGATCAGCGGGGAATGGATAGATCCCACGGTAGGGAGGTTCACCAACAAGTCACAAGACATTTACAAGAGTTTCACCCACAGTTCATGGTTGCCAAAAAAAACACGGACTGTAAAAAACTATTTAAAACAGCGGAAATACGAGTTTAGAATGGTTATTAAGACAGCTAAGCTTCGTCCACCTGTCCCGGGACTCCAATAAACACGCCAGTTTGCAAGAAAGCTTCAATAATCCTGTCACCTCGTAAGAAATCTTCAATAAATATGTTACGTTGAAAGAAAAGTGGTTTAGATGTAAACACTTTTACGTTTCTGTGTGCACAAAACAGTCCGATTCTCACAAGTAATAATAAGTTATTTAAAAAAATCATTAACACGTCTCTCAGCATTTTTATTATAAGTAGGTGACTTTGGTAAACATAAAAATTTAAATAACTTAAAATGTAAACTAATCTACACACTGACAAGTGACAAATGTAAGCTTTAACGTTAAAATAATTTAAAGAGAGAATTATTTAGGCTTGTTAGTTAAATGCGATCGCTTGCTGTTTCACATCCAGACATTTTATATTAACGCAAAGCGCAAGTCGGAACTCAACTTATGCAACGCATTTAAATTTCCAATAAAAGCATTCTGATCATTGTCATTTCTTGGTTATTTTACCCTTACCTATAGATAACCTATTGATCGCCCTACTTAACGGTATTTCAGTTATATCTGTTTACGCATTTAAGTTCCATTTGACCAGGTTCATACTACGAAAGCCGCTGCGCCACATAAAGTTTCCCCGTTTCTGTCCCGCGTTCCCACCATATTTAAAATAAAAAGAAGATGCCATACCTTTAACAGCATATATCAAGCCAGACTCTCCCCCTTGTTACGGGACAACACGGCGGCCAAAGACGTGACTGTGCCCGCAAACAGGGCAGCAGCAGCAGAACGCGTCGTAAAGCGGGACCTGCGGGTTAGGGTGTTTCCCGCCTCCCTATTCATTCACTCACCCCTCCAGCTATTCATTCCTTCACCTCGTTAATCCTCGCTAAGGAGGGGATTGTCACTGGAGCAGCCAATGGCAGGAGGAGCAGGACGAGGGGTCTGAACACCTGGGGGGGACCCACTCTACCCCCGAGCGCGTCTCCGCGAACACGGGAGCGCGGTGCTCGTGCGCGACACAGCCCTGCTTATTTCATGTCTATTCAGACTCTGTCAAAATGCTTGTCAGTAGCATTTGCAGTCATTTGTCAGTGGCGAATTATCTCAAAAGATTGGTTTCTAAATGGCTTATTATGAAAACGATCATCTATAAAGGGTGATATCTTGGTGTGCTTCCATCCTATCTATGTTCACTTCTTATGAAAAAAATTACTGGTCATTATTCTCTCCGTTCTCAGG
>JAODUD010000046.1:6086896-6098480 GCA_026784285.1 Stomatorhinus walkeri | reverse complement strand
GGGGGGGCGAGGTTTCATTTCTGCTCGTCAAACCCAAATAGTGGCGTGACAATTTTAATTCCCCGATGATACGCGCGTAATGTTTGCTCTCTTTGCCGTCTTACCAGCGCCTTGTAATTGCTGCTCCTCAATGACGACATTGTGCTCCCTTTATCCCCTTCTCCTCCCTTTTCGCCGGGACCTCCCATAGACGAAAAGCACTACACTCCCTAACTAACCGCACTTGGCTGAGGGGCTCTCACCTTCGCCCTATAGGAGAATAATGAAGAAGCTGCAGTTCTCAGTTGCTATGGGGGAGGGGGGGTCTTTGTTAAGCGCATTATTAAGCGCTTGGACTAGTCATAAATGAACTGTGTATATGCGTAATGTCAGGCTAATAGATGTTAAAACAGCTCCTTCTCGGGCGTGTAAATGGTTGATTGGAGCTCCGATCTAAACCCGGGCAGTCTGGGGATGAGGGTTTATCGCCATATATCCCCGGCCAGTCGCACACCGCCTCTACAGTTCATGACAGTAACACCGCAGTCCGCAAAACAGTGATAAACTACGTCTGGAAAGGATCCGCTGGGGAAAGCTCAGAGTAATCGTGATTGTTTAGGTGTTTTTGTTTGGCAAAAGGAAATTCCGTTATTGTTAAATGTCCCGTTACCAACTAGCAAGTAGCCTATTATATTACCCGTCACAGTTGCATATCTTTTTTTAAGGGAGCTTTTGAAACCCAGGTGAAATTAAATCCCCTTGTAGTGTGGAGCGTGTTATAAGCAGTGAGAACCTCCTGAAATTGTTAAAATAGACGCAGGCGCGGGCAGGCCATCCCTTTGGGTCGGTCTTTCTTCCCCATTATGTAGTGTTTGGCACCAAGGGGGGACAGCCCCCCCCCATTCGGCGACGGAATACATCAAGGGGGTCGTTTGACAGGAAATTCCTGCGGCTACTTTTTGTTGCCAGTCCGCCCCTGGCCAGTCTCAGATACCTGATCATAATAACCAACAATGTAGGTTTATACATGAAGCAACACAGTTATGTGGGAAGATGGGTTTCAGGTTTATAAGGACGGGTTGGATAATCAGTATTTAGAAACTATAAATATTGTGGTTGACGGGAAAATCTTGGACTTACAAACAGCTAGGGTCAGGAAAGCATGTTGATGAACATTTAACCAAATACTCACAGGAGTGGGAAACTGTTTGATATACAGGTGACAGAATCCCATGGGCGAAGGACAGGTTTCCTCTCGGGATTCAGGGGAAGCAAGTTCTTACAAGCAGACAGGACGGTGAGAATGCAACCTCTCGGAAAGACATTAAACATCAAACCTCCTCTCATGGGAAGTTTTGTTATATCTAGCATACCTAATTAGAGCCGCCAGGAACTGTAGTAAGCTGTGAGCGATGTCAACTGGGGTGACACACGCTTTCAGAAATTCACGCTCACGTAAGAAATCTTACGGCAGATCTGTATTACTCCATAATAAACCTAAAATTAGCCAAATCAAAAGTGTCGGGGCAGTTTGCAAACCCTACAGGCTATTTTTACAAGGCAATAAAACTCTTACATATGCCTACATGTAAATGCGTGTGCCGACTTGTCTCGAAGTTAAAATCTCACGCCAGCCTCCTGACCAAAGTAGGTAACCCTGTTGTTTATTAATGAGCAATGTTGAATTTTCAACAGACAATGTCTCTTTTGTAGATAGTGTAACGATAGCATGTCGCGGTGACGTTTGTACTGGTGCATTACAATAAAACTCACAAAAATAATAGGAGTGTATAAAATCGTCCAGAAAACGATACACATAAACATAGCAGTTAACTCACAAGTTTATTTTTATGGTATTGTGATCACAGTGAATAATGGTAAGCCTATATTATATGGAACGAATCGACTGAAATGAAATGAGTCACCATTATTGAAAAACATTACTTCAATATTCGCGAAGGAGCAAACATTGTAAAACACTGCCACCTGCTGGTGGGTCTGTCCAGCTTAACGCACCGAATACAGACGATCACTTTTTACCACTCTGACACGGCACACTATGCAACACATATGCTGATATGAGCTATAAATGCTTTACACCATAAATCTGAGATGTTTATGACGGTGTATTACAACTGTAATATTAACATGATTTTATTTAATTAAACGGAGAAGTGTCGTTCCCTTACCAATTGGAATTATGTGTGAATTGCGTGAGTGAGCGTGCGCCCTGAGATGGACTGGATCGGGCCTAGGGTGTCTTCTGCTTCATGCCCCGTGACAGACTGGCATCTTGTCTCTTCCCCTTCAGGGTGATTGTGCATAAACCCCAAACCTGCCCATAGAATCAGTAAGGCAGAGCTGATATGAGACATGGCAGAGTGCTATACTTACACCCCTGCTCCGTCATTCAGGGGTGGTATATTATAGTTGTTACTCCTAAAACCACACAGGTGATGTCATCATGTCATTTATTCATGCAAAATGTATCAGAAATGCTGAAAAATTATATTGATTACTTGTTTCTCATTAAAACAGGCATTGTCGACGGTAAATAGTTTATCCATTATAATAAAATATGCACCATTGCTTGAAATGAACAGAACAGTTAGTTAACCTTTAGTTAAACATGAATCATTAAAGGCAAGAGAAACCATTTCGAGTCTAGAAATTTTAATGAAAGTGAGTATTTTAAGACTGGGAATAGCTGTCAATATAAATTCACCAGGTTTATGTACAAAATGACACCTATCAATAAACATGTGTTAACTCTATAAAACTAGGTCAATGTGCTTAGGTTTCATTATTAAGTATTTCAATGGCACTTGTAGTTAGTTGTAATCAATTTACATCAAGTTGATTCATAACTCAACATATAAATGGATATTTAAAAAGAAACCTTTCAGTCACAGTAACAAAGAGACAAATGGTGTTTTGCTGAATGAGATCATGTGACACGGCATTATCTAATCAGTATTAAAAACTTCATTAAAAACACCACCTACAGGGTAACTCCAATACACCAGCAGGATTAGATGCAACACATTTTTAAAAATGTTTCCTTATCAGTTGTCAGACTGTTACAATTAAAGCTTTAAATAAATACTACTATTCTGCCTGTCCCTTCCACAGGGCGCCCTCTAGCTGTCGGCTCATCCCACCTCAGTGCGCTAAGGCTTCTGGAATCTTCCCTACCTGCTGCCATCAGCCACTGGTGTGCATAATTATGTCATGACTTTTTACACCTTACACCCTTCATCCATCCACCCATCATCTATCTATCTATCTATCTATCTATCTATCTATCTATCTATCTATCTATCTATCTATCTATCTATCTATCAGCTACTAAGTTATAAGTAATAAAGATGTTGGCTGTCCTATAGGGAGCAGCGTGACAGTATGTGTTGCCGAACCCGACTGTTGTCATTAGCATTTTCCTGCAGAAACGGTCAATGAATAGCCTTCATGTTTTAGCATGTGGGATTGCTTTCCCAGACATTTCTTTAGACTTCTAAAGGCAGAGAGAGAAGGCAGGACAAAGGATGTATGGACTTTCTGATGTGTTCTGGGTCAAATCACTCCAAGAAAAGCACGTCTTTGGAAAGCCAATGATGCTCATTGTAAGTTATGCCTATAAGCCATGGTTATCTGACTGTGTGTTGGCCTGTGTATCCCGCATTCAAAGATACACAACACTCCCTTGTCCATCTGGTGGGGACAGGGGTGGGTGGGCTGTTTGTGGGCCTCACTCAAAAAGGTCACTTTGGGGTCCCCCCCCCCCGATGCTTCACAAACAAAATAAATAGCTTGCGAGTAGAGTCAGAAGACTATAGCTGGCTAGCTGGATAGCATATTATGCTGCTTCAGCACCTCCTATATAAGGAATGCATTTATTTAACGTTGAGTGTAGGCTGTCTGTCACATTTGTCACACAAATGCGTGGTCTGAGTGGTGGTAAACACTGCCCCTGGGTGTGGAGTTTCTGTCATATAAAGTGACTGATGCAAAAAGGAAACAGGCAGTGCAATTGCAGACTGACATGGAGCCTCCAGAGGGAGTCATACACTCCATACGACACTGTGGGGTCTCCCCTGGCAGCCTGCAGGGGCCGAGCGTGTATCCTGGGCTCAGTGGTCGGCCTCCTTCTCCTCCATGACCTCCATGACGACGGTCCGGGGGCCGGTCAGGATGAGTTTGCTAACAGTCCTGTAGTCCAGAGCCAGAACATTGAGTCCGTTGACAGAAATGACAAACTGGCAGACCTGAGCAAGGATAAGACAGAAGATATGAATGACTGGGAATTTCAGTATGATATGCTGTGACTCTGCAAAGGAGAAGCCAAAGGAAATTGAGTTTTTAGGGAGGACTGCAGGACCATTAAATGCCACATTACTCACTTAATATACCACATTCACTATTTCCGGTTTGTTTGTTCTGCAAAGAATACCATGCATACTTTCAGACAGTAGCACACTGCTGACATAACAATGGTGAATGCATTCGACACACTGTAGAGACACAAAGATCCAGCAGGCAGAACAGGGGAGGGAATGTCTTCAGAGAACTGCAACGTCGAGGGCCGAGTGAGGGTCAGTGTGGGTTCCCGGAAAAATCCATGAGTGTTGCAGAGTTACAGGACGGATGAATAGAAATTTGCGTTGGCCTCCAAAACTCACAGACAGCAGAAACATCTTTTCAGGCTTGATTGTGCATTGTTATCAATGGGTGGTGCAGCATGGCTTGTGTGAAAAGACAAGTGATGTGCAAGAAGTTAATCAGCGAAGAGCAGTTCAACCCTGAGCCCTGAATATACAGTACTGCTTGGGTGTGGGGGCCGGGGCAGCGGGATTCAGCAGGGTTGGGGGGGTGGGCGGAGAGGGGGCCAGCTGGTGGGGAGCAGAGCTCATCTACTGGCCACCTTATTACAGAAAGCACATAGGAAATGCTAGAGTTATGGTTATGGTTTGAGTTTTGGTCAGGGTTATGGTTACGGTCATGGTTAGACACAATTAGGGTTATGGCTAGAACTATGGTTATGGATCAAGTTATGGCAAAGGTTAAACACCCACCTGCATAGCTGCTCTTCTGTTTACCAACCCCCATATTTCACCCAGTCAGAAACAGCACAATGAAATACAACACAGGGCAGACAGGGACGTACAAACCAAGACCTACTACATACAAACCAAGACCTACTACGTACAAACCAAGCAGCACAGGAGCTGTGATGGAAAGGCAGAAATGAAACCAAGGAGAGCTGCATATTTATTCAGACAAGGCAAATGCAAGAGTGGTTCTGTGTTGGTTCCTATTTTGAAATGAACATTTCCGACCATGGGCAGCCAATCGTGCATCAGTCTACCCATGATGGATTGCAGCTCACCTTCATACCAGCAGCGGCAGCTGGTCCCCCGGGGTCCACGGCCTGGATGTGACAGGGCTTACAGCCCCTGACGACGAAGCCCCAGCCCACCGCGTCACCCACAATCTGGAGGGAAAAGGTCAGCGTTTGGTCAGGCTTCTCTGCTTCACCCCTGATCTTGTGATACTTAGTAAAACTCTAACTAAACACGTGAAGCAGAGTAGGTCAATCCTGTGGCGGGAGCCGACTTAGTCGGACGAGAGCAAATGAAATTCGGCATGAAGTTCACTCTTGCTGAGCAACTGTAAGAAACTCACAGTGAAGGTCTTCTTAACGTATGGACCTCCAGGAGACAGCAGCTCTTCTGGGGTCACCTTCTTCTTAAGGACTGAGGAGCAGATGATACTTGTGAAATATGCAACCTAATATGACAAGGTGACATATAATGACTACATGCAGTAGTACATAAAAGAAGACCTAAAACTTAGATGTTTTTTAGTCACTATAACACGCGAATGCAGTATTTGTTTGTAAATACTCCTGACTAATACACCTCCTATCAGGGAACGCAATGTGAGGAAGTGCAGTCGAGATTAGAGAGGCACTGTAATGGCGTCCCCTGGGTGACTCAGTCCTTCCCATACACACTGTAAAATATGAAGATAAGACCTCAAATCTCTGTGAACACATCCAAAGCATTAAACCCAAACATCCCCTCCACACCGCTGGTGTTGCCCAGGTGTCTTTTCCTAAGAACCTGTCTAAGCTGCTTCTGAAAAGCCCTTCTGGCTCTGTGTCCTTCAGTGTGGCACAATGTACCAGATGGCTCTTGTTTTCACATCCTCCTGTTATCACCAGACGTCCCAGAACACAGAATTGCAGGGAAGAGGAGCAGGTCAGCAGGGAGAGCGCCACCTGCCTGATTTGGGGTTGCACATCACCGGGGGGCTGCTGCTCAGAACGGGGCTGCTGCCGTAGAAGCCGTTCGTGCCACAGCCGCTGGTCATGCTGCTCCGTCGTACAGCTGACACCATCTTCACCTCCTTACTGGGACTGACTGGGAGACACAGACCACAAAGAGTCACCTGTGAACTTGAGTATAGTGCTCGTTGATGATGTAACTGAGCATATTGTACCTGAGTATAGTGTTCATTGATTATGTGGCTGAGCATATTGTACCTGAGTATAGTGCTCATTGATTATGTGGCTGAGCATATTGTACCTGAGTATAGTGCTCATTGATTATGTGGCTGAGCATATTGTACCTGAGTATAGTGCTCATTGATTATGTGACTGAGCATATTGTATACCTGAGTACCGTTCTCATTGATTATGTGGCTGAGCATATTGTACCTGAGTACCGTTCTCATTGATTATGTGGCTGAGCATATTGTACCTGAGTATAGTGTTCATTGATGATGTAGCTGAGCATATTGTAACTGAGTATAGTGCTTGTTGATGATGTAACTGAGCATATTGTACCTGAGTATAGTTCTCATTGGTGCTGTATCTGAGTATGGTGTATGTGAGTGTAGTGTATGGATGTAGAGTGATCTTTGATGGTATATCCCTAAGTCAGGTCCATGCATAGTGTACAAGGTATTTATTCTGTCTTTACCAAAGCTGGGGGACAAACACACTCTGATCTCTGAGTCACTATACAAAACTTTCCTGTTCTGAGTAATGTTTTCATATTTGTCACACACTTTCATTCTGCTCAGAGTATAATGGGATAGTTAATGAGCTCATTTAGTTTGAAATATAGAAAGTTTCACATTTGGTCTTAGTGCACAGTTTCAGAAGTGACCAACCTAGACAAATCAGAGACAAGATCCTGAAAGAGCACAGCACTCATCTCTATTTTCCTGATCTTTTATTTACAAACCAAAAGGCTTCTTAGGAACCTTCACATATTTGCCACTACCAGCTTAGCAGCATGCTGTTCATATGTTCCCTTCCGTCTGATTTGTTATGTGCCGTAAGTTTGGGGTATGTGCCGTAAGCGTTACGTGCCGTAAGGGAGATACGTGCCGTAAGTTTGGGGCATGTGCCGTAAGCGCTACGTGTCGTAAGTTTGGGGTACGTGCCATAAGCATTTCGTGCTGTAAGGGAGATACGTGTCGTAAGTTTGGGGTATGTGCCATAAGCGTTACGTGCCGTAAGGGTGATACGTGCCGTAAGTTTGGGGTATGTGCCGTAAGAGTTACGTGTCGTAAGTTTGGGGTACGTGCCGTAAGCGTTTCGTGCTGAAAGGGAGATACGTGCCGTAAGTTTGGGGTATGTGCCGTAAGAGTTACGTGCCGTAAGTTCAGGAGGATGCCCTACAGGTTCTTCGGACATCCTGCCCACTCGCCCGTTTGTCAATCGCTCCTTCGACTCTGCCTTCTGGACCTGGCCCCGCCTCCCTCGCCTTCGGAGCAGTTTCCGGTTCGCTGACAGAAGAGGCTGTTGCTCCGTCACTTCGGCCCTCTGCTTGCTTCTCTCCTGCTAGCTCGCTCTTCATTCGCTTTGCCTTTGGCTTGATTGTTCATGTGTTTATGTTCTCGATTTCCGACTTTTGCCTCGCCCTTATTGCATCCTCTCCCTGGTTTTGATTGCCTGTTCAGTTTTGAACTTTCGCTTGTACTCCGACTTCGCCTCTTTGACCTCCCCTCTGGATACTGTCGCTTCCGCTGTGTGTTTGCGTGTTCCACTAGGTGTGTGTAAGGAGTGTCTGCCTTTTTGTTTCATTACTGCTTGCTTGGTTAGGGACACAGGCTCAGTTTCGTTGTTTCGTTTCACCCGTTTTGTTTTCAATTAGGATTCGCTTAGTTTGGAGTCGTGTTCAGTAGATGTGTTTTTGTTTCTTTCTTTGGCTTTTGTCACTCCCGACATTCGTTACACCGAGTGTTTACAACGTGTCTGTTTAAAACTATAAAAAAAATTATAAAAAGACTCCCTTTGTGTCCCGTGTTCCCTTCTCCTAGCTCTGGTTGTCTTGTCCTTCGCAATCCCTCCTTCCCTTTCACTTTGTTAGGTTCCAACCCTAGACTGGAGCGTAACAGCTTGGAGAGGCTCTTACAGGCTGGTCGAAGTTCACCATTCAGATCCCCTGGACCGGCGCTCAGCACCGAGCCGGGCTGCCTGCCGGGACCTGGCAAGGTGACCGATAGCTGAGCTGGCAGTGGCTCGCCGGCGTATTTGTTAAACTCCAAAGAAAACATTGCAGGCCGAGGAGGGGCGACGACGGGAAGCACTAGCTCACTTGTTGCCTAGATATCCAAGTTTACAGGATAACGACCGAACGGCTCGTCAATCCTTCGGTGCGAACAATGCTGTCTCCGCCGTTGCTTGGCGCACGGGGGATGGGAAAATGAGGCAGGGACGTTTTACGATAAATCAACCAATAAATCTGATGAAGGATTTGCAAACGAAACTATCATCCAAATCAAATCCAGAATTAACATCATTTTTGTATTGCTACTTACTACGCAACTACCAAGTGTGACTGAATTAAAAATATACCCATAGTTCCCGGATGCTAAAACTATTGTACAACATTAAAATAAAGCTCAGAAAGAGCTTCTTCTGCATCTTATTTTAGACCAACAGTAGTATTTGCCAGAACATCTATACAACCCGAGGCGTACCCAACAGCAAATATGGAGGGACCATTATTACAGATCGGACAAACCAACAAGCAGAGTAAAAAGACTATGATCATAGTATCAGCATGGGGAGCTGACCTGTCGCTACGTGGGCCTGTCGCACGCTGCCCTTGCCCGTCGCTACGTGGGCCTGTCTCATGCTGCCCTTGCCCGTCGCTATATGGGCCTGTCGCACGCTGCCCTTGCCTGTCGCTATGTGGGCCTGTCGCACGCTGCCCTTGCCTGTCGCTATGTGGGCCTGTCTCATGCTGCCCTTGCCTGTCGCACGCTGCCCTTGCCTGTCCGGCCGATAAATACAGACACACCTTATCAGCCTGGCCAGTGATAACAAAACATCTAAAACTAAACAAGGCAAGATAAGCAAGCAGGGAACAAATTTTGCAGTTATAATGGGAAAAAAACCTTTAAGCAAATGTTTGCACTGTATATCCGCTCAGAGGCTGTACTTTACAGGGGAGTCGGTACCTGCACGGGTTTCACTGAATACCTGAATTCCATTTACGGTGGTTTGGTAATACGATAAGTGATAAGCAGCCTGTGAGCTGTAGGGTCAGGGTTAGCAAGCTGCGGCCGTGTCTCCCACTTCAAGCACTCAAGGATGTTACACCTTTGAATCAGCATAAGCAGCCTGCATAATTATTATATTAAAACCAAAATGGTCAATAATTTGGATAAAAGCAGTGTTGCTGATAATAATATTACTAAGCAGAGGGAGGGGGGTATCACCTGACTGGAAGCTGTTACTGCCGGCGTTGGGGTTCTGTCTGCGCAGGCAGAAGGGGCTGTCGTGGTTCTCAGGGATGCTGGGACAGCGGTCGGTCAGGAGCTCCATGAGGCGCCGGCGTCGACGGAAGTTCATCCTGAACTGGAACAACAGCTGCCCATCCACGAAGGGACTCTGATTGGTCACTGGGGAAGAAGGAAACGCCAATGAAAAACGGAGTGTAACGTCACCATCTACCAGTGGCATTATCTGCAGGATTAATAACATTCTTTGTTGAACCTGTGCTGTCCTTGCGAATTGGACTGATGTTTTATTTCGATGTAGTACAGTAACAGAGCATGTGACTTTAGTGTGTTTCCTGTGTGATATCTTCCACATAGATCCTTCAGATGGGGTGTAATCCTCAGTCTACGTGTGTTACTTTTTAAATAGTTCATAAGCATGTGTATTTTGTTCTCTGTGTACAGATACAGTATTCACCACCAGACGGGCATCCATGCATGCTCTCTCAATGCAGATGAAACACTCTGTTCAGGCTATTAGACGCCCTAATACCCCATTTCCACCAATGTGGTGCTGGTGCCAGGTTTTTTTCCCATTACAGAACAGGTTTTGTGCATTTCCACTGGGAAAAAAAACTGGCCCTGGATCAGAAAATATGGCTCCAACATAAAACAATGGAAAAGCTGGTCTCAGAACTTGGAACTGTCAGTGGAAGTAGGACTGACTATACTAACTGCTGCATTTACAAAAGTAATCATAAAATCGCAATTAAATCAATGGTAAAAAAAACCCCCCAAAAACGTTACATACCAATCATCCTTAGAGCGTTCATCATGAATTACTAATGCTGCTTCTGCAGGTATATTATTGAAAGCAAACTTGTACATGTAACTTGTAGTGTCTTTAAAAGAAAAGGGTCAATGTTGCAAATAAAACAGAATAAAAAGCTGGTTTGAAAGTGGCAAAGAGAATAGCACTTCATTTATTAAAGATTAATCAATGGTTCACGTTGTAATTTCATTGTTATTTCTCTAAACCGCCTAGCAAATCAGCTGAGTTGTGTTTTGTGATAGGGGCACTATAGAGGTCACATGATCCAGCCTCACATGGACTGTTTCCTAGATAATGGCAAACCTCCGTGTCCTTTGTGACCCTCGATGTCATTGCTGTCCTGAAGCTAATGTTCCACCGCGGAGCCACCACCTGTGGACTGCACCTGCGTTAATGACCAGTTCAGAAAGACTGACGGAAGGCTAACGGAAGTGGAAGCTGCAGGGGCTCAGCTGACTACATGAGCTTCGATTTATCGTCATCGGAAGCGCTTTCCTCGTGTGCAGCAATCTTATGGCATCAGGTCTTCTGAAATGCTGGTGCAGCTTCTGTCATGTCAGACGCCTGAGTTACAGACACGACTCCTCTGTTTGGGATTTCGATCTGTATCACCTCACAAAGACCATGACTGCTGGACCCTGAATCTGTGAATTTTAATGCGTGTTAACGGTTAACCTGACTGACAGACGTGATCAGCCCAGCTAGGACTCTACCCTCTCCGCCACGCGCGCCGGCCTCACCGTGTTGCAGGATGCCGTGTTCCAGCAGCCTCTGACCCAGCTGCTCCGCCTCCTCTCTGGTGGCCACCTCCCCCTCCTGCAGCAGCCAATCCACAAACTCGGAAGCCACGAGTGTGCGGTCATAGTCCCGTCCTCCCTCCTGGCGCGTCTGCATGGGGCCGTTATCTGTGCTCATCAGTGTGCGGGGTGCGATGGGGGTGGGGGGGGGGCGGTTAATCAGGCCATCATGGGAGGGGGCAGTGAATGTTCAAACAGTCACTCTAACCAGCTGTGCGCGGGGGGGGGGGGGGGGGGC
>JAODUD010000046.1:6059476-6086838 GCA_026784285.1 Stomatorhinus walkeri | reverse complement strand
GGGTGCAATGCTGGGGTGAAAAAACTAATGTGGCTTAAATTAAATAAACAGAATGACTGAAAAAGTGTTTGTAGAAGTGGTGTGCTCCAACAGTGTATAATAATAATAATAATAATAATAATATGGATGTGTTCTATATTTCCAATTTTGGAACAATCATATGCAAGTCATATGCAAGTCTCTGCTGGAGAGAGGTAATTAAGCACCAGATGCACCAGAATTGGGGGGGGGGGGCAGGTACAGGCAGCTGTAATGGCCCAGGACACACGGGACGCAGATACCAGTGCCACGTTTAACAGGAAGGCAGGGTGTTTTTAGCAGGATGCGATTTAGGAGGGCAGACGTCTGCGGAGACCTCCGGAAATGGGACATTCGCTCATGGCTCCAGGGGTCCAACCCTCCCCACAGCAATTAAACACATCCCTGTGCAGCTCAGAGCCGTAACCCACTTTGTGGTGCTAGCACAACACTACAGGCCTATATAGCCGACATGAGTCTCTTTCGCAATTGTAACCCCGCCCACAGTCTGTCATCTCATTTACTAAAATATCGCTGATGTATGTTTAAGGTTTCTAACACAAACACTAGCGTCTCCAAGCTGACCCTGTGTAAGCCGATTTGGAACACAGCAGACATTTATACGTATCTTAAAATATTTCTGAAGGGTGAATGCAAATATAGCATAAACTGCCCATTCACTAGATCATCACTAGATCATCGATAGGTCGATCTTGGTCATTAAGAAACAGGGAAGCAGGAACTGTAGCAAGAAGTGGGTTTGTGGTCCAGAGATGGTTACGCTTAGGATCTTCCTGGGGAATGATTAGCATCAGTAATACGCATACAGTTGTAGAAGTGTGTCAGTGTAAAAAGTGAGCTATTTGAGGTGCTGTGCTGTGCTCTGCTAACCTAGTAAGATGCTAAACATAAAATACAGATTGCTAAAGTTTCAGGGTCTGTTAGCATGTAACATACGTCAGGTAAGTGTAGCAGGAGCACCGTGATTGCGATCACCTTCATCTTGCACAGCTTCTATAGACTGGGATCACCCGTGTCTTGGAACCTGAAGCATCTACACAGGGTTCTACCCTGGAACCTCCCCTCATTACTATAAACCAGATTGTAGAACTGAGCTCTTAGGTTGCTTAACCATGGACTGTATTTGACACCACTGTACAGACACCCAGCTAATATCAAGCTAGCAATAGTGGCGTTGTGCAAACCAAATTTGTGGATAGGCAACATTTCAAAACCTCACACAAGATATAAAAAATACACATATGGAAATATTTACTGCTACTGAGATGTGTTGCGAATGTTAAGACGTGAGAACTTGCAGATGACGTGTAGAGTTATCAGTAGAAGAGAAGAATGACCAGGGATGGGGGAGGGGATTCAGAGATGCGATCTGACAGAAAAAGTTCACTCATTGGTCAGATTACCCTGACTGCAAGTATAATGATGCATTATTCATAGTCAATGTAGGCATGTTATTGGTTGACCGAATAATCAATTTATACTTTACATTTTTAAGAAATATTGGGTAGGCACATGCCTAAAGAAATTGATTGGCACAACACCACTGGCTAGCACTACGCTAGCACTGCGCTAGCACTGCCCACTGCTGATCATTCACCACGAAACAGTGATAATAGTCCCGGGGGTCTGGCCTTGATGTGGAATTTCCGTGATGCATACTTCTCATAAATCCTCTGTCCTCGCATAAAAACCTTGGCTTCGTTGTCCATCGGGAAGGTCCCGTCGTCTATCCTGAAACGGTAAAACAGCTTCACGTCCTTGAACTCCGTGTGTTCATCGCACACTGTGAAATGAAAAGAAAGACAGACTCAGCATACAGGACTGTACCACAAAGCAGAGGTTAGGGCACCGTAAGATGAAAAGCACACAGGAACTGTACATCCTGAAGAAAGAATGTCCAGAGAAAGTACAAGAAGTGAAAGCTTGTTCTATTCAATAAAGAAGGTTACCACCAGATTGAGTGCCAGCAGATTATTTTCTTCAATGCAGAAACAAAAAACCAACACTTAAAGTCTGTGGGCAGGCGAAGGTCAACTGGGGTCCAACAAATCATTGAAGGTTAAAGCAAAGTCATAGATAAAACACGATAGGGAAGTCATACGTGAAGAACTAGAAACTAGAACTTAGGATCAGAATGTGAGGAACAAGGAATAAGACTTTGTGACTAGAGTAAAGGCACAGGGGTTTAAACATCCAAACATCTAGAAAGGTAGAGGAGAAAATAATAGGCCAATGTGGAGGGAATATTGAGGATTGTGAGAGGGTGAGACCACACTGCATATGGGTGACAAGCATCCTAACTAAGTGAATGGTACCGTTATGATAACAGGTTTCAACCTGATATCTACCATGACCTACCATGATGGATGATGCTCTGGTCCAGAAGCTTCTGCATGATCCTAATACCGGTCACTCTGTCAGGGGCTTCCTTATGTTCTATAAGCCAATCAATGAGCTCCTTGGCCACGAAGCAGTTGGGATAGGTCCGGAGGTGATGTCTCCGGTCTTTGATGACTTTCCCTTCATGTAAACACAGTCTAAACAAAGAAGAAAATAACACGGCAGTAATGTCATTTTGGGCTCCCTGCTCCCCCAGTGCTGTGTGTGGCCAACAGGGGGCCAAAAACCCTGGGGGGCCCCACACAAATGTGTCGTCTGAGTGGTAGGAAACACTGCCGCTGAGTACAACATGATGAGGATACATTAATAATTTGATAACTTTATTCAGGTCAGTTTACATATCAGCTTTACAAAGTCACACAATCAATAACCAATAGGAACGCACTCTACAGAGTACAAAAACTAGTCACTGGATTACCAGACCAAATAAACACTAAAAGTTAAAAAAATTGTGGTATTAAGTTAGATTTTCTTCTTCTTATTGTGGAAAGCTGCTCATTTTTTGGCCTCACTCTGGGTATTTTGGGTCATCTCCTGCTTTACAAATATGTTATTAAATCAACAGAGACAAGCTTTCTGGCAACCGTCCAAAGCGGGAAAGGTTCTTCAAAAGTTTTACCCGGAAGCGTAGACACCTCAGTATCTCACCAAGGCAAGTCTGAAATTTTACGTCACTAATAAAGTATGCAAACTCAAATATGAGGTTACCATAGTGTCAAATCGCCACAGATGAAACTACCCATAAACACATTATCTGTAAATAACTTTAATATTTATAGTACAGGCAAGAAGACAAGAAACTTTTGTACCTCTATCTATAAACCAAAGAACATTTAAAATAAGAATAAAGTTCCACTTACAGTTTACACAAGCAGTTATGATTATAGATGATTCAACAAATCAGTAGATTTACCTATACTGTAATTCTCATCCCACATCAGTATTTGCACCAGGAGTCCCATCATTTTACATAAAAGCTGAGAAATCATTCTGCTGTTTCCTCCACAGAAGAACATCTGTCTTCTGTGAACATGACACAAAGAAACTGGACTCCATATCCGGGATGTTGTCGTGAATGTAACCATAAACGCATGCACGCAGTTTGCTGAGAATGCACAGCTTATTGTGAATGTGGATAAACTAGACTTAAATTTGGCTTTTGAAAGCAAAGGCAGTTCCAAAAACCCTTTCCGGATTGTAAACAGATTTTGGGAAAAATGTATGACTATGATTTAGCCACCATGGACCTCTTATATTGGAGGGGTCTGGAAGCTCCATTCAGCTTAATGACACCAGCAGTCCAGCTGCACTCCGTCGCCAGTTAGACATTAACCCATGTAAACGCTGTTCTGTTTTCTATCAGTGGTACATTACTCACCCATTGAGAGTGACCTCATTAATATTACCCCAACCAAGCAGTGTGTACATGGATCTGGAGGAAGGGGGTTACATATCCACTGTGAGGCTCCCAAGAAACCCATCCAGCATTGACGTGCCAGTCTTCAGACACAGTGCTGCTATTCATCCAACCCTTCTTTCGTTTTCTCTAACACAAGCAACTCAGAGGATTCTCTACCTGTTTTAACCAAATGCATAAATTTACTTAAGGGCTATTGAGGTTGATGCTGTCCCCAGACAAGGATGATTTACAAAATGGGCATCTTAGCACTGGTGATTCCTTACAAGGTTTTACTCTACTTAAATCGGCCTGTTTTCAAGCACCATGAGAGTTGAAAATGGTTTCCGCACCTCCCAGCAAAAGTATCAGGATGATACTGTTGTGCTTAAGTGCTGTCTTTGTACAATTAAAAAATTGCATCACCAAAAGATATATTTCTGAAAATATGGTCAAACAAAACTGTAATTTCTCAAGATGAAGTTCCAGGATTTTTCCCAGATCAACAGGACGCTCCCGGATCCAATATTTCAAAGTGTCTCCACAGCTGAATTTCAAGTTCAATGACAAAACAAAAATGACTAAATATGGGCAGCTCGAACTAAACACATTTTCCAGCTGACCTACAGGTATCCTGGTACCTGCTCTTCTATTACCTTTATTCTTTATCATCTTCATCTTTACATTTCTACTAAATAAGGGATCAGCATCAACCAATATAATGATTAAGACTTTATGGCTGTTCACACTAACCAATAACAGCCGAACTGCCCAACTGGTTTTCAGGCTGAAAACCACCAAGACCGATATGGACCAAAAACGAACCGAATCTATAGCTGTATTCCCGACTATTGTACGACATTGATGAACTGCGTCATTAGCACTTAGTTAGGTAAGATATGCTGTTACAAAAATTATTAAATAGAATATTTGCAAGATATTTTGCTAAAAGTTAAGGTTTTGGATCCACACTAAATCCAGCGTAAGAGACACATGTACTAATGTTAGACGCACCTGTAACTCCACTCTAATCGTGACCCTTATCATAGTATATTCTCTCATACTGTATGTGACTGCATGATTTGTCTCATTTCACGAACTACAGGTCGCATCCTTATGTATGCTGTGGAAAACGGTCCTACCTCAGCTGCTCCCCGGTGACCAGGACTTCAGCCATGCGCTCCAACCCCGCAGACTTGCCTTGCAGAGACTTCTTCCCCAATCCCTCCATCATCCGCAAGCTGTTTATGAAGAATACAGTGTACGAAGAAAAAGATCGATGCAGAAATTTAATTTCCCAAATCCTGCAGGTTGTAGAAACTGATGCCGCAGTAGGGGGTCGAAGACCTGCCTGTCACCGCCGACCACGAGCGATGCCCTCAGATGAGCTCCTCCTGCGGCCAGATCTCCTGCACAGCACAGATCACTTCATGCTCCGCCACATCCCTCTAGGTTTCAAAACTGCCAGTGAGAAATGTCACTCAGCCGTTTTCTTGGTATAATTCAGTTCGAAACCTTCCAGATAAACTGCTGTAGTCATCTCCGTGAAAACGACCAGTGGCACGGCAACAGGGTTCTTCCTTAAAAAGTATCAGAAAGGTATGTGTGCGTTTCGTTAATGTTTCTGTATTTCCTCCTGCTGCGCAGTGGTCGTCCAGCTTGGCAGTGAAACACCGGCATGTATCCGCCGCTTTATCTGTGCCGCTGCTCAGTTCGCTGGAGAACTTTCCACAGTCCAAGTTCACAAATGTTTCGTTTACTTTTCGATGTCAGACGAGGACAGAATGCAGCCGTCCTGCCTCCACAGCACCATGTCCAGCTTGCTGCAGGTGCGAACTTGAAGCGGCTTTGCACGGCTATGTCCGCAGCGTTGTCAGAGGCAATCACTGTACCAGGAATACACTCATTTTACCTTACAAGCTTATCCAGTCCTGTTCAGTATTGTTTTTTTGTCAGCGGCTATATTGCAATACACGAGGAAGCAAGATTTCTTCTAATTTTTTATGGTGTTGGACGGATATAATCATCTTTATATGATTATTAGAAACCATTAACTCAATTGTTTTCTTGGGATAAAAAATATACGTAAAGGAACAAATAATCTAAACCACGTTTAAGAAATCTATATAGCCTAGGTGCTGTTTTCCCAAACGTAATACGTATGATGTGGGTTATATTTCCAGTTCATGTTATTGTAGATAACGTTCAGCTTGCTCATGCACGTTAACACCCTTTCTGCTTGCTCAAAGAAAAAAACGATATCTGCAAAAAGTGACGGAATGCATGGCCACATCACGCGACACTAGGCCGTCCACAAAATTGTCCGTCGTGTAGACTCGTGGCTGAAGCCAAACTTGTGCTGTAGGTGGCGGCAAAGTTCCGCTGTGGACTTTGTAGGTTGCTACCAATGTGTGTCCATCATTCGCTAAATTCCTATTATTAGGCCCACCGTAAAAGCTACGGTAAAGTGTTAGTCTTGTGAATACTTGTACAGAGAACTCTTCTAAGTACTTTTCGTTGTTCAAAGGCCAGGTGAGATCTTGTATATCTTTAAAAACTGGTATTCAGCTGAGTGGAGGAGTCCCAGACGTCAATGTTTCACACTATCCTTGGAAGTCAAGTCTGACTCTGTCTCCTGGTGGTCCTGATGGTCCTGCAGCAAAGAGCCTTTGATCCTGAGTGTCAAAGATAAAGCTCTTGCAGTTCAAGATTCCGTCTTTAAAGACAACAGTTTTACTCATCAACAAAATTGTCACAACCAAAGTAGAACATTCTAGGAATGGCTTACTTGGGGCACCTTACCTTGTTTCTCTGGAAGAATATTCTCAGTAAATTGATGATATATTCAGTTTAAGGCATTAAGAGGCACAGTCAGCTCCCTAAGGAATGTACCTCTAAAAGCTCAGAAAATTTGAGAAAATTAGGTTTTCGTAAGCTTATTCCAAGTCTGTGCCCAAGTCTGGTTAAGTCTTAAGCTCCAGTGAATCAGGCCAGACTGGACTCTAAGTTTTGCACTTTACGTTCAGTTCCAGAAGTTGAACACTGCATGTCTGGATATCATCACCAACCAGAGCAAGCCCAAGTATGGATTTACTGAGAAATACATGGACTGGTGATGTAAAACCACAAAGCACATATAAAAAATGAATGAATGCACCACAACTGACATTTTCAATATAAAATAAGTACATAAAAGGCAGAAAATCCAGGTAAGAACAAGCCAGCATGTTTCTTTAGTAAGCAGTGGGTCACTGCAGACTGGCGAAGACCAGATGTGACTATAAAACATTTACCTTTAGCCTGTTATTAGTTAATGTTCTACACACGTAGACACATGTTCAAACTTGCACGGCGGAAAGGCTGCGCGTCGACACCGAAGTGACTAATTTAAATATTTACATTCATTTAGTAAACATACCTAAGAGTTCATGGTTCAGAGCTGCTTCATTGTAACGACCTGAATTTAAGTCTAGGAAATACACATTGCTGGTTACTATGTGCCTGTGAGGTGCAGCTACGATAAAACACAAGAGAGCGACAGAGCAGCACACAGGAAAGCCAGTTTGCTGATCAGCCTCCTCCTGTCTCACACAAAAGAGCTCTGTGCCTCATTGGCCGTGGGCCGACATCATGTGAACATTAAGTTCAGTCTTTGGCAAGGGGGGGCGAGGGGGGGGGGGACTCCTGTGGTGAAACTCAATACCCTGAGTATCAAAATTTGTTAGCTGGTGGTTTAATATAATTACAAATATTACCTGAATTATGTAATTTTACAATTGTTCCCATTGATCTGGAGTGTGTGTGTGTGTGGTGGGGGGGGGGGGGGGCTGTAATTAGCCTAAAAGCACTTATGTTGGTCGTCACACTTGTTAAAACACCAAAGTGACAATGTCTTGCAGTGTATATTGTGGCAGGAATATAGACACACTATCCAGATATCCACATGCTCCATAACAGCTCATCTTAGTGACCGATGTTGAGCAAAAGCTCAACGACTGATTCTGGTTCAGAGAAATGAGCAAACACAAAGTGCAGCCCCACTCCACTGGCCCCATAGAAAGAATCAGTTCACGGTTTGTAAATGCATCTGTATCTAGGATACACACTTACCCTCATTTTCGTTACCCAAAATAATAGTTCTCCGAAGTGCATAAGAAACATCTTAATCCGATACAATACTGCCCTCTAATGTCGTTACTTCTACACGTCATGAGCCGCTTGTAACGAGCTTTAGAGTTTTATTTTCTGTTTCTTTATTTTCACTATAGTTTTTTTCTTTTACTTGGTTATTGGTTGGTTATTTTTTCATACCAGCGTTTCCATTCCTAGTCCCGGAGGATGACATAAGTCCCTGACCGTCAAACTTGCAAGCCTATAATTAGCAATGAAAAGTTATTTAAACTGTGATTCACAATATTTTGTTCTTTTTTTTGGATCTGTTAATCAGATTACCAGGTGACTAGGATAAGCATTTAGAAGATGGATCGATTGGTGGATTTAAAAAAACAAATCAGATTAAAGCTAGGAACGATTCTTTTAATATCCTGCTGCCCATTAGTCGAAAGCAGGGGAGTTTCTTGCTGTTGAAAAGTTCAGGAGCTAATTAAGTCAAGTGATCGGACCTAACAACTCCCATGGTCCAAAATCTGCCCTAGTAATACCTTATAAACAATACTAGAATACCACATATTACGTAAGGTACGTAAACGTAACATTATAAATATAAACGTGACGTTTAGTTAAGACCGTTTTTAATTTCGTGCATTATTTTTCTGTTTTTTATTTTTACAAAAGAAATAGACGAAGAGGATAATCAAACTGCTCAATATATTTTGCTATTCATATTTTGTATTTAAACTGGCATATTGTCATGAACTGTACGTAAGGTTAGAGAGATAAATGTACAGTATTAAACAGGCCTACTGTAGCTGAGCTAGAGGTGCAGGTTAGAGGAGCCGCTGCTTCCCGATGCAGCCGCGTGGGCATCCGCCAGGACAGGCTGCTGAAGCGTAACTGAGCATTTAAGGCCGACCAATAAGAAACGAAGTACTTGCCTACAGCCTTGGATGAGAGTTTGTGTTACAGAAAGTTCTCAAGGTATCCAGCAAACAATAGACCTCACTGTTAGATTTAAAATAAATCAGATTCAGGGGCTTTTCTGACCCTATTAATTCTCTGCGGTCTGTAGTTACCAGAGATTTTGCACACCTTTCATTGTTTGCTACATCGAAAGTGCAATCATTTTATAAATCACTTCTTAGTTATTATTTAAACGGCTTATTCTGCCAGACATTAATTAAAACATGACTTTCATAGTAATTATATGCAATTCACTGGGATTTTCCAGAGCAGATCAAAAGGCGTACACCTTTTGTTTCAAGTACACCTGTGGTCTTTATTTTTTACACAAACTACTTGTATTCCTAAGTGTTTCTGTTAATGTAACATTGAAAAGTAACATTGACTCTTTGCAGTGCTAGATCTCTGCAGCGCTATTTGCCCTGTTTGTTGCTGGACTCCCATTTCTAGACGAATAAGGGATATCTTGAATCAGGAATATCTCTGGAAATCTATCGGTCGCTAAACATCTTTGTCTCTGTGAAATCAGGCCAGCAGAGAATTTACATGATGGTAGTCTGAGTCAGTTCAGGTAGTCTTGCCATTTTGAAGCCAAAACAAGCTTCTGCATAGTAGCCTTGTCAAGTGCTTGGTACTGACACACCAGGAGGCTCCTGCTTAGGAGCTTCTCAGCACCTCCATGAAGGATCAAACTGCTGAATGTAGCAGGCAAGTATGTGGCAGTAGTTATCAGCGGGGAATGTGCATGTCACTCTCGGGTACGAACTCCTGAACCTGCGGGTCACCCATGGGAGGCAGAGGAAGGACAAAGCGACGAAGATGATTACAGATCCTACCCACGCCAACAATGGCCCTGTCTGGAAACCAAAACCAAGAAACTGAGGATGAGTTTCGAGCCTCTGGCTGTCCGTGAAGTCAATGAGACTCCCAGTGACTAACACCAATTTACGCACTTTATACCATCCCACACTTCCATTATACATTATAATTTTACCCTGCAATGGTGAATTGGAGTTGCCAGATTGTGTGTAGGTGTGAATGTAAACGTGCCCTGTGATCAGGTGGCACCTTGTCCTGGGTTTTTCCCTGCCTGGTGCCGGTAGCTGTGGGCCTCTGTGATCCTGTATGGAACAAGCGGGTATTTAATGTGGATGGATGCTTTTTTTATTCTACAACTACTAACGTCCACTCGTTTTCTGTATCTGGGGTTACGGGGGGGAGGGGGGTCCTGAGCTTTTTTGAGAGGCAGGGAATAATCCAGGGTGGGGCGTTAACCCATCACAGAGGAAACCCAGTGATGATACAGGAAGGACATGCAAACCACACACACATGGAGCAATGGGGAGACAGTACTTCTGGTCCCAGAAGTATGAGACAGTAGCGCTGACCACTGCACCACCATGCCACCCAACTACTAATAGCCTTGTTCGCTAATGTCTCATTTCGCAGTCATGTGGTTTTTATTATCTGCTCTATTATTTATTCTTATTTTGTTATTTAAATTGTTTTCTCAGCATTACATATTTGGTTTCAAACGTGATCCTGGAGTGAAAAACTGCTCAGTGCATGTCTGTGCAGGTGACAAATAAACCTTGAAACTTGCATGAGTATTCATTCAGACTGGAAGATAGGTAGAGTCCAACACAAAACTCTACAAAGTTTTAAGCAAGATTGGACCATGTTGTTTCAGTTCAACTGTGCAGCTTCTGTGTTGGTAAAAGCAAAAAAAAAAAGTGAATATTCTGTCATAGGGAATTCTGGAGAAATGACTAGAGTCATTACTGTTAAATTGGCAATAGCTGCTGCCTGATCGTACTTAACTCTTCCAGTAACAGCCTTGAGGACTCTACAATTGAGCAAGCATTCAGTTTGCATTGTGACGGAGTAGTTGACCGGGTAAACAGCTGTCGATGCTCAGAGGCCACTCTGCTCTGCTCTGCACACATGTAGGAGACACCCGACCACCCATCTCTAAGCAAAACTGAGGGTCATAACTGCTTTTGCTTATATGACTTTATTACATAGCTGTTTT
Organism: Stomatorhinus walkeri; assembly: GCA_026784285.1. Taxonomy (NCBI): domain Eukaryota; kingdom Metazoa; phylum Chordata; class Actinopteri; order Osteoglossiformes; family Mormyridae; genus Stomatorhinus; species Stomatorhinus walkeri. The sequence goes on along the minus strand of JAODUD010000046.1, from coordinate 6,075,892 downwards.
ACCAGCTGACCATATAGAAGGTATTTTACATCCATCAATCCATCCATCCATTCGGCTGCAGAAGACCCTTGAGATTTGCATGGCGTGTGACCGTGTAATCCCATCAATTGACTGATGTGCCGTTTTGGAAGTTCCCCCACCTTGGGTTCTGGGCTCTGGGGGTGCCTCCTTTGCTTCACTCCCTTAGTTACTGAAGCAGTGGGAGGTCTGGAAATGTGATCTGCTGCACCTCCCAGCATGCTGAGAAGGTCACGCAGACACCCGTGAGGGGCAGAGCACATCACTGCATGGCCACTTCTGCATTTAACCATCTGCACCCAGGTCTCATGTTTCCCATCTTCTGAATGCTCTCTGCGATTGTTCACACTCGGGGGTTTGGAGATAGTCCGTCTCTTTAAGCTGGAGCTGCGGAATCTATGAAGCCCACACTCTCTCCCACATGGGATAGGTGCTGCACCAATATTTTACCCAGATTTTCAAAACATTTTTTTTTACATTACTATAACTTGGATTATACCTATAATCACTTTAGTCACTTTAATCAGTCTTTCATTTGTCTTTATTTTCTCATTGTAAAAAATATTTTGTGTTGTATATGAAATGTTTTCAAGTTGCCATAAAATCCGTTGGTCATAAGAACAGTTTGCTATGTCCCTGATTAAACTGAACGATGTTTCTTGTTCCGCAACTCAAAAGATTTTTCTTCAGATCGCATTAATAAACTTTTCCATGATCTGTCTCTATGTCACTATATATCTCACAATACAAATTGATTACATGCACTGAAAAACATTTTAGAAACTCATCAAGATTGGTTGTTTTTCCATTAAAATTTCATTTGCACTAAGCAGGAATTTATGTTTGTGAGACAAACAGTAAACCCTAGGTTTGTCCAAGGACTTTAGTTCTTTTCTACAGATTTACACCTGTTCTGCTAACTCCAATAAACCTTCCTGAGAATACCACGGATGCCGTCACAAAGATGAATAGGACGGTGAATATTACCTTTGCTATTTTCATAAGAGTACTAATTTGTGGAGATTTTTCTGATTAATTACCTTCTTTTAACTCAACAATGATCATCTGTTTACAAATGCTTAATTTACAATGACCTAAACAGGACTTTTGGTCCCGTTTTCTCAAATGACACCTGGAGCTTCTGCTTCAGCAATGATTAGGTGCAGGCAAGCAAAAATGGCCCAGGTTAGATTTAATAAGTCAGAATGTTTTATAGCCAATCAAGAAAAAAGTCATTATTTTTAACAGTTTTTGAGATACGGCTCCTGGAATAATTTGACGACTGGAATTTCACTTTCCACAGCTGATTGTGGGATTTTACAAATCTCTTGGAAAAACTTTGTTTTCAGGCTATTTGATCCCCATTTCAATTTTTTTTTTTTTGTAGACTAATACAAGAAAATTGGGAGTGAAACAGACCAATATTTTTGGTCAAAACAGACATTTTTACTTCATGGTGGCCTTTGAAAGAAATAACATAATGCTGGCAAAAGAAAAAGAAATCATTCTGTATTTACATTAAAATGCTAAGTTGATTCTGAAGAGTTTTGGTCTAGTCAAGGCACATACCTGCCGGTACCTACTGCCATGTGACTGAAAATTTTACAAATGAACATGCCATCTTCATACAATGAAAAAACAATATTATGTACTACGAAGTACCCACATTCCTTCTAGGTATTATATAAAGTAGGTTACTTGCTGCTAATTCACATTTAATGCACAGGGTTCGCCACACGCTGTACTAAACAGATTTCGGCTCTTACATGCAGACAATATTAGATACCTGAACTTGAGTCGCAGCACAGACGCTGACTCCCACTCTGGGGCGATTTATTGGGTCTGTCAGGGGTTATCCTGTGCGTAGGAGCAAGACCACAACTGAGGGCTGACTGCGTTTAAAAGGACATCTGACCCGCAAATAGCGCCATTGTCGCACTGGGCAGCTGTCACCAGCATCAGTCTGAACGCTGGTGGGGATAAAAACCAGTACAGGAGACAGGAGCCCAGGAGAAAGCAGAAGGATTCCCGGAGAGAGGAGCCCGGGCTGCAGAGTCAGAAGCGCGTCTAGGTCCGAAGCGGCAGCACCGGCAGCGGGCGAGGGTCATATCGGAACTGGGATCATGTTGCTGGGAAAACTGGTACGGTAAGACTCCTTTGTGGTGCTCTTAGTGCCTTAAACACTCAGCTTCGGATGGGAGATTTTAAGACGTTAAAGTTTGTGTTGTAATAACCGGAGCGTGCCTGGTGTATATTTGCTCTCCATTTAAACCGATGTGTACTTTGAATCTCACGCGTTTCTGTCCCAAAGACAGATAACCTAATTTCGCAATTTCACCAGTTCTGAAGTACTGTTTACTTCCCGGATAATCACCGTGCCAGTGCCTCGCATTAACTCTGCATTTATACGGGCTTCAGTTATGGGCACTGAAGCGCCGCTCATTGTCCCGTTTCGGAGGGACTCGTGTTGAAACTAGTCAGCCCGGCCATGTCAAAAGTGGGGCATTTACCTTTGTCTGGGTGAAAACGTGCGTAGACTTGCTCATTACGGGATCGTTAATGATTACCTGCTCCCACACGTGTGTCATGATGCCTGTCAAACTCCGGGGAGGCTGTTCGGGGATTTACCCTATATGCAAAGGTGCGAGCCCAAGGAGCAAGGCAGATGGGAGAAGTAATCGGTGGAAACATGGCGTTTGATTTATTCTTATCCGTAGGTGCTCAATGCTGTCGCCTTGCTTACTGCACCCAACGTTTGCTTGGCGTACGTTTTTCAAGCAAAGCGCTCAGGAGACTGGGATGAAAGCCCGCCGCTTTCCAAAGGTTTGGGGAGTCTTCCCGCACACACAACCCTCATTGAAATCTGACGTTTTTCGTATGTTTGACCTTTTTAAAAACTTTATCATAATGATGTAAAAAAAAAAAAAATTTCACACACTGGATGGAAGGAAAATTTTTTAATTATATAGACTGTATAATAAGCACTATGTTTTGTGTCATTAAAGAAAATGATGGTGGAGATGTTTGAGGAGAATGTTGACATTTATCTAGTTATACTGGGTGAATGTATTATTCAAAAGGACCTATATAAAATTGTTTATTCAGCTGTTTTACAGATTGCGTACTATTTATTAAGCTGAATACAAGAATAGAGGCTTACATTAGAGTGCTGAGGTTGAAAGTGCTAATTAATAGTGAAACTCAAATTAAATTAATTAGGATGCTTCTCATGTCCCTGCAGTCACGTTGTGCTAAAGCTATGACACGTTTTGGCTCTCGCATATCCTCCGTAGACCGTAATGACCGTGTCCCCCCCGAGAGCTTGTGGGTCAGCTCCTCGGGTTCCTGCAAGAACCGCTGCTTCGAGCTGGAAGAAGCGGAGCCTCCGACCTGCCGCTGTGACAACTTATGCAAGACCTACAATAGCTGCTGCTTGGATTTCGACGAGCACTGCTTAAAGACGGGTAAAAACATTATCGCGGGGTCCCGCTTCATGCTCGGAGTTTTCAGGAAGAAATTTTTCTAAACTTTCAGTGTTTTTTAAGCACAATACAGACTACATTCTTGAGAGCGACAGCAACAACAGCCAGCAGCTTTCGCAGGGTAAAGTGGCGTTTCGCTTGATGCTTTAACAGCCGGGGGATTCGAATGCACCACGGAGCGCTGTGGAGAGACCCGGGACGAGGCACATGCCTGTCACTGCTCCGGAGACTGCCTGGAGAAAGGGGACTGTTGCTCCAACTACAACATCCTCTGTAAAGGTGACATGGTCTGCTTTTGGCATGATGGTGGTTAGAAACTAGATTGAAATTCCAGCACTTTCTGTTTGGTAAAGGTAGCAGTAATAAGAGCCTAATAGACATTAGTGTTCTTGATTCGAGATATTAGCGACATGAACGGTGGACGGCGTATCCAACCCAGGTTGCTATTGTTGCGCCTTTGCGCGGCTCCTGTGACTGGTACGCAGTGGATCCCCCCGCAGTGCCCTCTGCTGGACGCTCTCTGACACTCGGCCTCTTGTCTCGTGTCTTGTTCGGCAGGGGACACCCCGTGGGTACAGGACGAGTGTGAGGAGATTGAGAAACCAGAGTGCCCTGCGGGGTGAGTGGTCATGTGACCTGCAGATGCCCTCGTGTCCTGTAGAGTGAGGCCCTGCCTAAGGCTTTAAAGTGTGTTTTATAAGAAGCCTGTTTAGTCTGATAATCCCCCGCATCTGAGACATGGGCACCTTATTCTGGTGATACCTTTTAATGTTACAGCAGCAAAATCCACTGGCTTAGGAGATGATAATGGGCCCTTTCTGTTGGCTTTAGGTTTGTCCGGTCACCTTTGATCATGCTCTCTGTCGATGGATTCCGAGCCACCTACCTGCAGAAAGGAAGCACGGTGATCCCGACCCTGGTCAAATTGAGTAAGACTCGCGCGCTCGCACAGTGAGCCAGCTGGGGTTTTGGCTTACAGTCCGCTCGAGGACTAATCCCTGAGCTCACCCTTTAACAGACAGGATTTTTACTGGTTCCTTAAACACAAATGAAAAACGTAGGTACAGCTAAGACCATATAATTTGCCTATCGTTGCTGAGCCTTTTCAGAAAAGGCTGGCAGGCGTTGAAGCAGCTTTCTGAGACGTGCTGAGCTGCTCTGTGCTCCAATCTCGATATGCGAAACTCTTGTTTTAGAAACGTGTGGCACTGCCGCTCCGTATATGAGACCTGTGTACCCCACCAAAACATTCCCCAATCTCTACACTCTGGCTACGGTAAGGCTTTCCTCCCCGTTCCGTCTCACATGTGCTTCCCACTCATCAGTTACATTTTCGTTTATTTACAGACACTTTTATCCAAAGTGACATGCATTCGAAGAAGCAGAGTCAGTCGGTCCCTGGAGTAACTGGGGTGGTTCAAATCTTTGCTAAAGGGCCCAGTAGTGAAATCGTGGTGCCAGTCATGGGTTTTGAACCAGAAACTTTTCAACCACAGACAGTGTCCTAACCCAGTGATCCACCCACATGATAATCAGATGGAATGCCGTGACTGTTCTGAGAATGTATTTGAAATAATCTTTTGAACTGGGATGTCTTTCCTGATGTATTTATTTACTTTTAAACGCAGGGCCTCTATCCCGAATCACATGGAATAGTTGATAACTCGATGTACGACCCCGTGTTTGACGCGAACTTCCTCCTGAGAGGTCGAGAGAAACTGAATCATCGCTGGTGGGGAGGCCAGCCTGTGAGTCTTGGGGCCCCCCCATCGCCCCCGGTGCTGCTCCCGTATGACTGATCCCCTGATGGGGGCGGCCTTTTCCTACTCGCACGATAAACGTGGGGGTGCTGCTGTGGTTTTTTTATCGGTCTGTGAATTTCACATAAAGATTGCTGAGCTGTGCATATTCCAAAGAAAGACTTAGCTGACTAAGGTAGCAAGTAGTTTTGTTCTGAGTAAATCACTTTATATTTGATGACACGACTGAATACACAGTGTTTGGAATGAAGATTTTTATAATTTGTTTCATGATGGTTTCAAAACTGAATTGTAATGGGAAACACGTAAAATCATGTAGAGGATGATGTCACAGGTTTTTCATGCACTTAGCTTTAATCTTGCCTTGTCTGAAGATCTGGATCACAGCTGTCAAGCAAGGAGTGAAGGCTGGGACCTTCTTCTGGCCTGTGTAAGTGTGTGTGTGTGTGTTCATTCAAGTCTGTGGTTCATTTACATGGCTGTTCAGGGCATCTCTCCATGTCCACCTAAAAATGAGAGCATTGCGCTGTGTTAGCTGGCCTGCTTTCTGTGTAACTCATAAGCAGTAATGTGCATTGGGTCAGTCCAGTGTCCAGACAAAGGGTCCCTCATTCACAGCACAGACACGCCATTGATGTGTGAGAGCATTCAAGGCACGGGGTGATGGGGGGGGGGGGGGGTGGATTTCTGACTTAAAAAGTGTAAAGAACAAATGGTGTGGTGGGTACTGTGCCAGCATGTGGGGGTATTCTACTCACCCTGTAGTAGGTGGGTTAGCAAATATTTACACCTGAGTTTTAGTGCCAAGGTCAGAATGTTTGTATCAGCAGAGACTGTCTGGGAGACAGGGTGTTCTGCAGTTTCTGTGACTGGTTTGTGTTGTATGTGCCCTGTGTCTTGAGAAGGTTAGAACAGTACGCACCTAAGCAAATCCGAGAGTCTGATTTCCTGTACTGCAATGTCACCATCATCACTGTAATATTACACTGTGCTATTGCCTTCACTATGAAGACCAATAGACAAGAAGGTTTGTTTTTAAACCCGAGCTGTTAGCGAATGTTTTTTGTATTCGGTGGTTATCAGAGATTTTGCTGTGTTCAGCTACATCGTGACAGCCGTTTGTCTGTCTGCTGGCTGCCTTTCGGCATGGCATGCCGACTAATAAGCTCACACCTTTTAAAAGGCCGACAGAACCATTGACCCACGAACCCTGGGTTATGTTTTGTTTTTAATGGTGAATGAATACGGGGCCTCTGTTTCATTATCCCTGCTTTTCCACAGGGTGATTCCACTGGAGAGGAGAATCCTCACCATCCTGCACTGGCTTCACCTGCCAGATGATGAGAGGTAGGCCTCAAACCAATCCCTGTGGAGATAAGGCGGACAATCCGTCCCCTTTCCACTAAAAACGACGAGTAACTGGGTCTTTACCCATTGCAGGCCCTATGTGTACGCAGTCCATTCTGAGCAGCCGGACACCTTTGGCCACAAGCTGGGGCCGCACAGCAACGAGGTCAGTTGGTCGGAAAGGGAAGGACATGGATTTGCTCTTTGGCCTGTCACTCACCTGCTCCTGCCTGTTAGATTTTACTTGGCTGTTTTGATTCTGGATGACTTGACCTTTGACCTGCTTGTGTAGCTGAGTATTGACTAAAGAAACTTACCTTTGGTCACCTGTCTGAGTGGTTTACCCTCCCCATGTCAGAAGAATCCTTTTTGCTTTTCCTCAAAGCATGAATTACTATTAGCTGTGTCAACTTATGCTTGTGTTTTTCATATTTAAGATGAAGCTCATTTAGTGACTATTTCGATACTTCTCTGGCCCCATAGCTGAATAATCCCCTGAGGGAGATCGACAAAGTTATTGGGATGCTGATGGATGGCCTGAAACAAATGAATCTACACCGGTGTGTCAACATCATCCTGGTGGGGGACCATGGTAACAGCACCCACCGCTCTGGAAAGGAAGGCGTAGAGATCTGCTGGTGACTTAGAGGACTGTCTGAATAACTGTTTCTTTTTTTTCTTGGTCTAACACAATGAATGTTTAATTTTCATCTCCCAGATTTTTGAAATTTATGAAATAGCATTATCAAACGTTTAAGCATCCTTTTTCATGCAGTAATTCTCGCGATTAGGGAGGTGCATGAGTGGCTAGGACTTTCCTCTCGCGCCTCTGGGGCTGTGGGTTTGATCTGTGTCCCTCCTGTTGCCCTCAGCAGGTTTATAGAAACACAGAACTTTGCTAATGTTTCAGAATTAAATTTGCTATCCTGACATTTACTGGAAAGAGGAAGAGTGCAATGGCCCATTTCGCCAGACTGGGTGTCGTCTGTTCACCCACAGGAATGGAGGAGGCTCATTGTGATAGAACGGAGTACCTCAGCTCCTACCCGGTTAGCGTGGATGATCTAATCCTGATTCCTGGATCACTTGGACGGATCCGGGCCCGAAATCCCAACAGTCCCAACTGTGAGTTACGACTGGACAGGAAACAGGGTGGGGAAAGAGGTTCCCAGGCTTGATTGCAGGAGGTCCTTGAAGTTCACTCAACAGCTGCCAGACTAGATAAAAAGTAAAACTTTTGAGGACTCGACCCCAGCAGGGTCCCTGACGCGGAGAACACCAGCCTGACCTTCTGACAACACAGCTGTCTTCTTTGGGACTTACTTAGAAAGTTCTCTTTTTCTCCCTAGATGACCCCAAGGCCATTGTTGCGAATCTTACCGTAAGTAGCACCAGCTACTCATTAGTCTTATTAGTATACCGAGTTGAGGATAAGGATTGGATTTTTAGGCTGCCCAGTTGCTTCTCTCACTAATTTGCTTGCTTGAAGTATTCTGCAAATCCATAACCTCGCTAACACCCCGGAAATGGCAGAAATTTAGACATATGATTGTGTAGGGTATAAGATGAGAATGCCACTGTCCGCCATCAACTTATTCCTCCAGTGTAAGAAGTCGGATCAGCACTTCAAGGCATACCTGAAACAACACCTGCCCAAACGGTTCCACTACGCCAACAACCGCCGGATCGAGGACGTCCACCTGCTGATGGAGAGGCGGTGGCATGTGGCCAGGTATTGCCGTCCTGCTCCTCTTAAAGAGATAAGTGGGCTACGCCGAATATTGACTGGAGCAACATCGGTGCAAACGTCAGACGTGCTGGAGTGCAGCCCGTTCGCAGGGGAGGGAGGGAGACCAGTCACATGGTGGGTGGAGGACCCGGATCATCCCAGCCACTGTAGAACTGTGGTGTTTTGGAAAATGAATGAACAGTCCAGGATCCTCCTGGTGTTCATCTTTTCAGCTGTTGAATGCATAAGGGTGGGTCTGGGAATGAGGGGCAGATTGCATTATAGGTGACACTGTGTTCCAGGTTATGTCTGATCACGAATTCAGATAAGCAGGATTCTGTTCCTGCTGAATCGCATCTACATCCATCTTAAAACCTAAAAAGCACTGCATATTAATGAGTTGCGGTTCTGGATAGCCTGGAGTTTTGGTAAGTCCCCATCTGGTCTTTGGGGAGGGTCATCAGTAATAGCACCAACCTTGCGTTAGTAGCTTTGTTTAAGCCTCAGAAAGAACTCCACCCCAAGGGTGTTACTAGGGGATACACCCAACTTTCATCCAACCGAACTAATGGCCAGATGATGCTCTCTCACGTTCAGCAGTGAGATGGAATCAGACATTTCGAGCAACCCGGAGCTCGGCAGTCACACGGAGTTCATGCGCAGGTAATGGACAACATGCGTGGTGGCTGCGGTGTCCAATCAAGAGTGGGCAGGTCGGAACCCTGAGCCCTGAGCCAGTCATTGGCATTCCCATGTCTTCCATGGGTAGTCGTTCCCTTTGACTACTCCAAGTCAAAAGGACTGCTCATAATCTGAGTGTGAACTTAATTGGGTGTTGGATGAGGTTTTGCTCACGGGTGAACTACTAACCCTCTGGGATGAAGTTCTTGAAGGTTCTGCTTAGTCTACCCTATCTTTCATCTAGTACACATGATGTCAGGTTCAGAGAAATTCAATAGCACGTGTATCTATCTTATCTTTCATTTGGTACTTGTGTGGAAATGTTGGGGGATGGAAAGGGGGACTGCCGTAATTGGTCTAGTTTTTGTGAATAATTTTCCAGGAAAATACCAGAAGGCAAAAAGAATCTTGGTAGATGTGGTTTCTATGGTGACCATGGCTATGACAACAAGCTCAGCAGCATGCAGGTAGAATGTTCACAATCTCTGGTCTCTGTATCATGTCCCGTGGTTCCTGTGGCTGGCAATGAATGCTAGCTGTGTTAACTTTTGCTTTTTCAGACAATCTTTATGGGGCACGGACCAAGCTTCAAATTCAAGACAATGGTGCCGGCTTTTGAGAACATTGAACTTTACAATGTCATGTGTGGTAAGACTCTTTCCTCACTGTTGTGTGGATCCAAATTGTCTTTGTCAGATTCTCTAATCATCTATCCACTTTATCGTGCTTCCATTCTCTCAGACCTCCTGGGTTTGCAGCCGGTTCCGAACAACGGCACCCATGGCAGCGTCAATGGCATGTTGAGGAACCCCTTCTACACGCCTATCATGCCAGAGGAGGTGTCTCCTCCTACCCCGTTGGAGCCGGTTGCCACCAACATGGATGACCTGGGCTGTAGCTGTGTTGATAAAGTCAGTGCAGGATCTGTCTTATGGTTCATCTCCTGCAGAGCTTGTTAATTTCACCACTTGGCCTTAAGCCTGATGCACCATTCAGATATACGATCTGAATTAACTTAGACTAATCTTTTCACTAAGGGACTGGGTTGTCTTTAAATCGCCATGGTAATGGTCTCTGTCCCTGAGGGTCTGACTCTGTTTCAGAATAAAGTTGAGGATCTCGATCAGATGCTCAGTGAAGATGAAGGCCGTAAAGACAGTAAGGATTTATTTGCTAACTTATTCAGATGTTGTTGATGAAGATGGTTTTTCAAGTTTCTTTTTTGATAATTCAGTTAGAACCTGAAATGGCAGCCATGTACAACAGCTTTGATGGAGGTTGCGGTGGCAGAGTTAGCCCTGAAATGGCTTTGGGTGTCAAGATGATCTTTGAACTCTTTGATGACCGGTGCCTGAAGGATCCGGTTAAACATGAATGATTGCTGTGGTTTTGAGTCCTCTAATACATGAACTCCCTTTCGGACCTGTGTGGCTTCCTTAGGTGGGCAGAATCTCCCATTTGGTCGACCAGCAGTCGTCTTCCAAGTCAAATACAGCATCCTCCAGCACGATGACTTCATTAGTGGGTACAGTCTGGAGATAGCCATGCCCCTGTGGACATCCTACACTATTCTGGCAGATGTATGTCTAGTTATTCCCTTGGCATTAACCCCTGTGGGATCTGAACATGTTCCAAGTCATGGGATTCTCACAAATGGCCACTCATTTCTCTCGTAGGTTGATGTTACTCCTCGCCCTGCATTTGATCCAAGTTGTGTGAGGCCAGATGTCCGAATCCCTCCCTTTGCGAGCCAGTCATGCGCTGGCTATGGCGCTGATCCAAAGCTGTCTTACGGCTTTCTGTTCCCTCCCGGTAAGGGTCCCCTTCCTCAGCAGCATGATCACGGCTGCTGGGTGTGACTGCTGTGTTTCTGTGCCAGTGTGAATGACTCTACTACCTCTGCACTAAATTAGGCTGTACCATTATTGGCCTCTTGGGGGAGCCAAGGGTTAAGAGTTGATTTGCTCCAGTTTTAAACGAAGATGAAAGTGATGATTCCCTGTAATATTGGTCCCCATGAATGACTACCTTGATAGTGCCTGGAGTGGTCTGTCACATGAGGCTGTACAGGCCCTCAGCTGTACTTCCTCAGTAGCAGGCCGCTAATTTCCTAGGTATGGAGGGTAACAAAGACATTTCCAAAATAAACCAGCGCTTCTGCTGTGTTGTCAGGGCTGGCCTCATCTCCTAACACCAGACAAGACGCAGTCCTGATCACGAACACCGTTCCAATGTACCCTGCGTTTAAGCGTGAGTATGTTTTACAGCTTATGTTTAATACTGTGCAGTCTCCCAGCAGTGGAAAACGCGTCTTAATTTCAGTCCTTGTTCAGTCTGAGACATTAGCATTACTGTTTCAATACAGCAAATACGTGCAACGATTCCCAGCCCCAGAGAAGTTTTCCGCAAGAATCGGGCGCCTCTTGCGCTTAGCCTGGTTAGTGCCAGCAGGTGGCAGCACGCAACAGCCGTGATGACCTCAGCGTTTCGAGTGCTGCTGTGTGTTGTCTGTGTCTCCGGGTGGCTGGTACCCAGCGGCCTGCAGAACAATGTGTACACACGCACGCGCGCGCACACACGCGCGCACACACACACAATCAGCAGGCTGGATTATAGACGCTGAGGACATAGTACTCCTTTTATCAACCTTTCCACTCCCAAGATGTTTCTGTCTACGGGTGGGTGATACGGCCAAAGTGTCACATAATGATATTTTTAGTTAGAAACACAATCCATGATGTAGATCTTGAGATGTATAATTTATTTTTTGTTTACAAAGCAACAAAGTTAGAATGTCTGCTGTGAGGTTAACCACTTAACCAGCAATTACATTCTTGTAATATTCTTAATTATTGAAGTATGAAAAATACAGAACATGTGAAAGATACTCAGAATAAGAAAGACTCATTATAGCAAAAGTGCTTTTTAATTTTTTTTAATTTTAAAGTTTAAAAAGTTCTGAGTACAAATTGAGATTTATCACTTTGGCCAATAAAAATAACTCGCATATTTAAATCTTTTAGACCAAGTTGAACCTTTTGGAACTAGTTTTTCCTCATCAGTCTCTGGTTATTCAACAATGTAACAGTCTTGTCTATTGACCTTGTGTTGTTTGCCAGGTGAAGTAAGTGCAATATTTTTGGCAGTCCAATGACATTTGGGATTATTTATCCACTCATCTATGTTAGCTGGCTGGTTTAGAAGGTCAATTAAGTTTCTTGTGTAAGATCTAGTCGGTAAGTTGAGATCCACTGAGACTGACAAAGAAGTGATGTATACAGTCAGCACTGGGAAGTTGTGCCTTGTTTTGTTTCACATCAGCCTGTTTTTGTTGTAGTACTGTTGCAGCCTCTGAACACGCAGGAATCACAAACTTGCTGGTTTGATTTGTCATTACTTAAGTAATGCTGTATCACAGTTCTAACAATAGCTCTGAAATGCTTATCATAGATACAATTGCAATGGGTCATGATAAATTACAGTCATATTAGCCACCACTCTTTTTAGCATCATAAGAACATAGACTTGTGTTTTTGTTGATGTTACACAGATTTTGTGTTTGCTGGCTTTGTGTTTTCAGAGTCTGAGTGTGGCTCCTTCTTTGTCAATGTAAAAACATTCAGCCTAATTCTGTGTTTCATTCTGAAAACACACGACCTCCCATGGCTCCTCTCACCTGTAGGGGTGTGGAGCTACTTCCAGGAGACCCTGGTGAAGCGATATGCCAGTGAGAGGAACGGGGTCAACATTATCAGCGGTCCCATCTTCGACTACGACTCTGACAGCCTGAGGGACTCCATGGAGAAAATCCAACAGTAATGAAAGATGTGGTTCATTTAGGGACTGTAGATAAGGGAGCTGGGATAAACGCCTCCAAGAATAGACCCTGTTATTGACAAGCTTGCTCTGGGTATCTGCTATCAGCTGTAACCTGGAGCCTGTACTACCAAGCGGGGTTACCGGCTTATCGGGCTAACTCGTCGGATTTAAGGTAGTCTGGGCAAAATGTAAGTGAATGAATATGAAGTCCATTTAAACTGTGGTACCTTAAATCCGACAAGTTACCCCGATAAGCCAGTAACACTGCGTAGCACAGGCCACTGGCTGACGAATACATGAAACTCTGCTTTTTGACCTTGTCAGCATTTATGCTGTACAAATAAAAATACAAATCCATGCAGCTGCTTCAGCTGATGTTGGCCAGCGTGACGAACTTCATGCTACATTGCATCTTCTATGTCCGTGTTTGCAGGTTGGGTGGCGAGTTCCCAGCGATTCCCACACACTACTACAGCGTCATCACCAGCTGTCTGGACAGCACCCGAGCTGTGGACGAGTGCGACGGCCCACTGAGCGTCTTCTCCTTCATTTTGCCACACCGGCCGGACAACACCGAGAGCTGCAACGTGAGCGTGACGCTAATGCTAAGCACGATGCTAACAGCAACATCAAAGACCTGCATCTGGGCACCTTGGTGTTACGTCGCGGTGCTTGTCTTGCCAAAGCGCGGACACGGTGCTAATGCTGCGAGGCCATCTGTCAAAGACCTGCGCCTGGACGCATCCGTGATGCATTGCATTGTTTACTTACTTTATGCTAAACTAATTAGTAGACGACTGTGTTTATCTAGTCTTTCACTGCTACCAATGGGTTAAAGACTAAACGGAACAGCAAATGTACTGCAGTATCGAGAGTATTTGAGGCTGTTTCTGCTTTCGACCACATGTGCTCTGTTACCATCTCATACAAAAAAAAAATACAGATTAACATCATATCCAGCGTTAGGAAGGCAAATAACGTAGGAAATTGATGCTGTACTGTTTGGTTAATTAAAGGCAATGTACTAATTGGCTAAGGAAGAATTACAGCCTCAACAATTAAGTCAGGGATTCCTGTGGTGTCTGACGCTTCCGCGTGTTTGTATGTGTCCTACAGAGTGTGGAGGAAGAGTTCGGGTGGGTTGATGAGCTGATGAAGGCTCACACAGCACGGGTGAGAGACATCGAGATCCTCACTGGACTGGACTTCTACCGGATCACCAACCGGAGCTACGTGGAAATCCTCTCGCTAAAGACTTACTTGCACACATTCGAGGATGATATCTGAAACCTGTCCCGTCACTAGGTGTATATTTTTATATAGTGTATTATGAATCGATAGAATATTAACTGGCATTAAAAATTTTAATCTTATGTAGCAATTTTTTTTTTTTTTGCAAAGTAGCTAGAGGAATACTGTTGTATTATTGTTTGTCATAATTGTCTGTTGTGGGTTGCGTTGTGGTCCTCTCCCTCTCTACACTATTCTGTACACAATGAAACTGTGTGGTTGTTTTCCAAGGTATCCTAATGTGTGATTCACCATTATTGACCTCTACGTCATGTGACGATCAGTTAATTACACTGCAATAAACCAATGTTTTTACCTGGCTGTTTGTGAATTATTATTGAGATTCTTCTAGCTATCTTATGGTATCTAGCGTGATCCTTAATGCGGAAGTGGAATTCATTTCAAGCACTATACCTCTGTTGACCTGTTTCTGTGTGGCCATGTAATACACTGTTCATTACAGCTAGTAATTAATTCTCTCCCACTGTGCTATTGAATAGCCAATCCATAATAAAGTTCCTGCTGGGTACATGTGTTTATTTTTCCAACAACTTGTTGCTCGTGAAATTGTAATCGCAGTATCAAACTTTCACTTGCATTGACTCGACTGTTATGAGTATGGTGCCGCAAAATGGTATATTCAAGCAAAGTCTAATGTTTAAAGTCCCCTGCTTATCTTCTGGCACAGCAATAAAACTCCATAGGAGAGCCAATCTTTTTTGACTCAGACCAAAAGGTCAAAGTGTGAACACGCAGAAAAGCTGGTGCCCTTCAAAACTCAGCTTCCTGCAATTCCATGTCTGTGTGATACTTAAGGAATGCAATCCACTTTCTAGAATTTTAAGTGGATTGGTTAATCATTATCCAGTCAGGACTGGATGTCATTTGAAGCGTAAATGAGAACGTCTTGTACACAAAGGGGACACCTATGATTTCCATCCTCTGAATCTGTGACTCCTCAGCGTTTTACTTCAGGAGCCCCTGAGTCTGGTGCCTTTTGTCAGAGTACTGCCCTCAAGATGGCCATCTCTAATGTATTATTAGAAAGAAAGAAATTCATAATCGTGAGTATTGGTTTACTTCTATTTCAATACTGAGTGAGTATGGGGTTTACAGTACAGCTCAAAAGTAAGTGTGATGATACACAGGGCAATTTTTTGAGCAGTGCTGCCGGGCAATGATCCAGACCGATGATTCTCGGGCACTTTCCCATTGATATTGGGTAACAAATTTCTACTTAAAAATCTTTGATCGGCAGTGGGCAACTTTTCATGATCATCCACGTCTTTCACCTGGTTAGCAGTTGCCCGGCAACATTACTCAGAAAGTTGCCCTGTGTGCAATCACCTTAAGATGTGATGTTAGACTGTTAGATTAAAGGGGGGGGGGGTGTTAATGAATATTTAGGTAAGGCAAGGTTCCAGATTTAGTTGTTGTTTGGTGCTTCTACCCAGTGTGATTGAGTGTTTTAATGTGGTACAATATTGTAGAGTTGACCTTTCCCCACATTGACAGACCCTGGTATTGTAGTCACACCATTCATGCCCATGTAGTATATACTGTATGTCTGTACCCATGTACCGAGTGATGGTGGGCTGTATGACAGGTGTAATGAGGTGTTTGCTGCTCGGTAGGTTAGTCTGCTGGCTGTCTCCATCGTCACCATCATCCTAGGGCTTGGTTTAGGGCTTGGCCTGCAGCTAGAGGACTGTCGCAAGAAAGGTAGGTCCACCTGCAGACATATTTCCCAGCACTCTGCAATCTGCTGTGCATGTTTTCTGCTTTTTTTAAATTCAAGCTGCCGCAGAATCCAGAACGTTTATTAGGGCAGGACACCTTGAGCAGCATCTGAAAACCCATCTCTGTTCTTCAGATGTATACGTCTCCTGCAGGAACCGCTGCTATGAGCCCAACGACACTGAGAGCCCTGGGTGCCGCTGTGACGCCCAATGTGGGACTAGCGGGACCTGCTGCCATGACTACCTTGACCTCTGTGTCGCGCCTAGTAAGCTGCCATCTTCAGAATAAGCGTGGGAATCGAACAGAATTCGATGTCCTTTCTGAGTGATTCCTCAGTGCTCAGCAGAACTTGTGTGCCCCCCCCTATAGGTCAGCAGTGGGAATGCACCAGTTTACGCTGCAGCGAGAAGAGGCTTTCTGAGAGTAAATGTCACTGTTCGGTTGACTGCATGGAACACGGAGATTGTTGCACCAACTTCGAGAGTGTCTGCAAAGGTAGATGATGTCTGGGATGGATTGTATCTGGGCCCCTGGCTGTGGGGGGGGGGGG
>JAODUD010000046.1:6033716-6047066 GCA_026784285.1 Stomatorhinus walkeri | reverse complement strand
TTCTCCGTTGTTCCCCCCCTCTCTCCCTCCCCTCCTCTTGAAGAAGTAAATAAAAATATATAAAATAAACAAACAAACAAACAAACAAACAAATAAATTAATTAAATACATCCTAATAAAGTAGTCCCCCGCAGAGGGGTGGTGGTGGAGGGCTTAAAAAAAAAAAAAAAAAAAAAAAGGATTTCGTCCCCTGGATTTCCTTCCCCCTCACGCATAGGACACAACACGTGAAAATAAATAGGATAATTACGACACAAATGATGTTGCGTGACTGAGATCTGTTGTGAAATTACCACCTGTCACATCCTGTGCCTTCCCACATTTGTTTAGTAAAATTTAGCATGAAAATTACCTAACATGAATGGGTCATCATTTGACAGCTGAAAACAAAACTGGACGATCAGTGTGTGTGCATGTGCACGTTAACCAGGAAGCATGGTATGAAATTACACGCTTTCTTTAATGGTGTTATTTTGCATTGTTTCCAGAAGATGTTGGTAGGCTCCTATTGAATAATAAAAATACTCCGGGAGCTGAGCATCAGTGTTCCTGCCGCTAGGGGGCCACGTCGCAGTATGTTTCAACTTAATATAGGCCTAGTTGAAATTAATACGGCACAAGTTAAACACAAAAACCTCTTAGGACTTTCACAAACCAAAACGCTGCGCATTGATATGTATTGTAGCGTTGATATGTTGTTTTATTCGGTTATGTACACTTATTATGTATGTAATATACATAAGTTATGTAACTCCAGCCCATAAGCTTGCATTTATTTTAAATCGTTATTCCTGTTTTTTTGTATGTTTGTTTATCTTCGTTTAAGCGGATAATAGCTAATAAAACGCTTGATACTGAATTAAATCCTGTTGGGATTTTAACTCCGCCGAGTCCGTTGATGAGGAGAGATTCACGCCGGAGACGTCCGAGGAATCGCAAGTGCCAAAAGTTTATTTAGCAATCTGATTATAATCAGGGAGCGACTATCAGACATACATTCAGCATGTGCATCAAGAAGCTTGAAAGTACCTACAGTATCTGTTCTGCTCTTTTATAACCCATTCGGGCTTCTCCCCCCTCTCCATGCCCATTTGCATGACAGCAACGAACTTGACATTTGCTCCAGTTACTGCATGTTCCCCATACCAGCATTTTATCACATACGTGCGTAGCGGCCTTCCCTTGAAAAAGCAAAACGGCGTCTCAGCTATCACTCCCCCTCTGTCTTCATCTAACCACGGCCCTGTGGCGCGATCACGCGGCCCTGCCGGCACGCTGGTCAGTCCCTTCTTTAAAAACGGCATTATTTTAGAATAAAACCCCTCAATCCCTAAAATGTAATTAGCTCGGTTTTACAGGATGCGTGATTCAAACACATGTTTGGGTGATGTATCATTGTGCTGGGGTGTTACACAAAACAAAATTTCTCAATTAGCTGGATAACTGCAGCTGGAAGTCAAGAATGTCCAACTGGAATGCTGCTTGCCTAAGGGCAAACCCATAAGCTCGGAGAAATCTTATTTTGTGGAACAATAAAATAAAAATACGCGACGTTCTAATTAACTTCCCGGATGTTTGGTGGCTTGTATGTCATATAGAAAGACAGAAGGATTTTAGAACAGTCATGGCTCCACCGTGATAAAGCACTCTGAATTCCCAGACGACTTAATTCCTTACAACCTACCACAGATCATATGTTAAACCTTAAAAATGTTAACCCATTGAAAGTGTTTAAATGCCTGCTGTGGAGCGTTTCACTTTGGTTCGTGAGCATGTACCCCTGCTCTGCAAACGTTAACGTCAGGGTTAACTGGAGTTCTGTCCCACTTCCCCCGGCATAATCGCTCCTTTTGAAGGCTTCGGTTCTGTGCGGCAGAAGCGCCCGCTCGCTCTGACTTCATTTTTCTTGTCTTAAGCAGACTAACTTTTAAAATTACATTAATGAATTGTTTATAGTGGTACTTTACAATCAAACCTTAAATTATGATTAGCAACCTAATGTAAAACGTTGCAAACGTGACAGTTACTACTTTCTCTATCAACGCGACAGCAAGTCACACCTGTATGAAAAACGGACAAAAAAGTGTCTGGTTTGTTATTATAATTAATTTACTGTTTATTCTTAAGTTCAAACCCCTGCAATTGTTGAAATCTTACTGTTAATCACCGTAGTCCATATTGTGAGCGCCGAAGGATTTCCTTCTTTCTGAGTAATATATTTTTTGGTAACACTTTACTTGACTGGACACGAATAAGGTAGTATTATGTTATTACTTTAATGCATTAACTAAACACCAACTAAGTCTTAGGTACATACGACTCTCATGTTCCTTCATCATTAATGAATCGTGACATTTTTTATTTCAAGCAATTAGTATATTTGTTATTATATCTGTTAATTCTTTAATCTTTTGTGAACTACTGAAGGAACAAATAATGAATAGGCCTAATCCAAGTGAAATAGTGATCTCATGTTTGTTCATCATTAATGAATGATGATGCGTATCTTTTATTTCAAGTGGCTACGACATTTATTTACAATTTGTACTTAAGTAGTAACTGAATTATTACTAAGGGCTTGTTCCCACTGCGCATTGCCTTGCGCTTTTCATCAACGCACACATTCTGTGATTTGCTAGAATATTATGTATTACACAGAAAACAATTTATGATGATTCCACTAATACGCTGCGTTGCACTGGATTTTGAAAACACACTGCTGCATACATTTCTCTGCGCTACGCACAAACACTAGGGACAATCATACTAATACAACGCAACATTAAAAATCTGTAGATGCACAAAAACATGGACAAATGCGAGATGATAACGCAAAAACAGGTTAGGTTGCAGTGCCCACCACACTGTAGAGTCACAGTACTGAAGGAGTCCAGTCTCCATTTCAGCTAATTGGATATTGTGCATGTCTCACAGCCATATAGCATGACAGAGAGCTGGAGGGTCAACTTTAAACACCTGCTCAATGTAGTCAACCCAGCGGGTCACAACTGCTGTATCATCTGTAAGGACTGTTCCATCACCCACTCTGACTGCAAGTCTCCGAGGAACAGATTCAGATGTGCGTGATGCTTAGATTCCTCTGTAAGCAGGACGTGGGTCACTAGACCTCACATGATGTGGCACCTTCTCACAAATTCATCTAACAAGCTCCTTATCTGCCCTCAGAGCCCTCTGTCCTTTGTTCTTGGTAGGAGCTGCCACCAAGTTCTGCGCTGCGAGTCCTCTCGATAATATCCAGAATGCCCTGCAAGATGAAACACCACCTTCTGGGAACACTGGCAACACCAACACAGCCCTTGGCAACCTTCAGGATCATATCACCGAAGGTCTCCCACATCATATTATAGTCAGCAATTGCACTCAAGGTTGCAAATTCCTCACACAAACTGCATGCAGATTGATCAGAAACAGCTTGATCTTGCAGTCTAGCCAAGTCCAGCCTCATTCTCCTACCATGTGATAGGCTCCTGGATCTAAACTGAATCTTCAGAGTAGCAACAACAAGTCTGTGGTCAGAATTCGCAAACTGGGCACTTCTGTAGACCCTGCAGTTCCGCAGGAGCCTCCAGTATCTGCTCACGAGGATGTGATCGGTCTCCTTCACCGCACCACCAGCACTGGAATGCCAAGTCCAGTGATGCGGCTCAGGGCGTTAGAACCAGGATCCAGCGACCCGCAGCCCCTGACCGTTCACAAAGTGAAGGAACATGGAACCACTCTCACCACGGTCTCCAGACCCATGAGGACTGACACAATCCTCATAGCCAGCCCTGTCAGCGCCAGTGCTCGCATTGAAGTCACCCATGACCAGAGGAGTGTCACCTTGTGAGCACCCATTAACCATCGAGCGAAGTTGTGAGTAAAATGTCTCCCTGAATCACTCGCCGCGGTTAGAGCATACACTGAAACAACAGACAAGACACCCAAGGAGTGCCTTAGCCTGAGCCTCATAATATGCTTGTTGAAAGAAGTGACATCAGACACCATTGGGAGGATCCAATATAGCAACAGCTACTCCCTGAGCCTAGCAACCACCAGACTGACCCACCTACATAGATCTGGCTACTCCCCGGTCTGCATACCTCAGGGGGGTGGCGCCATAGAAATGCATAGTTTACGAAGCCCCTCCGACAGCAGAGAAAGAAGGTCATCTTGCCAGAGAGACAAGATGTTCCACTCACGCGCTGTTCCAGATGGGCTGCCTCAAACTGGGACCCAAGTGCCGCCATGCAGCAGGAGACGCTTCAGCACCACACCAGCCCTGATCTCCAACATGCCTGACCCTGTTAGCTCTCCAGTGGTTTCGTCTCCCGCGGAGAGCAGATGGGTATAGTACCTGTTTGTACCGAGCTGTTATGAGTTGTTAAATGGTGTCTGGATTCCTAACCCTAATTTGGCATCTTAGGGTGATACAACAGGCTGTTGGAAAGTAGAAAATATGCTACTAAAGCATGCTAAACTGTGGTTTCTCATCCTCTGGGGGCCCATACCTACCATAGAAGCACATGTTAATATATGACAATGCCACACTTATTCTAACCCTAGCCGTAGCATCAGTTTGCTAACCCTAATTTGTGACCTTAGGGTGAAACAACAGGCTGTAAGTAGGAAAGTAGGAAATATGCTCCTAAAGCACGCTGAACTGTGGTTTTCCATCCTGCTAACAAATCTCAAAATTTTCCCCTGCAAGTTGGACATGAGAAAAAAAAAAAACGCAGTACAATTGCGTTACGCTTTTCATTGTGTTTTTTTTTGGCTCCCCTAGAGGGAACATACCCTAATTATTTACCTTTTTATTTTAAAGATGGGTGCACTGCCTTCTTGGAGCATGCTGATCTAGAACAGTTTTGGTTTCTCTTTCCAAGAGTTACAGGGAGTTCTCCATTATTTGCTTAAGTGTGTATTATCCCAGACGTCTCTAGATGGGTTTTTCCCGTCTTCAAAATATTTACACGGTTCACTTAGTACCTCTGCCATGTGGTCTGGGTTCCCCCCCGCATAACCCTGATATGAGGTCAGATAATTGATGGCTTGGTTAATGATTACCTCTATTGTATGGACATGCCCACCATTTGAATGTGTTTCAACCACCTGCCCCTTGGTTTGATTTTTAGCCACAGCCACCTATTCTAACTGTGATCTACTGCAGAGTTCTGATTCGTTTCTTTGTATATTTGTGCGTAGAGGGGATGTAAGTATCAGGCTTGTTTCTTCACAGAAAAATGTCCTGCCGAACTAGATGTATGGCTTTTTCATCGCAATGCCAGATCTGTTCTCGTGACATTCCAGAGGCCATGTCGTCTCGTTGTCCTGTCATTCACCTCACGGTGGCCATTGGCTGTGCTCTACCAGTGGAACAGGAGGCCAAACCCATTTGAAATTATTCCTCCCTCCCCTATACATGCCACAGTCATGCTGTTTTTTTCACCCTTTTTTACGCTCCAGAAAACACAGAGAGGAAGTCCCCCCCCCCCCCCCTGTATTTTAACGGTGTCTAGCACTATCTGTGCAGTGGATTAATTTGTATTTGCATGTTTATCTCAAGTCCAAAGATCTGGATGTTCTGGGATGCATTTTTTTTCCGTCATGATGCAGCCCTTAACAGGAGATGGAATTGATCGCTGACAGAAAAGAGATCCCCTGTGTGAAATTAGGCTTTAGCAACACAAGTCCGTCAAAACATGCTGCGTTAAACCAGCTGTAAGAACTGCAATAACGGCTTCTGAGATGAAACTACATCTCTTTCTCCCCCAGGGCAATGGGGGTTACAAGGGTCACCCAGTTTTAGGGAAAAAACTGCCTTTAATTGAAATTAGGTCTTTAAAATATGACTCAACTTTATTTAATCCCAAAAAGAGCAGTTCATTTGCAGCTTACTCTGGCCATACACACAATGTAGTTATTAAGTCAAAAGTAGTTACTCAAATACAATAGGTACATGGGTTGGTACAAGGGAAATAAATAATATAAATAAATAATAAGCAAGTTTAAAAGGAATTCTTTTCGTTTTTAAAAGGAAAAATAATCATCCAGATGAGAACAAAGGCACTTCGCTGTTTGGGAAGCTGTGCTTGTCAGGGGAATTATGGGAATTCTGTACTCTGTATACTTCTGATAGAAGTGTCACATTGTGTTCAGGATGAAACCACTGAATGGTGACCATGATGTCTGTTTCTCCTTGCGGTTCATGGGTGAAATGTGTCTCCAAGGAAAAATCTATAGCGGAGCATCGTGAAATGCAGTGTAAGATGTGCTTGCCCATTCAGTCACCTGTTAATGTCACAAGATTGAGGGAAGAATCTCAGGGGTCATTAGTTCAGATGCAGCCTGTGCAGGATGCCATTCCATGACTGCATACTCGTCCCAATCCCATCCAGGTCTACAAGCAACTCCGGCTGTTCGTATGTGACATCTAATGGAGTTTTGAGTTAATCACCTAGTTAAATTCACCAAAACAAAGATGGAAATCTAGGGAGAGTTTTTAACAAGACAAAAACTGCATTTAATGTGTTGGAGAAACATGGTGTTCAGAATATTTATATCCTCCAATCAATCCCAGACTATAATTCCCAGTAAGTGTGCTGGATGTGTTCAAAGAACACTTTCCATAGGCAGGTATGTGAGAAAGTAACAAGAATTCATCCAAACTCAGTTTATGCTGAACACTAATGACAGTCCTAACTTTGTACGTTCCTCTTGAAGCCTCTTGTTCTGTTACTTTTAATATACCAGAGCCAATAAACAATTAATAGTTTCTATTGAAAGGCGGATGATGTCATTTGTTTTGATTGCCACTGTAATTCTTCATAATTTATTACGCACTTTTTCGGTGAAACTCAGTTGTTAAAATTTCCTGAGCTTCAGAGTCTCCGACAGCTGCTCAAACTGCCCTACTTGCTGTGGTGTTGGGGAACAAAGAGTAAGTTAGATTTGCTCTCCTCCAGTTCTTCCCATTCACACATTAACTGCTGCTTTTATCTCCAAAACATTGGTCTCCGTGGAGACTCAAGATAGACCTGGGCGATATTCCATGAAGCAGGATTAAGGGAAAGTCTGACTTATTTCGACAAGTCTGGTTCATTTGAGTGGGAGTTCCGTTCCAACAACGTGTTTTAAATGAATCTATGGTAACATACATGAGTGAACAAGCCTGCTCCGTTCCAGATTAACTGTCTTGCTTAATTATAAGCATTGTCTCAAAGAACATCTGTCGGACGTAATCCCGTGCTCTCACTACTCATGTCATGTAATAAATATAATAAAGGCTATAAATATACATCTCAGCAATCCAGTTGATTTCAAAATAATTAAAATAAAAGAGTACCCATATTACAAAGGTCAATCATGAAATACAATGACTGAAATTGAAAAATTAAAATAATATGAGCAGGAAGATATTTTTTTATATTTTGTTTAGTCACAGTCTGCTTTAAAAGTTATTAGTAAAAGGCAAAGACAAGATACGGTGATTCGTGCAGAACATTTCACACGGATGCGATTGAAAATATATTATGGAGATCAAATAATACAGAGTAACATTACACAGTAAGAACGATGCGTGAACTCAACCCAGAAAGTTCCCCATTGGCTATGGGGATCCAACCAGGAACTTTCGTGGCGTAAGGCGACTGCAGAAACCAAGGTACCGGGCACTTGTGACATTTACATCATTTGGTCTCTCTGCAATTCTTCGCCAAGCCAACTCCCTGGCTGTATTTATGGCTGCAGTATAGCTTTTTTTTAGCGATTACATCTTTGTATTCTTCATACATCCATCAGCGGACTTCGTTCTGCCTTCAGTATGTGATAAAATAAATATAATTATGAAAATATATTATTTGTTGGTTATTTTACAATTGTATGCTAAAACAGTATGGGCAGATTTGTTGGTGTCCCTAAAGAGACCATTTATCCTTGCATTACAGTCATGTTTCAAATCAAGTGTTTAACCTTAATTAGTATCACAGGTGCCTTCAAGCGTTTCACCAGCCATTCAGCCTGTTTAAAGGGAAAGAACCTGCTACTGGGTTGTTTGGTACCGCTGTGTGCACCACACTGAACATGGACCAGAGAAAGCAAAGGAGAGAGCTGTCTGAGGAGCTTAGGAAGAAGATTATAGATAATCATGTTAAAGATAAAGGCTATAGGACCATCTCCAGGCAGGTTCATGTTCCTGTGACCACAGATGCCAATATTATTAAAGAAGGTTAGGGTTAGGGTCAGGTGCGACATCATTTCCAGCTCCAACTCCCAACCTCTGAGGAAAATGGGACGCAGCATTATATTTCTGTGCAGAATCTACGCCGTCGTTACAGCGTAGCCGCGTACCTTACACCATCTGGTGTACCGACAGGCATTAGGGCATTAAGGCATTAGGCTACCTCGAAGGGTACACAGCTATGCAGCTAGTAATGGTATAGGTTCTACACAGTATGAATCAGCTTTTGTTGCCTCTGTTGAAAATAAATAACAACATGAGTTAAGCTTTTCAAATTTATCTATTCAGCTGAATCTGCATGTACTGCATTTCATGATTAGATTTCTGGGATCTAAACAAACGGACAAAATTGTTTTTTTACACAATGCTCCTGCAGCTGTTCTAAACTGCACTTTCCAATGTGTGACCTTTACAAGATGTAAATTAATCTGACATATTTACAGCCTCCATTTAACAAAACGTGTTTTCATGATCAAAACAAACATATAAAATATTACCTGTTTACTATGGTGTGAGTTCATGAAATTGAAACAAATGTGTGATCATGCTCCAGTCAAAGTATGTCCCCTAACCCTTGTCCCCATAGCGATCAGAGCTCTGCTCAGGTGGGCACCATTCTCTCGGGGCTAGAACCAGTGACCTTCCAATCACAGCCACAGAGCCCTTAATACATTACCTTTAAATAACACGAAGTTACATAATATGTCATTAGTATAAGTAACTGAGAAGGAAGACTTAAAAAATGGTGATATTGGGGCTACAAGAAGTCAGGATTTAGCAGTGAGTGAACAGAATTTCCAGCTCTAGATGCATGAGCACATACATACTGAATTACACATATATTTTATCTGGTAAGCAGCAGAATGGGAAGAACTAGTGACAATGAGCTGCTGCACTGAACTTTCATATATGGTATGGAAAGAGGCAGCTGTGTGTGTGTTCAGGGCTGATAACATCTGTCTATGCAGATAAACCTGGTGGAGCATTGATCCTGCAGCACAAAAGGCCCCATTCATGGGCAAGGACATCTGGAAACTCCCACAGCGTTCAGCCACCTGCAGAAGTCTGTGCCCTTTCGGCGTCATGGAGACAGAGACACTGGCATGACCAGTGGCTTCCATGTCACTCGGGTCCTGATGAAGAAACATTGATGTGACGCTGTTTGTCCAGAGTAAAAGTATTATCATAAAACTAAGGATCATTTACTGATTAGCTAGCCTAATAATGATTGTGTTATTTTCAAAACATCATTAAAACAATTTACGCAAATTAAAGGTGTAAGCACTGATGGCTTCCATATTGGCATAAATGAGCCATAGAGACTCTAGTTTTTGATGTTTTTTGTTAGTTTTAATACACAGTGTCGACATTGAATCAGCATAAAAAGCAGATTGATTATGTGCAAAGGTTTTTTTGTGGACTTTTAAACAACACAAAATGTTGTGTTTACAATCCTTTGGTACAAGAGCATGAGTTTCTGGTTAGTAGAGTTAAACCGTGAGCTCATCACCTTTATCTCTGTCAGGATTGGGTAACTAGTATATGAGTTACTATTTTCTACCATGCTTAGTTTAATGGGCCAGTCTATTCACAAACAAACTTCTTCCAAGACAAATCTCTTGAGACACTGCGTTCGGCTGACCTGACGGTGATTTCTTTGGCTGCTGATGACTCTGAGAAGTTCCCCTTTTTCCAGATGGGACAGGCTTTTTCGCACAGGCCCCCCCAGGGCTGCTGGATGTTCCGTCTGTAATCCTGTCTTTCATTTTAGAAGTTCATCTGAGGTCTGGGCTCTGCATCCAGTTTCGCTTCCGACTCTGCAAAGCGTAGCTGATGGCTAAGCTCTGTTCTGGATTGACGGGGTCTCTTGTGAAGGTGCGCCTCATATCCGGTGACGTGGCCTCACCTTCTAAGGTGGAAAGGTTCCGGTCGTGCTTACAAGCAGTCGAGCATAACATATCTCTCTGTTTATTATTTACTGGAAATAGTAGAAACAAGTGAAGTCAAGACCATCTGGACCTTCCATCTTCATCAGAGGTCTTGGTCAGGTTTCCAATCCACTGTGACTGTCGAATGTTTCAGTGTGAGTTTTGGCTACACCACAAGGCTGTGTGGTTTTCCTGATTGGCAGGTTTAAGTTGTATATTTTCCCCATTTTTTGAAAGAAAATTAAGCCAGTGTGAATATTCACTCCTGCACTAAAGTCTGTTCTGATTTCCTCATCCTTTCTGATTTGGGCTTTGCCGCACCCTCGGATTTGGACCCTAAGCCAGCCCGAGCCCCCAGCTGCTGTGGCAAAGACGCTGTATCCAGGCTTTCCCCATATGTGTAGTTGCAAATGTGATGTTGACAGAAAACACAGGATTATTATTGTTGTTGTTGTGCTAAACCCAATTTCAGAGTTCATTAAGATGCTTGTTTTAATGTGACAGCTGCAGAACCACTCAATCCAATTGTTTAATTTTAATATCCACTGAATTCCAGCATAATTATCACCAAAACAGCAGTTTTTAGTTACTCCGACTAATGAATGACTACGGTTTTATGTATAATCCTAGCAAACCTTTCCTAGTATTTGGAATATAGCAGATTTACTGTAAAAATACTTAGTCACCTTCTTTTTAAGATTTGCACAGTGGATTAGGGAGCAGAGATGTTGCTTCAGATCTTCAGAACAGTGTTTGTGTGAAACGTATAAAACACATCTAGAGTGAATGTCCTCACTATGTAGTATTTGGTATAGATTGCTAAGACGGTAGCGTTGAACAAGGACAGTTTATTAATAATTAAACAAATCCCTTTTAGGTCCCTGCAATGTTGACAGTCTGTAGCTGTCTTTGACATGGCCTGTGGTCTGTTTGATTTGAATCCAGTGTGCTGTTGCTGTCAGGAGGAAGTTTGTCAGCAACGTAAGCAGATTTTCTAAAGATGCGAGGCAGGTGTGTGGATGCAGCTCGGTGTGTAAATCAATCCCACGTGACTCTTCTCCGATAACGTAAACCGCCAGTTGTGCTATCACACATGTGCTGGGGCATCATTAGCATCCTCTGTGCTACGGTTAGTGGATTATGCCACCAGGATGCAGCAATGGATTTGCAACACAAGTGTTTCTTTAAAGAGGAGATCTGTCCCATTTGTGTCACTGGACGTGGTTCTTGACATCTGCCAGTCCATCATGGGTCACACATACAAACTCAAACCCCCAACCACCAGGAATCTTAGTACACAAGGACATTTATATGGGAGAATCACAGAAACATTTGCAGTACCAAGGAAAATTCTGGACATACCCTCTGACAAATGATTTGATTTAAGATAACAGGTGTAATCACACCCGAAATGATGTATCATCTTATAAATATGGAATTATGACGTGCTGCGATGGATGAGCTGACCCTGACATTACTGCGTGAGCTGCTTTGGGATTATTTGGATCAAACAGTAAGAGCACAGTAGCCAATTTGTGCCCAGATCTTGTAGAAACTCCATCAGGACTGTTAAAGAAGCAATCTAGGTGGTTCCATCTGGAAGGTAGTTCCAGTCTGCAAGAGCCTGCAAGGCTGTCATCGAAGTAAAATCGGGCTTCTTTGAACAGTCTAATTTCAGAAACACTTCTCTTGATCGTTACAGTATTAAAAGATGTATATTACTTCATTGCCTCGAGCCCTTGTACTATAAGTTGAATGGCATAGCTGACATAGAGTCAGATGCATTAAAAGCAGGTGTGGCGCTGACCTTTGAGTGATACTATATCTGTGTTTGTCATCAATGGCTAATTGTGAGCATCCGGTTCGCGTGGTAGATCACAGGAATCATTGAGCTGCAGTACATTCATCAGAAACACAAGATACTGGTTTTGTAGTGAAGGACATTCTTACAGAGAAGTTTAACATGAAGCTCACACTGCTTCAGATGAGCTTCAGATCCCTCAGTACTCTTGTACTGGATAAGTGGTGGAACGATGGATAGATCTATGTTTTAAAATAATTGGACTTACAGAAACTGCTCGGCAGAACATGGAAAACATTCAAGAATTCAGTAGATAAACAATCAGCAATGTAAACTTTTTATTTTTCAACCAACAAATGGCTTGATGGCAGGATGTTTTCCCACCTTACTAGCTTTGAGTGTTATAATTGGTGGAACCCGAAAAGGGCGGGGCTAAGGATACACCACGTCAGCATCGCCTTTAAATAGCCGTCGCCTATTTCACTCATTTTGCTTTGAGTTTTACTGGGGTATGTAGGAGGCTGGGGGGGAGGCGAAAAGGACGTACGTTGTAAAAATAGTGTTTTTTTGGCTATTGGTCATGCCTTGGGCGTAATTAACATCCTGTTAAACATTAGTTAAAAACTCTGTAGCCTAAAATTATTTTTTAACGTGAATACTTTACGCATCAATTTAAATTGTAAACAAAATTATCAAAATCAGCATAAATCATTTAGAAATAGCTGCAGCAGCCTTTTGCTGTTTTCTGGACGAACACAGACTAGCTGTTGACCCGACGAAGGAAGTGATTAGAGTACTTCGTCCCTGTGGCGGTTTCTATCACGTCCAAGGGACTCGTCACATTTCCTCGGAAAACAAGTCTACAGCCGGAAAATCCACATCAATCCTTGTGATTGACTTACCGAGAAAAACCACAGAGGGTCAGCAGAACCACAGAGTAGCAGATACTGTAAACACCAATCATCTTCTGTTAGGCTCCATACTCCCTGCAGTCTTACGTAGCATGCATGCAGTTACATTCTAGTTTCTAAATGTGCAGCACAAATAATGCGGAATAAAATCTCTTACCTGCAGGTAATGTCTCATTATATTCTTTAAGTCTGTTATGACTACACAATAACCTAACAATTTAATCGGAAGAGACGGATAACGACTGCGGGCCCTTGCCTTAACAACATCAAGTCGGCCGTGCGGTTGCCAGGGCAACCCCCCCTTCTGTGAACGTCCCGGCACTGGCTGTGTGGCCCCCACACCTGAGATGTCGGGGCTTTGGATTGGTGATCTGGCCTTGGTACACAGCTTGCTCCATGCTATTAGAGAAGCTAATTCATTTGCGATGACTCAGCTCAGCTCAGAGTGGGGGGGGGGGGGGGGATTATTGT
>JAODUD010000046.1:5955524-6020447 GCA_026784285.1 Stomatorhinus walkeri | reverse complement strand
ACTGACCTCTGTCATCATTTTAAGTGGGAGAACTTGCACAATCGGTGGCTGACTAAATACTTTTTTGCCCCACTGTACTATTCATGTGGAGGAGACAAATATTTAAGACTTAAATAGATATTTAAAAAATATTTTCCAAATAAATAAATATTAATAAATCCTGTGTTGTCAGTAAGGTCACATTACTACAAAGTAATTACAACAAGAATAGCAGTGATAGTATAATAACAGTAATAATACTCAGAGCCATCGGATGGGCATGGGTATCATGCAAGATCCAGGGAGCCCAGCCCTTTATAGGAGACCCCAATCTACTGTGGAGAGGCTTCCCGCTCACCACAGTCCACCCAAGGCCCCCCCCCCTCCGCTTGACACATTCGACCGACAGTGGGACCAATATTTCTTCAGGTTAAAAGTTGAAAGTGTCAATCCACTTAGACGGGGGGGGGGCAGCTTGTCCCTGCCAATAAGAATCCACGGCTCATTTCCATTGAACACCAGCATGGGGCAATCTAATTTAATTACTGAGTTGTATTTATGGCATCTTTCATAGCTGTTACATAGGGTGACATTCAAGGGTAGTTCTGTGCATGGTGATGTTGGGCCCAACAAAAGTCTATCGTATTGGGCCCCCAACCCAGACCAGTCCAATTATGTTCCCAATTTCCCCTCATTTTTAGTGCCTCTGGCTGTGTTTGCCTTTAGCTACAGGTGATGATGAATTTGACATGTAATTACATGATTATGTGTTTTTTTTCCTGGGTACAGGTACAGAATTTCGGTTTCATTATGATGCATCTTAAAATGAGCATGGCTTCAAGGAAGACAAAATCCCCTGGATTTTATCAGTTGATAAACCTGAGGAGATATGGGTTGTTTACCCAGTACGGCATGACCCCAGGCTACAGGCTTTCCTTGTCCAGCTTGCTCGTGGGAGTTTTACTTACACAAAAGTGTTCTGAGGGCAGAATGAAAAATAATTGGTTCAGAGAGATAATCAAGATATCTAATTGATTGGCCCCACATCCTCTAGCTGCTTGGACCCACCTCATCTACAATCTGATTGGTTATTTCTGCCCTCAGAACATTTTTGTGTAAATAAAACTCCCATGAGCATCTGGATTGCTACATATTTGTTTCAGGCACTATGAGACAACAGACTTTGAAGTACTTCCCATTGTTTACAGAGAGATTAATTCTAATGCTTTATTTATTGTGGAAATCTGACATGAGTTGTGGAAGCGTCTTAAAAGAATGTAGACTTGTGTTGTGCAAGGAGACATCCGTTGGCTTGTTATTGTGGAATGTTATACTGCTCACAGCAGAATGGACAAAGCAGAATGCATATAGCCTGCTTGCAAAGGTCTTTACACTGTCAGGGACTGAAAGTTGCTTGTTTTGTATTGGGGTTTCCCTGGGTTTTGCAGTCTGAAGGGGATTCGTATGTTTATGATGTGAACCTAGAACTGTGAGTACTTTGATACTATGGCAAAGTGCCGATCAACTCATAAGGCGAGCTTAGCGGCCTCCATTGTCTAAACGGCGCCAACTTAGCAAGCCGGTGTCAGTCTCAGGGCGGGGGCGACTGTGGCCTTACCTCTGATCTGACCAGTGTTACCATTGGCCTCCCTGCTTGCCATGAGTTACCATACATTTCAGGCCATTATGATTGCTTGAGACTGGGCTCATATGCGTCGCAAACAGGACTCATGGTGTGGCTCATGCAGACTGCATGTCAGTCTGGGAGAGAATCACATGCTATGGTGTGGTCACCTCATCCACATCACATATTGAAATATACAGAGAAACATCCCCCATTCATAGCAGGTGAAGGGTGAAATAGCCGGCCCAGTGACGCAGCTATTATTAACTAAATGCACGAAAGCATGAATGGCAGGATACAGCTGAGGTAACTGGGTTCATGTTTACATTAGCATGGTGTGCTTCTCACAAAGAGAAGAAATGTGGAACTGGCATAAAGAGGTATTAAAATATCTACCAGATATCGACTGTAACTTTCAGTTGCACCATCGCAGTTGTATAAACGTGGTTGAAATAAATACATATTTCTAAGAAAGATAAGCGTGCCGTGAGATGGATGTGGTGGGCAGGGCTGGCTATGAAAGGTTATTAAAACAGATGCTTTTATGAACCAGCGTCTATTCTATGCTCAGAATGCTTGTAAAAAAAAAAAGTGGTGATATTTGTTTTAAATGCCTCTGCATTGTGTGGTCATGTAACAACTGCAAGGTGTTGGGGCGGATGTTTGTCTGCAAGCTACCTAATTACAATGGAATTTTCCCGTGACCCTAACTAGGAAAAGGAGTCTGAAGGTGGCTGGATACATTTCGATTAAGTCTGGCTCAGGATTTGATGCTCTAACCCTCCTCCCCCCCCCCGACGTCTGTTCTGCTCTCCCATGTCGTCCCTCCTGATGGAGCTTTCATTCCCTTGTTCATCCCGAATTAAAGGCTCCCTTCCTTCTGACCCACCTACAGCAGGTCTTACCACAGAGCGACTAGGTTTTGTTTTCCTCATTTTGGGAAGGCCGAGGTTATGCTTTACGCAGGACCACTTTGTGTGCGCGTGTCACGCACCTGACTCAGCGTACCCAGTGTGTCCACACTCGACGAATGAATCACCATGAATGCTATGTCTGGTAGCCAAACATTGTGCGTAATTTTCACCAGAAATCGCGGTGGGGGCTGTAATCTTGAGACTTCCCCACTTAGTTAATTATTTGCAAAAGAAAATACTGGAAGTTTTACTTCCTACATGTAAAACCTTCGCCTGCCCTTCGCTGTTACTGGACTGCCTGCAATAACAATGATGTCAGTTCATTCCAATGAAACAATTCAAAATAATCGTGAAAGAGAGTGAAGAAATAAAAGCGTCCATATCCTCTTCCTGTTTCCTTAGGCTCATCGGAGCAGAACACTCTCTGTGAGAAGTGTCCCAAGGGATATTTTTCCAGCGTGGCCTCCTCTGTGGAGCCCTGCGTCCCGCACCAGGACTGCGGTGCCCTGGGGATGCGGACCCTGAGGGCCGGGACAGCAGCGCGGGATGCCATATGCGAGCGGGAGGACGAGTGCTTCCCGGGACACGCCTTGTGCCATACAGGTAAGTACAATCTGGCCCAATGCCCTCTCCACCAATCATATCCTGAGGCTGGGATTTCAGGGATTAATCACAGACGAAAGCTCAGCCATTGGTCACAGAAGAGGATGATGTCGCTGTTGCTCATTGAGTTGGCTTGTTGGTGCACCGCTGACTGTTAATTCGTCACTCTCTCTATTCACATTCCTTTACACCAGGGGTCACCAACCTTTTTGAAACTGAGAGCTACATCACGGGTACTGAGAAATACGTAGGGCTACCAGTTTGAAAGACCTTCCTTAACCTCATGTATAATAAGCATGTTTTAATTGTTTTTATTTTAGATATTGTCATTTTCAAATCTATATAAATGCAAATGTGATTAAAGAAGAATAGCAAAAGGATAAAGTTAAATCTTAGACGCTGCTCACTGGTGAGTTCTATTTTTAGAACAGGTCCGCGGGCCACTCTTGTGGTCCTTGGGGGCATCCTGCTGCCCGCAGGCACCATGTTGGCGACCCCTGCTTTACACTAATATTTATGCTACCAGTACATGCAGCTCGTAAGAGGCCCCCCTCCTTTGTTCCTCTGCTCAGGCACCCTGCTGTGTGAGGAGATCATCTTCCAGTTTCTGGGTGCGAAGCAGCTGTCTACACTGCAGCTGGACTCCCTGTCAGACCAGCTGCCGGGCAGGAAGGTGGACCGACGGAGCGTGGAGCGAATGATGAAGGCGTGCGGTGCCCAGCAGGGGGTGCTGCTGTTGCTCAGGCTATGGAGGGAGCAGAACCGTGATCAGGAGAGGCTCTTTGGCATTATCGGAGGTTCGCGAACTGTGTCTCTACATTGTGGTGGGGGTGGGGAGGGGCAGCAATGAGGGCCCCTATTGGCCACAAGCAGTAACTACATCACATATCAAATGTCAAATAAACACAGTCTGTCTTTTGGAGAGGCTGAAGCGGTATGCGAACCAGCTACCTAGCTACAATCTTCTGACTCCACTGCTAGCTGCTTATTGAGATTCAGATTCCTTATTGTCATTGTACGGAGTGCAATGAAATTTTAGTAGCAGTCCAGTTGGTGCATTCACACAAACAAGTAAGATGAGCAATTTTGGATGTGAGAAATCACACACGGCATAACAAATGATACCACAAACCCTGGACCTGCGAACCATAAATAGATGAGTACGTTGCAATAAATGCAATTACCAGTGCAGTTAATACAGATAAAGCAGCTGGATGTTGTTTAAAGT
Organism: Stomatorhinus walkeri; assembly: GCA_026784285.1. NCBI lineage: Eukaryota > Metazoa > Chordata > Actinopteri > Osteoglossiformes > Mormyridae > Stomatorhinus > Stomatorhinus walkeri. Next base: position 6,016,099 of record JAODUD010000046.1, on the reverse strand, counting down.
CAGCAAAGTGACAAGAAATGACATATGGAAACTATTAGACGTAGGACATCGTACAAGACATGACATAATAAGAGGATAAGTTAGGGTGACACAGTAAATTAGAACATTGCAGTGTGGTTCTTGTGGTCCTCCTGGCCGGCCACATGGTTGATAGTGTTCATTTCACGTCTGGCCCTGGGGTAAGAGCTGCTCCTTAATCTGTTCATCCATAACTTATTTAGCGTTTGGAACATCTGATGGAGACAGGGGCCCCGCAAAACAACAAATCTGTGGGGGTGTGAACAGCAACAGATCAGTTGAGCTGGCAGCTGACACCCGCATTTACCATCACACCCCCGTCGCTCCAGCTTAGCCAGACCATCACACTTACTGGCAGGATCTTTCCCATTCTGACTCACGCTATACCACCGCAACGTTTAGCACTCTGGCTGCAGGGCTTACATGACTTTTTAAGAAATTATGGTGGTTAAGGACTGGGGTCTTCCATAGCCTCTCTTTGGTCTGGCTTTTGGTCTAAATCAGAGTTGGGTAATTCAGGTTCAGAGAGTAAAAGTCCAGACCGGAATTTTGTTTCAACCAACCAGTTGAGTACTCTGTGACTGTGATTCTTTATGCTCAATGTTTTCATTGCTAGGTTGATTGAAACAAAATCCCGGTCCATACTTTTACTTTCTGGACCTGAATTACCCAACTCTGGTGTAAATATTTCCCAAATCATGGCATTCCTGCATCAAAAACACACAGTATTCAGATATTAAAGACATTAGAGACAATCACGGGACTCACCATACACCATGCTGGGGATTGACAGCTTAAGTAGGGGCTATATTCTTGTCCACATTCATAAGGGCTAATTTGAATGAGAATTCAGCTGTGGCAATTGAGTAGAAGCCCAACAGGTGGCGCCGTGGTAATTAAAATGGTCACAAAATTATAGTGGCAATGCACCTGCCAAATGTAAGTGTTTGTTGCTGGGGGATGGAGCCACAGTAACAAATACAGGCATGAATCATGCTTCCAAATAAGTCACCCTGAAGGTCTCAACCAGGCACTGCATGCTCAAACCATTCCACAGTTCTAGATAATTGCAAATCAGTGCTAAATGCAATGGAAAGTGACATATTTTTACCGCACATTGCTTTTAATATTTCCATGTATTCTGGAGATGGGCAGGTGGGAAACATGCCTGAAAACTCACATGCTAATGGCGCCACCTCTGGCCACAGGTGTGAGCCGCTGTCAGAGGATGTTGTCAAGATGTGCAAGTCCCAGCAACCTCACCCCGCAGGACCTGAGGAGCATTGCAGACAGCCTGCCGGGAAACAGGGTGGAGGACAAGGACTTCCAGCACGTGATGCAATCGTGCCGGCCCCGGCAGCAGCTGCTGCAGATCCTGTACACGTGGAGGATCCACAACATGGAGCAGGACGTAGACAAGGCGCTGGGGCACAGCCTGCGCAGGCTGCGCAGCCGCGACGTGCCACGGAACCTGCTCAAGTCACTGAAGAATGTCAGCAAGATCCTTAGTGGCTTCTTCACGGAGAAGATGTACGAGAAGCTTTTCTTCGACATGCTCAAGGTTAGCAAGGGCCTCACGTCCCAACCTAACGACGACTAGGCAGCAGACAGATGAACAGTCACTCAATGCAAGGCTGCCCAGTCTGCAAACGTGCCCCCCCCCCCCAGTTGGCAAATGGCAAATTCATTTGCTTTGTCTTTTAGAAACTTGAATGAAGTGAGGATATCTCAGTGTATATTTGGACTGCAAAACAAATAAATTAATAAACAAACATCAATACAAACAAACAAACAACAATAAAAAATGCTCTTAGTAAACATGCAATGTGGTATTACATTAATGTACATAAAACTGTAATTTATTTCATTTTTTATGGCGATGTTTCAAAAAATATATATGGTATTAAGTTTTTGCTTAATGGCCACTGAAATACAAGAATCTTTTTTCCCAGTTCAGTTTTTTATTATTATTATTTATACTCGGGCAGTGGTACAATTATGTCCGTTTTGTACAATAAACATACTGCACTCACTGGTTCCGAAATAATTTATTTGCACATAGCAAGTTATTTTTATTAAGCAAAATATCTGTAATTATCATTTACACAATTTCATTTTTAATTAGATAACTGTATATCAGCAACAACATAAATTTTGACAACTGATCAAATTAGTTATTATAGGCAGAGTTTATGACCCATGTATAACCAATCTGTATGTTTTGTAAGCATATAAATGACATTTTTATTTCAAAATAAAATTGCTTTATTGACTGGTTCTTTAATAGTTCATGTCCGTGGAGTGTTTTGGAGTATTATTTATGTTGGGGTGTTAATAAAGGTACTTTTAATTACCTTTCAATATCAATCGGTGGGCTTACACTCCCAGATCACTACATATGCTGCCCGTCAATCCCCCCCTCGCTTCTGTCTGACTGTCCACATAAACATGTGCATCACGCAGCCCCAGCAATAATCATTATAATGATTATAACGCCTTACTGCATAGTTAATATCCCTGCTGAATTAGTCTGATTTCTCTGGGCTAAAGGCAAGAGAGTCATTTTATTTTAATGTCAGTTTTGTTAGTTTTGTTAACATAATCCAGTAAAGATGATGCGGTTGAGTGCGGAAAAGGGCCATTTTTGAGGGAACACTGCAACTGTCTTAGAGGAAAACAAACTTCTGTAATTTACATTTTTCATGTTAATAGATAGGAAATGGTTTAGAGTTATTGATAATGGGCTCAGGGGCCCTGAGGGACCGGGGCCCTAAAAAGCTGAAAAATAACTGGATTGGCCAAGACTGGGGGGCCCAAAATGATATCAGAATCAGGTTTATTGGCTAAGTGCATGAGTGACACACACAAGGAATTTGTTTCACACCAAGGAGATTGGTGTCTCTCCGGTACAATACAACAGAACAGAATAGAAAAGATTAAATACAAAATAAAAGACATCTTATTTACAGACAAACATGTACATAAAGTACAAACGACATACAAGTTGCAAACTTGGGATGTCTTAGATTCAGTTCGATGGTGTGTTGTGAGTGGAGCAGGTAGCAGCAGACAGGGAAACAGGTGTAGGGTGATATTGCAGGTCAGATGTTTGTAAGGCTGAAGGCTTGAGGGAAGAGACTGGTCCTGTGGTGAATAGTGTGGTCTGCAGACGTCTGTCACTGCCCCCTCCCCAGAACCTCCCCTGTAAAAACCCTGCCGTCGCTCAGGAGACACCAGTTGATGCTTTAAGTGCCCCGATTGTGCCCTAATTGCCTTCAAGTGCCATGACTGCGCCCTGCTCATCACCTGCCATCACATCGGCTTCTGCCTCCTTTCCAGGCATCAAGCCTGGTCTGCCTTGTCTCCTGGTGTCCCTCCGGCACCCGCCTCATCTCCTGATGACTTACCTGCACCCGCCTCGTGTCCTGATGACTTACCTGCATCCGCATCATCTCCTGATGACTTACCTGCACATGTCCCCAGGTGTCCCTCAGTCACCCGCTTTGTTTCTTGGTGTGCCTCCGGTGCTCGTCTCATCTCATAGTGTCCTGCCTGTGTCAATTTTTTTTCTGCGCCTGCCTTGGTTCCCTTTGTCACCTGGGTGGCCTCCTCATTGCCTCCAGCACCCCCTACTGGTTGCCCCCAGTCTGACACCCGACTCTCCGGCTGCTGCCTTGTGCTTTGAAAGGCGCATTTAAATAAAGTGTATTAAAATGTGATACCTCAGAACTCAAAATTAATCACAACTCCTGACCGAATCCTAAAAAGTTCGAGTTCTGATCGAATTTCCCCCATAAGAAATAATGGAAAACCAATTAATTGGTTCCCGGCCCCAAAAAATTACAGCGTTTAAAAAATTACTTTAGCATTTAAACGCAAAATAAACGGGACAAAACAAGAAAAGCATATACTGTACTAAACACATCTAAGCACATTTATCAAAACGGTAATTTTTAAAGCAAGAAAATAACCATACAATCCATACAATGTGTAAAGAATAAATTATGTGTCCTGCCCCGATAGTCCGCTCCTTCCGTGTGCCACGCCCTCTCGTTACCCCAGTAAGGAATCCCCGTGTGATCAGCTGTTTCTGGTTGTTGTCATTAGTCCTCTGTATTTCGCCCGCGTTTCAGTTTTGTTTCCCCAGTCCAGTCATTGTATCATAAATCTGCGTTTTGCCTGCCTTATCTGTAATTAAACCCCTTATTCCCGAAACCCTGACGTTTGCGCCTTTGTCTCCGTTCTGTCCCCGCTGGGCAAGACACTATTATTATAATTAAATGTATTAATGGTTTATTATTAATATTTAAATAATTAATAAGAAATCTTTATTGTTAAATGTATTTTATATAATAATAATAATTATTTATATATATATATATATATTATTATTATTACTGTTACTGTCTTTCATTGTCTAAATATATTTTTATTGTCTAAATATATGTATTCGAAGCTTTCTGCTGAGAGAAGTAGTGCGTGACTCATTTCTCCGCGCGTACAGGTTATCTTAAGTCGGTGTTCACGGTTTGACTTTTGAGATTCAGATCCAGTTCCAGGTAATTGTTTTTTCTAATTGGTTGGTTCGACTTTTAAGAAATTCGAGCTCTAATGAATTCGAGAGCTGAGGTACCACTGTATTATTATTAAATTGTGCCGGATGGAGTTTTGGTCACACGGAATAAAGTAATATAAAATACAGAAGAAAGGCAATACTGAAAAAAATAAATATCTGTCAGTGTTCTTCCAAATAGCAAGCAATGCAATCAGGCGTATATTCTCTCTCTCTCTCTCTCTCTCTCTATATATATATATATATATATATATATATATGTGTGTGTGTGTGTGTGTGTATGTGTGTGTATGTATATTCTGATAAGGGGTGCATGTTGTAGACCAATCTGTACAAGAAGCAGTATATTGAACACCATAGTATATCAGAGAAAAATGAAGTATAAAAAATGGTATGAAACATAAATTTATGCCGGTTTGCCAATGTTCTAGGCTGACTGGACAGTGCCAGTTTACGTCATGATGAATAGCTTTTTTCACTTTAAAGCCAATATGTTCACCATTAAAATTTAATGCGACTCACAAGGAATTTTCCCTCATTATCACTATCATACTGGATGAGCTACCACTTCAAGTTTTTTTTTTCCTTCAAAAAAAAAATGTCTTGTCGTGTATATTAGATCGCAACGCCCACTAAGAAATTACAAAGCGGTCGAACACGCCGTGGAGTTAGTTCTCTGGAAGGTCGTATGAGACTTGTAGCACAGTGAGAAACACGGCCAGCTACAGACATGGTAAGCGGCGCATTTCCATCACGCAAGGCTTTTGCCGTTTCAGAACTGTAGGCAGCTCCGGGCAACTTAAAAAGGTTTTTTGTCTGTTATCAGGGGCTTCACTCATGCACCGTTTTTATGAAGGACCACATCTAGATTATAGCTCAGCCTAAATGAAAAACGCGTAAAGATTTTAGAAATCAAATGCCTTACTAAATAATTAAGAACATACAGTATATATCACCATCGATTTAAAATTGTCAACAGTGTAAGCAGAATTGTGCATTTGAAACTGCTCGTGATACTTAAAGTAACATATTTCTCAATGTATTACATTTTTCCAAACAAATTTGCAGAATTTCTAGTTCAATAGCTTGATGGATGGTGAACTGATTCCCGTAGCAGTGGACATAGGTTAACTTGTAGCACAACGTTTCAATGTGAATGTAACAATTAACTTGCATACACAGCTGTCGGCCTATATTCCAATCACATCAGTGTTAGTGTTAGTTAGGTCTTAAGCGGCACATAGACAAATGTTTCAGATACTTACTACGTCTTTACTTAACAAGGGTAGCCCAAGAGTCCGACTTTTAGACGATGTCTGTTTTTATTTGAATGTTTAGTCCACATGGCACCTTGGAAAAACAACAGGTGTGGTAACGCTGTGGTGATATAGTGATGCCAGCAACCACAGTAAATTTGCCTCATATTCCATTTTCGGTTTTACAGCTTTAATATCTTTTAACAAAAGTAAACTATGCGCACCCCTTGGGTTTTCAGGTTATGTCTGTAATAGTAGTTATATTGTGTCCATGGTATATGCAATAGTGAGGCAATACATGAATTGGCTAATAAGACGCGCGTGTTCTGCAAAGTCTGCTTTGAACAGTGGATCCAGGGGAACAATACACCTCCTTTAGACTTTCAGGTTGTCAGTTTTTGTAATAGTTATTAATAGTAATGTTGGATCCGTATAATCAGAGACGTAGATTTTATAACAACATGGGGGGGTTAATCGGGGTCAGGGGTGTGACGTCGCGTCACTTTATAAAGCGATTCTGTAGTCGCGCTCTATACAGTTCGTTTTTCCCGTAAAATAATGCTGTTATAGGTACAATATAGAAAGTGAAAATTATCTTTGGATTTTACTGTGTTTCACCTTCACCGATACGGTAGTTTACGTGCGTCAAGTCCCGCATTACGTACGCTGAATTTGCAGGATTTTAAATTTTACATAATTTGCGATATTCCCCCACGAATGTCCGGCAATCATCCTAACTTTCCGGAAAGAAATACAACACATATTTATGAACTAAATGGTTCTGAGTTTTTGATAAATGGGGAACTTGCTTTGTGGTGTTTCCCAAAAAAATGCCAGGTCTGGTGTGGTTTTTGGGGTATTTTTGTGCCGTAATAGCAAGCAGTGGAATGAGATAGTGTCTGACACAAAAGCTAAGTACCGCGGCGTTATCAGCGTTGGGATTTGTGTTATGCTGTTGCAGCACAAACCAAGCTAGCTGCAGTTTGCGCAATCAAATAAGATATTTATGAAACTTAATCGACGTGAGACGATTAAATTTCACCATTTCTCATACCATTTTATTGGTTAACTGTTGGTTATGATAGGATATGGGTTTCCGATGAATTACGATTACATACAAAGCCGCACCGTACTTCTGCGCTCACTGTCTCTTCACTCGCGTGACTGAAAGTGAGCGCCTGCCTACCGGACAGGGAGTTGAGAACAAACCGTTATAACGGAGGGTATGGAGATCTCCAAATACAAACTGTGAGGGAAAAAACACTTTAAATTATGTAATGAGATATATTAATCGTATGTGTTTTTTCTTTGTAAACCAGACAATACATGTGATGACCCCCCCCCCCATCATAAAATTGAGGAAGAAGTGTTGCTCCGCCGACTAAATCTACGCCTATAAGTATAATAATGCAATGGGGCAATATGTTAGGATCTGTCTGTCCTGTTCCCGTATGGCCACCAGAGGTCAGTGCTGGCCATTCCATTCCCTTACGTCTGTGCCTATGTATATCACCTGCCTCTCACTTGCCCTTAGTTAATCCAGGTATATTAGTGTCTGTTTGTCTTGTGCTCCCCAATCCGGTCATTGTTGTCATTACATCATTCCCTGTGTGAGTGCTTCCTGTATTTCAGTGTTGGTCTACCTTCCTGCTTAGGGCTCCAAAAGCATCTGGCTGCACAACACTGGGCGACTCCACTAGGAGGACGTCCATTCCCAGCCTGGACAGACAATTTATTTACCTTCAAATGGTGGAAGGGCAACTTGCACCCTTTGTTTTGCAAATGCAAGCCAGGAGACACGTCTTCTACTCAAATCCATATTCAAAAGTTTATCTAGCAGTGTGTTCTTTGGACACATATAGTCTGCGGGTTGGGACACCTACACAGACATGAACTTTAATGACATCTCATTCTTTAATTTGACCATTTTTCCAGGAGAGCATTTGTGAGGTCAGACACTGATGTTGGACGAGAAGTCCTGGCTCACAGTCTCCATGCTGATTCCTTCCAAAGGTGTTCTACTGGGGTAAGGTCAGGGCTCTGTGCAGGCCAGTGATGTTCCACCACACCAGACTCACTCATCCATGTCCTTATGGACCTTGGTTTGTGCACTGGTGCACAGTCATGTTGGAACACGAAGGGAACGTCCCCAAACTGTCCCCACAAAGTTGTGAGCATGAAGTTCTCCAAAATACCTACAAATGCTGCCCTTTAGTTCACTGGAGTTAAGCAGCCAAGCCCAACCCCTGAAAAACAACCCCGCACAATAACCCCCCCCCCTCTGTCAAGCTTTACACTTGGCACAATGCAATCAGGCAAGTACTGTTCTGGCAACCGCCAAGCCCAGACTCGTCCATCAGATTTCCAGACAGAGAAGCGTGATTCATCACTCCAGAGAACACGTCTCCACTGCTCTAGAGTCCAGTGGCCGCGAGCTTTACACCACTGCATCTGATGCATTGCACTGCACTTGGTGATGTAAGGCTTGGATGCAGCTGCTTGGCCATGGAAACCCATTCCATGAAGTTCTCTATGCAATGCTCTTGAGCTACTCTGAAGACCACAAGAATTTTGGAGGTCTCCACAGACGCACTGTACGCGTCAGCATGCGTCGTCCCCGCTCTGTGATTTTACTTGGCCTACCACTTTGTGGCTGAGTTTCTGTTGTTCCCAATTGCTTCCACTTTCTTATAGTACTAACATTTAACCATGGAATATTTAGTAGCGAGGAAATTTTACAAATGGTCTTATTGCACATTTGGCATCCTATCATGGTACAGTGAATTCACCGAGCTCCTGAGAGCGACCCATTCTTTTGCAAACCCATTCTGTTTGTAGAAGCAGTCTGCATGCCTAGGTGCTTGATTTTATACACCTGTGGCTAAGGAAGTGATTGGAACACCCGAATTCAATGATTTGGAGGGGTATACAATACAATATAGTGTGTTCTTAAGCAGAAAAACAGTAACTATGGTAACTGTGTTTTTTTTTGTTATCAGAAAATATTTGATATAATAAATACTATCAATCTGTGTACATTTATTACTGAGATGTAAAAGTTATGACAGTTTGTGTCCGGTTATAATTAGCCTGACGTGACATAAAACATCCTAAAAGTAAGAACGAAATAATGTTGGTTTGGCATTAGTCTCAAATAATGCCACAGTGCATTCTGCACGTAACCATTTCATGTGCTGCTTGTGAAAAAGATTGCGGTTCAAATGTATAAAAGACAGTCCAAATTTTAGACATTTGCGGATGTGTTTTTGCGTGAGTACTTAATTCAATAGTTTATGTTCGATATAATAAATACAAATATTTGATCAGTGCTTGTACCAATCTATGTAAATTTATTACTCAGTTGTAAAAGTTACCGCTGTAAGACGCTTTATACGTACCATTATAATTGCCCTGACGTGTTATCGTTTAAGCTGTACCGTATGAAAGTACACGCAAATAAACATATTTGTGGGGTCGCAGTGTTATCCGCGGTTTCGGATATCAGCAGTACGTTTTGGAACGGAGCAGTATTTTTCATAGGCAGCACATGAAGTATTTGGAAAATGCACTGTGGCATCGCAAAACACCACACGCAAATGTACATATATTCAGAAACACGTCTTTCTTTTGCAAAGGTGGAGATTTCGGGATAAAGAGTCACAGTCATAGTACTGAATTGGTTGGTTGAAACAAAAACTTGGTCTGAATTTGTACTCTCGGGACCTGAAATCTCCACTGCTCTTTTGTACCAACTGATATCTCGGCCAGGGTTGCCAGCTTTGGTCAGCTGACTGGCGTCAGATTTTCAATTAAAGACAAGGCTGCACACGCATTTACACGTATGCAAGAGGTTTATTACCTTGTAAATAGTCCTAGCTATTTAGAAGATTTTGCACAAATTGTGAAATTGCTCGAACCGCAAAAAATAATAGATGTGCATCGTTTTCTGTGTACTGGACATCAAATTCAATCATTAAGAACCGTACCTTTTTTTGTTCAAAGGTATTAAAGACGGAAAACTGAATGTCGAATACGCGGATAAATTCACTGCTAAGTGGTTGCACAGCTAGCTTAGCGCGCGCTGTTTTAAATTGGACGCAACCAAAATTAAACCAATTATTAGTGGTGCATAGTAATAGTTGATATGGAGAGAGCTGGAATACGAGACTTTTAATCTTTGCAGGAGTTTAAGAAATGATGAATGAATTTTTTGTGCTGCGTGATACAAAATTAATACAATAAATAAATCTCTATGGGCATGACTGTTTGGTCTCTTAAATGAGGTTTCTGCATAACACGTGCTTCCCATACAACATTTGCTTGTGTTCCAGCTACAGCTGCTTCAAGTCATGGTGATCATCGGGTACGGCAGGTGCATGGCGACACTCGTCCTCACCTACGATTACAGAGACCCGGCCAGCGGGCGCAAGCTCACTTGCGAACGTTGTCCCCCGGGGACGCACATGGTGCAGCACTGCAGCGCCGCCATACGGACGCAGTGCGCCCCCTGCCCGCCGCAGCACTACACGCAGGAGTGGAACTACCTGCGGCGATGCCTGTATTGCCGCGAGCCGTGTGGGGATGACCAGGTGGTATCGGAAGCGTGCTCTGCCTCGCAGAACACCGTGTGCCAGTGCAAGCCGGGTTACTTCATGCAGGATGACTTCTGCAGGCCGCATACCAAGTGTCGCTCTGGGTATGGAGTCAAAGTAAAAGGTAATGACATACTGACGGTATGGAGTCAAAGTAAAAGGTAATGTCATACTGACGGTATGGAGTCAAAGTAAAAGGTAATGTCATACTGACGGTATGGAGTCAGAATAAAAGGTAATGTCATACTGACGGTATGGAGTCAGAATAAAAGGTAATGTCATACTGACGGTATGGGGTTGAAGCCTGTACTTATTCCTTCATAATAAGAAAGTAAATATATTTCAGCAAGTGTTAATCTCCGGGTATAGCATCCTGAATAGTGTGATTGTTGAACCCTGTACAGGGACTGCTGATGTCGACACAGTGTGTGAGAAGTGTCCGGTGGGGTCGTACTCCCCTGGCGGCGTGTCAGAAATGCTCTGCCGGAACCACACAGACTGCAAGTCACTGCACCTGCAGACTGTCCTGAAAGGAGTCGCGTGGCATGACAGCCTCTGTGCTTCCTGCGACAGCCTTAGAGCTGCGGGTGAGCTGTTCTTTAAAGTGCAAGTGTGGGAATGTGTGAAATAAATACCACATTATCATTATCAACATAAGCCTTCATTAAACCATTAAATATGTATTTACTATGCATTTGATTCCTTTATATTTTCATCTCTGTGTATTTGTTTATATAGCAGATACTGAACTCATTTCCTTTAATTCATTCACATTGAGGTGGACTTGAACTTCTCCGAGGGATCCTTCTGGATTTCTTCAGTTATCACAAAATGAGCAAGAGAAAATTCAAAAGATTTGTGAGACATTCCCTTTACCCTCAAACGCAACATGGCAGTTTTCAGAATGCGAGACTGCGAGAGTACCTTACCGTGTGGGTTAGGGTGGCTAAGGTGGAGAAGCTGAAGAAGCTACCAGTGATGCTGAGGAGATGGGATCTTCACCATGCAGCAGAAAAACTGGAGAAAAAACTCTCTAAAGTCACAGATGTGACTTTATGTGACAATTCTATGAACTGAAATGACGGTAGTTTTCATAAGTTTAATAAATGAATGGACCAACTGTGCAAAACTTTGGCTGATGAGTTTTCCGATTACTGCTCTGTAGACTGTGAATCTACTGTGTTTGCTTTAATCTAATGACACATATTGTATTTAAATGGACTACAATGGAAAGTCCTTTAAAATACAGTTAATTTAGTTCAATTTCATAATAAATAAATCAAAATAAATACTAAAACGGCTGTCTGCTATATTGCTACCTACAGCACCATGCAGTCAAGCTGCTTACAAAGGACATTGAGTGTGTTGCATCACGTGACCTGCACTGTCAGAGAAAAGGATACAGCCCTGGCACGGTTTTGAACCCTAAGGTACAAGCAGCATTAATGTACCCCTCAATTCTGCTGTACCTACCATTGAGGACACAGAGGTCAAGTCTTCAGTATTTTTTCTGCAACTGCAATAACCATGACGGGACACCTAGCAAAGCGTAACGCTTTGGACCTCGATGTTGTAAAAATCCTGGCTACAGCCCGGACTCCATTGGTACAAAAATGTTCCCCAGAGTCAATTTCAGTACCTTAAAAGGAATATTACCCACATCTAAAGCACAGTTGGCAGACCCTTGAGAGTACAGCCCCAGTAACAAATGATTGTACCCTCAAAGGTACATATTGGTACTTTTTTCTGACAGTGTGGCCACCTGACATAAACCCAGCAACGATGGTTTTGCAGGAGTTTGACCAGAGAGTGAAGGATAAGGGGCCAATGAGAGCTCAGCATATGTGGGACCTCCTTCAGCTGGGAAAGCATCCCAGGGGGCCACCTCATGGAACTGGAGTAGAAGAGACAGTGGGGTCACCCAGTCCCCGGAGTAATTGGGGTTAAGGGCCTTGCTCAAGGGCCCAATGGTGGGATCACTCTGCTGACCCAGGGATACGAACCAGCAACCTTCTGAGTTCCAACCCACAGAGCTGCCCCCCCCCAAAAAAAAATCATTTAGTACTTTTTTTGGTTAGCGCATAATTCTATATATGTTATTTTATAGCATTCATGTCTTAACGATTATTCTAAAATGCAGAAAATAGGACAAATAAACCTTCCTATTGGTGAGTGTTTCTGGTGAAGTTTATGTTTTTAAAATACAATCTGATATCAAATCTAATGACTGCAACACACTCCAAAAAGTTGAGTTGAGTTGAGTGTTTACCGCTGTGTAATGCTGCCATTTCTTCTATTGGCACTTATTAAGTGTTTTGGCACTGAAAGCACGTCTAACAAGTGAATATTTCCCGCACTCATCTATTATGTTGGTCTTTTCCAGAGAATACAATAGCTGCTTTTTGATGTGTTGACTCATCGGACAACAAAGCATGATTCCACTGCATGGCTTCTGCTTTGTACAGTAAAGCCGTAACTAGCATCTGTGGATCAGCGGCAAATGCTGTTGGCTAACTAAAGCATTCCTGAGCCCGCGCCTTGACATCCATTATAGATGCATGATCGATTTTAATACAGTGATGCCTGAGGGATTGGAGATTAAGTCATTCATAAGAAGTTTTCAGCCTTGCCTTTTACATGGATTTATTTGGACGCCTTCACTCTTTTAATTACATTATGCCCAAAATTCTGCTGATTTCATGTTGTTCTTAAAGTGCTGGATTATTCAGTGCCACCTTTCTTGGCATACTCTTGCCAGATTGGTGAGCCAATCAATTCACGCTTCCTCTTGAAAGACTGTGCCTATTTGGAGACTGCTTATACACTGTAACATGATTGTCTCACCTGTGTGACATCACTTGTTTCACATCACCTCGTTATTTGAACTTGCCGTTTTGTCATTAGTCCTACAGTACACTGCCCCATCCAAACTTTTTTGGCATGTGTTCCACGCATCAGTTTCAGAAGAAATACAAAACAATGCAGGCATTTAGGTAAAACATGAAATAACCTGTCTTTATACTGTTTTTGATTTTCAATTTCAATTTAAATTTACAAGGTACTCTTTTATATTTCTATTAGCATTGTCCTTAAAATGTGGTTATGAATAATATGTAAAATGAGTAAAATTATGTAAAATGTCAAATAAATGGTACCTTATTAGTAGTGCCCAGATTTGTTTTGTGATCAGTGAATGATGTCCTGTGCACACATGGCTTTTTAAAATGAGTTAGTTTAGCCTAATAATGTAATGCTATAGGTAATAGTTTTAAAGTTTTTTGTGCCAGAAATGTCTTGGATTTAATTCATTGGATTTACTATTAGGAGAACTGCATATATGTTTAGGAGTTTTAGTAAGTTTTAGTGCTTAAGTTTTTGGTTTAAAAATGTGACGTAAAACACACTAAAATATTATATGTAAAAGTTTTATTTCACTGAAAAAGTGGTATTAAATGTGTTCCTTATTTGGTCACACTTTACTTGAGGGAACATAAGTACATGCTTACGTAATGCATTACTTAATACATTAATTAACCAGTAACTAAGTGTTGGTTATGTACTGATCCCATGCTTGTGCATCATTAATAATTCATGACAGTTCATCTATTCCATTCAGGCACTGTATTAGTTAACACTTAATTAATTGGTTAATAATGGTAAGACTTTACTTGGGGCAAAAATCACTTAACTCATTTACTACTCAAGAACAAACTAATAAACTAAAATAAGTTTCCCCATGAAATACATGACCTGTCATGATTGATTGGAGCTGCCAAATTGCTTATAGGTGTACTTGAGTACATGTGAGTGAATGGTGTGTGTGAGTGTGTGTGAGTGTGTGCCCTGCAGTGGGTTAGAGCCCCATCCTGGGTTGTTCCCTGCCTTCTTCATGTAGTCACCATGATGAGTTTTAGATCACCCACTTACAGAAGATGGATGTATTACAGAAATGGGTGGACATCTTGTGGATAAGGGCAGGAGTGAGTAGGCTGGGGATTTTCAGACAGTGTTCAAAATGAGCTCAGCTTTGAGATTATCACCCTTTAACTTTATCAGACTCTTTCTGTTATCAAGATTTAACTTAGTAAGTACGGCGTTTCAGGAACCTGGGCTTCTTGCTTAGAGGAAGGTTATTAAATTGTTCCACACACTATCACAGCTTTGTTTCGTTTGTGCCAGTTTCTGTCACTGATATCAGTTGATTTCTTTTAAAGACCTGCCCAGGGCAAGAAGGAGGGACAGGAGGAAAAAAAGGGGGTTTTATCTTTGTCAGGACAGGTGTGACAGAGAAGAACAAAAGATGTTTATGTGCCATCAAGGATGTAACCCAGAAACTCTTCTCCTGACTCACCCTCACGGGATGAAGGAATTCCCCTTACATTCATTTACTTGCTGCGTTATACTCACAGTCTCGTTCCCGGTGCTCCGTCCTTTTCACCGAGATGTTTGAAAATGAAACAGTCGTTTCAAAAGGATGACAGAGAGGTATCAGGGTGAAACCGAAACAATGATGTGTGTTTCTCAAATAGCTCTTATACCGAGTGAAGAATGACTCGTAGTCACCCAAAGGAGAAACGCTGTTATGGAAATATCAGCAAACAATAACTGAAATGTAAAGGTCTGTTCTTTTCAGCGGGAGGTGGGACATATCAATTCAAATTAAATATTGGGTGCTACACGTGCCCCTGTCCTGGGCTCCTATATCCCAGGTTACAAGAAAATATCATTGGCGGTAACTGACCACTACTTGAAAAACAGCAGAATTTATGTACTAATAAATAATAAGTCAAAAGCGCGACTGCCAAGACCAGCACTGTATATGTCCTGCTCTGGCACCTCGCGCCTCTGTGTAGGCGGAAGGTTTGGTACCCTATACTTAGACAAAAACATAGGTTAAGTGTGCATCGGATGCATGCACTAACACATAAGATAAGCAGACGAATTATGGCTTGCCATAAATATGGTCCTTCGTAGCAAATTTTACACAATTATTACATACTTATAAATATTTGAGAGAGATGTGCACAATTACGTGACATATTTGCACAACAAGAACGCATAACCTTTAACCATTTATTCAATATTAAATTTTGTCCAAAAAAATCTGTTTTAAATGAAGCAATGTAATTATGTGCTGAGCTAGCCAAAATGGATGAAGGCAACCTGCGGGAAACTTGTGTGTTAATGTGTGAACCAGAAGTAGAATGTGTACATCCAGCAACTCTAAAAAACCTGAAAAGACAATTGCATTTGCATTTGTCCTCCCCCCAGTGAAATTAAATAAGATAACAACTAAGATCAGCTTTATTGATCCCCGGGGGGGAAATCACCACCCAAGCTTAGTTAGATGCACCCTAAACCAATGGCAGCATTTGATGGGATGATGTTAAGTTTTAAGCTATTTTATGCACATAAGTCTATGTCAGCTGTCTACTGGGCCTGTATCATAATTGTCATTAACATTTGCATTTCTTTGATGGAAAAATCTGTTATATACACATTAGGATTAGATTTAAAAGTCCTAAAACAACAACCCTAAAATAACACATTTATAAGATTATACATCATGAAAAGCGCAGAAACGATTATAATAATATAATAAGCGGATTTGTCAACACTACTGGGAGTAACACCCAACCATTTTATTTTCGGTTCCAGTGCTGTTTTAAAAACAGTGTAACTTTGCTATGGAGTGACAGCGCCCCCGGTGGTAGCTGGTTGACAGTACAAGATGATTCCGGTAAACTCCAGAAGCTTCAGGAACTTGCCTCACAACAGTGCAGGATTGTACCCAAAAATGCACTTGCATGCAACCATGGGCATCCCCTTTAAACTGGGTCATGTGCTTTATGTCTAGCAAAGCCCCTGTGTGCATTAAAACATGTATTTGTACTTAACTTGTACTTAATGTAACAATGCTCAAAGCATTTCTTTCCCTCCACCTTCTACTACTACTGTGATATGCATACAATTCGATGCTTACAACTTTGTGGGAACAAATTGGGGGAATTCCCTGTTCTGTACCAGCAAGACTGTGCCCCAGTGCACAAAACAAGTACATTATGCCAAACACACTATGACTGTAGGTGTGTGTGTGTGAGTGTGTGTGTATGTGCATATAATGTATGTACACATACACACATACCTACAATCATAATGTATGTGGTCTCTTTATGTTAATTTCTCTTAATCCCTCTTTCCACGAATACAGATAGGAGCGCCTGATGTAAATTCTAATTTCCTGGCGTGGATGGATGTAATTGCTACAGTAATTGGTAGTTGGCCGTCATGCCGACTTCACACCGCCAGGTGTCGCCGTTCTCCCCATTACGGCCGTCGTCTGTGAGGAGGGGCGCTGCGCAGCGAATCTCGGCTCCGCTCGGTTCGGCTTAATGAGGCTGTGCGGCTCTTCCGGCGGCTCGGTCTGCTAGGTGGGCCCACTGTTTTCCAGCGATAGCGTGACTCTTTCGGTTTTTAACTATATATATTTTAAAAAATATATGCGCTTATTCCATTTCTTATTGGGTGCCTGAAGAAGAGAGAAAATGCGCCGAGAAAGTGGCTTAGA
This sequence comes from Stomatorhinus walkeri, assembly GCA_026784285.1. Taxonomy (NCBI): domain Eukaryota; kingdom Metazoa; phylum Chordata; class Actinopteri; order Osteoglossiformes; family Mormyridae; genus Stomatorhinus; species Stomatorhinus walkeri. The sequence continues at coordinate 5,999,092 of JAODUD010000046.1, read as the reverse complement.
CGCGGCGCCTGCGAGGGAGAGTATATGAGCAGCACCTGATGTGTAACGAGAATCTGTACGGGCAGAGTTACTTTTTGGCGTAAACAGTTACTTCTTGGTGTACATTGTTACTTTTTGGCGAAGATTGTTACGTTTTGGTGTAAATAGTTACTTGTCGAGCTCGGGTTTCTCCTGCTTCCCCCATCAACAAGTCGGCGGTCATGAGCGAGGGGGTGTCCGATGTTCCTGCGGATCTGCTCGGTAAGATCAGGAGCCTTTACGCCGTTACATGTGAAAGGTTAATCGGGGTGTGTGACTGTCGAATAATAGAACAAACATCACAAGAAATGATTAAGTAAACCTGCATGGTTCATTCGAGTTTATGTTAATACTTTTAAACGGGTTAAACAAATTCCTGAAAATCTTGTCATATAGCAACATTAAGACATTGTTTTGTTATAGCCAATGACACATTTATGAAAAATAAGGTGTCATTAACAGACTGCCATGTGATGTAAGTATAAGACAAGTATTCAGTAAGCCGAAGAATGCATCGAACCGGTGTCTCGAGCAACCCGGTACGTTTCCTTAAACTCGCTTAATTCTAGGCTGTTTTGGGTAGATGACCGACCTGTCTTGTATCCTTAAGGTAGTTAATTTTCCCCAAGCACATCAATCATAGAAATCACCCCTCCCCCTCTTCTTACCAAATACTTGGTATTTACTGTGTAATTATAATCCCCCACCCGCCAAATTTACATTTACAGTTGTTTAGGAGCTCAATTAAATATTTTGCCAACTTATTCTTTGTTTAATATTAGTATATTTGTATATGACTTGTCACTTTTTTAGGTATAGTTTGAAAATTGGTCTCTACTCTGTGGTGTCTCATTTTTATTATTATTATTAATAATAATAATAATAATTATTATTATTAGTGTAACTTTGAAAAGGGAATATATTCTATCTGATGTGATTTCTGATTTTCTGCTGTGTTGACAAAGAAGGCCAGATTCACTTCATTAACTTGTAGAGTATTAGTTCCTGGCTGCAGTTTCACTGGCATGTCTCACACACACATAGATTTCTTCCCGTAGCTCCAAGGACAATATAACAGGACATTAGTTTGCATTCATGCAGTCACATGGTAAAGATCCTGCAGGGATCACCCTTGGGCTCACTATGGAGTCACACGGATGGTCTTCGCTTTAGGACCAGCTGTCCAGAGCAGAGCCTGTGTATGCAGCTGACATCTGCCAAGTATCAGCTGTTAGAGCCTGCAGAGGCCTCAGGAAATGGGCTCGGTCATCATCTCTGCTGGGCTGATGATATATGAGATTAGATCAGGGGTCTCCCACTCATGGGGAGCTGCTATCCAGTAGGTTTTCTACCTTACCTGGCTTCCGGAGAACCGCACCTGTTCTTAGGTATATTCCAGAAACAGGTGTGGCTCATCAGAAGCCAAGCAGAATGGAAAACCTACTCCAGGGGTGTCAAACTCCAGTCTTGGGGGGGGGACGGGGACGGAGCCCTGTATAGCCGAGCTCTTTCCATGATTTGCCACAAATGAGTCAGCTGTGTGATAATTAGCACAAGGAGCTGAATCAGGTGAGGGGAAACCCAAAAATGTGTAGGGCTCCGCCCCCCCCAGGACAGGTGTTTGACACCCAAGACCTACTGGATAGGAGCTCTCCTGCACTGGAGTTGGTGACCCCTGGATTAAAGTCAGCAGTTTATATATCTGCTTTGATTAAATGAATCATTCCACACAGTGGAATCCAGTGTGGTCAGTTGTGTCAGCTGGAAACTGTCAACTAGAACCTGCTTAGTATTTGTTGTCCTGTAATCAATTTGGCCTTTATGTCTTTCTTTTTGTGCCTCCACTACCAAATGTTTATTAACAGTGATTACAGCCAACCAGTCAGTGATGTCACTGGGAGTATTTTGGGTCCAGCTGGCATGCAGAGTTTCTTCAAAGAAGAGTTTTTTTATTTTTGCCATGAAAACAGTGCTGACCCAGTTCTACACTGAGCCAGTGTTACTTTCTTGGGCCGAGACTATGTTTCAGTAACAAGGTACCTTTAGAAGCTGGGCTCTGGGAAATTCAGGGCGTCCATCGAATAGTACCTTTGTCCTTTTGAATAGTGGTTCTTTACGCGAAAAGCAGTAGTGTTTGGTAGGCGTGCCATTTGAGGAGGGCACTTTCTGTTCATCGGGACCGTCATCCTACCTTCCAGAAAGCGTTAAGGATGCCGTGGGTCGGAAGACCAGGCTGATCTTGAAGAAGAAGGTAAAACTGGAGGCAAAAGGTGACAAGTTGGAGAACAAGATTCTGGTGAGTTCGCCTGCCTGCACACCAAGAACAGGACTGAACATCACCTCTCATGCTGAGGTCGACCTAATTTCTTTGAGATTGTTCTGAATTTGCAGCCTATATGTAGTTATATTGTTTGTTAGATGGTATTATCTAGACTGAAATATATCTATGTCCCGCTGACACTGACCCTATGTCAGAGGAGTTAGTTACACAAAGGGTTAAATGACCCCCCCGCATGACGCACCTTTGCACATCTAGCAGTGTGGAGGTGCATCCTGCGTGGTCAAAGAAAGTGAAGGGCTCACATTCCTGCTTATTTTTAAAACAAATTCAAGGCTTCCTCCATACACTACAAGAAAGCTCTAATTTCACTTGCTTCTAGTAGTTTTCCATGTTGTTATCCTCCTGTCCAGTGCTGGTGGATGGGGGGGGGAGGCGGCAGATGTGTGTTTCTGAGCAGGTCACTGGCTGAACGTGGGGTGGATGTGTAAGACTGGGGGGGGTGGAGCAGGTGGTGGTGTATATCTGTGCAGAAATTCAAAGGTGAAGCTGACAGGAAGCTGGCGTTCGTGGTCAGCAGTGGGGTGGTCTGCAGAATCATTCTCTGCTTATGAGAATGAGATGGTGACTTCTTGAAAGGGTATGGAGGAAGCATCAGAGCTTATTCTTGTGATCTCCAGGTTATGAGGGTGTCACCTATCTTCTACTTTAAGAACAAGAGAGAGCGCTTTCCCGTAGTGTACACAGGGAGCTTTGGGCCTGTCTGAATGTGAGCACTAACCTTTCTGTGAGCACGTGGGATGTGATGGTACTCGATGCAGAAGGGAGGGCCTCCTTTAACCCAGTGGGTGTGGGGAAGGCGTCCGCTCTCCTGAACGTCTGGTCATCCTGAAAGCCCAGCACCCAGTGTAGAAGATGGGTGGGGCCTTCCTGTATGTTTTTTGGAAAGTCTGTGCAACACCAGACCACCAGTTTGGCTCCGGGGGGGTGCTTTCATGCCCCTGTCTGAAAACAATGTGTGCTGAAGTTTTATATATAATGTGCATATATAAGACTTCCATACTTGTGAATTTGTGTGTGTGTGTGTCTGTGAGAGAGAGCATATATGCAAGGACATCACCTTGCATAAAAACGTCTGTCTGCACATGAGTGTGGGTCAAACTGTATGAGTGTGTAGCGGGTCTACTGTGCAAGCCTGTGGTGATTTGGGCCTGAATTTTGACCGGTGCTTTTAATCTGTGGTTTGACTCGTCTCTGGGATTGGAATTGGACCCAGATGTCCTCTGCGGGGCTTCTGATCTCAGCCATGGATGTAACTTAACCCTGCGGGAAAGCAGTCTTTGCAGTGTTTTCCTCGGAACGTATCATTTTTAAATTGCGCTGTGCCTTAGCTGCAACTGCTGTTTACCAGAAGGCTATGACTCGTACATTTAGAATATTTCATTTATTCAGACTGTAGGGCTCTGGATGCGTATGCTTGTTATGTTTAACTTGGTTTGAAAAACTGGTCCCTTGGGTCGAGTCAAACTTTTCCATGAATAGCGGAGGGGGCATTACATAATGGCTCTGAGCGCTGTACTTCCTGTTGGGCTTGTTGCTGTGACTGGGCACTTGGCAGGACTCTACAATCCTTCTTCTTTTTTTTTTTTTTTTTTTTTTTTTAAAAAAAAAATAAAAAAAAAAGAACCAGGATGGATCTACTGAATTAAAAATATACTGCAGCCGACGGTGGGGCTGGTCCTGAGAGTGCCGGTGTCCTGAGGAGAGATTAGGCTGAGTGCAAAGAACTGCAGAAAACATTTTGTCAGTTCATTTATATCGCATTTCAGTAACACAGTATCTGGCTGCTAACTAGCTAGCTTGTGTCTTTTACAAGAATTGTAGTGAAATATTAAAATTAGTGTAAATAAGTATATTGTCGCATCTATAAGGTGGGCTGGCCCTGGGCGAAGGCACCCAGAAACATTTGCAGTTATCCGACTAGCCTCTGGGCTGGTGGATGGAAAACAATGGCTTCTTGTGAAAGCTTGTCGGCTCCAGCACGCCAGGTTTTCCGACGGATTTTCCCAAGGGTGGTGAATCCGGACCCTTCCCTAGGGGGCTGACATTTAGGAAGCGACCGCATGAGCTGAGAGACGTGTGCTGCTGAGCAAACGTCAGAGGAGGTCGGGGCTTGTCTGGACGAGCTTGTGCGTTAGCGGCTCTCTCTGTTTGTCCTTTGATGGGTGTGTGTGTGTGTGTGAATATTTGTGGTGTTTGCCGTGCGAGGTGCAGCCCCGCCCTCGGAGCGGAGCCCTGTGAAACGCGTGGCCTTGAGGTGCCTTATTCCATCTTCCAGCTCCGAGGCCCAGCTTGTTGTAACTTGACGGCAAAGCTAGAACTGGTGGGCGTCGGCACTCCTCAAAGCCCCTGGGTCCTAGCACCTGGCTCTGTGCCTCCCACTGCTCTCGCACATGTGATGACTGGCCATTTATCAGTGAGGTCACGCATTGTTGACATCGTGTTATATTTAGGATAAATATGCTACTTTGAGCTATCCCTGTAGACACAGACTTTTTCCTGGGCTGCTTCACTAAGAAGCCCATCAGTGTCTTAATTTCAAGAATCCCGATGGTATAAAAGCCTTTGTCTGTCCAGCAATACCAAAGGTCATTGTGGAGTAAATGTTTACTTGGAAAGCTTGGTCTCTAGTAGGGTTAGAATTTTTATTTGTCGTGCACCCCCTCCGGTGTTTGTACTATGAAATCGGAGTGGTATGTTTGGTGAATGTATCATGAATAGGGTGATCAGATAATCCGTGTCATAGAGGACACTTTGAATTGAATTGGCGTTTACAAATCCTGTCCTAGCTCAGAGGCCCTGGATTTCACTTAAGCACCGAGTTCTTGCTGTGTGCTTATTGGTCAGTCTCCTATAATCATGCATGTGTCACTAATGTTAATGTGAAACACCTGGATGAGTCTTTTAAACAAGGAAACAAATCACAAGAAGAAGTGAACTACTTAGCCAAGTGCAGAAGCCTTTCAGTTTTAGTTTGTAAATCCTGAAGTGGCTTAGTTTCCTCACTGATCATCATAAACATTCCTCTCTTCCAGATCATAAATTTTTAGTGTGTTCCTCCTCTCTCAGTGCAGTGCTCCTCTCTGACTCCTTGGCTCCCCTTCTCTCAAAGCACTGCTCTTCCTTGTGACTCTTGGTTCCTCCCACTGTCAATGCATGGTTGCTCTGTGGGAATCCTTGACTTCTCCCACTGTCGGTGCAGTGCTCCTCCATGTGAATCCTTGGCTCCTCCTTCTGTCAGTGACCTCCTTCTCTCTGACCAGGGCTTCTGTCTATGAGGTCCTGGCTCCACTGTTGGCATCCTGAGCTCCTTTCATGTCATTGAACTAATTAGTTCATCTCATTTTTGCACTGCCCAATAAACTTCTGTGAGCTGTCTATTATTGTGCCTCTTCGCTGAATTTAGTACGTGCCCTAGTTCTGTGTTCTGGGGAGGAAAAACTAGGTGTCATATCATATTTTTGCTCTAATATATTAACATTCACGTGTTTCATCAGCCTTGAATTCTGCAACTGTGAAATGGCTATTCAGCGGAACCAGATGTTGGATGTGTTTTGTTGGAAGCATAAAGTTATGCTGCTCTACCCACTAATGAATTCTTTGAAGATGCTTCACCGTGTAATTGGCTTAGAAGCTAATTTCTCCTTCTGTCGAGTTATTTATTTTTTAGGGTATTTCCACCTTGGATGTTCTGCCAAACTAATACATCTCATTTTCCACTGGGATTTTTGTGTTTTTTCTTTTTTTTTTTTTGCAATGTGTGGATGGGTGGAGCTGGATGGAGAATATGCAGGGTGGATAGAAATTCATGCATCATGGATAAAATGTGCCATGAGGTAGTAAGAGTGACATCGAGCATGAGGACACTTTTTCCAGCCTCATTTCCTGAACTAAAACGGAGTGACGGCTGTGGACCAAAACAGGAATTTATATGGCTGTTATATGGGGTCTGATGTCCTATGGCAGCAGAGCTGATTACATGGGTTGAAATCTAATTTCTTTATACTGGTATCCATCAACTTGCGTACCTCCTGCTTACATTCCAGAATCAGACTGGGTTTATCTCTATTATTATAGAGGAGAGGTCAAATATACTTTACAACATAAGATACAATATCACACACACTTAACTAAAGCTCTGTAGTGTACAAACTCCTTTCTGCCTAATGGCAAATACTGTGCTGTTGTTCGTCATTGTCGTAAACTTCATGCCTGTACAAATTAAGCTGGATATATACTGTGTATCATTATGCGGCACGTAGCCCAATCTCTTTCGATTCTTGCCAATCGTCACCTGCGTGGTAAAATACATCTGCAAATGTCCACGATGCTGCAGAATTCTCTCGATTCATTTTATTAAGGTTCTTATGGGACTTCGGACGCTTGTCGATGGGTGACTGCACTGAGGTTGCTCCTATTGACAATTTGTTTGAATTACATTAATAATATCATTTGGGTGAGTGACAGTGTGGAGCAGATAGATCCTAGTGGTTGGCTTAAGTGGTATCTGTGGCGCTGGTCCGCGGCTCTCTGTCTGTGCGCATCTTCTCTTGTGCTTCTGAAAGATGATGCGTGCTTATCCATTTGTCCAAAGGCAGATTTTGAAATCCCACGTCCTTTAACTACAGTAAACATTCATTATCTAAAAGGACAAATCATTTGTCAGGCTGCAGTGTCAGGAACTGGCTTTGACTGGAGATCACGGCCTCCGTTGGGTTTTGTCATGTTTTAATCTTGATGGTCTCAGTTCTGCTTTCTGTTATGATGCCGATATTATCAGGAAGGTTGACTGTACTTTGCTGGATGGTAATCTAATCTGTTGACATATTTTATCTGGGCTTAAAGTTCACAACGGAATGAGAGATCCAAGTCGACAGTTTAAATTATTGCATGCCTGCATTTTCATTTTGAGGCAATTGAATGTCTAAATTTTGCTGTGATTATGAGTCGGCCGGTTTTGGGGTGTGTTTTGTTGGCAGGGTCTGTGTAATCATATCACCCTGTCTGAGAGAGATGTCGGCACGTGGTGGTAGGTGGATAAACTGTGAGCAGCCGTGATGTTTGAGGTTGGAGAGAGTGGGGCTTCCTGTCGTGTTTTTATTTTTCTTCTTCATAATCCGCAGCCCTGCCACCAGTAACGGTCAGCCTCGGTGTGAACCCTGACCTTTTGTACATCCCTGCAATGTTTCTGAGGGCTTGATCCTCTTTTCCTAGTGCATCTGGGTGAAGTGCGTTTGTTTAGCTCCAAACTTCTTCCATGCAAGTTGACTTTTTCCGGTTTCCTTGTGAACGAACGTGGTTGGGATCGGTGGAAAGAGTGTATCTGTCAGCACAGCTGGATTTTCCCGTGTTTTCTGAGTAAACCTTCGATTAGTCCCTGTTCTCCACATAAACATGTAGGTTTTTTGAGCTGAACCTCGAATGTGGAATGTGTAGTTATTAATGTGCCGTGGAAGATCGGTGTCTGACGGACATTAGGTAATGCCGTAGTAATGTATGAGTTTCAACTCTGCGGTAACAAGTACTGGCAGTAAATTTTTTTTTAGTTTAACAGCTGGAACATCAGTGTAGTTGGACCCTTTCTGTTTTTGACTAAACAGACTGTCTTCTTTCAGTATGAAAGTGTTTGTTGTGGTGGGGAAAAAACCCACAAAGGCAAAACATACCCAGGTCACAGACCATGACCTCCAGACAAAAACACTGACTGTACAGTCGGTCCCCTCAGACCTTATTTATGTGTGTGAACCCCCCCGTGCTTTTTTAAATTGTTGTGATTAGGTTAATGGTCAGTGCACTGTGTTAATATGACAAGTATAATAGTCCAAACACATTGAAGCTATTGAAGTCCAGGGTGTGGACCCAGACTTCGCCCCCAGAGATACAGAGATACTCTAGTGGACACCCCCATTCCCTCCCCCGGGACCTTCATGTAAACTGACTCATGTACTTTCATTATTACAGACTGGCAGTCTGGGAAAGTGAAGAAATATTTACACAGATTTTTTTTTATGGGGTCTTTTTAGGAAATAGATGGGACAGAGATGTCAGTGGGTCTGATCAGAGAGCTTAAACCCTCAATCCAAGGTCCTTTGCTGAGAGTAACACCATGGGTGTCGCCATCATTAAATCTGATTCATAATTATTCGTTTGGACCCCCCCACATTTAACATAAAATATTAGTTTTATACCAGTGTGTCAAAATGCATCTGAACTCCCTGAGTAGCACTGATACCTCCGCTACTCCATATGATATTTTCCTCTGAACAGGCCATGTTAAATATTGTCAGAATAAAAGCGTAACCAGAACAACCACGAGGAAGTGAAGAAGCGACCCTGTTGTTCCCCACATACTGTGTGGCTGTTCACTGGTGTCCTGAGCTGTTTTCTGTGGAGGGGAATCTGATTTCAGGTTAGCTGAGCTCGGGTCGGCCTCTGGTGTGGTTCAGGTTTCATGTTTGCGTCCGTGATTGGATGCTTCAGATTTTGGGCGGAGGTTATGGGGCAGGTCCGAGTCTTGCAGCCCTCGTATTGTGGTCCTGGGTTTTGTACGGCCTTTGGTGCCATCTGATGTACCAAGTGCACCATCTCTGATCCTCTGGGGGCCGGAGACATCGTCCCGATTGGCGGCACTCCCAGGCCGGCGACCGCCATGCATCGCTCTTCGTTGTGCTGCTGGAGCGTGTACCTCTTTCATGTTCACTGATGTTTCTCTCAGCATCAAAAAATGGGCACTTCCACTAACTGAGGATCCATGAGACTTCCAAGAAGAGCCTCTGGATTTGAGCCAGTGTAGGAAAAGATCACATGAGTCCGACATGACCGCTACTGGCCCCTGTGGCAGTGAGTGAATCAGTAGCAGAAGCAGGAAGTGAAGATGGGGTGAGCTTTGTATTCCACTGGCTGCTTGGCGCTAATAATCTATAGTATGCCAAACATTGCTGCAGTTTTACTGTAAAATTAGTAACCTCAGGGGTCTAGAACATTCTCTGATGCGCATTTATTAAATGTTCAGCTGTGAAATATCTTTGGCCTCCAGAAGGAAATCCTTAACCAAACAGGAAGTTTTTGTTTTAAAGAAGCTGAACGTTAACGTTAAGGTATTTTGAGAAATGAAGTTAGCTATTTATTTTTGGTCTCTCATCATAGCCTTCAGACTCCATGGGATGTTGCGTTTTGATTTAGGTAAACATCTAGATTAGCATTTTGTAATCAGCCATGATGAATTAAGATGCTCATGTCTGAACCTACAGCTGGAAGAGAAGAATAGTGCTAAACACCAGGATTTCTTGTGGATTCCTGGTCCCTATCTGGTCTCTGGGGCTCTTGTGGTCCCACCTTACCACTCACTCAGATCCTTCTGCCTCCTCACAGGCTTTGTCCTTCCATCGGATGTACCTTCTGAGCGCTCGTCTCCCCAGCAAGGTGAGTCACATGGTCTGTCAGTTACTTCCCGTCCTAGAATTTTGAATGCATTATAAGGAGTCACATGTTATGCTTTGAGGACCTTATGAACTGTGGTAATGCTCCAGACCTATTGAGGCAGAAGATTGCAAAATGTTTAAAACTTCAGGTTTTAAGGAATAATTTTATTACACGTTTTCATAAAACAGAATGCCAAAGCCTACTGTGTAGCATACGCCTCTACGTGGTGGCAGATATACTTCTCATTTTGTTCAACAGTATTGAAGTCCAATTCAGTGTGGGATCTTGTCCCTGTTTTGCTCCCTTATCCACCAAGAACAATGGGCATAAAGTACCTTAAGAGGACTTCCCTTTAGGTCATGTCCCCTCCCCCCCCCCCCCAAATTCCTCCCAAAGCTGTGTGGGCTTGTTTCCCGCACGGCTCAGCCCTCCACCGCAGAATTCCAGGCTCGAGGATCCTTCTAAAGCTCTATGGCCTGAACCAGTCCCCGGGCAGGCTGGTGCTTGCTGGGGAACAATCGAGGATCCGTCTGGCACTCGGGCCGCCGGCATCCTGAGCATGTCAGTGCAGCGTTCGGATTTGTCCCAGAGGGTCTCGAGCACCTATGTGAGCCTTTGGGCCTTGGCCTTCCACACACAGTCTAATGAACGCAAGACCATGGGATTATGGGAAATGCGGTTTTTCAAATGTCGTGAACGCAGAGGCAGGAAGCAGGGTTGGTATCGTAATGGATTTCCAGTGTCCTTCCGGTGCAAAGTGGAGTGATTTTTTTTTTTGAGGGCATCCCCAGCCGTACTACCTTTCGTCACCTGCATGGCCGTGTGAGGTGACATTTAAGGCATTTTTTTTCACCGCTCCTGGTACCGAACTTTTGGTGCTTGGAGAGAGACTACAAGGTGTTAGTTTCCAGTGGCATAAAAACTGGTATCGGTGCTGAATGACAGCGCAAGGCCGGGTATTTTGTACTGAATTCAAAAAATGGCCATAGTATATCTTGCTGGATGATGTGCAATATTAAAACCAACATTGCATGTTATACATTTTTTACATCGCTAGTCAGCTACATTAGAATAAGACTTTCTCTTCTCTTGCTTTCAGTTCCGTACAGACTTTATAGTGCAGTGAACTCTTACACTGCCATAGGAAAAAAAAAACTCGGCAAGCTTTGCAATTTTAATCATTTCAAATTTTAATTATTAATTATAGATTCGTATGTTTAAGAATCAGTTTAAAGTTTACACCTGCTGCTTTTGCATGAGCGCTGCATGAATTCTCCGAGACAATTATAATAATTTCCGTCCTTTCCATTTAAATCACTCGAAGACGGGTTTGTGAGAAATTTATGAACTCCTTTTTTGTTTTATAAATACGCCAGTATTTATTACAACAAAATCACATTGCTATATTTATAACTAAATCACATTGCTATATTTATAACAACATCACTTCACTAGGACAGCATGCTATTTACGTGATGTATTAGTATATCCAACAAAATACTTTTTAATTTCTTGTCATGCCATTCGCATCTTTTTGTTGTATATGTTCTTATGACCAAATCACACTTTTTTTCACTTCATTTATCATTTTCTAAGTTTTCAAGGTGCCATTTGTATTGTGCTTCTGAGGCAGGTTATTTGCATAACCAATCGACAGAGAAAGCGTTTCGAGTCCCACCCAGAGTAATGGGGTGGGACCTGTGGCTGAAAGTTCCAGACTTGATGCAGTGGAAAAGCACCCAGAGTGGGGATTTTGAAGGATCCGCACACCTGGACGGCAGATTTCCACAAAGCTGACCAGAAGAGTGCATGAGCACAACCTGTCCCTACGGAGGGATGTGTAATAAACCTTCACAGGTTATTCGCTTCACCTCCCTTAGTGTTTCCCTGCTCTGTCACCGCTTGCTCACCACTGCTGTTTTGTCTTTTTGTTTGTAAGCTTTGTGTAGGGTTTGTGTAGGGCCTTGTTTAGGGTTCTGCTGGGCTTCTTCAGCCTTGCTGTTTACCGGTGGGGGGTGTCCCTCGCCGCTTCCCCGGATCTCGCGTTTGGGTCTGGGGCCTGGCGAGTGTCTCTCTCCGGCAGTCATAAATGTAAATATGCAGCAGGGTGAGTTAATAACTTCCTGAATAGACAGGATGGTCTCTCCCTGAAGCATCCTGCCTGCTGGTGCTGCTGCACTTCGCAGTAACTCTCTGAGGAACGCTGTGACTTTCCCCATTCCGGCCGCGGGACACAATTGGGGGGGCGGGGGGGGCGTGCATGTGGCTGAAAGGAGCCCTTGCACCCCTTGAAGAGGTGCAGTGTCATGAATGTGAATGAATCTGGATGAATCGGCTGGCTTCAGCCACACTCCCAGCGGGAGGGGGAAGAGTAGGAATTTCCCCTCAGTCTCCGTCCCTCTATCCCTGGCAGGCTTTCCCAGATTCCTGTGCCCCCCCCCCCACGCTTCCCGTTTGTCCCAGCTGTAATCTGATTCCCCAGTGGCTAAGTGCCTGTTTGTTTACGTCTTGCTGAGTGTCCTGAAGTCACAGCGAGAGCTTGCTTGTCTAAAATCTCCCCTTTTTGTATGAAATACTTGGCTTCTCTGTGAACTGGTGGCTCATCGGTGCAGATCTGCGGATACTGGCGGATTCGGAGAGCTGCAGTGAAAAAAGGATCACACACCGGCAGCCTGGGAATGCGGGAGTCTGGGACTGGGGCACCGTGCATGGCAGTCGGTCCTACTCTGGGTCCCACGGGCTCCGACATCGCCCAGATTCCCCCGTTTCCCAGCATCACAGCCGGATATTTCTAATGCCTGAAGTGTTAGACACGTAGATATGCAGCCTGCCAGTTAATGTCACTCTGAGCCCTGAGGACATCATTTTATTTACCTCCAGGCCAGTTAATCCTATAGGGCAGTGGCAGTGTTTCTCAACTGGTGGGTAGCGGGAACATTTTTACTGGGTGGTGGAGTGTGTGGTTAAAAAAAATATTGAAAATATTACTGGAGTTTTTTTTTTTTTTACTGCTTGAAGGCATTGTGCTGCTATTACTGCACTTTTTCTGTGAAATAGGTTTGGTTCAAAATATAAAAAATTTGAGTCATAAATTAATGACTAAGGAAGAATGTGGGTCCTAAGGGCAAACCAGAGGCGATGCAGACAAGAGGCAGGCACCCAGGGCACCATCGTTTTTGGGGGGGGAGGGGACGACTTGGAAAACATTAAGGTGCTGGCGGCAAAGCTTGGCGGGGGGAGGGTCTCTTGCTGGAGCTGGGGGCCCCAACGATAATGGTCACCTGAGCCACAGGCATCGAGCCGCCCAGAGGTACCTTCATGTGATTCCTGATGCCCCATGACTGCGCTTTACCAACATGATCCCACGTGGTCCGTATTTTTTAATCCAGTAAAACTTAACAAAGCTGCAGGTATGTTCTATATGCCTGCAAGGCTTAAACAGGATCCGCCTCCCTCCCCTTTCCCCTGCTTGATTACTCCCTCTCCCTCCGCCTGTCTTGCCAGGTCGAGCAGACCTTTAATTATCTGGAGCTCCAGGGAATCGCGAGTAACAAGCCTGCGCAGGTAAGTCACGGGACCCGTTCCCGGCTGCGGCTGAGTGACTCCGATCCGACAGCCGGCCCACACGCCGCCCGCTGAAACGGCACACTAACTGACGCCTCGCCAAAGCTTTCAGAGTGGATTCCCCCCCAAGCTGGATGGGAATTCCTGACTGTTTTGCCTCAGTCCTGAAATGTGAACCCGCAGCGGTTTTGAGTCGTTCTGTGGGATTAGCTGTGTGAATGTTTCTTAATGTGACCCTAGCGCAGCTTTATGTCAGTCTTGTATTGTGTCTGAATATTGGAAAATCAGTCAGACACTGATTTCTAAAGTGTAAATTTGTATTTGAGTATAAAAATCACACCGTAAAAAATGTATAATGTGGGTGAAGTTTGTATTTCAATGTTTAAATATGCAGTTTGACCCTTATGTACAGAGGTGGGTAGTTCAGATCCAGAGAGTCCTGACCAAGATTGTTTCAACCATACAGTTGAACACTCTGTGACTGGCTCTTTATACTCAACTGGTTGGTTGAAACAAAATCTTGGTCTGGAATTTTGGCTCTGTGGACCAGAATTACTCACCAGGCTTTGTCTGATCTGCAGGCTGCCTTTTCGCTCTTATAAATTTGCATGGGAATATGCATGGTGTGTGTGACATTAGGAGGATTCCTTTTGTGTTAATGTATGTGAATCTGTCCCCCTCCCCCCCCTTCATCGACAGCTGCTGCTGGAGGTTGACAGGGGCCTTGTGTCTCTGAAGCTGGCCTCCTCCGAGGATGCGGATGAGGTTCTGGCTCACGTCGGTGTCCGTCTGCAGGAGATCTGTCCCGGTCTATCCCTTGTGTAGGTCACCATGCCCCCCCCCTGCCTTTTCGGGCCGGGCAGGACCTCGTGTTCTGCGTCGACGGTCATGTTGGCCTTATTCTGTTGGAAGTGAGGAGATCTACTTGTTCTGCCTTTCTGTGGTAATTTGTGAGCTCTGGTGTCCTGAAGGCTGGCAGTAGGGGGCAGTGGTGAGGCAGTTTCGCACCTCTGCGACACCTGAGGTTTTCTCCCCTTCTCGTGACTCCTCCAGGAGGATGATGAAGAAGCTGTCTGTGGAGCCACCTGAGCGAATGTCCCACCTGCAAGCCCTGTGGGAGAATGTGCCGGAACCCGGACCATGTGGTTAAGTACATGAGCTGACCTCGCGGGATGGGTCGGGGGTCAAGGTCAGGGTTCTCCATCTGGGGCGTCTCCGCTGCCATTGGGAGGCCAGGCGATACAGATGCTGTTTTCCTGTGGGATTTTGGGTCATTTTAATTATTTCCATTACTTCAAAGTTCTTTCATGCTTATTACATGATAATTAATGCTTAATAAATTCCCCTGGTGAAGATGTTAACCTCAGGACCATCTCAGAAGGGTCACCCACACGTGGGCAAACTATGGTCATTATTATTTTGAGTCATTATTTGTGTCTAAGCAGAGAAAGATTAAAGTTTAGACCAGTTTTGTTGGCTGTTGTTGGGGGGGCCCTCACATTGGCTGCCTCTGTCATGCAGGTGGCCAGCTGTTTGACCTGACCCAGTGTTTTTTGTCCTCGCTGTCTCTCCCAGGAGGGTTTTCCCAGACCTATAAGTGTGTGTGTGACTGGCTGGGGCTTCCTTACAGAGATGAGGTGCAGTGGGTGAGTTGTACTGGACCGTTCCCCATGATGCATTGCTCCATGACTCATTCCGGGGCACCATGTGACACCATATGATTTTTCTGGTACACTGTTTCAATGAAATTGTATCGTAATTTGCATTTTTTTTCATTTATTCCTTATGATTCCTTCTTCTTGCTCCACTTTCCCCTCATTTCCAGCTTTACATCATTCCCACTTTACCTTCGGAATTGTCTGTATTGGGTTTTGCCTCTTTTATGAGTTAATTAAACCTGTTCAGCATGTATTTTTTTTTACGCCTTACAGGATGTGGACACAATCTATTTGACTCAAGACACAAGGGAGCTCAACTTACAAGATTTCATTCATCTTGAGAACAGGTAACTCTAGCTGCCCAATGAGTTTCATGGGCAACAACAGCTTTTGCACGAACGTTTTATTGCCGTTTCTTCCGATGATGGGCAGCTAATTCTGTTCACTCGGTTTATTAAGCTGCACATCAACAAAAACAGCATAATGCCACAAATAACGAATCATTTAGCTTAAGCTGAATGCAGTCAGGAGGTTCACCTACTGTTCAGTTAAGCATTAGAATGATGAAGACGTCTGATCTGAGTGATTGTGAGTGGTGCAATTGTGTGATTCGCAGGGTTACCAAATTAGGTCAGTTGGCAGGAGTGACATTTTCAATTCTAGACTTGATTCTTTTCAATTCAAGTCTGCATACGCATTTACATGTATGCAACTAGTCTGCAGAGTTTGCAAACTGCCCTAGTGCTTTTGATGTAGCTAATTTTAGGTATATAGCGGTAATATAAATTTATCATAAGATTTCTTGGGGGAACATGAGACTCTGAAAGTTTGAGTTGCCACACTAGACGGGCGAGAGTTGGCAACCCTGGATTGCTGGTGCCCATGCAGCAGTTTCAGCAACAGCCACATCCACCCTCCTGGGATTTTCACGCACTGCAGTGTGTAAGATTAACAGGGAAAGGTGCAATGAACAAAAAAGCGTGAAGTCAGAGGAGAATGGCCGGACTGGTTAAAGCTAACGGGGACGTCACGGTCACGGGCGTAGTGATAAAGTGGCCTGTGGGGGGACCACACTTGAGCAGCAGTGTCCCCAGCATGCAAGACGCAGCGAAACTGGGCGATGGAGCCTGCCTAGGGTGCCAGTGCGGGCAGACGTCTATACAAGTATAACTCATCTGGAGGGAAACTGGGATCTGGGATCCTGGTTCTGCACATGCCTATCTAATCAAGTGGCCGCTGAGTGTGTATTTTAAAACATAAGCTGTTACGAAACAGCTGCCTTCTGTCTGATGTCGACGAGTACCTGTTTCATCCGTCCCAGAGACCTGGTGGCCATCCTTGCCGTCCTTGAATACAACCAGTGGTTCACGAAGCTCTCGATAAAGGATTACAAGCTGGTATGTTTATGTTCCACCGCATCGAACACCGGGCCCTTGTAATGTCTGCAGTGTCCGACCACATCCAGCTGGTTCCGTCTCTGTCGGGCCACTCAGCGCTGGCGATAGCGGCTTAATGTTTGGTGTCTGAGAATGGGGAAAAACTACCATGGTCTTAGTTAAAGTTTGCCAATCTTTTAATTAATGACCCATTAAAAATTCCCCAAGGCCCCTTCCTTATTTATGTTGTTAGCCAAACGCTAGTCCTGAAAAACTTGTTGGTGCAAAGTGAATAACATGGTGAAACATAGTTTAGGCTGCTTAAGCGCTTCCTAACCTCACGCCGCTTTGTTCAGTATGTTGCATGCACGGCAAAGTAGTGTGGGTTTGACAGCAGGGTCTGCGGCTGGGGGGGCCTGGGGCTTTGACACTGGGGGTGTCCTAAAGGGGAGGTTGCGAGGTATTATTTAATGGTTTTTGAGCTGCAGCAGCTGTGGTTTAAGCGGTCAGAGCAGTCTGCCTGACCTCAGTACTGTCTCTCTGCTTTAATATGGTCGACCTCCAACTTGAATAGCAGCCCTAGGCGTGTTGGGTCACTTCCCTTCAGGTAATTCATGGTAAAAACAGTTGCTGCCCAGAGACACAGAGGTAAAGTGACCACAAGTGACCGTGGGCCGCAGTCAGGTTTGGTTCCCCTCTTGGGCATTGGTAAGAATTTCACAATGCTGTCTCTGGGGGGAGCCGCCTGGACTCGCCCAGCCTCACACCCCCCATGGATCTGTATCACGCTCACGTTTGAAAGAGGGCCCTTCCTTTCCCAGAAGCGCCGTTCAGACCATGTCGCTGTGGGGGTGGGCGCCCCCTGCAGGGTGGCCGCCGCCATTCCAGGCGTGCGTTTACCGTGAACGCGTATCCGTGATGCTGCCCCCAGCGGCCCACAGGGGCCGACAACCCCACCAAAGCCTTCCCAGTGCATGGCCAGGAACTCAGGGCTTTGAGGAGACATGCTGAAATGCCTGGTAGGCGTGGATCAGAAGCAGCACAAAAAGTGCTTTGTGAATGTTTTAAAATCCACATTATTCCATGGAGAGAATCATTTGTATATACATATGCTGAGTACCTGCCAGTATGGGATCATGCCAGTTCATACACCAGTGAGCCAAAACGTTGTGACCCCTCCTGCATGCAGCCAATAATGTTGACTATCCTGCATGAAAAAGGGCGCATGTCCAGGTCTGGGGTATATTAGATAGTAAAATAACATTGGGTACACGTGTACATGTATTCAATATGCTGAATGCAGAAGAACTGGGCAGGAGTAAAGATCTTAGTGACTTAGCCTTTCTGTTTTCATTTCCTCTGTCCGCTTCCCATGTCGCTCGCGTTTGTTCGCCGTCGCTTTGTACCTCTCTGAGGCGTTCTGTCACATGTGGTCATGGTTCCCAAACAGCCTACTTCTGTACCTCTCTGAGGCACATGACGGCTACATGACACCGTCATTTGTGTTTTTGTGTTTCAGCTTATTTTGTGTACTGTACTGCCGCCAAAACTTTTTACTAGACTTACTAGCTAGACTTTGCGAGAGGCAAGATGAATGTATGAGGCTATCTGTGAATAGCTTGATATTTTAATACATTGTCAAGGGAACATTACAAATGAATAAACCATTCTGGTTTATTTTTGTTTTATTTACATGTTTCAATAAATTAAAGTACAATTTAACCATGCAGTATGTAGGCTACAATATCCATATCAAACAGTCTTTTTTTTTTCCTCAAGTTTATTTTTTATTGCTTTAAAGTGGTATGACAATATGCTGAGAAGAGAACATACTGCATCTTGAACATTGTGATCATAAATATGATCATATGATAACTAATAAACTCTACAGAGTGGTTTATTCAGGACCCCCCCTCACCCACTTTGTACCTGACACGGCCCCCCTCCTGTCTGATTGTAATTTAACCCCTACTTGTACTACGACCATCTAGGGGGCCAGTTGTCAGCCCCGTCACCCACGCGGTGCCGATTAAGCTGCTGGCTCTCAAACTGTGGTCTGAGACGGACAGCTTCATATGTCTAAATTTGGGTTTAGACACGCTGCCAATCAAAGTTAGGAAAGAGTGCAGAGAATGATGTGAATGCTTTGTTGCTATTGGTTCACATCAGACCAATGCCTGACCAGATTTCATACATCTACCCCTTTAATGTTTTAATCATGGGTGTTTTCTTGCAGTCTGCAGATGTTTGCGAGCAGATTCTCCGCGTGGTGTCTCGCTCATCTCGCCTGGAAGAGCTTGTCCTGGACAACGCCGGGCTCAAAATGTGAGCTTCGCCCACCCTGCCCTTCAAAGGTGTAGCGATGGCAAGGCCTCCCTGTTCTACAGAGTTTGTCGTCTGCTGAGATTCAGAGCCGGTCACTTGCTTAGTATTTCGGAGTTAAAGTCAATTAAAACACAAGTGAGTCGTTGGTCTTTTGAAAGTTGTGCTCGTCAGGTTCCCCTAAAAGTCAACCTTTTGCTGTTGGATTTTCAGCGATTTTGCACAGAAGTTGGCCAATGCTCTGGCCTCGAACCCCAGCTCCACACTTCACACCATCATCCTGGCCAACAACTCCTTGGAGGACAGAGGTATGCTCACTTTACGGGAGGAGGGCTGCAGGTCGTAGGTTTGCTCTTCTTCTCACCTTAATGACTTCTTGTTTGAGTAATGAGGGCCCTCACAGTTCCTGAGGAACCTGTCCTGATCCGGCCCTCAGACCCACTCCCCTGCTTGCCCATTATCCCACTCTACTCCCAAAAGAAACTTGCTGATGAACTTTAAAGGCCGTATTTAATCTGATCTCATCCAACAAAATATCCAGCTGTTAAAATGTGGTTTGGAAAATGAGGATTGTGGGGAAATAACGGTGAGAAGATTGGAACAAAAATGTAACTCGAATGGCAAGACTGAGTCATATGTTACTGATTTAAAGTAGCCGTTAGTTTATATGTCTGAGTGGTAATGCATGACCCTCTGGCATGTTGCATGACTGCTTGACCGTGTTTGCATCTCTGACGCAGGAATCGCTGCCCTGACTTCGCAGTTTGCCAAAATGCGAGGAGGGTTAGGGCATCTCAATCTCTCCAAGACCTCGCTGTCACCCAAAGGTGAGCTTCACACAAGTCACACGTATTCCACTCGTGTTCTTTAGGTAACACTGGAGCTGGACTTGGGCTAAACCAGGCCACTGCATCATTTAGTGGAAATTCACTAAAGAACCCTCTTTATGAACCCCTAACTGGTTAAGTGTATTCCTCATTTCTGAGTTCCTTTTTTCGAATGGTGATCTTGAATCACTGCGTGACTGGTGTTGAAGCACACTCGTGCTCCTGCCGAGTTTCAGGGCATAAACAAGAGGAGCCATTGTTAAATTCGAGACCGCTATTAAAGCCCCGCCCCCCAAAACTGGCCTTTTCTCCCGACACGGGAGACGGCAGCAGGCTGTCCAATCAGGGATCACTTCATTTTAAAGTCGAGTGTATTTGCTTGGAGATCATTTGGGGCCTGTGTGGCCGCTGTCATCTCACTCCGTCTGAGCTTGATAAATGATAGATGCGCTCAGCTCTGTTACAAACTTACTACGTGCAGTAACCGTGAACCTCAGGAGCCCATGCAAGAGGGACGATGCAAGGTGCAGTGGGGACTTGGATCCAAGCCCCATTTGACCCCACAGGGAGCCTTAGAGATGCTAAGCTGGGTCTGGCTTTCTCATGTTGCATTGATGCCTGCGACTGATCTGCGGCCTGCGGGACACAGCGGCGAACGGCGGCTGCCTGTGTGCAGAAGATGAAATTGACTCCTGGACCGCAGAGAAGAAAGCTAACCAGTGTATTGCCTGTGTTCAGTGTTCAATTCTTACACTAACCAGCTGGAAATTCAAGCAATTAGTTGCCAGCTATTCATTGTTCCTTGACCGGGAGCTCCCCCATACTGCCGTACGTGTGAATTGCATGTCTGAGATGCAAATCAATGATATTCACAATCCATTTTTTGGGGGTCAGATGCCTATATGTGGATTGATGGTATGGTGTGCTGTGAAGACCGATGTCGCTTCCTTTTTTGTCCCCCACCCCCAGGAGTAAACCTCCTTGCCCAGTCGCTCAGTGCAAGCCAGCTTATTCCCAGCACGCTGACCCACCTGGACCTGTCTGGGAATGTCCTTCGAGGGGACGACCTTCAAGTGTGTACCAGTGGAGACCGATGGTCCTTTCCGTTTTCCGATTAAAAACATTGTCGGTCAATCAGTCGCTTTTAAATGACCCCAGAGCAGTTCATTGGCATGGATGTGCTGTACTTTCTAAATGTGTGACAGAGCAGCTGCCTGGATTCGGTTAAATTATGGAAAACCTCAGCCGTCATCTATTGAGCTTTAATATTCTACATGAAGGTGTTTTCAGTTCCAGCTGGTTTAAAAACTGTACACACCTGCTGCTGGTTTTTACTCCAACTAGATTAACTAGTTATGGTCACGCTAATTTTCTATATGACCTGACCGAGCTTTTAGCCAAGTGATGTCATTTCCTCCATCTGTCATTTGTCCTGTAGAATCTGTACAACTTCCTAAGCCAGCCAAACAATCTGGTCATGTTGGACCTCTCTAACACCGACTGCTCCCTGGATCAGGTGCGTTTTGCTCATGTGACTCACTCGCTGTCTTGATAATTTACTGTAATTTGTCCGGAAGGCGATGAGATGGGGATGAAGGGTTTTTGTTCATCCATGATATTTAGCAGGCACTTTTATGCCAAGTAGGGTCAGACAGTCTCTGGAGCAATTGGGGGTTAATGGCCTTGCTCAAGGGCCCAATGGTGAAACCACTCTACCAGTTCTGGGATTTGAACCGACCTTCTGATCACAGACAGTGTTCTAACCTACTAAGCCACACACTGCTCTACATTCAAATCTCTACACTGAAGTCCTGTGGACTTAACTTAGAAGTGGTTTTGGCTCCTGGCCTCATTTCCATCTCTGTCCACTAGGTGTGCGCTTCTCTGCTGCGGGGGTCTGTACAACACCTGTCTGTACTCAACATGTCAAAGAGTGTCTTTCCTCACCGGTGAGCCGTTGAAGGGTTATTAACGGTCTGCCTTTGGGTTTCAGTGTAAGGGATGTTATGATGACGACGACTACTCATCCGGTGTGTCTAACGTCTCTGTGGCCTGCAGGAAGGGCAGAGAGATTCCTCCTTCTTTCAAGCAGTTCTTCACCAGCGCCCTGGTGCTGAGTAGTGTCAACGTGTCGGGAACCAAACTCCCCCTGGAAGCACTTAAGTGAGCCCTTTGATTGTCCTCACGCCTCCGATTGCCCATCCAAACCAGGGCTAGATAACGTAACCTGGCTGCATCTCTGCAATGATGAAATATATCCAGCGCAAAGTCTTAATGTGACTCTGTCTCCAGGGCTCTCCTGCTGGGTATTGCCTGTAACCCTAATCTGAAGGACGTTTCTCTGGACCTCAGCTCCTGTGAGGTATGTGCATGGGGCTCTTAAGGCGTTCTCTGCTTTCCCTAGCTTCAGGGTTAAATGGGATTTGTGTTTGTGTTTGCACCACCACACGCTGATTATGGGATGCATATATCTCGCAGTCAGGCCTACTTCCTTGATGTATGTGGTCTCCTTTTAGCCTGCATGTCATGGTCAGTCCGGTCCACCGTCTGCTGGTTCCGACTGTAATGGATTTCCAGGTTTTCCCTTAACCCCGGATAGATTATCCATGCTGGTACAACACACGTCTACTGTTAGAGCCATCCAGAATGTCCCTGCATTACACATCACCTGATGCTGTAATCACTTAATTACATGGAGAATTAGTTTGGAGGGGGTGGATTCGACTGCTTTCTATTCATATGTAATCCAGAGACAGAGAGCTCTTTGTGTATGTAGTGCCTCAAAGCAGATAAATCCCCCTAAAGTCGACCTCCGAACATGTGTGTCAAATTCTGTGTGGCAGCCAGCCGCCTCAGATTCAACACCCCCCACCGTAAACGACTGTTCCGGAAACTCCTAGCCGTGGTCTCTGTGTCCCTGCCCGTACCGGATTGGAGGGCAGGAGTGCGATTGTGCGAGAGCTTCTATGTTCCAGCTGAGAGGCTGTGTGAGTCTCATGGCTCCCTGGAATATGCCCGACTCGCCGCCGGACCCCAGCCACGATCAGCTCTGCATACGGCCGCCTCTTTGATGCCAGTTCCTCTCTGCTCTTCTGCTTTCCTGACCTTCTGTCCCTGAGCAGTCGCCTTTGTCTTCTTAATGCCCCATTTATTTATTTATTTTTTGGGTTTGTCCTGTCATTGGTCATTAAGGCCCTCGACACTGTCATTAGTTAATAGGCTCCTAAACCTTGTTCTTGGTTATTAGTCCTTAACCCAGTGGTAATTGTGTTTCGTAAATGATTTTATACAGTCATTTTAATATATATTTATTTGTTTAGCACTGTCCATAGTATCATTTATGGTCTTCTATGCTCTGGGGGAATTTGCAAACAGCTGCACGCTTCCGCTTCCTGGCTGCTGACCTACTTCCTGATCCTAAAATCCCTCCCTGAATCCCAGTCTTCTCATGGATCTGTAACCATTCCCAATTTGTTCCATGGGGAGTGTCTGTCTGTCTGGGGAGGTTCTCTGTCCCCCCCAGTATTTAACCACCTGCTTCCTCCTGCGGTGTTTGTGTCCCTCTGAATCGCTGTTGTGGCAAACGCAGCTGATTGGAGGGTGGGTGGGCCGCTTAAAGCTTAAAGCCTGTTTTTGTTCACCCCCTTGCTGATACCTGGTATTGCTGACGGCGAATGCGTGCAGTGAAAAGGAACATTCTAGAAGGAACGCATGATATTTATTCAAGTTATGCATGTATACAATGTCCCCTGGAGTGACTCTGAGGTATTATGTCATGATTCCCTTGATCCATTCTGAGGCTTCCCCCTGGTTTGTGTCGTCTTTTTTTTGGGGGGGGGGGTGTATTCAGGTCAGGACACATCGCCACATCTGTACCAAATGATGCACCTGATTCTTCTATCTGTACAAAAGCTGCTATTTTAAATTCAGCTTATGCACACATACACGCCCCAGCTCACTGTTAAATGTTTGGCATCAGGATGTCAAAAACCTGCCTCGGAAGGATTTCATCATTGGGCTACCTTTGATGTGAGATATTGCAGTGCTTATGAAGCGATTATGAATCCAGCCAGACATCCGCCCCCAAAGTCCTGCTTTAAAAGCATGTTTATATTCGATTGTTAGGTCCTCTGTCATCTCCAGAATTTCCTGAAACTGACATCAAAGTTTTTATACCTCTCCAGTGCTGCTCTGTGGCAGATAAAAAGATGGACTTTTCATGTGATTTGAATGCCGCAGGACTCGCAGGCGAGGGGCTGAATCACCATGAGACCCAAATATCTTTAGTCTGAGAATGACAAGAAAACCCTTTTTCGGAGTGCCACTATCAGACAGAATTAACCAGTCATGCATCATGTGCAGAATTACTAGCCAAGTGCTGTTCTGGGTCATAATTTTCTGTAAAACTTAAGAGAATGATTGATTAAAATGAATTATTTTTTTACTCGAAGTATGCTAATCTAGAAGAGAATGTTACATTAGTCTGTCATAAATAAACACTTAATTATCAGTGTGCAGGATTAGGCAAAGGGTTTCCTCATTTCATCTTCAGAAATAATTTAAATACATTTTTTGCTCTATATAAAGAATACCAAACTTGAGGCCATTCTATACAGTCCACCTTACCAAGCTTGATATCCTGTATAACCACCATACTAACCAATGATAGTCATGAGCCTCTTATCGATTGCACCACTTGTGTTTTTGATCACATCCTACACTGGCTGAGGCACCTAGGGTGCTGCTCTGAGAGGTTTGCTGCTTGCCACCTTGGTAAATCTCACACTGGTATTGTCCAGTAGTTTTCAACTGGGGTCTAGATCGGTGATGGAGGGGGCTGGGTCATCATTGGATAGTCCAGCCATGCTTTGGAGCCAGGGAAGGGGCACAGTCCTGCATAGATATCGTAACCTTTTTGAAAGCTGCCAACTAACACCGTTACCAGTGTTTAAAGTCTCCTAGAAATTGGCAGTAGATCTTGAAGTTGATTTTTGCACCATCTGCTCACTGGTAATGCAGTACAAGTTCATTACTGATAATTGCAGCTTGTTGCCACTTGAAGGTCTGCATCCATGGATCTAACTTGATGCTAAAGGGATTATGGAAGATTCCCGTTTAACACCAATCATTGGCGCTTGATTTGTCTGCCGCTCTCTATAAGCTTCTTCCGTCATTTGCCGCGGAACCCTTGGTTTTATACAGTGATCACATTTTAAAAGTTTGTCAGTTTCGATTGTTTTGCTGCGATCAGATGAAGTGGTCAGAATAGTGAGCATGCTCTGTTTTTAAGCTGCATATCCTTGATTGTAGATTCATTTGGACTGAAAATATTTGTATGAACAGAACATACAAGTAAAATACATACTTGCCCAAATATTCTGTGTGCAGTGTATGGCCAGGCATGAAACTGGAGATTATGGGGGTATCTGGTCAGTATAGCTCTTCTTTTACAGCCAGTCTGTGTCTTTATTGCTTTAGTAAATGTTTTTTGCTTGACCACTGAACTGCAGCTGAGGTCTGGGGGCTCTCAGATTCTAGAGGGCTGCATAGCAGAGATCCCCAACATCTCTAGCTTGGATATCTCTGACAACGGTAAGACCTCATCCTGCTTTATAGCCTTGAGAATGTAAGACACTGGGACGTGACCATGCAAAATGCTGATGTAAATAGTTTAGGTCAACAACATAGACTAGTCTATTACATGGCTGTTCTTTGCCTGTCAGTGCCTGTTTTGAAATCTACAAATAATATGCGCAGAAGATTGACCCTACATTAAGTCGCTTCATTGGTTGTTTTTGTCAAGGTCTGGACTCTGACTTGACTACCCTTCTGGTTTGGCTTGCCAAAAACCAGTCTATCCGCCACCTGGCCCTGGGGAAGAACTTCAACAACATCAAATCAAAGTAAGTTGCCTCACTGGAGAACATGGATTGGTTTCTAAAGGGTACAATTGACAGAATTTACTGGGCTTTAAGGAAATCTTACAAAACTGAAATAATCAGGGAGAAATTTGTCACCCATTTTCTCCAAACATCAGAAACAGGAATCTCTCTCCCATCAATGAGTTTAAAAGTTGAAAGTGAGATGTTTTAACTTTTTGTAGACTTAGCTTTCTTGTTCTTTTATTTTTTCAGAAACTTGGCACCTGTCTTGGACAACTTGGTGCACATGATACAGGAGGAGGAGTCTGTAAGTTTTAGACTCCGTAATTTGATTAATCATTTAGGCTTTGAGTCTCACCTTTTAACAGTAGGATCTGTTTATCTGATATAAGGCTTGTCCTTAAGGGTCTACGTCCTGTTGGCTTTATGTTGACCACTTCTTGGCGTCTTGCCAGTTTGAATTGTTCTGTGGTGGTAACGCTGATCATCCAGGAACCACATGTTAAATGTTCTCCTTTGTCTTGAAGACCAGCTGATGCCTAACCATGACTTCCTGACCCCACTTCTCAAGCCCCTCACGTCGCTCTCATTGGCTGACTCCAAGTTGAAGAGTGACCTGACCATAGTTCTGAATGCCCTGGGCAGCAACACTTCCCTCACCAAGGTGGACATCAGTGGAAATGGGATGGGTGACATGGGGGCCAAGATGCTGGCAAAAGCCCTGCAGATCAACACCAAACTTAGGTGAGGGCTCCTTCAGTCAGCTGCCTGGTTGACATGTCCAGTTGTCATGACTGGAGACACTTGAGGCATTATGGTTGCATTTTGAGGCTGGCTTTCCGAGTGTATGGTCAACTCTTCCCTCGGTGCTTGTCCTTTTTGACAGGACGGTCATTTGGGACAGGAACAACGTGAGCCCTCAAGGTCTACAGGATGTGGCAGCTGCTCTGGAAAAGTACGTTTTGTTCTCTATCCGTTTCACCTTTTGACAGGAATAAACCAGTCTTGACATTTTATTGTACTTCGGGAACATTTCTGTGATGGAAGGTGTGGGCCAGACCTGATAATGTTGAAAGGGGGCTGAAGAGAGGGCATTATATAGCCTTCGGACTGTGGTAATACTTTCGCAGATGCTTGTATCAGAGGAGAGAGCAGAGACCTGTGGTCTGATTCTGGTTTCTGGTCATTCTGGCAGCAGTTCAACAGATGATTGGCTTAATAGTGACGTTGAAGTTTATTGGGTTCTCAGTGGTAAAAGGGGCCTCTGCCCTCTACCCCTTTTCCACATTATCACCGCGATGCTCTTGTAAGGATACCGTTTACACGCTGTCATATCCTTTTGCCTGGCACCGCTCGATGCGGTCCCCCTGAGCTGCTGCTGTCTGGTATATGAAGGGGGCCTGTTTGCTGAAGGCATCTTGACCGTGTTTCGGCCTGCATGCGAATTTAAGTTCCTCAGTAGTTCACTTTCAATTTTGAGAGCTGCCTGCCACAGCTGCTGTTGGCCTGTGAACGATTAGTCATCCTGCAGCACCATGCCAGAGTGCATTCTCCGAAAGCTGTGCAGTGCTGCACTGTTCTTAGAGCTTCAGGGGGCCCTGGGATTCAGTCTTTATTCTTATGCGTGATGTTTATATTGCTTAGCGTTTTGTGCGTTTCTTGACACGATCTGGACGTCATCATTTACCTCCAGTTGTACGTAATCATCAGGAATACAAAGATGAAATGAATACAAAGATGAAATGAATGGGTGATTGTTGAGTTGTATTAATACAGACTGAGAAGTGCTCACCTCTCAAGATAAGGTGAATTTCGAGCACATGTTAATCTTTGCCCCACCCGTGCTCCCAGAGGTCCAGAGATTGTGAGTCAGCTTGAATCCCATTGTGTGTTTCCCACACCTGTCTCTCCTTGGCAGGTTTTTAAATATCACATTATAATGAGATGTGATCCCAATCATGACGGCTGGCATCGTATCTCATTTGCAGTAGTACTCACATGTTAAGCTATGGGTCTTCATCTGGTTCCTATAGGAACTTCACTATCCGCTTCATGCCCATCCCCATCATTGATGCCTCCCAGGCCCTCAAAGCCAACCCAGAGAAGACCGAGGATGCATTGCTGAAGGTTGGTACTTCAGGAGATGGTATAGTGCTGCTCAGAGCTCTTTGTCCATTTTTCTCTGATTTTTGAAGCTGCCCCAGTTTGGGACTGATAGCATTTTTCTGTGGGACATTTACATAAAATCACATCTATCCTTACATTGATAAGCTCATTATGTGATGAATTATCTGTCTTGAATGTGCACGTATGTCAGCGTGATGTGCGACATTCATTTCGATCTCCTCTTTTGAAGATGGAGAGCTACTTGTTCCGGAATCACGAGACTCGCAAGTACCTGCAGGGGCAGGCGTACCGACTTCAGCAGGGTATTGTCACCACCACCACCCAGCAGGTGAGTCTCAGGCTTCGCAAGAAATTAGAAAAACAAAAGTCGTAATCGTAATAGAATCGGACAAGTCCCAACTGCTGTCTCCAGCTCTCAACTAATCAACCTCAACCCACTTGTTCAGGTCATAGACAGGGTCTGTGTCAAAGTTCAGGACCACCTCAACTCCCTGAGGTACACAGAAAAAGATGCCATTCAGGAGGACATGAAGATGGCCGAGAACGTCATAAAGGATGCTCGAAACTCCAAACGAGTGAGTATATAAGATGATTAAAGGAAGTGGACCCACAGCTCTCTTGGGATTGTGATTCAACAGGTGTGTGCGATTTTAATTTCAGACCCTAACACCATGCAGACATTTCTTGGAAGGTTGTTGGGTTGTATTTTATTTTCGTTTGAATTATTTGCCCCCACCCCTACTACTTTGTATGATCTTGTATTTCCTAAATGTCTGGAACTCATTGTTGATCTTAACAGTCTGAGCTCCCCAAGCCTAGATCTGTGCCTCTGATACTAGAGGAGTAATTTTGACTATTGAGTAAGGCTTAAATCTCATCCATGCTCCCCACCCAGCTTTTGCCCAACCTATACCACCTTGGTGCCACCTCCCGTGAGGACGTCAATGGCTCCTTTGCTGGTCCCATTCATGCCAAGCTGGAGTCTATGGCTGGGGAAGTGACCGATGTCATGGATGAGCAGCTACAGGTAAGAATGTGATCCTGGGCTTTGTATGGGCATGGGAAGAACAGCAGAGTGGCTAAGGAACTAGAATATGACCTAGAGGTTTCTCGTTCAAGTAAATCCTTTGAAAATGGACCCAAACCAACCTGAGGAATGTTCTTGCTCCAGGTGTTTTTGCCAGGATGTCTCTGTATGGATGCATAGCTGTGTCTTTGGCTGGTTCCTGGATTTTTTTTTTCCTCTGGACTTTTGGCTTGGAAGGCAGCCGGTGTCCCATGATGGCAGACATGCCTCAGCTGTCTGACAGGGCCACGGAGCGAGAAATGGCGGCTTCCATCACATATAATTGATGCCCTTTGATTTGCCGGCCTTTCCCCTGAAGCGGCAATTACCATTAATCAGGACTGTGAAGACACTAACTCTAAATGGGTCTGCACATTGGGGCAATTGATTTACCAGCTGAATCATGTGCGCTTTCAGTGCCTGGCTACTTGTTAGGAATCCTGGGGTCCCTGTTCTCCATGAAGTCCCACTTGAGACACACACACGTGCACCTGTATCAAAACAGCAGCTTCTTTAAAGGCCTACTAAATGGTCAGTTATATTTTTGAGAACATATTCGGCTGCCGTACAGTCTCAGCCATTATAAAAATTATCACATAGGACAGTCAAATTATATGCTGTCAGTCTCATTCCCTGGCCCTGAGCTGACACGGCGCTGCCTTCTCCGTGCTGTCCTTATCTGCTGACTTCCTGTGAGCCTGCAGCAGATGTTGGACCCTGTGGTGAAACGATAGACCAGGCTGCTCTTTCCTGCCAATGTGAGGTTGGCCACAATTCTGGACTTATTCCTACAGTTAGAGATGGGCTTAATCTAAAACATGCACCAAAGACACATTCCTCTTAAAAAACAAGGCATTTGAATCTCCACAGTTGGTGTAAGTGTTTAGCTTTTCTGGTTCAGCACAATGTTCTATAAAATTGGAATAAGCTTCTTGTTTTTTCATCCATAGGTCTGATTGCACAGTGCTATGGCGTATTTTTTTTTTTTGGAAAACCGGTGTGGAAGTTTTCAGGACCTCAGCTTCCATATACCAGTCTTTGTTAGCGACCTTCATATCGAGGTGGTCTCTGGAGTCGTGAGTTAATGAGGGGGGGGTGTGTTCTTCTTCTCTTGACTCCTCACTCTTTCCTCTATAGACCATGCTCAAATCCATGGTGGATGCAGCAGAAGCACTGTGTCCCTGCGTGATGAAGAAGGCCCACTTGCGGCAGGAGCTGATCAAGGCAGGTGCTGGCAGGATGGTAGTCCCCCGCAGTTTTGTTAAGGCCACTCTACTGGAGCAGTCTGGTGTGGACATAATCAACAAGATCAGGTAAGACTTGCTCTGGCACATGTTAATGTTCTCTCTCTCATTGCGGACTGTATGTGTGCGGTGTGTGTGTATGTGCCTGTGTGTTTGCTGGTTGGATGATACTGTTCCCTTGTTCATTCTTCCTCCTCACTTAAAGCGATGTGAAGCTCACCATGGCCTCCTTCCTCTCTGATCGCATCGTTGATGAGGTTTTGGAGTCTCTCTCCAGATCCCAGCATATTCTGGTGAGCACACGCACAAATCCACAGCGACCATTAAAAGGAGTTTGAAGGGGCTTTGTCCCCATTTTTTTTTTACAGTACAGTAAATCCAACCTCTCCAATCAGGCAGAGCACCTGGCCAGGAAGGGAAAGCCGCTGCAGCAACAGGAATCCCTGGAGGTGGAGCTCCAAGAGGAGGTGGTCCCTGTGATAGCCAATCAGGAGCCTGTGGAGGTGGAGAGACTGGAAGATCTGGACACCTGCATGGTAGGGGCACTTGTTGTGAGCGGGAGAGCTCGGGTCGTACAGCATCTGAACCGGTGGGAGTTTGCCTGCTCATCATTATCCTGTGATCGTTTATTAAATATGTTCCTTAGTGTGTGTTTTTAAAGGCTCATTTTGCAGTTGTCGTGCTCCACTTTCAAAAGAAACAGATCCACGTCATTGCAGCGTGTGACCTTTTAAAGTGAGGCTCTGTGGTTCTCTCTAAACCGCTTGTCCCAGGGCTACAGATGCATTACAGAGTACAATCCCCCCCCCAGCATCTCCTTTTAACTGGCCCCTCTCTCTCTGCCATCTGCCGTTCTGTTTCCCAGTGACACTCTCCTGTCCAGGTCACCGTGCCTCTTGCTTGCTTCACCACTGCCATTGTCATCAAGTCCGCTTCACCCTCAGAGAGTAGACACCCAGAAGCCAGGGACCATCCATACCCTCCGCCGCCAATGAGTTACAGCCATGAAAGACATGAAATAGAAATTTAACTGCTATAAATCATCAAGCGGGACGTCAAATCCGGAGACATTCACAGAATTATTTCATAAATCAGAGCCCTGGGGTCATATTGACTAAGTTGAGCAGGATGAGGGTCGTTTTGATCTTTTTTTTCCTTCTTTGTTGCTTGATGGTGATGGTGGTTCATGAGAGAATGAACACAGGACTCTATAGTCATTCAGATTAATATGAGCTCTAATTCGCTGTTTAGAAGAGCCGGCCATGTCGGATGACAGTGGGAATACTTCTGATACCACAATGCCTATCGGACTCTGAAATAATGACATGACATTCTGGGAGTAGGAAATAGGAATGGGTCATGAAAGATGGGCCATGCTTGTGGGTTAATAGGCACAGAGGCGCCGCAGGATTGGTTTTCGGCTGCAGTTTCACAGAATGCAGGCCAGTATTGCGCATGTGGAAATAATGCACATAAGGATGTGACCATCACATGACTCCCAAAGTTTACCTGCATAAATTAGTGTTACTGCAGGATTGTAAGGCCGCTTGTTTTAGTTCTGATCTGCTAATAAATTCCAGATGATGATTTTACTTTATGAATGGTTTATTTTGGGGGAGTAAGTCAAGCGCTCGTGTCGATTCTGGAGTCTTTGTCAAAAATCTTAACAATCCGGCAGCATTTGAGTTCTGCTGGAGTTTTTATTGATCAAGCTTATATTTCCTGTGAAAAAGATCTAGCATTTTATCTGCTTTGAACATGGCAGACCTTAAACCTGTCACTTATCTATAACTTGAGTTTTGTCAGCTGGCTCATTTAAGTATTACCAAACTGAAAAACTCCCTTTCTGGCACTGGTCTGCTCCTGAAACCTTTAATGGTTTGGCTGTTTCTCCTCTGCAGATGACACCCATTTCTAAGAGGAGGAGCATCCACAGCAGAATGCTGCGGCCAGTCTCCAGGGCCTTTGGTAAGCAGTCATCAGTGACCTCATCCTTAATCAGTAGCAAATGACCTCACCAGGGAGCTATTATGTCATTTTGTTCCTGATTTGTTGGTCACCATCTGTCCATCAGAGATGGAGTTCGACCTGGATAAGGCCCTAGAAGATGTGCCTATTCATATCGAGGACCCACCCCTGCCGCCCAGGATGGAGACGCCACCGCCTCCACCTATAGTGGAAACACCTCCCCCAGAGGTGATAGAGGAGCTACCTTCAGAGGAGGCTAGCAAGCTGGAACACTACACGAAGCTCCGGCCCAAGAGGAA
This sequence comes from Stomatorhinus walkeri, assembly GCA_026784285.1. Classification (NCBI taxonomy): domain Eukaryota; kingdom Metazoa; phylum Chordata; class Actinopteri; order Osteoglossiformes; family Mormyridae; genus Stomatorhinus; species Stomatorhinus walkeri. The sequence goes on along the minus strand of JAODUD010000046.1, from coordinate 5,966,981 downwards.
CAAGAAGATGAAGTCCAGCAGTATGCCAGTGAGTGTGGCATCATGACACTTCAGCCCCGGGGCTTGGTGGTGCGGTCACTACAGTAGTCACATGGCTGAATGGATGCTGCAAGTTCGGCATACAATATAATACACTTACCAGGGTGCGTCTTCAGTCTTCTTCAGAAACATCCATGATGTTCTGGAGATAATGCTATGTGCTGTACCTGGATGGGATGTAGATCTCTGTCTCCTTTCAGCTGACGAACAGCAGTCCCTCACAGGAGGATGAGCAGATCAATCCCTCGGGAAGGGTGGATGAGGGCATTGAAGAGTTCTTCTCTAAGAAAATCACTAAGATGGGATCTAAGTAAGTCTAAGTGATGGTTGCACTTGATTTTAGACCATGTTTTATGCTGGTGTGACATCCCAGCTTGAAGTGCGCTTTAATGGGTTCCGCTCCTTAATAGCTGGAGAACTTCAGGTTCCCTGCTGTGATGAGGAGGGCTGCCACGCCCCCTGGGCTAAGCTTTGTACATTTTGTTGCTCATAGGCGGTCGTCTCTTAAGAGCTCCAGCTCCCAAGAGCGGGACACGAGACGGGAATCTCGGAAGAGCGGGTTCCTCAACCTCATCCTGTCCCGCTCCTCCAAGCACGACAAGGGCCAGCCGGCCCAGGCTGTACCGGGGCCTACGGCAGCAGAGGAGCCCTTGTCGCCCAGGTGCTTAAGCTGGAGCTCCGCCCCCGAGCCAGCGAAGGTCAATGAGCCCAAGGCCCCTCCCGCCGAGCAAGTCAGAGCGGTGGAACACCCCGAGGAACTGAAGGTTCCAGATTCTGTGGATCATCACTTGGAGGGAGAAGGGAAGGCCAGCCCCATGGGAGGCCGCCGGTGTAGGGTTCAGGTGATGGGCACCGGCCTCCTGGCTGAAATGAAGGCCAAGCAGGAGAAGAGGGCAGCTGGAGCCCACAAGGTTGGTGTTCAGCTGGTGACCTTTGAGGGTTTGGCCAAAGTTCCCAAGATGGAGATTTTGTTTTTAGATGGCTGGTTTGAGGTTGCAGGATCATCGAGTCCCAGACCTTGATCACCCTGGAGTATAGGTGTGAACTTTACCAAAGGTGATAGTTTACTACTGAGTGGTCCTGAGATTTTTGAGATCAATAAATAAGAACTAAACACAGCTTCTCAGTGCCTAATAAATGCTTTGTTACCCATTGTGGTCAGAGCAGTGCTGAGAAGCCTGCATGATTTGAGGCAGGAGAAACATGTTATTGTTAGACAGTGTGGGTCTCACAGCAGAGATGTCTGTATTATATTTCCTACCCACTATAGGAATGTCACGGCAGTTTTCTACCTGAGATTAAACCCCAAAATGTTTAGTACCATAATGCATTTCTGCTTCTCCTAATTCAATCGCACTTTTTGGTCTTTGTGCTCATCTATGTGGAAGTAGCTCCCTCTAGTGTCTGTGGTCTGTACCTGCATTTTTTGTCCCACTGCACTGAAATCTAGTGGATTTAAGGTGGCCATTTTAATTATACAGAAACTTTTTCTTTGATCTATTTGCGTACAGATGATGGTGATGATATTTTTATAGAGATGAGAGCTCTTCCTGAAGAATGAGGTGCTGCTAACTCTTGAATCGGTTGATGGTAGTGTTCAATGACTCTGTGTGCTGATTTGTCACGTCCTCACGCAACATTTCATCTCTTGCAGATGGTCAACTCCCCTGCCTGTCCTGAGAAGCCCACAGGCAGTGACCCAGGTGGGTGCTGCTTCCATCTTTATGTAAATAAACCTCCATGCTATCCATCAGATGATTTTAGGGGCGATTTTCCCAAAGGTCTCTGTAAGCGTCAAAGGTCACGAATTCCGATGTTGCATACAAAATCACGAACGTCTGACGAAAATCATCTGATTGGTGTGTTTCATTTGTCAAAGGGCGCCCAGCTCAACTAGACAGCAGGCCGTTGGGGGTCCCTAAAGGGGAGACTGTGACGGGCCCCTCAGAGAGGCCCCCCATGAGTGACGGGAAGCTGGAGGGTGTACCCAGGAGCCGTAATCCTTCCTGTAACCTCTCCCCTGTCGGCCCCAAGCCCCCGCCACTGAGTAGCAAGCCCTCCCTAATCAACAGGCCCTCTGTGCCTCAGAAACCTCGAACCAGCAGCAGCCGCAGCATAGGTATGTTGTGCACTGGAAGTGCTGGTTTTACCCTAGGAGATGCTGGGAGAGTCTGGTAGGGGTTGACTGTGTACTGGCTGCAGAGATGATGGTGGTGATGTCAACACTGAAGAAAAATAAATGTTAGAACAAAGATGACAGATGAATGTTTGTCTGGAGTCTCCTGCATTAAGCCTCCCATATTTCTTTCGTCTGCCATTTAAAGGTACACGGCTGCCCTGCGGCTCGCAACTCGTTTGTTTAATGAAAATCTCTTGAATTGTGCTTTAGACGAACATCCAGAGTCTCCCGGCGGGAATGTGTGTCCAAAGGTGCCACTGCTGCCACACAGCCCAAAGAGGGCCCCCTCGGACAGTGAGAAGGAGTGCCCGAGCAGCCTTCCCCTGTCTGTTCTGGAGGGTGAGTTCTGTCTGTATATAAAGACTGACTTGGTCTGAGACTGAATGGAAGCCAATGTAGCCAAACTGATGTCTTCATTAATAAAACTCTTAACATTCATAGAAATGAGGCTCGGTGGATCAGAGGAAACGGGTTAAACGCCTCCAGGAAGGCAGTCTCTGGTTTAATCCCCCTGGCATAATGGCTTCCTCACAATGAAGGGCTTTTTATTTGATCTGTATTTCTGCAGTTCCCTCATTTATTTAAATTTGGTTCTTTCAAAAAGAGGCCGTGGGGGTGGGGGGGTTGCGCAGTGGGCACCGCTTTGCTTGTTCTCTTTGTGTCGTTGTGGGCTTTCCTCTGGTCCACCCGCCTCAGTCCACAAACATGCCGACGTGAACTGGAGCTGCCAAACTGTCCATTGGCGTGCATGTGTGTGTGTGTGTGTGAAAGGTGTTAGTGCCCTTTGATGGTTGGCGCCCCGCCCTGGGCTATTCCCTGCCTTCTGTCCATAGCTTCCAGGATCGACTCCAGACCCCCCCCGGTCCAGCACTGGATAAGCGGGTACAGAAATGGATGCCTGGATGTTTCATATCAGAGTTTAACTGAATTCATTCGCTCATAATTCCTTCAACTAGTCTCTCTTCGCATATGGAGGGCTTGTCACTCGCTGTTCTGTTTCCTCCCAGCAGCAGAGCCCCTGGGAGATGGGAGCCCGTTTGACTGTGACCCAGAAGCGGAGCGGCCTGCCGCCACTGTGAAGCTCGCGTCTCTGCGGCAGTGCTCCGCTAGTGCTGCTGAGGAAGTGGACGAGCAAGAGCGCAGGAAGTCCCTCCCCCGACATGGTTAGACCAATCAAATGTTACCATTCACCTGTCCAACACCTGGCCTTTGTTAATGACTTATGGGATTAGTTTATTAAGTAATGCACAATCTGAGCCCTCCCAATAGACTGAGCTCTGATATGTTGATTTTGCAGCTGATGACAAGGACTCCCTAATGTAACAACTGCATGTTCAAGTCTAAGGGACAGCCCAACTGATCCTGAATCTGTAACGGTGTTGATCTAGTTAACCTGCCATTTCCTCCAGATATGAGGGCTAGATCGTGATGGAAAGAATGTGTTTTATGCTGTTGCATGATATGGCGCCCCCTAGTGTTCATCTATTCGCATATTCTGTGGTGGCACTCCTAGAGCGACCAGCCTCCATAGCAGATGCTACTGTGCACCTGAGTGGGGGGTCCCTGAGCACTGCGAATGGAGGCCCCAGGACCAAGGACAGAGACAGGAGCCAAGCAGGCGAGTCGACAGAAGCGGGGGAGGAGCCTGAGAAAGACTGACGTGTCAGACACACATGCATGCTGCCACCTCTTTGGTTGTTCAAAAATGCACAGAAAGAGCCGATGTTTTTCAGAAGGCTATTTCTCCAAGTCCTTCCTACGATTTCCTCACATGTACCAAACCCTGATGACCGCATGTCCTGAAAAAAGCAGGTTTATGGACAGCTGTGCATATGAATGTTTAATTTCTCCCTGGCCTGGTCATGTTGGGGTCACCAGGCCCATAATGCAAGCTCACTATGAACCGGTTTCCTTTCAAAAAAGTGGTCAGTCACATTCCCAGATTATCAAAGGCTCCTGCAGATTGCAAATTAATCTTAAAAAATCTTTCTTCTGAGCAGCTGAAATAAATTCAGCTTCACTGTGTTTTTCCCAAACTTACTGTCGTTTGTAGTTGGTTTATGAATGTATTCTGGGTGAGGAATTAGGGACAGTGTCTTTTGTGTAGTTTTGTGTGTAATATGTGTGTTCGTGTCATCGTATCGGTCCATAGATACAGCTGTCTGAAAAGTGTTGACGTATGTCATATGTAATATATAAGTACTTATTCTATACCAAATACCTACTATACTTTTATATAAGAGTACGATATTAAGGCAAGGTGTTTTATAATTTGTCAAAAAATATATTTCGTATATAACTATCAGACAAATGTACCTTCAAGGTGCCCACTGAATGTGGCGGGATAAATGTACATTTTATTAATAAAATCATACATAAAATTTCGTTTGTAATGGAAGATGGAAGTTTATTAAAATAAAGGTATTTTGACTGAGAACCTTTTCAGTACGTTACGTTAAAAATAATCTGGATCTCTTGTTTACATTTTATCAATTAAAGTGATTTATGTGTAAAATGTCGGTGTTATCTGCTTATGAACACAACACATATAGCCTCCTTTGGCGGATTATACTTCAAGGCCATCTATTCTTCTTACAGCCTCTGAATTTTTTATGAGATGTATCAGGGTGATCCACAAGAATTTTGTCACTTGAGATGCATTAATAACCGACATTATTAACCAGATTAAATAGTATTACTACTGTTATGAAACATTTTGGTTCCGTCTCTTTTCGTGTGGTTACATGAGTTGGCGGGGGCTTGTATAGGCCTAGACTTTGAGATATGTAAGGTGAGTGCATAAAGTGTGTAATTTGGTGGTGAAATGTAGTTATTTTTCTTTTTATTTATATCTAATGACGTTAAGCCCTTTCCAAGCGCTTGTCTCGCGTATTGACGGTAGTAATTTGCCTGCGCGCGGAGTCCCTCCCATCACAATAAAGTAGCGCGAGCTCCTTCGCCAGCTGAAAGGGCTCGGAAATCCTGCTCGTCTGCTGCGGAGCGGAGCAGCTGATTCCCTAGTCCCCCCTGCTCTGACCCGATAAGGCACCATGGACAGCGCTTTTCATAACCTGGACGCCGCACTTTTTATGGACATTTGGCGACATTTCGACCGCGACGGTAAGAGCAGAAGGAGAGACTTTAGAAATATACTCATCATATAACCTTCCCGGTTTAAAACGTGAAATGCATCACTTTCTGTTTAATGTCGTTGCTTTAACATGACATCGGCGGCGTAGCTCAAAAATATTTTAAACTTTATGTAAAGCTGTTTACATAGTAAATACAGCTTTCAGCGCAGTGAAACGATCCCTGATCTTACAGACAAAGGCTATGTAGACAGAAAAATGCTGGAGGACTTTTTCCGACACACGATGAAGAAGCTAGGAGTCCTTGTGAGTAACCAGTCATTTGTACTTAACGGTTAATTCGCACGTTTGCTTCATGCACAATTACTGTAAAAGTCTTAAACATGAAATGATATTAGATCCTAATTGAATGATGTTATGTTATCAATTCTTTTTTTAAATAAAAGCGTGTTTCTTAAAAGAAAAATACTTGTTTTGATGCTATGGGTTAAGCGTAAAAGGGTAAATTCTAATATTGTATAAAAAAATTAAATTAATGCCATTTTATTACCTCGCAGTGGGTCTGCAATTAAGTTTTCGCCAGCACATCACATTGCTATCCAGCATAGACAGGTGTAGTCAACATCAGAATATTAGAACAAGCAGACAGAATAGGCTTCCCTGAGAAGGTGACAGATTTGAGCACCTTTCTGAAGTTTTCAGCTAAACTTGTCCTGTCTCTAGTCCCCAGTTTTGTGCTGTGCACCTCCTCCTCTGATTGGCAGCTGTTGACTTTCCATTTGCCTTCTAGAATCTTAGCTTTGTGAGAACCGGATCCCGAAAATCGAAACTTCATGGCTGATTCGTTGTTACTGATTCTAAGTTGACATAAACGCTGAGTTGCTCCTGTGTAACGCACCCGGAGAGAGGGTGACTGGCTCGTACTCTTGAATTCCTTTTGCATCGGGTCCCGGGGAAGGTCACAGAGGAGAAGATCCAGCAGATGAAGCACAGATTTGCCTCTACTTGTGATGGAGGAGGACATGAGCGCCTGCAGATCCAGGAGGTACGTCAGTTATAAGCCTAGCAGCGGGTAGGTCTAGGAGAATATCTTATCGTATTAGTCAGTGCAAAGCTTTATATGATTAGTGGTTAACACTGAGAAGGGTCCATTTCCAGCTGGCCTGTATGATGCTTCCAGAAGATGAGAACTTCCTGCTCCTGTTCCGGAGAGAGGCGGCGCTGGAGAGCAGCGTTGAGTTCATGAGGGTAAGACCTGAATGCCCCTGGCTGGGGGTGTTGCCCCCCCCCCCCCCACCCCACACTTCTCACACAGACTTTGCCCCCCTCCATGCAGATCTGGAGGAACTACGACGCTGACAGCAGTGGGTACATTTCGGCTGTGGAGCTCAAGGTAAGTGGACTCACCATCTCCTGCCACAGAACTTAGCAGACCTCCACTTCTCCAGGCTGTGGTCTTCCAAAAGCCGGTGTTTTTTAATTTTTCAAAATCAAGCTCTGACTCTAACATGACTGCAGCATTGCGGGTGGCCGGTTTTATCGAGGGGAGTTTCTAGCTCCTGAAAAGATCAAGGGCTAACTCAGATTTACTTGGGGCTTGACTTTCTTTTTGAAGGAAGATTGGCATCTGGGCCAAAGTACTCGGGGCTATAGACTTAAAATAATCCGCGCTATAGCCCCGAGTGGTCAGACCTGACAACGCCCCTGGTTTGATCTGGTGTTATATATGGATAAACGAGATGGTTTTTGAAGATCCTGCAGTAGGGTGCAGATGAAGTTCATGAAGACTGTGCGCTCATTCCCTTTCAGGGAAGCACATGTGTGCAGTTTGCCAGCACTCTGGACATCAGTGCCTAATCTAGACACATTATTACATTTTCTGCTGTTGTCCTGAACAGGATTTCCTAAAGGATCTGTTTCTGCAGCACAACAAGGTGGTGTCCCCAGGCCAACTGGAGACATACACGGTAGCCATGGTAACCCCCTGCTCTGGCCCTATTATTTATTGCGTATCGAAACTGTCCATCTGATCTCAGGGTTTTCGTCTCCTTCTACTGAACGGTGGATTTCCATTCCTTATGTTCCAAGTAGTTCGACTTTTCTGTGGTCGGCTAGGAATTTTGAGTGATTGCAAAGTGACATGTCGTTGCAGAGGGTTTCCATTTGGACCAGTAAAAATAATAATGACATGGCATGCAAAAACAAATATATTTGATATTCTTTCATGGTTGGGACATATTAGCATATTAGCATGTTGATGCACAATACATATCTCAATTTGTAAGCTTATTAATCAGGCCATACTACTAATTACTAATGTCCTCTAATTACAGATGAAGATGTTCGACAAAAATAACGATGGCCGGCTGGATTTGAATGACTTAGCCAGGTAACAGCATAATCAAACATTTCTTTTTAATCTAACATGACAATTTGTAGGTTACTAGAGATCAAGAAAGCCAGGTCAATACTGCATCTGACGGAATATGGCAGGCAGAAGGGTGCAGTCATCAGCAGAAAATTCAAAGAAGCAGACAGAATAGGCTTCCCTGAGAAGGTGACAGATCTGAGGACCTTTCTGACGTTTTCAGCTAAACCTCTCATTTTTCTGGTCCCCAGTTTTGTGAGGTGCATCTCCTCCTCTGATTGGCAGCTGTTGTCTTTCCATTTGCCTTCTAGGATCTTAGCTTTGCGAGAAAACTTCCTGCTGAAGTTCAAGATGGACGTAAGTCCGCTGCTTCTCGTGTGTCACAGTTTAGGTGAACTTGCATCCAGCAGGGGCTCGGACCCAAGATATTAAAGATCTGTGGTGTAAATCCTCAGGAGCTCCTTAGAAATCCCACATTCAGCCGCAGCGTGACAACACAACATCAATGCATATCATCACAGGAGAAAACCTGAGAAAGTATGAGAAACCTGAGACACTGTGTCTACACTAACTGATTCTCACCACCTGCTCTAAGCCAGTGGAGAAGGTAGACTACTGAAACGGAACTGCCATAGATCATCAGAGCTGAATATTCTCACTCTTGAGTTTTTCCATTTCAAATCTGCATCTCTCTGTAATTGTTTTGATGAAGGCACTTTATTTTTTCGATCTGCACTAGTACAGGTACGTTGGAACACTTTAGTTTGGGTATATCCTATTATACTCTCCTTTGAGACATAAAGACATATATGCAGGTGAGAATAAAGACTGGGGTCATTTATCTAGCTCCCCTGGAGCATACCGGAGGGTTATGCTGCTCAAAGGCTAAGGACAGGATTTGAACCAGCGACCTTCCGATCACAGGCACAGGATTACACATTGGCCCCTATGCTCTTGTACCTCTGTTTGTCCTTTAACAGTCTTCAACTATAATGATCACTAACTGCAAGCAAGGCCCAGTGTATAGTCCTACTTTTGTGGTTAAAATAGTACTTTAAATACTCTCTTAGCACCTCACACCTGCCTGTTTCAGGCCTGCACTCAAGAGGACAGGAAGCGCGACTTTGAGGCCATCTTTGCACACTATGATGTCGTAAGTAGGAGATACAAAGCCTCCAGTCTTTGATGGCAATATCACATGATATCACTCACAGCCTGGTTCACCCAAATGGTACCAATAAGACAAACATTACTTTTCCCAACATGTAAAATGAACGGTAAGTTCCCTAGCAGTGTACCTTAAGATATCAAAAATGTTTGATGATCTGTAAAATGGGAAATGGCCACCAAACTGAATCTTCTCCCACAGTGATTATTAATGGGCCACTAATGATTATTCTAACTCTGGGGCTGCAATCAAAAAGTCAATCAAGCTGAAACCTGCAAGAGGATCATTAACTGGGCTGTCCAGTTCTCGAGGACCTTGGTTGGAGTAAACTGTGGCTTTGATCGGCATCTTTTCCACAAACGGTGAAAGTGTGGATATGCAACCAGAGTCACGACGATCGTAATTAAATGCAGGAGTGGAATCTATACGTGCTTGGCTAAGTCAATCTCACTAAACACAACTCAGCAGAATTATAAATGTGATCAAGCGTTTGCATAAATGCGAAAGCTTTCTTGAAGGTATGCATTGAAATTTAATAATAAAAAGATAGTACACTTGACTCCATGTTCTTTCTGTAAATATTCACCCTGAATTTATCTACTTTTCAGAGTAAGACTGGAGCTTTAGAAGGACCTGAAGTAGATGGCTTTGTGAAGGACATGATGGAGCTGGTCAAGGTTGGATACTTCATGCCTTGTTCTTCTAGCTTTCAGGCCTTGAACATCTCCTCCATGGTTTAGGCATTTGGGGAAACATACAACAAAACAGTGTCCTGCATACACACACAGAACATTTCCCAGCATGCTTTGTAGCTTACAGCTGTGTTCCAACTATGGTTTGAATGTTTATCATCTCTCAGGCCAACATCAGCAGTGTGGACCTCGATAAGTTTCGTCACGTGCTGCTGGAGCATTGTGATGTCAACCGGGATGGGAAAATCCAGAAGAATGAACTGGCACTGTGTCTGGGGCTTAAGATTAATCTGTAACCCCCCCCCCCCCACACACACACACACACACACACACACACACACAGAAGCAGTGCTCCCCCTTTGGCACAGTGTCCCATGTGGTTGAAATGACGCAGTGCAACACACTGTCCAACAGCCGCCCGAGGGCTCCTGTGGTGTGAGATCCCGTGATCCCGTGTCGCACACGTGTGCGGACAGGTGTCTGCTTCAGCTTATGTGATGTCCTGCAGTGTGTCTGCATGTCGCTGAGCTGGATTCAGGTTCATATATGACGCTTCTCGCCTGTATCTCAGCAGCTATGCATTTCGGTGTTTGAATCGTCCGACGTTGTGATTATTTATGACTTATCTGCTTTACGGTGATTCGGCTTAATCACAGTAAGAGTTGAGTCTGTCTGACATGGTTGGTGTCGTAAATGAAAATATTCAAGAAAAGCTGTTCTTTGAGAGATTTTCACTGTCAGTGAAATAAAGGTAGAGTGCCGACATTATTTGGTGTCATTCCTCTTCTTGGATGGAGTGAGTCGGGAATAATGGCATTTGCCCCTCATACTGCACACAGTGTAATCATAAAACCAGGCAGGATTGCTAAATGCCTGGCAAATGCAGCGGAACAGGAGATCCTGGGACCTAAAGCACTTGTATGCACATCACATGGCACAGACGCAGACATGACAGATGTGGTGGTTATACTTTAAAATACAGCCATAACAAATACATTATATGGACAAAACTATTGAGGCACCTGTCTGTTACCACTGAAGGAACTTTCATGTCATCCCACTCTAAATCCATAGCCACCAATGTGGAGCTGGTCCCCCCTTTGCAGCTATAACAGCTGCCGCTCTTCTGGGAAGGCTTTCCATACATTTTTGGAGTGTGTCTGTGGATGCAAACTCCACACGCAAAGCTGCCATCCTCTTACCTGCCGATTCTGCTCCACAGTGACCGGTTTTAGCACGAACGTGGGCATGGCATCCGGAAGCTTTGTCACCACAGCGTTACACAGTGGTATACACAATATTAGTGACAATGACAGACAATAGGGAACAATGTCTCAGTGGGAATACGAGAGGAACCACTATATTATTTATTAAGCGATCGTGAGCTTCCCATATTTTGATTATTCTCCTTGTTGTCTGCTGTTTTTGGAAGGGGAGGAACTTCCCGTAGAAGCATCTGATTGCTGTAATTACACTCAGCTGCGCCGCGAGGGTCATGACGTTGATGCTCCTCTGTCATTTGGCCCCAGCTGTGGCCTGCTTTAATTTCAGCCTATCGGCACCCGGGCACAGAGAGAGAAATTAGGAAACCCAGTCAGGCTGCAATTAAAGCTTGGAGCTGTGGGCAGGAGGAGGGCGTAGCCGCCCTGACTGGCCTGTGCTCAAAGACATCAGTCACCTTCCACTGCTAAAGCTCTCCAGAACAATCCACTGACGTCTGATTGCTAAGTTAGCCACTGTCTGCTGGTTACCCTACAGCAGCATCTCTCCTCTTGTTCTGCCACAGGGGGAATCTCATCATCTTACACAGGACTGCTTCAGGGTATCAGTGCTGTTTCTGTACTGTAACTGATCCGCATGATAGATGCCACATGAGATCCTTAAGAAAAAGCAATGAGGAATGACTTATTTTTCCATCCATC
>JAODUD010000046.1:5902504-5914330 GCA_026784285.1 Stomatorhinus walkeri | reverse complement strand
TTAAAGCCGCTTACTATGACAGCTGTACAGGAACCAGGAGAGTCACGTGACCTTAAAGCCGCTTACTATGACAGCTGCACAGGAACCAGGAGAGTCACGTGACCTTAAAGCAATCCTTGTATTTTTCACAGATGCTCCTTGGTGTGGGGTGAAGAACACACATGCAGGCTCTAAGTTCATCAAGACCACTTTTCCTACCAAGAAGAAGTGGGAGGCGGGGCACTGTGTGAAGGATAGGAACGAGCCCTGTAACATCGTGTACGCCATCCCTGCAGCCTGACCCTAACCCTGTCAATCATTTTCTCCATTGACATTTTGCTACCTTTTATTGGTATTAGCCAATTATGACCCAAACACAATCACGTACACCATCGCTGATCTGAGCATACATTCACTCATATTAAAAAATTGTAGGGTTTGGATGGACATCTCAGAATCACACTTTTCCACATAATTATTTTCTCCATTAGATGAGAGTAAACTATATGGTGTAATGGTCATTTTCAGGAGGATTTGGGATAATACCTACCTCATGAAATTAAAGGATGCTAAAAGCTATGAAAAATGACAAAATTATTTGAAATCTGGCTGGGGGTAGGAGGGTTTCTGACAGCTGCTGTCCACTTGTACTCTGAAAGCTCTCTTCCTGGAGCCCAACCCCCATTTTCATAAAAAAGGCACTGTAGGTTACCACAGGGTCTTCATCTGTGCTTTTCAATTTTCAGTCAGGTGCTGGAGATCATGGCAGCTACTAGAGAAGAGGATCTTTTGGAAATGGCCAACACTGTTTTCAACAACACCACAAAAGTTTTCTTCACTGACAATTGATTTTTATACATTCATTGTAACGCAGTGTTGTTTTTTCGTTACATAATTTAAAATACTCTCAGTTCTGAGACTTTTATAATAAATATTCTGAATGCCATGTTTCTTGTCCCGAATGATATGACGAAGGCGGATTGTGTCCCTTTGTATCATATTTAAGGCCAGCAATAAATATTTCATAACATGATATACACATGAAAGTTTTCCTTATAGTCATTTTACAGATTCGTTAACAGGTCATCTGCGGTGTTCATATATGTTAAAAGCGCCCCAAACTAAACAGACCATAAACTGGCCTCTAAATGAGTTCACCGGCAGCTGTTGTGCGTGACTCAGACCGGCGCGACGTGCCGTGCGTGATGACGCTAAAGCGGGACGTGCCCGGCGTGATGACGCTGAAGCGGGACGCGCCGTGATCGCCGTTGTCACTTCCGCGTTTCCCGCATAGCAACAGCGGGACCGACATGGCGGAGCTCCGCACGGACCCAGCCGAGTGACGGGCTTTACGGCTTCGTGCTTCGCCGCTGGACGGGGGCCGACGCCATGGCTTCACCACAGGCTCGGCTCACGCAGCAGGCCATGGCCGTACTGGACGTCGTATTCCGCGTCCCCTGTGTCTTTATCATCGACGCTATTTGTAACTGCTACAGCGATCCCGCGTCAGGATGGGCCGCGACGGCCGGGAGGGTCTTCCTCCGGTGCCTGGGTAAGAGGTCTCAGAGCTCCGCCGTCTGTCAGCTGTCACCTGAGGGGGTCGTGTGGGGTTGGGTTACTTTAACCAGCCGAAGAGTCTAAGAGGGGTGATTCTCTAACAACAAAGTAAACATTATCCATGACACCCATTCCTTATGACAATGAGTGCCACATAAGCAGCAACGTTTGTATTGATATTATCAGGTATCACGGCTGACGTGCTCCGTATTACCGAAATGCACATAGACACCGGTTTACACCAACCTGTCGGTTAACAGGCGGTCGCGTTGCTGTGGCCAAACCGGGTGGTTTACCATCAGGTTTATGAGGGATTATGGCGTCTGTTCCCCAGTCTGCTGAAAGCTGTTAGTTATGATTGTGTTTTTGTTTGGCCTAGTGATCCATAACAGAAAAATGCACATCCTCAGGCTTCACCTGCCAGCCTTTCTGACGGCTCTGTGGGCGTCCCTGTTGTGCTGCCTTAGTGAAACACAAGAGACGTGATTTAAAAACTCGTGGGCTTGTTCAGTCATCAGCCTTAGAGATATTTAGTGAAATATTACACTAATAATATTTACATTCACAAATATGATTAATGGTGTTAAAATCTCTGAAAAGCTGCAAGTTTCTCGCTCTCTCTGTCCTGCAGGCATCTTGGGCTCCAGCATGGTGCTCGTCCTGTCCCAGAAGGCCCTCTTTCGCTTCTACACCTTGTTCTTTGCTGTGCTCTTGGGCACGGTGTCAGTCCTTATTAACTACTACGCCACCTCTCACGTAGACTTTTACGGGGCGTATTACAAGGCCGCCTTGGGCCGCAGGCTGCTCCCCAGGAACGGACCCAGCCTGTGGCTCTGCCTGGCTGTAGTCCAGCTCATGTTTGGCATCGGCTACGCGGTCCTGCTCAACGTCCAGTCTGTGTCGGCCGCGTTCGTGATCCTCAGCGTCACGGTCCCCATCTGGGGGCTCGTGGTGGAGCTGCCAGTGGAGGCGCGGCAACTGGTGTCCACCATCTCCGGGTTTCTCCTGGCCCTCAACACTGCTGTCTACCTGGCCGCCAAGCTGCGCTGGTTCTACTACTCCTGCCGCTACGTCTACCTGCTGGTCCGGCACATGTACCGCATCTACGGAGTGCAGCTCCTGCTGGAGGACACCTGGAAGAGGATCCGCTTCCCGGACGTGCTCCGGGTCTTCTGGCTGACCCGCATGACTGCCCAGGCCATCATCCTAGTCTATGTGGTCCGCGTGGTCAGCAGCGAGACAGGCGATCCCAGCTACCTGAGCTGGGACGTGTTCTGGGATCTGGTCAGTAACCTCATCATCAGCGGCTGCGACTCGACACTCACGGTGCTGGGCATGAGTGCTGTGATCTCATCCATAGCACACTACCTGGGTCTCAGCATCCTGGCCTTCATCGGCTCCACCGAGGAGGAGGACAAGCGGCTTGGCTTCGTGGCTCCCGTCCTCTTCTTCATCTTAGCCCTCCAGACAGGACTCAGTGGCCTGCAGCCTGAGGAGAGGCTGGTGCGGCTCAGCCGGAACATGTGCCTGCTGCTTACCGCCATCCTGCACTTCATCCATGGCATGACAGACCCGGTGCTCATGTCCCTGAGCGCCTCTCACGTTCCCTCCATGCGGCGCCACTTCCCCGTGCTGCTGGTGTCGCTCTGCCTCTTCGTGTTGCCCGTCCTGCTCAGCGTGCTGCTCTGGCACCGCTATGCCCTCAGCACCTGGCTCTTCGCCGTCACTGCCTTCTGCGTGGAGCTTTGCCTCAAGGTCATAGTCTCGCTAACGGTCTACGGCCTCTTCATGGTGGACGGCTACTCCGGCGTGCTCTGGGAGAAGTTGGACGACTACGTGTACTACGTGCGCTCTACTGGCAACGTCATCGAGTTCGTCTTCGGGGTCATCATGTTCGGGAACGGGGCCTACACCATGATGTTCGAGTCCGGCAGCAAGATCCGTGCTTGTATGATGTGTCTGCACGCTTACTTCAACATCTACCTGCAGGCCAAGAATGGGTGGAAGACCTTCATCAACCGGCGCACCGCCGTCAAGAAGATGAATTCCCTGCCCGAGGTGAAGGGCGTCCAGCTTAACGCCATCAAGGATGTCTGCGCCATCTGCTACCAGGAGTTTGTCTCGTCGGCCCGAGTCACCCCATGCCGGCACTATTTCCATGCGCTCTGCCTGCGTAAGTGGCTCTACATCCAGGATACCTGTCCCATGTGCCACCAGAAGGTTTACGTGGAAGAGGAGCCGCGAGACACCGCCGCCTTCTCCAACAACAACGGCTATGCCGCCCCTGACGATGGCGCGGGCAGGCTAGCGGAACCCAGGGAGGTGGAGGGCATCGCTGCGGAGGCGGCGGCCGCGGGCCCTGAGAGTGACAGCGAGCTGCTGGAGGATAACGACAGCATTGAGTACGACGAGGAAGAGTGGGGAGCCAAGGACGGTGGCATGCCCATGGAGGAAGACTATATTAATGATGACACGGATTCCAGCGACGAATGACCAGGACATTGTTATTTAAACATCAGGGATATGTGTGTGTGTGTGTGTTTTCCATGTGATTGATTCTTTTCTCTGAAATGTGTTTGCTTTCCAAGGGCTCATGGAGGTTACAGTGATGATAGCTGATGTTCTGCTGTACACTGGAGAGCCCAAAATGTCCAGAACCAGAAATATTCCTGAGCTACGGGGATGTTCCTCTTTTCTCCCTCTTGCTCCCTCTATGGGATTTGGGGGGGGGGGTGGATTGTCTATAATGGGCAACATGTTGGTCCTCGTGATTCTTTCCCAAGCAAAGGTGAAGGCTGAAATGTTTTTGTGACGGGACCACATTCTGAAACTGGACAGGGAGCCGTCCTTAAACTGACTGTCTTCTGAAGTCAGTTGATGGGGGAGTCTGGATTTAACACGGTGACACATTCTACTGTAACCTTTCATATACCTCTCATGATTACTAATGGTCTCTTGTGCGACCTTGCTAAAATTGTGTACATTATTGTACATGTAGTAACTTAGAATAATCTTAAAAGAAAACTAAAGAAAAGAGTTTATATTGAAATGAGTATTTCGGAAAGAGTCGGTTTATCAGCAGGATTCCTGAGTTCTCGTGGGGTAACGCAGCGCCTTGGATATTCAGGTATATTCATCTGCTCCTGAGAACTGTCACTGAGAACGGCCAGTGGCCCTGTAGAGGAATATTAAGCTTTGCTGTGGAAAGGAACTTGATGTATGAAGTATTTTCCCCAAATGCTAAAATCATCCAGACTAGGAGAAGAAACATGATCCTCCTGATATACAGTAACTACATGCTATTAGAGAACTCTTGTATTTTGCTAAAAAAAAATAAATAAATAAACAAAAACATCCTCATACTACCACAGTTTCAGTGACAGTTAGGTAACTCTTATTAGGGGAAAGGTTATTTTTTATTTCATTCTGAAATGAAGGATTGTGATTACTGGAAGTTTTAATTAACGGTGAGCTCATCTTTTTGGTCACTTAAATGGATTATGTAAATGATATCCCACATCCTGGCGATTCTTTCATTTTGCTTCATGATGAATTAAACAGATGGTTTACATCCGTGTGTTTAGCGGGATGGTGGATCAGCAGAATGGCTATTTCTGCAGCTCGAGTTTCCTGGGTGAAGTTGCTCCCGTTCTCTAGTTTGTTCTCCAATCATGGTGTCGGCCGTCATGTAACATGAAGTTACATCATTTTATAAAATTGGAGTTCAGAAACTCTGTTGTAAATGTCTCTGTAAATGCTCTGTATCAGTAATTTATTTGATTATATGACCAAAACGAATGACATTTTTTGTAGAACGATACTTGTAACAAATAAAAGGTTTTGGTCATTTAAATTCAGAAGCATTTTCCTAGAAGACACAGCTTTGTAATGTGTCACCGGTCGTGAATGGAAACCTGCCTGTTTGCCTGCTCTGTTGAACTGTTGTCATGTGTTTCGCTGTTTTTTTCTTGTATTGTTTCCTCATTCCCAAAGTGCCTTTAGTTGGGGTTCCTTTACCCAATGTGCCAGACTGCAGATGGTCCTAACCCTCTACAGCAGGGGGCAGCACTGAGCTGTTATGTATCCCTGCTGAGATTTAGTTACGCAGGAAAAAAATCCACCCAGTATTTTTCAGTTGAGCCTTGGTTTCTTGTCGTTGTGTCTTTGTAATTCAGACTTGGATAAAATATTATCTGATACTATAGAGTATAGACTGAGAAACCATTTATGCATCTGTTTGACCATAACGGCTTATCCAGCACAGCGTCACCGTGCGCGCCGAACCTTCCTCAGCATGCATAGGACACATTGAGATGTATTAACCGGTATTAAATTTGTTTTATAATATTTATTAAATGTTAACCGCCGTTTTAGCAAATGAATGACAGCAAAGACCAAAATGCCAAGAACAAAATATACCATTAAATACTTTAAGTATAGTTTTAATAGTTCCTCCATGTGTGTTTTCCTGCGTCATTACATTTTGCACGGGTCTCCTCTGTTCTATTCAGGAACACTGTTAAGGTTTCGGTTCCGTTTTCGGGTGTGTATTTCTGGTGTCTGTTGTTTACCAGCAGGTGGCGCGATTCAGCCACTTTCATGTTATTACAGACGCTCCTCTACTTAGGAACGAGATACGGTCCGAACTTGAGATGTTCGTAAGTCGTTATTCAGCATCATTTTAAGGGTACTCAAATCTACATGCATAAGTAAGTATGTCTCGTGCCCTGCTCTTGCCGATCCTCCCGTGTGCCACGCCTCCCTCGCTACCTCGCGCGGAATTCCCGTGTCATCAGCTGTCTCTAGTTGTGTTAATTAGTCTTGTGTATTTAAGTCCGTGCGAAAGTCAGGTCATTCTATCAGGCATCCATGCGGGGAAACTGCGAAATCGGGCGATCGCACTCGGGGACATGAAAACGACGTTAATAGGCACGTGCGTCCCCCGGCTTGGGGTGTTAAAAGTTTCTAATGAAAGGCGGGAAGATGCGGCTTCAATAGTACTGGCATAAGTGCAAAACTATGCTATTTAATGGGGAATTTAAACGAGCAGAAGAACGGCGAATATAGTTGGATAGCGGGCTGACCGTCAACTCCCGGAATGGGCAGAGTTTCCGATCTGGGTCTAGCGGGAAACGGTCAAAGGAGTGGAGATATTTAAAATGAAATCTGTACTTAAAAACTACTGTACCGAAGAAAACATGGAAATGATACTAATGGTGTGAGTACGGGCGGATCACTGGGAAAACATCCGCACGTTTCAGTGGCTATAAGTGCAGAGTTATTAACAATCATCGTTATTTTCATTATCACTGGTGGAATCGGCGTAGATATCGGCTATTTGCGGCTTCCGATAATCTCTGTACGTTATCCCGGTCTCCGTGTGAACTTGCGCAGTGTGTCCCTGGATCCCTAGCCATGCGGAGCGCTTTCGGGTGACTTGCCTCCGTGTTTATCGCCTTCATACCCTGGCCGGATCATTATTCTGTGAGTTACTGAGCAATCGACAGCGGTAACTAAATAGAGGGGGAGAGCCGAGCGACCTGTATTTTAGCCCGTTTACTTGTAGGTCAGCTTTTCCCCCTTGTTCCTGGCAACTTTTAACTAAAGAAACTAAGCAAAGAAACGCGATGCTGCCTGGTTTGCGGGGAGCCCTGCGACCGGCCGCCGGTGCGAAGACGCGGGTGCTGCGGACTCTGCTCCACCGGAGCGCCGCGCTGCCCTTACAGCCGGTACAGCGCCGTAACCGAGGCACGCATCCGCCCAAGGAGCCCATGGAGCCGCTGAACACCGCGCCGGGGGCCCGGGACTTCATCTACAGCCTCCATGCCAGCGAGCGGGCGTGTTTGCTGCGGGAGCTGCACCGCTTTGAGTCCATGGCAATCGCGCAAGGTAAGATGATAATATATAATGATGAACTTCATCAGATTAGGGTAAAAGATCTGGGCGCCTTAATGTAATATAAAACATAATGATAACAATGTAAAGAAACACCGCGCCCGAAAGTGTGTACTCCTGTTTTTTTTTTTATTAATCTTCAAGGTAATTTATCATTCATATTTCAGCATTGTTGTCTGCATTTTAATTTCTCTTGGATTAAATCCAGCCGTGATGCCGAGTATCTTGTAGGCGAAGTTGTTGAACATTGAAGGAGGAGATACAATAAGTACTGGGATAATGCCAATCCTAAGCGCTGTATAGAGGGGCGAAGGAACCGAGTGGATGGGAAGAGGTGTATCCCCGATATTTAAATTGGCTTCATTCATTCACTTCCAATAAAAAGATCTTTGTATATAAACAATTATCAAACACTCACCTATATATTATACTAACGTTTGCCTTATACGGGGATATCCGCTCCGGTCTTTTATTTTTTATTTTTAAATACGCGGTGCTCTTTAATGACCCTGTCGTTTATGTCCATCGTACACCCCCAGCCGGCCTGGGTTATTTCTGCACGCAGTGCTCTTTCTAAGGCGTCTGTATTCTCACTTTCTGGCATGTAAGCAAACCGTAAGCTTAAGTAATTTTGTGCGATAACTAGGCTTTCGGGAGGCCTCTAGTTGGCGCTTCCCCTTTCTACACTTCTGCAGAGAATTTTGTTGCGGCCTTGTCCCCACAACTACAACGCAGAAATGCCCCCCCCCCCCCCCAGCTCAAGCCTGACTGACATAAGGTGGCAGCTGTGGCTCTTGATTTTATGTGGGTAGTGGGGGTGCCGTCCCTTTCCCCCGCCAGCAGTATCACATTGCTGCCGTCATTGTTGGCTATGTCAGTGCCGGGAGCACTGAAGGACATCATTAGGCCGTTGGATCTGCATCCTCCTGGCGGGGGCGCTGTGACAGATCTCAGGGTGTCTGTCTTAGACGCCGCTGGTCCTCTGCTGTGATTCCCAGCCTTCTGTAGTCCTTGAAATGTCTTTTTAAAAGTTGCATTTCTACCACAGTAAACAAAGGAGTATGACATCAAATGAGTGGTTCACATGCAAAAACAATAAAGTCAGCAGTGTTCAGATGCTGCCTGTTTACTTTCAGTGTATCTGGATTTGGGTAGTTTCTGGTCTAGTGGGGTCCTCTGATTGGATGGGGGTGGGGTGATTGGTGACATCAGACCTGTGAGCTGTCAGTTCTAGTTAAAGTGTGTGTGTGTGGGGGGGGGGGGTTGTTGAGTTGCCTGAACCA
Source organism: Stomatorhinus walkeri (assembly GCA_026784285.1). Taxonomy (NCBI): domain Eukaryota; kingdom Metazoa; phylum Chordata; class Actinopteri; order Osteoglossiformes; family Mormyridae; genus Stomatorhinus; species Stomatorhinus walkeri. The sequence continues at coordinate 5,905,616 of JAODUD010000046.1, read as the reverse complement.
GGGGGGTATCTGAGAAACTTGAAACGCCCTGCAATTCCCGGGGACAAGGAAGGGTTCAGTGATCGTGCTAAATTGAGTCTTTATCCTGACCCCCCCAAGCTGCTCTGAGGCATGCAAACTCATTTGCACAGCCGGTTGTATCCTAACTGTCTCATTCCTCCTTTCCCTGAGTCGCCTGTGTGTTTGCCCTCCCTTCTCAGTGTCCCGCTACACCAGAGAGCGACTTGCTGTCACTGCGTCACCTGAAGAGTTTCTCCCTGCCTCTGCAGCTGATGAACAGAGTACATAGTGTCTCCCCTGTGCACCACAGCCTCAGTATCCCACCCCCGCATCCCTCATGCACTATAGCCACTGTGCCTTGCCACCCTGTTTCTCACCTACCTGCCTTGTTCCCCCCCCTCACCATCCTGCCTGGGTTCCATTCCTGCTCGTGTGACATCGAAGTGACACTGTAACCCATCGCCAGGCGCTCCAGAGAATGTGCCTGTTTTCCTTTGCCTAATTGATACCCTGATGGGCTTTAATTGCTGTGTGGGGGACGGAGTCAGATTCCCCTTCCAGGTGATGTCAGATGGGGGGGGGCCCATTAGCTAGCTGGCTTCCAGTTCCGTCCCGCTAGTGTGCAGCTGTCTAAGTAACGCCCTGTCTCATTCTGTCACTTATGAATCTGAGACCAGCTGTATGGCAGAAATCCAGAAAACATTTGTTTTGCATTCTAAAATTCTCTTGCCAATGCAGCAATGATATCCTCAGAAGTATAATTTAACGCCAGGCTATCATTGTCTTTGACACAGCAGAACCGGAGGGTACTTTAAGGAACGTGCTAATTTGTCACAATAAATCGCTATAATGGTGAACGTCTCTCCATTAGGCCATGAACACTGTGTACTGCCGTCTCCGCTGAAGAGTCCTCAGCAGTGCGTTTAATCAAAGGCTTGTTATCGCTCACGGAGGAGTGTTTCTGCCTGAAACGCAGCTTCAGATGGACCCAGACTGACAGCTGGCTCATGCGTTCGTTTCACCTGTGATGCACTTTTCTGAAGTTGCTGCATCAGGCAAAAGCCTTTTTGCAAGTAAAATCTGAAGCCCGGCAGTTTGGTGTAAGAAGGCAATATTTCTGCTAGCATCAAGGGTGCCCCTAACGCTTTCTGGGAAGCTGCAGAAGCCCAAGGGGGCCCCGACCTTTCCTTAGCACTTGGCTTCAGCAGTTTCTGAAGCTGCTGTGTTTGGCTGCTCAAAGAGCCTGATTCTCCAGGTGACAGGAGACCCGACGTTTGCTGCTGATGCCACATGCCTCAGAGGCAGCTAAATAACCGTTTCAGCTCCGCCCAGGGGTCCATATCACTGCTGTGTGGAGCCTTGTCACATTCTTGCTGAGAAACCGCATGCAATCTTAACTCTGGATCTTTCTCAGCGTCTCAAGGAAATCTCTCCACTAATTAGGCAGGAGAACCGGACGCGACTCATTAACACTGCTTGGGTGCCTGCTGCATGTAGTTATGGTGTGTGTTTTTTTATTTTTTTTTATTTATTTTTTTTTTTTTGTGATTTGGAATAGCCGTGAGCTAACAGCTGGCTTCCAACTCGACCATCGGGAGTCTGAACGCAGACATGAACCAGTGGGATCTATAGGCTGACATCTTGCTTTTACTGGTCACTCTTTGAATTGAAGGTTTCATTATTGTTCCTGGTTAACTGAGAGGGCCAGAAAGCTCATGTCTTTATTGACCAGGGACAGCCTTAACGGTTGTGCTGAATACCCCAACGCTTGTTTTCCTTCTTGCTAATACATTATGAATTTCTCAAAGTAGGCACAGGAAGTCCTCGGTCAAAATCCCTTTATTTGCTAGAAAGCCTTCATTAAATAGCATGGGTGTGAACCTCATGTTTGCCAGCCTGGAGTCTGCTCTTCTATTCGTTTTTATTTTAGAGATTTGTGTTTCTTTTTTATTTTCAGTTTAAGGTAAAGCATTATACCATTTGTACCTGTAGAGAATTATGAATACATAGTACACATTATGTAAAAGTCTTCTAAATGGGCGCAGCACATTCCAGGTATAATGAACTATCTAAATACTGGATTGTGTGTTTTGAATGGTTTCCATCAAGGAGGGGTGGAAAAAACAAAAGTACTGCTTTAGCTAATTACTGTTAAACTGTAACGGAAAGAGTTTTTCAGAAGAAATATTTTAGTTTTTTAGTATTTTACAAAAGTTTTTTTTTTTTTTTAAAACTCCTTAGTTAACAATAACCCTGGTTTGAACTGATCACGATGCCTAACATCTTAAGGTCTTTGAGGTAGAGGTTCCGTTACCCACCTTGTCTCACTGCCAGTAGCTTTCGTCAGGCTGTAATCCTGAGACGAGGCGCTTATCAAAGCTGCGGTGGAAAGGAGACGCCCTTCAGCTGTGAAAGGCCCCTGACGGGTGTCTGTATTAACTAACCCAGCCTGGACGGCTTAATAGTGGCACTCTTCAGGTGCGACAGCGTGTCTTTCTTCCTTTTATCTTTCAGAGAAATTGGAAGCTGCACCTCCGACCAGCGCCCAGCTCAGATATGGTGAGATACTTAGTCTTTCGCTGTGAACACTTTCACAATCTCCAGGTCCCTCGTTTTCTGCCTCTGAAACAGACCTGGGGTCTCTGGTGCTGGTCACTGCAGAATCTGTATGACCATTAGGAGTGAAGAGTGAACGCTTCTGTGTGGTAACCACATCCTCCTTAATGAGGTTTTTTTATTAGCTTAAACTGTTCAGAGATTCTCCAGAAACTGTTTAAACAAGCTAATTTATTCATAGCCACTAAATTGCATGCATGTTCATTATGGGATAACTGTGGTCAGATATGCTATAATTTAAACAGTGGAAACATGGTTTCGATACCCCCTGTGCATCAGTGATTTTGCTTAATCCAGTGGGAATCCATTCAAAAGTAACACTGCATGGTAATTGCACTTATCAGGGTTCTGGAAGTTTCTGCAATCCCTGATGTGGTGTTTGTTAGACTTTGTGTTTTTTTTTTTTTTTTTTCTGCAGTTCTTTTGCATAATGCCATTCCCTTCGTTGGATTTGGTTTCCTAGACAACGCCATCATGATCGCTGCAGTAAGGAGAC